>JAWWLV010000183.1:113761-178280 GCA_035041135.1 Platyrinchus mystaceus
AAATCCATTGCGCAGGCTTGAAAGGTGGGAACACCTTTCCCAGATCTTCGTTCGCGAAGACTGGCCATTACCTTTACTACCTTACCATAATTGCCAGGCCTTTCCTTAAATTAAGAGTCTAGGATATGAACTTTTTGGCACATCCTTCAGGTTCTTTAAAGCTGGTGTCTGTCAGAGAGCAGCAAGAGCAGGGCTGCTCTGCAAGGAGGGACAGGCTGGCAGTTGAGGATTACGCAGGCAGGGCTTTTGCTGGCTCCGGCACAGTCACACAGGATCCGGACACTGCTGGTCACAAAGTTAGACGTAGTAACGGAACCTGTCAGGCCCAGGGTCCATCTCTGATGTAGTCTGATCAGGAGTGGCAGAAGATGGGAGCTGATGCTGTCCTAGAGGAAAGCTAGAACGTGAGACATGGGATCTTGGCAGGAGGGTTGGGCACGGGCAGGCAGCAGTGTGGGCTGGCTCTGGCAGAGGCTGAAGGGGCCAGGCTGGGCTGAGCTGAGCTGGAGCTCCCTGGCACAGAGTGTGGGTAGTGGTCCCAGCTGAGCCCATAGGCCTTCAGGTAGAAGTGTGATCGAACTCTGAACAGCACTGCCCCATTCCCTTAATGCTGTGCCTGTGCTGGGTTCCCTCATGGCTGGGGGCTGTCAGTGGGATGTACTTCTCGTGTGAAGCTCTCGTAGGAACCTCTCAAGAATTTAGAGCAGATCCTGAGACACAGTTAGCACAAACAATCCTGTAATCCCTTGTGATTTCCTTTCCTGCCATGGAGAGACGTTTCTCTTCTCTCTTACAGATATGGAGTCTGGAGAGCGGTTAACATCACCGTCAGTCTCCTCTGCTGCAGCTGCTTCCACTCCGGCATCGTCGACACCATCAGGAGCTTCAGAAGGATCGAAAGGTGGCCTTTCCACTGGAGCTGCGACACTGAGCTCCACAATCAGCACATGTGGTAAAAATGACTCAGGTCTATATTGCAATGTAATTTTAGTGTTTGTCAAATATGAAAAGGTTGCACAGATGCATCAGAGAAAAATGTTTGCGTTTTTTTGTTTTGCCAAGCAATATTCATTTCCTGTGAATACATTTTACATAGTACTTATTTATTGAAGTAATGAAATGAATTAAAAATTGCCTCCTTAAAATGTGAAAAAATTTCAGTTCACAAGGCTGCCTTGAAAGGAAGGATCAAGTAAAGGGTTGGTCTAGCAAACTCTATGCCACTTTCAGATTAAGATCTAATAATCAATTTTGTGAATACACATCATGTTCTCAGCATTCAATCCCAACCCATACTGTATTTTTATATTTGGATGAATACTTTCTTATCATAGAACTTGAAACTGAAAAGGTCTTGGATAGTCTTGACTAGAATGAAATATCTTGTCTTGAGTCAGAAACATATATAAAAGATTTCTCTATGCAAGAATCTCATTTTTTGTGAATGAAACTCATATTTCAACTGAATGATGCCTATGTCATCCACAGAACAAGAAATAGTAAATAACTCTTTCCTGCTGCTTCTCTCTTCACTTTTGAAGAGATGATCTTTTTTTTTTTTGAGAACTTTTTTTTTTGTTAGCCTGGGTATTACTGATTCTTATGACATATATTGTAAATAGAAGTTTTTTCATCTTAAATTTGTAGTAATCCGTTGCTTTCAGAACAAACTTGGTTCTTGCACTAGAATGAGCAAAAATATATTCTACAAATTGAAAAACTCTTCTGCTCTGATATTACAGAGTGAGTAGATTCCAGGTGCCCTCCTACATCCTTCATGTGTTCATTTGCAGCTGCCCCGGGAAGAAAAGTAGGAACCAGAATGTCTGCGTACCTAGAGTTATGTCTCACCTATTTATTTTAATTTCTCTAAAATCAGCCAGAAGAGTTCTTAACTAAAACTCTTCATGAATAAATGACAACATATCATGTTTTTCAGTCCTCCACTGCAAATGCAGCTCCAAAAGAATTTTTTGGCTGTGTTCATTAGCCTGTGCTATTTGAATTGGTTCTCGGTGGTGGTCCCCAGAATGTAGCAGGAGTTCATTAGCATGTGGCTATAAATGTACAGTTCCAACCTGAGGATTTCTGTGACTCCTTTGCCTCTCCTTGCTGCTTTTGCTTTGTAGATATTACAGGATGTAATTTTGCATGTCCCGTAACACTGTGTGTATATATGACATGTGTTTGGTCTGGCAAAATTCAGTAAGACCGAAGAGGTGAATCGTGTAATAAAGGTGCTCAGTTGTCGCTTTCTGTCTTCACTAGAAAACCCCAGTAGTTCTTCAGTAAAGGACTTTGAAACATTCTGTTCTCAATCTTTATTTAAAAAAAAAGTTTCATTTCTGTCTGGGAGCTAATAGTCATAAAGACTGATAGTAATTCTCAGGATTCATGTTTTTGATGGTCAGATCCTTTGCCTAACAGCATCTGATGCTTAAGAACGTATATATTTTGTCAAAGACACTTTGTCTTCCTAAAAGCAAGCTGGAATGTAGCTCATTCTGTGCTGTCCCATAAGTTTTATCTCTGAATGTTTCTGTGCTGACACAGTGCACTGTGGTTACTGTTGTATCCACTCAGAAAAGGTACAGGCTGTCCTAGAGAAATCCTGCAGAAGTGTTTATTCTGTCAGCCAGCCAAAGACTTTTCCCATGAATGACCCATGGCTGGAATGGCAACTTCAGTTAGATTCCTGAATGTACAAGCTACTCTGTAGCCAAGGTAGACTAATATTTTAGCCTGTTCCTAAAGTGGGGTGTTCTTCACTTCTGTGATATTTTAAAAAATCCCAAGAATGTCTGCTAATCTCAATCTGATAATTTAATTATCAGATAATTTAATTAAAATTTAAAAATGCATTTCTCTAGTATCTAATAAAATAATTTTTTTTAAGAATCAGCAATTATTCTTGCTAAGAGAAGGTAAAGGCATCTTAATCTATGCATTAGATTAGAGAGGTTCTTTTAATTCCAGTTTATCTCTTTATTTTCTTTGCAGCAATCAATAGTCTACTAAGTAGTTTTTGTGGTAAATTTGATTGCATATTCTGTCAGGTCCCCACAGTACATGGTGAGTTAGGACTGGGAGTCTTTATGCTTTGCCAGGGAGATTAGACTACAAATAAATTATTTTGGCATATTCTCAGGTCAAAAAGACAAAACACCTGTGTGAAACCATTATGGAATATATCATATACTGTTAGTTTAATTGGTTAATACAGACTAGTTGCTGAATAATTAAAGCATTCTAATCAAGTAAACAGGTACTTTACTTGCTTTCTTCTTGTTGACCCATTGCTGAAAATAAGAAGGCACATTGGAAAAGTAAATTAACTTGGGAAAGAGGTTTAAATTCACCCTCACAAGAATATTAGTTGTTCTTTGAAAGAATATGAATCAACAGCTTTTTCTCATGTGAGAACCATAGTTCAGTGTTCTCTATGAGAGTTACCATGTTATGGATACTTTTTAAAATGCAGCTTAGGGAAGTCTGTGCTCTGTGTATGTTCATTATATTCTTACCTCCTCAGAGTTAATCATCTGCAGTGTTTGTGCCTAAATTATGTATCAGCTTTCTCAGTAGTGTGCAGTTTTGTCAATCCCTTTATAAAATTTCTTTTTTTTTTTTTTTTTTTTTTTTAAGAAAATTAGTCCAAGTCTAGCATCTTCTAACCTATGATTTATGAAGGAAAGTTGAAGAATGAGTCCTTGTGTGCTTGATTCTGTGAGAGCATATTTGGAGTTTATTAAAATGCCTTGTGTTTTGAGGTGCTTTACTAAGATATGCAGTGCTTTTCATTTAAATGAAGAGATTTTTGATGTTTCTCTATTTGTATGAGGGCTTTTGTTTTTCAAGCCAGTGTTGGACTGGGTGATGTTACTTATGTATGTTTAAACCATTTCCAGCCTTTTCCATGCTTTACAGCTTTTTACACTGAGAGACCAGTACTAGGAAATCACTCACATAAGCAGTTTGGAATCATGCACACAGGGAGTTAGGAAGACTTACTGGTGTTAGAGGCATGTAGAACGCAAACTTTGCTACCACTGTAATGATTAAAAGACAACAGAGAGAGGAGGAAAATACACAGTAATTTCTGACATCCCAAGCAGTTCTCAGATTTGCTATGTAAGGTGGAATTCCCTTAAATACCACGTTATTTTTGTATTTCTGCTGGTTGGCACATTGATGCTATGTGTTTATTTAACTATTTATTCCTATTTAGCTCTTTTGAAAAGCTTGTATTGCACCATGAAGTTCATTAATATTAACAAAGGCATTCACAGTTATCATTCCTTGTTACTAAGAGACTGGCATTTTTGAAATGTATGTTGCCCTTTGGAGTAGAGCTTTCAATCATTATCTGTGCAGTGGCTAGTAGAATTTCAAAAGCTGAGCTCAAAGATATTTAACCTATTTGAAGTAACACAAGAATGTTAGGGAGTGAGGTTTAATATGAGTCTTAGTTATGTGGAGCATGTCTGAGGCAAGTTAGTAACGTGAAGAGAAAATTTAATAGATTTAATAGGAAAAATTAAGAAAATAATAGAATTAATTGCTAAACACACTGTTAGTGTTTTCATCCAGTCAGAAAGCAGGAAAATGCCATTACAGTTCAGTTTATTATTGCAAGATTTTGTTTCCATTTTTTCTTAGTTTTATTTCTTCCATGTTTTTAAATGCGTATTTAAAAATGGATGGCTTCTCTTTTCTGGGCACATTAGGTAATGGCTTAGGTAGCACACAATGCATCTTTTTATAAGGCCATACTAATGTGTAATATAGTGTAAACTTACCAACTCTTTTTTTGTGTGTGATGAAGAAAGATGGTGAACAATCTCAAAGGATGTTTTAAATTAAAAAGTCTTCGAAGTATTATGAAACCTTGCAATGTAATGTTGCTCATCACCGCTGTGGTCTGTGAGAGGGAAGTATTGTGGAAGAAGATACAGAAATGAGATTTGGGTTGGTTGTGGTGGATTTTGGGGTTTTTTTTGGTGATAATTTACAAACTGATGTTAAAGACATTTGAACTATGTTCAGCAGATGTAGAACTGAAATAGAATGCATTCAAACTCAGGTCAAAAGTATATGGAAATACTGTACACATCACCTGCAATAGTTAGCATCAGTGCAGTTAAGGGCAAATGAATTCATGCTTTGAAGGAAGGAAAAAAAAGCACGTGAACCAGAAATCTGAAATCTTTAAGAGGAATTTCCCTACACTGTGTATGTAATATTCCCATTATGTTGCTTTGTTGTTGCTAATAAATAAAAAATCCTAGTGAGTGCCTTTGTGTTCTGAACACCCAGCATGATGAGGTACTGCAGTCAGGATGCTGTTCCAGAATTACATGCACTAATACAGTAATAACATTTCAAATGTCTAGAAGGGGAGGTAGGATTAACAAGCAAGGTCAAATAATGGTTTTTGTGTAAAAGTCCACCAGAAGCATGGTCAGTTTGCAGGGGCCTTTGTTGATAATGTGAGTCTCATGTGAGTCTCTTGGTAAACAGGGAATGTTTGGTCTTATGCTGTCTTATTTGATGCACTGCTGTTTGTATTAACGTATGGCACAAATGAACTTACTGTTCTTTGGTGTCAGTCTTTTCCTGCTTTTCCTTTCCATTAGCAACTGCTCTGTTCTTTTGGATATGTATGCTTTTACAGTCTGGGAATTCCATGCTTTGTTTTCCATCCCCATGTTCAGGCTATCTCAAAAGTTGAAGTTTCATTCTGTAACTGCTATGAAGTTTCCTTTATCAGGATTACAGAATTTCTGGTCCTTTGTTTTTTGTCTCTCATCTATGTTATTATAAATTCTTGCCTTGTCCTAACTTATGAACATGTGCTGACTTGCTGTACTGTGCTTGCCCTCTTCTGTGCTGCCCTCTCCCAACCCCCCAGGTGTGTAGCAGCTCAAATAAACTCTCTTTTTACTTCTTTCTGGTCACTTCCTCTTTTCTTTTTCCTTTTCACTTCTTTTCCTTTCTGCATTAGATTCACTCTCCTTACTGTTAAAAGTGTGCACAGCTCCATCTATGCTTACGTTTTACCTGTGATTTTTACAATTCAGTTCATCCAGCTGTGTTGTTGTTTTCCCTCTTGTATTTATTTTCAGAATGCATTTAAATAAAGCTGCTGGCTTTAATGACTTAAGACCAGAGTTGCTGCAGGAAATGTGTGTCATTTGAGAAGTTCCAAACTGTTTTGGTTTACCTCCAGATTTAATAAATCTGCTTGCTTGCTCTCTCTCTCTCTCGATATCTATATGAATGCATATATGTATATATATACATATATATGTATATGCAATATTCTTACTGAAATATTGAAATACACTATTGAAACAACTGAAGTTTATTTTTCTTTGTGGTGCAGAGTGGTGGCGAACAGCAGACACGCACTCTCGTCCTGGGGCAGCTTTTTTCCCACCGCTCTTGGGAATTTCACCACTGTTTGCACCTGCTGCACAGAATCATGATCCTGCTTCATTCCACTCGAGAACTACGGGAAAAAGTAGTCGGAGCAGTACAGATAAAGGTAATGGCTGCAGTTGTAGAGGGAATAATCGTGTTGAACTTCTGCACACGCAGAAAGATGTGGAATTTGAGCTTTACCTTTGATCGTTCTTCCCATTTGTAAACAGTTCTATAAAAATTGATTCTCTTAGCTAAGCATGAGACATACAAGTGTGGGCTTTCAATAATGAAATATTCTTTTGCTAATATTTCCCTCCCTCTTCTTCCTTAGGTAGTGTGTCTGGGACTGAGTAGTAGGGAAAGGTTTTCTTTTATTAAAGTTTGCTGTTTCTTTAGGGGGCCTTGTGCTTGCAGAGTGACTCCTGTTCCTGTACACATCTGAAGCAGGCACCAGGCCTTGTTTGTGGGGACCATGGAGGGTCTGCTCAGCTTAGGGGAGAGGAGGCTGAGGATGACCTCATTGCTCTCTGTGACTTCCTCATGTTGGGGGTGGAGAAGGAGGTGCTGGGTCTCAGCTCTAGGGTGTCTGGTGAGAGGACGAGATGGTGTGAAGCTGCAGTGGGGAGTTCACATGGGTGTTGGAAAACGTTCATAGAGAGGGTGAACGGGCTCATTTGGACAGTGCTCTTGGATCTGTGGTTTAACTTTTAAGTTGTCCTGTGTGGAGCTGGGAGTTGGACTTGATGATCCTGACGGGTTCCTTCCAACTCAGCATATTCTATGATTCTATGACTTGAAAATGGACAATTTCAGACTTTTTTCTCCCCCCTCCCTCCTCACCCTGCATCCCTTACAGCATTAATTGTGTTTGTCCTTTAAATCATGAGTGTTCTGTATGTTTCAACTAAAATAACTCCAAATTGAAGTGACACTTGGATGCCAAATTTTTAGTATATGTGGGGAGAAACATGTAAGTAGTCTAGTATGTTATTTTGTGTTTCTGGAAGCTAGGTTAGTGTGACTGGTGCATCTCAAAGAAAGTATCTGCTACTTCAGATTTATTTTAAGTGTCACTTCGTAAATCTGTCATCTTCAGGTGTAAATGGATCACTGAATGGGAACAGTACCACTGCAGTGTCTGCTGTCAGCACATCTGTGCTCTCCACAAGCATTGCAACGTCGGCAGGACAAGGGAAAGCTGTGATCTCGGGAGCAGGAGGGCGCAAATACAACCAGGAGCAAAGCAAGGTTCAGCTTCTGGACACCAGGGCTGACAAAATCAAAGATAAGGTAAATACACAGAAAAAAACTGAATATTCAGACAAAAATGATGTAAGCATTCTGCACACAGCAGCATTTTGAAGCATTCTTTCCAAGTGCAAAATGTTTTGGGTTCTTCCTCTCTTTGCCTGTTTTTTTTTTTCTTCAAATTTCAGTCAGGATGCTTGTCAGCATTGCTGTCTTCTCCTTTGTGCAATCATTCGTCTTGAAGTGTAAATTCTGCATTATTGATAGACTTTCTTTTGATGTACAAGTACCTTTCTTAAGAGTGTTTTGTTCTATATCTTAGCATTTAAGTTCTCTGTCTGATGCAGATAAATTTCAGGTTCTCAATGGTTTTGTTTCCTAAGTTCTATTTGTAAACTTCCTAATACTGAAGTGGAGTTGGTTGTTTTTAATCTTACTCAACATTTGTAATGCTGACATTTGTAGCTTCTTTCCTCTGAAACTTAGAGGTAATTGGTATTTGTAAATGGAATGATTTGAACAAGCTTTCCAATGAAAACATAGAAAATACTCTAAATGAGAATTCCATCATGAGGAGGATTAACACACCCCACTACCACCCCTCCCCAAAACATCTGTATTTTTATTTCAGTGTGTTAGAATGAAGCCACAACAAGAATTAAAGTCAGAGGAATAAATAAGGGGGCAGATGGGAGTATTTTGTGCTGGACTTTGTACAAGTGATGTTACATTTCTAAATTTCAAATATAACAGCTCTTGCCTTTTCTTCTAAAAAGTATGGTTTATCTTAAAAAATTTTAGCTATACTTCTCTAAATGTTCCTTTCTTTAGGATTTTTTTTTAGTATTCATCTTCTGACTTCTTTGATCATCTCCTTAGTTGTAATTTCCTTTTGAGGATGGTATCTAAAAAAATTTAAAAATAAATTTTTAGTTTGTTTTTTTTTAAAGAAGACAAAGCTGATCCCAACTGCTTTTTACAGTTGATGAAAATCTAAAGAGTTACTTTTTGTGCAATGTTTTCTTCCTGAATTGAGTTCTAGTCCTGTTGTCCTACCATCTTGGGGAATCCTCAAGTGCAGTCTGATAGTAACTTGTATTCTGTGAATTTTTTTGCCTGTAGTGTTTGAAAAACAACTTCTGGGTTGAAAGAAGCATTGATCCTCAAAGCTGTAGTTATAAGTTCTCATCCAGTTTCTTTTGTCTTGTGTGTGTGGTCATTCAAAGGGCTGTATGTAACAGTGATAAACCAAAATCTGTCCAAAAAGTGACTTTAATACTGTGTGGGATCCTCACTTATCACAGTATATTTGTGGCATATCATGGTATGTCTGTTGAGCATAACAGTATTGGAGATAGATGTCATTGTGATGCTCTGATATACTATCCATGACTAGGCCTTTATTTGATGTATTGCTTTGAAATGTAGTGATGCCAACTGTTCTCTCAGTGTGTGTGGTCAGAAGAATACTTCACTGGAACTTTGTGACCAGTTTTTAGTTTTCATCGTCTTGTGAAACACTTTCTCTCTAAGGACAGCAGATTGCTGTACTCCAAAGTCTCACTGTTCTTTGTTCCAAAGATTATGTGTAATAATAAGATTATATAACAGATTAAAGCTAAACCATTAACAGAGAATTCATCTTTCTGGTAGAAGCCCAGAAAAAAAGCAGTGGAAAGCTCTAGTAACAGTGACAGTGATTCGGGCTCCTCTTCAGACACCTCAAGTGAAGGCATAAGTAGTAGTGACTCGGATGACCTAGAGGAGGATGAAGAGGAGGAGGAGGACCAGAGTGCCGAAGAGAGTGAAGATGATGAATCTGATTCCGAAAACGAAGCACATCACAAAAGCAAGAATAAGGTAGGTATAACACCCCACCCTGCTGCTCACAGTCCTGTCACTGCAGGCTGTTTGGGACAAACTCACCTGTTCCTGTCTGTGAAAAAATAGCAAGCAGTTATTTAGCTGCATGTTAATAAATGCTTAGAGTACTCTTTTTAGGTTTGCTTAAGAGTTGTCTGTTTATGGTTTTTTTTTGCTTCCTTTGTGTGTGAGCATGTCTATGTATTGCTGTTCTTTACAGTCTAGGAGTTTAAAAGTTGGTAGACTCTTTTTTTTGTTGTAAAATAGGAAATACAAAGCAATGAAGTACTGTGTGTTAATAGTGCATTGGAAAGACATCTCTCTGGATATTGCTTCAGCAGTTGCTTTTTTCCTTTAGAAGAATGATTACTTTCCCCGGTAGGCAGCAGAATGAGAAGATTGGAATTTTTGGTATCCTGTTAGGTTTACAGTCAAAAATACATTTAAGAGCAACATGGTTTAATACTCCTTCTCTAGTAAGCATTGTCTTCTCATGCTGAAACTATCTGGGGAAAAAACCCCAAGTGAACAATAAATATATTGCAAGACTGATTTTAAAATTGTTATTGTTCATTCTCTGCCTAGAATAGTATAATTGTTTCATGGAGACTGATCATATGCGTTGTTTTTATCAAAGGATTTTTAACTTATATAACGAACAGTCTAAAATACGTATTTTGCAGGTGCTAATGCATAGTGGTGTAACAGATACGAAAACTGATGGACAAAAATCACATGAAAAGTCTCAAGAAAAAAGAACACACCAGCAGATACCTCTTGTGTCTGATTCCCAGACTCACTCATCATTCCAGTCCCAGCAGAAGCAGCCTCAGGTTTTGTCACAGCAGCTTCCGTTTATTTTCCAAAGCTCTCAGGCAAAGGAGGAATCTGTGAACAAACACACAAGTGTAATACAGTCTACAGGATTGGTTCCTCATGTGAAACCTTTGTCTTTGGTACACCAAGCCAAAAAGGAAACCTATTTAAAACTCATAGTTCCTTCCCCTGATCTACTCAAAGCAGGGAATAAAAATACCTCTGAAGAATCTCTCTCTTTGACCAGTGATGTCAGATCAAAACGGGTGAGTGAATGTTTTGATTATTTGTAATCTGTGTTACTTGCTTAACAAGATGGAACATTATGCTATCAAACTCTTTTAAATACAATGGATTAAAGTTATAAGTATATATCTTTTCATAATCATGAAGTTTTTATATGCTTTTGAAGTTAATCTGAATTTCTGAATAGTATAAATTAGTTAGATTGTGTGGATCATACATCTCTTAAGGACAATGTGAAGCTAAAATCAGTATCAAAATAAGAAAAGTACTCATGGATAAATTGTGCGGCCTGCATATTTTTCCTGTGCTTCTAGTTTCAGTGAGAATGTTGATTTAATACTTCACATATCTGTTATTGTAAGGGCAGCTTCACTTCGTTTCAAGTTGGATGGTTTTAAGTCAAAGTAATTAAAATATTTTTAGTTATGATTTTAAAAAAAGAAGCTGAAAGCCTTTCTTAAAAAAATATTCCATGTAACCTTGAGTTTTGTTTGCTCTTTAAAGACAGATACTTACACACTGATAGCTACTAAAAATCAGTAGGGCTATTTCCATAGTTTTCTTAGAATCCCAACTTGGGTTTGGGTTTGAAGGTGACTAAAGACCATCCAGTCCCATCACTTGCCATGGGCAGGGACACCATCCACTATCCCAGGTGCTCCTTAGCTGGGAATCCTCATTTAGCAGTTTGATTTCTCTAAAAGATGTACTGCAGGTATGCATTGTGTGAATATTTATTTTGGAGGTTTTCATAATTTCAGATTCAGTTTTAAATGTTAGTAAGTTCAAGAATGTATTATGCTTGACTTTATTTTTAAGAATTGATTGAAAATATACCATCTTTATGCATTTTACTATGTTTTCCATCAAAGATGGTGTGGGGTTTTTATTCTGTAAGAGTCTTTAGACTAAAGACAATGTAAGCTTTACATGCATTTCTGAGCCACTACTGATTACGTTTTACCTGGTGAACCTTGAAGAACTACTTCTTCAGTTAAAAAATTAGTATATCACAGCACTTATGACTAATGCCTCCCCCCCGTTTATTTTTTAATAAAATTTTTCTATGCCAAGAGTCTTTTGTTAGTTTTCTGCTAGTATTGTGGCCATTAGTGTTAAAAACACATTACCGTGTGCTTTTAAATGAAAAAATTATTAAAATTAATTTTGCATTCTATAATGATATTATTATACACAGAAATAAGTGTTAAGTGGGGGTTTTCCTGTGCTGGCACACAAGAGTAGTCTCTTTCTAAAAATTACTGTTTTCAAGAGACTTAATATTTTTATGAAAGTCACTGTCTAGAGCAATATAGCATGTGAGAAATCTTCTCTACACAATTTGGATCAACTTAATCTTGATTTCAATTCATCTTTTCCTATTTGATTTGCTGTGAAAATCATGCAAGACTTGTGTAACTTGTGGTTACTCATCTCTTCTGTGGTATCCTGCTTTTGACATACTGAAAATTGCTTAGCAGATGTTTAAAATTTCCTAGTGTTCACCTGCCTGAATACTAAAGAAAACCAAACAAACACCTCCACATTTTAATCCTGTCTTCTTATTTCTTTAGGAACAATATAAACAGACATTCCCAGCAGCACAGCTAAAGAAACAGGAATCATCTAAGAACCTGAAGAAGGTTATCGCAGCTTTGTCAAGCCCCAAATCAACATCTAGTTCACCAGCTCATCAAAAACTGACATCCTTGGAAAACAACCATTCTAACCCATTCCTGACAAATGCACTTTTAGGTAATCACCAACCCAATGGAGTTATTCAGAGCGTCATCCAGGAGGCTCCTCTTGCACTCACTACGAAACCGAAACCCCAGACCAAGAGCAATGAAAGTGTAGCCATTTCTAGTAGTGCCCCCTTTTCTTTGCCAGTAAACTTGAGTGCATGTGGGAAAAAACCAGCTGGTAACCGGACACCTGCTATGCCCTCTACCTCTCCTGTGTTATCTGGCTCAGGAAAGGATAAACCAGTCAGCAATAATGCAGTAAATGCAGTAAAACCACAGCACTGCCTCCATTCTGCAAAACTGGTGGTGGAGCAGTTCAGAGGGGTAGACTCAGATGCCCCCAGCAGTAAAGACTCTGACGACTCAAATGACGATGACGACGATGATGAAGATGAGGATGAGGACGATGAAGATGATGATTCTGATGATAGCCAATCAGGTGGTTTAACCTTTTTAATAGGAAAAGCAGAAACTTTATTTTTTGAGTTTTGAAAACATGCATTTCCCACCATATTTTAGAACAGGGGTAGAAACTTTTGGGCCATCGTGGCCCACACTGTCCTACACATATCCTTGAAATGAGCACATCTCCCCATCCCCATTATATGACACCCAAAATCATGTTTGGGGTGTTTTGATACTTGGTCAGCTGTCCTGGTAAGGTGGCTCCACACCCTTCTGGAAAGGCTGTCAGAGACCTGCCTTCCACATCAACTACCTGGATTGCAGCTCATGTACTGCTGATGTGACAAGGTGCTCAGGATGGGATGGAGATTAAGTTTAGTTGGTGGTTAATGATTCTGGCAGGCGGAGCCCAGCTGCAAAACAGGCTTCCCTAACCAGAGAGGGACTAAAAAAGGCCTTCAAATTGTCAAGAGTGGCAAGAAAAGCATGTTTCTACGCCTCATTCAGGAGCACAGTAGTCCATGAGCAAGGACTTGGACAGTTCTAAGGGCTGCAGTCCAGACTGCTGTTTTAAAGGCTCTTAAAAGAGAGCAAGGACTGTTTTAAAGAGTTGATTGTATTCACAGTTAATCCTTTCTCCCCTGTGTGCTGATATCCTTTGGGTGCAGTCTCCACCTTCATTATTCTCTTTCCCCTCATCCACATACCCTGTACAAATCTTCTCTCCCAGCTGTAGTCCATCTGTAGTTCCTTACCCTGCGTATCCTTGATTGTAACTCTTCCTTTGCCCAGATCGCTGTACTTCCAATTCCAACACCTCTCAGCCTGTACCCTGTTCTGTTGTTTTCTTCCTCTTCACGGTAGATTTCACACCCTGTGAATGCCCTTCCTGGGGTAGTGCCCAGCCATTGCCTGGCTAACAGGATGATTATCTATAGCTCATTCTAGGGTGAACAATCTCTTAAAACACTTCAGCTTCTGTCACTCATCTCTTCCCATTCAAAAGAACAGTGCATTATTACACAGAATTATTTTATGCTGTCATAGTTGTAGTAATTCTAAAGTTTAGGTAGTTAATTATAACCTTCTATTTATACTCAGGAGGTGTTATTAAAAACATATATAATAAGACAAATGACTTCTAAAGTGTTAGAACTTTAATGTACTTTCCAGTAGTTATCAAGTCATAATGTGCCTTTTGCCACACTTTTTTTTAAACAGAGTCTGACAGTAATTCTGAGTCAGATACAGAAGGGTCTGAGGAGGAAGATGATGAGGATGATAAAGATCAAGATGAATCAGATACAGACACTGAGGGAGAAAAAACGCCGCTGAAACTGAATAAGACATCATCCTCTGTGAAGAGCTCTTCCATTGGTCTTACAGCTCATTCCACCCCGCTCAATCTCCAAGTAGCAAAGCCCCCCAGCTCGGCTCCAGCTGCCTTATGTCCCGAGTCGCAGCCCGCAGTGTTCCTCGGGACAGCGCCCGCCGCCCTCCCGCCAAGTGCCCACTGTGGTATCTCCATGTCTTCTCTTATAGTACCTGTATCATCTAAGGTGCATGTGTTGTAAAAGGAGTTACAATAGTAGTCCAGATGCTGGTATCAAATGATACCTCAAGGAAGTTTTTTACCATAAGAACAATGATTCAGTGAACAGCATCCCCAGGGATGTGTCAGAGGCCCTCTCACTGGATGTTTTCAGGTGCCAGTTGGTCAGGGGATGAGATAGTCTCAGCCAGACTCCCTTTCCCATGAAAGGTTGGACCAGGTGTCTTTTGAGGTCCTTTCCAACCTCAGCTGTTGGGTGACTCTGTGATCGTTTCATGGGTGTTTGTAGCAGACATTAAAGTGAGTCAGCAGAATTGCAGGTTCTCTGGACTAGAACATTGTATTTAGACCAGGACATTTTAGCTCATGTAATTATTTGACAGAAGGTAGGATGAAATAGCCAGAGTCAATATTTATTACATTAAAACTCTTTGTTATTTAGTCTTCGTTATTTCCATTTTATTCTAAACTAATTATTCTTATTTATTTCTAATTTCTGGGCATTATAGATGGCATTCTGAATCTTCTGTTTTTGCCCTTTCCTCGACAAATTTTGTAACTGTATTTTGTTAGTATATAACTTTATTAATTATTATTTTAAAATTCTCAGTAGAATTTATGGTTTTTGTGCAAGGATTTATTTTTAAAAGGTTCATGGAAAGTACATTTAGCATTTGTCTGATGTTACATAGTGTTTAAAATTCTTTATTTGGTGACTGATTTGTAAGATTTACGAATTACTACGACTGCAGTAAAAAATGCATTTTTGAAAGTCACACTTGTTAATTTGCATGGTAACAATGAAATTGCATGAATTAGAGACTTGATGTTTAATCAACATGCAAATAAGTAGATTTTTAAAAGAGGACATGTGCTTATAAATAGGTTTTTATATTTGGATTTGGTGGAATAGGAATTTCATTCCATGTCATCAAGCGCATTAGATTTGAAGCAGCGTAATGTGATGTACTTCATATTTTCCCCAGAAACAGGCCTGTTAATTGTACAGTCTGTAAAAGATTTCCTATGGATTAGGAGTAGTCCAAATTGTTAACTTACAAAGTGTGTTGATTTATGTTGGTTTGAAAAGACTGATAGCAGATTTTTGTCTGTTTACAGGGGTGGGAGGTAGAAAAAATTAGTTTTGTGTCCTTGTTTTAGATGTAATAGTACTACATCTAAGAATCACCTAATAAGAATCACCATAACACACCAAAAATATGTTTGTGTCCATTTTACCTAGAGTTGGTCAGTCACTGAAGAGATCTTGTGGTCTCTTTGCTGTATCGTTTTGCATTGGACGCTCATTTTTCATGTCACTTGTATTTGGAAGAGAAGCCTCCCTCCCTCCATGCCTGCCTCTCTCCCTCCCTGCCTCTCTCCCTCCCTGCCTCTCTCCCTCCCTGCCTCTCTCCCTCCCTGCCTCCCTCCCTCCTTGCCTCCCTCCCTCCCTCCCTCCTTCGCTCCTTCCCCTGGGACCATTTGCAGTAACCAGTATTCAGTCGTGGGAGGTTGAGTGCAGACCTGGCCTAAAGCTTGGCACCCAAGCACAGGCAGCTCCTCGGTGCTTATCCAGAGGACTCTTGGCACTGCTTGGAAGCAGCTGCTGGTACCTCACCTGGGAGCTGTGCCCTGGCCTAGTGTGACACTCCTGGCTGTAGGAGCTTGGGGTTCTGTTTGATAATGGAACTCACTCAGATCCATTCCCAGGGAAGAGATGTGTGACATTTTTGACACAAGGTCCAAACTATCTTTTTGAGAAGTGCATCTTCCAGAAGTTGTTCTGTGTACATAGTTCATGTTCTACAACTGTCTGAGAGACCTGAGAAAAGGACCAGCCTTTGGCTCACACTAAACAGCCCGCATTTGATGATTGTCCCTGTGATATTATTGATTCAGTCTCTTCACTACATATGTTTGAACCAAACACAACATATGTTTGAACTTGGAAAAGCTGAAATAGTCCTGAAAATTTTCTGCATTTGGCAGTTGACTGCAGTCTATACACAGTACTCTAAGAAGACTGAACCTATTAGAATGTATGGATCTTTAAAGTAGAGTGTTTTCATTTGCATCTTCTGTACTGAAAAATGTGTAGTCCAGTCTAGAAAAGAGGTGTGCAAGGAATTATTTTAGCAATACCTGAGAGCACTAAGCAAATAGAATCCTTAAGTATAGAATAGCTAGGTTTTTCTGTTTACAATTCCAGAGAAAGAGGTTACAGGAAACTTAGAGGAAAATGTATTTCAAAAGGAGAACAGCTGCAGTGATTTTTCTTGGTAATTGAGGTACATAATGCCTAGAATGAAAAAATTATTTATCTTTTGTTTTGGGGATACAAACATAAAAGGTACATTTTAGGAATGTTTTCATTTTGTAAGTTCTTTTAGGTGTTAATCAGGAATTTTGTTTCAGGTATTTCAAAAAGACGAAGAGTAGCAGATGAACGGGAGCTGCGTGTTCCTCTCGAATATGGGTAGGTTGTGTATGTACTTGCCTTGCTTTAAAGGGAGGTAATACTTTCAAAAGTCAATTGGTAAAGAAATGACAGTTGAAAAATTTTTGAGGCTGAATAATAAGGAAAGGGCTTCAACAATTTAGATTCCGACTTCCAGTGACTGTGTCAACATATTTGGTGTGTTAATTTTTGTGCATTAAATTTGCTATTTTGCAAACATGACCTATCTCTTAGCAGTTTTGCCACTGGAAATTAATCCTGATTGCTAGATTGGAGTCAATATAGACTCCAGATAACTCCCTGAAGTACAGTTCTAAGCCATTTAAAATCTGGCAGTATGTAAGTAGCTTGATATAAGTAAATCCATATATACAGTCAGTTTGGAAAATCTACATAATAAAATTTTCTGGTTTTCTCTGAATTGTGATACTCTAGTCACATTTTTCTTTTTTTCTTTTTTTTTGTAAAATTCTTAAGTTGACATGAATTAGTTCTTAAAAAGTGTATTGTTGTATGCAACTATTTCATATTACTCCAGCTGGCAAAGAGAAACCCGAATCAGAAACTTTGGTGGTCGTCTTCAAGGAGAAGTAGCATATTTTGCACCTTGTGGAAAGAAGCTGAGACAGTATCCTGAAGTAGTAAAGGTACATTCATTTTTAACCTCTCTGTTCTAATGCTACTAAGCATGCCTGCAATTAAAAAATGCAATTTTTTCTCTGCAGTAACAATACTTATTTCCTGTGATATGAGGCGTAATGTGTCTCTGTCTGTTACTGATTTGAACTTATAAATGCGTATCCCTTTGACAGAATGTGCAGAACATTACACTCACAAAGTTAGCTGTACATCAAAGCTGGGTTGTAATTATTTACAAGCTGAAGTGGAAAAATATGTGATTTTTTCAGTATCTCAGCAGAAATGGAATAATGGATATCTCAAGGGACAATTTCAGCTTCAGTGCAAAAATAGGAGTGGGTGACTTCTATGAAGCCAGAGATGGACCGCAGGTATCCACTTTTTAAAAAGTAAAGTCTTTGATCCAAGGAGCATTAACTTAAGTGTAGGTGAAGTAATTTTTGCTACAATCTGAAGCATTGCCTGTTTTTAGCTAGTTATTTCTAAAACTTGTGTGTGTTTCTTTAATAGTAGTGAGATTGAGATGCTGAGAGCTGAACCCAAGGCAGTGTTGAAAGCTGTTCCCTTCAGTGCTTTTGTTTGGAGGGAGCAGGAATTCACACTCTTTAATGATCAGCTCTGATCCTGGATTGGGCTGGTATAGAAACTCTGAACTACCTATTTTATCTTAGTGTGCAGATATTCCTGACTTCAACATTTATTTCTTCCTTTATTGTAGACAGGCTCTATCAATAGTAATTTATGTGTACGTGTTAAATCCCACTCTTCTCATGTGTTCATATGCATAATATATATATGTGTGTGTATTTGTATATATGTTTAAAATGCATGTTTATATGCAAGTGTGTCCTGTATCAAGAATACTGACTGAGCATCCTGAGACTTATGGAAAGGAATGCAGAGCTATCCCAGCTACTCTTTACAGTGGTAGAACTGTTGAACTGTGTGTAGATAAACCACACAAGGATAAGTAAAATTAGAATTTTAAAGAAGTTGTGTTACTGTGTTTGTGCCATGCTGTGTTACTGTATTTTGGCCATGTTGCCATTTCTTCAGGATGTGCACCAAAGTTTTTGGACTTCTGTCAGTGAATATATTTGCTTCCTTAAAAGATAAGTGTTCTGAACACGTTACTAGCTCTCAGCAAGTCTTGAATTCAGGCTCTAGTTAAGCCTTATGTCATTGGAATACCATGTAGAAATATGTAATGTTTTCATGGTATAAATTTGAAAGTGTTAAAGACTGAGTTCACAGTAAGCAGCTCCTTCTAGGTGGTGCTTCCTGATTCCTGGCTTACAGGGTAAAACATTGCTAAACTTGTTTCATGTTTGGCCTTCAGAAAACAGCATTTATAAGTTCCTGTGGTTGTGAACTTCATTATGTACCTTAATTGCTTGAGTGAAATAATTCCTTGTGCTGCGAACATAATGTAATGTCAGGGTATCTGCTCACTTTTTACCCTGTTACCTTTTCTGTGTCTCCTGCCCACATTACTTCATTAGTGTTGTCCCCTTCTCTAATTACCTGTTTCTTCTCCCTTTAGTTCATGAGTTGAACTGTGATCTATAAAACTTGAGAGTGAAGGCAGTGAGAGGGGCAGATTTCTACTGGCAAGGCTGGCAGTGTGAACGTTAAGTTGCTGCACATAAACTGTAGTTTCTACTGATGGAGTTTGTGATAGATTCTACTGAGACTTGGGTAGACAAAGTTCTTTTTAGAAAAAGAGACTGAGGGCAGCTGTGTCAGCTGTGCTAAAAGGTGTTTACATTTTATTTATGAATGAAAAGTTTATAATGTAAACATTGGAGCTGCACTCAGGCTGATAATATGCACCCAGTAAAACAGTATGTGATACTGATACTTAATGAAAAGAATTTGCACCCTTTTTACTGAAGTTTTTTTGAATTGTCCAGCTTCAAAATAATATGCAACAATCACATCTTCATGGATGTCTGGAAGTAATTCCAGCAATTTTATATCTGCTTTTTTGGTAGTTTTGATTATTCTGTACAGCCTTTTATGGTTATTTTTACTTTTCTTTGTTTTATATTTCTGTCACCTTTTGAGACATGCAGTATCCAGAGGGATGGGGTAAGTTTCAGAGAGCTCTAAGATGGAACAAGATGCAAAGAAAATTATCTTAAGGCTAAATCAGTTATATTGAAGAATTACCTATAGCAAGCCAAAAATATGTGGATTACCTGCTTCTGATAGTGCCTGTGTTTGTTACTCGTGGTACGCAAGCAACCAGATATTACAGGTTATTCAAAGCAGTGATTAAATGCTGTAACAGAGAAGCAGATCTGGCAGAAGTGGGCCATGGAAGAATAGGGTTAGAAGAACATTTGAAGTTTGGCAAAGTGGTGGTGGCAAATGTGAAAATTCAGTGACAGGACCTGGAAGCTTTAAACTGCTGTGATTTAGAAAGATTAGTGTGAATGTGATTCGGGATGATGAAGAGGACACGGGTCCTCATGAGTTTAGGTAATATGGATAGGAGTGTTTGTCCTAATCTGAGTTCCGCAATTCATTTTAGAAAGCTTTGTTGTTAATTTTTCCTCGCAAATCTAATCTGAAATTATTGTGGATTTTTTCTTTGTGTAAAGTGCCTGTGGTTTAGTTCATTAGTTTGGGTACCAGGATTTGAGCTTTATTCTGCTTCCACATGTACTTGTCTGGTGCCTTTTTGACAAATGTCCTGATTGCAGCACGGTGTTGCAGTTTGTGGTAGATGCTCGAAGGTGAGAAATTGAATGAAGTTCTTATTTTGATTAGTTTCAGCAATAAAATACAACATTTAACAGTGTTATTCCCATTGTTTCTCTATGTTTGAGTGGCAAAACTGAGATTTTATGGAAGCCTGTGGTTTCCCCATATTTTTCTTTGGAATATTGAACATCCACAGAGTATTAGGATGTACATTTTTTTAATACAAATGTATTTTGAGTTAGATTGTAAAAGATGTCTGAGCACAAAATGTAGATGGTCAGTCACCTCTTGCTTAACCCTTAATGGCTTTGTTCTGGACTATTTTTGTCTTGTCCTCTCAAGCTTGTGGAAAGTTGTGCATGCACAAGGTCCTTTGTCAGGACATTAAACGGTCTTCACCCTGTTCCCTGAAACACCTGCTCCTTTTGCCTATTGAACCTGCTACTGCCTTCATTTGACAGTCTCTAGTTTCTCTTTTAGGCGGCATTAGGAAAATGTAATACATGTAATACTTGGTCTCTGGCACTGATGATCTTTTAGACCTCTTACCTTCCTTTTCTGTGTATTTATTATCATTAGTGTCAGTAACCACAGAAAATACAAATACAGAGCAAGAGCAATTTCCACCGCAGGTTCTGAAGTACTTCTTGAATTATGGCTACTTCTCCTTTTGTCTGATTCCCGTTTTGCCTCCCCTCTCCTGGCACCTGTGTTGTATGGGATAAGATTTTCTATGCTGGAAGTTGGTGCAGGTGAATAAGTACAGTATTGAAGCTACCTCAATAAACTGAACCTGTGATAAATTGTAATTCAAGTACTAGGCAGGGAAATGAAAGTTACACCTGAATAATACTCTTAAAAGATAGTAAGAGAACTTCTGGTTGAGTGGTAGAGGTAAATATTTTGGACTGAAAAGTCCTTAGGGGTGATGCATGACGATGTACACATTAATGATACGGTCATGGTTCTGACCAGTGCATTTTCAGAACGTAACTAATAACAAAGCCCTTTGGAATGTCTGCAAACCAAGTGTGACATGTACTCTTGGGATGGTCTTAACTGGGAGTATTGAGACTTCAAAAAAGGTATATTTGCAGATACTGGTAACTCCCTTGACACTTGAATGTTTCATTAGCAAACTAATGCTTTTACTGAAGTTATGTTAAACCTTTGTAACTGTGAAGAATGAGCAGAACTAATTAAAGACAAATTGCCAGAATAAGCAAAAATCACCTATGTTATGGTACAGCAGATTTGATGTTAATGTTTATGCACATATAAATGTGGAAACTTAAGCATTCCAAATGTATTTTTTCTAAACTGATATTCAATGAGTTTTATAAGTTACCAGCTTTAGCAGGCATTTTTGAAATTTTCTACAGATCTTTTTAAGGCAAGTTATGGAGAAGTCTCAAAGGATACTTAGCTTACATTTTTTTCCCTGCATTTCTCAAAAACTTGGGGAAATGGTAAAAGATGTTACAATTTTGAAATATTGATGTACAATTGAACAGGATCAGCTAGACTGTGCTGTTTTGCTCAGTAGGGGCAATAAACTCTACTTTTCAGTAATCAGTTAAAGCTATTTCTACGTGAGGATTAACTTGAGTAATTTTATGAACAAAGTATTTCAGTACCTTCTTTTGTGATTTCACAAATTACTCTGGTAGTAACAGTGAGAGCAAGAGTGGAATGTATTACACTTTGTTCAGTTAGAGAATAAATATATCTGTATCTGAATTTTTAGTTCAGATACACGGATGCTTATAAGTTACAAACATTTGATTGCTTCAAGTTGGCACAGAAATAGTTTTACAGTGGATGAGAGGAGAACTCAATTGTACTAAAACTTCAAGATGGAAATGCATCTGTTTTTTCAACTCAATTTTTCAGATCTACACCACTTGAGAGCAGTATTTGATAATACATTATTGCATTTGCTTGTTACGTATGTTGGAATTTCTGTAAACACTCAGTTGAAAGACAGCAACTCAGCTTGCCAAATTTTTTCATATTGAGCAGTAGATTATGTGAAAGCAGAATAGTTGTTTTTGAGTTCACAAAATAAGAATCCATTTTACCTTTTAAAAAAGGTTGAGCAATTTGATTTGATCAGAAATAATTAAAAATAACATAGTAATGGCATACCTACTAGGTAATAACTTTGTATGTCATTGAATAGTCTTCAAAATCTTTCATAGTGGTACAATTTATAAAGTTCTGAGTGATGGCCTCTCAATATGTAGCTTCTGTGCATCATCAAAGCGTTGTCCTACCCAAATAGTACATCACAGCTCTCACATATTTTCTGTCTATAACTTACTCGGGGGAGGGAAAATCTCTTGCTGTTCATGTTCTCAAGTGTCTTAGAATTATTTCTCTTTTTTTTTTGAATCTATGTTTATAATACCCCTCTGTGAAATGTGTCACTTAAAAGGGTGTGCAGTGGTGCCTTCTGAAAGAGGAGGAGGTCATTCCCCGGATCAGAGCGATGGAAGGGCGTCGAGGACGACCACCAAACCCCGACAGACAGCACTCCAGGGAGGAGTCCCGGGCGAGGCGCCGCAAGGGCCGACCGCCGAACGTTGGCAGCACGGAATTCCTGGACAATGCTGATGCAAAGCTTTTGAGAAAGCTCCAGGCTCAAGGTAAGAAATGTCTTACTGTTTTCACAAACAGAGAGTATCAGTATATAGAGAGGTAATGTTTTTCCTAAAGAAGAGCGATGTGTTTCACCAGGATATGAGTATACAGCGTTTGATTTGGGAAACTCGGTATAAGCCTTTTATTGAAGGCTTCTTGGAAATCAGTAAACGTGTGTAGGTTTTAAAGGAAGAAGTGAGTGTTATGGTCCCTTCCAACACAAACCATTCTATGATTATTATCCTTGTACTGTGGCATGAGAGTCTGTTACCTTGGAGTTATTTGCTACCAAGAATTCTAGTTTCTGTGATTTCTTTTTAGATTCTTGGCTTGTTTTAGAAGTCCTTAAATTTTGCTCAATACACTGCATACTAGTTGAATGGAAGTACAGGTGGACTGTTTTGTTGTCCCTGTTTTTTGTAGTGTTTCCCATTGATCCTTTTCAGGTGCATGGTGAGCATTAACCACATCCTCCTCATGGATTGTACCAATTTAGACCAAATGGCCTTCTGTATCTGTTGGCCTTTCCACAGCTCATAGTTTAAAGTTTTTCTCTATGACATAAATTCTAATATCCAGCTACAGGTTCTGTTTCACTTAAGGTGTAACTGCTTTTTCTGTGTGCTTTCCCCATGGAAGTGTGAAGGATTTCCCTGTTGTCATCTACCTCTTTACACTACCCTTGGTATCTGCAGCATCATCTGACTTATACAAGGGTTTTTTGTATGTTTGCCTGGGTCTTAGTCATTGCACAAAGAGCTGACAGTATTTTGGGAAATGCTATCAGAAAGGTCCTGGACCTCAGTCCTTTGAAAAGGAAGCTGAATTCAACTTCCAGAATATCCTTTCTACAGCTGGCTTTTATCAGTGTGTCCATAAGCAGTTAATTCAAATTTCAGCAACACTATCATGTAGAGTAGCTTCAGGTGGTTACTGATTTTAGCATAAGAGTGGCTAGATTTAGGTAGACACAGGAAAGAGAGGTGTGATCCAGATGAGTGTGCCCTCCCTGCGTTGTTAAAAAAGAATTATGTCATTACATGTGGAGACTTCTAAGGAAAACAGTAATTCCATGCTTTCTGAATAAAATGTTGATATAGTACTTTTGAAACAAATGTTTTTGCTTTAAAAAGAAAGAAGGAAATGGTTTTAAAATGGTGCAGCATTATTGGCCTGATTCTGTCACTTAATAGATAATTCTTTTCTTCCAAAAATAGTATTTTATTTTAGGTAGAAAATGTCTGTGTTTACACTGTGTTTTTACACTGTTGATGAAGTTACTGATACATGAGATGCCACTAAAGGTGGTTGATAGTGATATTTTGTAAAAGTCAGCATGTGCAAAAGAAATCCACTGTTTGCTCTGCTCTGTCTTTACAACGTACAAATGTCTGGAACCTGGACTGTATCTTTATTGTTGGACAGCACTGTTTTTATGAACTTAATATTTTCATTTTGTAACAGAAATAGCCAGGCAAGCAGCACAAATAAAGCTACTTAGGAAACTTCAGAAGCAAGAACAAGCACGAGCTGCCAAGGAAGCGAAAAAACAGCAAGGTAGGTATTACTTGTGAAAGTTTGTGCATGTTAGAGGATTATTTTGAAAAGCATTAATAAAAAGTTACCTGTCTCTTGTCATGTTCTGCTGATATTAATTCATTTGCTTTTGTTTGTTAGCTATTATGGCAGCTGAAGAAAAGCGAAAGCAAAAGGAACAGATAAAGATAATGAAGCAGCAGGTAAGCTTTATGCGATTCCTAAATGAGTCCTTTAAATTATATTTTGAATTATTGAATTAGGTGCTTCAAATATTTAGTAAATTACTAAGTGTGCTGATTACAAAGTGTATGTTTTAAATCTAGTATTCAAGAGCACACAGTGTATGTTACTTAAAATTCTGAACTCCACTAAATCCACCACTAACCCATATCCCCACATGGCTGTTAAAACCCTTTAGGGTTGAGACTCCACCACTGCCCTGGGCAGCCTGTGCCAAAGCTGGACAACCCTTTCCTTGAAGAAATTTCACATAGTATCCGGTTAAACCTCCCCTGGCACAGCCTGAGGCCGTTCCCTCTCCTCCTGTCCCTTGTTCCCTGGGAGCAGAGCCCGACCCCCCCCGGCTCCCCCCTCCTGTCAGGGAGTTGCAGAGCCAGAAGGTCCCCCCTGAGCCTCCTTTTCTCCAGGCTGAGCCCCCCTCAAAGCTCCCTCAGCTGCTCCTGCTGCTCCAGCCCCTTCCCAGCTCCATTGCCCTTTCTTCTCTGGACATGCTCCAGCACTTCAATGTCCGTATATGGTCTCAACATCCCAAATTCAGAACTAAGTACCAGTATTAGTTGCCTGTAAGTGACAGGGGAAGAACACAGAGATGCTGCTTGCCACTGTAGTGAGAAAATTGGAGCTCAGTTGGAGTTGAAGCTAACAAAACTGGAAGGGACAATAAAAAGGGATTTTTCAAATGCATTAATGGCAAAAGGCAGTGTAGAAATAACATCGGCCCATTACAAGATCAGGATGGTCACCTCACAAACAAGGACAGAGACAAGGCAGAGGTGTTTAATACTTTCTTTGCTGAAAAGTTTGTTCTGCATTAACTCTAGCCTTTGTGGAATTTAGAGGGTATAGTACATACTCTCAACTTCTGTACTGTTTTTAAAGTGTAATGGGGGGTAACAGAGACTTAAGGTCCATGCTATGAGCTTCACATGGTGAAAATAAAAGTTCAGCACTGTCTAAACAAGGCCCCTGAATTAATTTGCTGGATAATGTTGTCTTATGCTGGACTTTTCAATAATTTAAGGAGCTGGTAAGATTTGTCTGAAGTTTGTAAGACCTTATATATTGGAGCTCTATTCATCAGGAAATTTTGTATGTCTTTCTCGTCTGTGATTGCTCCTTTACTGTTAAATATTTTAGATTATCTTTTCTTAGGGGCTTGGTTTTGGTTTGCTATTTTTTGATAAAGAATTTTATATATGTGTTCTCCAGAAAGTAAGATTTTACTGGTAGTCCGTGTTCTAGAGTCTCAGACCAGCTCTCAAGTAAACAGTGTATTCTGTACAGATGGGCTTTGCCCTTACTGTTGGGAAAACATCTGCTGTTCCAAAGAAGAGCACTGAGCTCCATTTCAGGCTTCTGATCTAGGCCTCCCAGCCTGCAGGACTTTTCCATGGTCTGGGTTTTGGTGTTAAAACTTTACAGCAAGTTCAGCTGGATGTTCTGCTTCTCCTTGTAATGGTGGTTTCCCAGTCACTGTGGCTCAGGCAGTACTTTTGAGATACTAAAATCTCAAATAACGGGCTAATGAATTTTTAATGTGAGCTAATTTAACAGACAAACCCATACAGCACAGGAAATGTGAAATAATCCCAGTGTTAGCAATGATTGCATTTCTCAATCAATGTAGTAAGACTTAGTTCAGATTTTAGGAACTAATTCTCGAAAAAGAATAAATTAGAATATGGTTGCATAGCCTCCATCTGTGGAGTGCATACATAGCCTAATCGTTTTCTTCTCTCCACAAGAAACACGCTGAAATATGTTGTACTGCCCACGGTTGCTATTCCAGTTGCTTCTTTTGTTACTGCATGTTTACAACTCCATCCCCCAAACTACAAAGCAAGGCATCCAAACTTGTCCTCAGTTACCTGAATGCTCTGAAAATCTGGAGAAATTGGAGTGTACTTGACTGAGCATGTTACCCAGGTTCATGAGGAGGAGTGTCACTGGCAGAGCACATGCTTTGGGTTTCTCAGAGCTCAGGTTCCCTGTGCTGCCCGTGGGACCATGGGACTGAAAGGCTACTTGACCTGAGGCAGAAAAAGATGGTTTGACAGAACCCCCTATTTCTTGGGAAGATCACTTCAAAACATCATGTATTTCATGGCATAGCTCACACTTCATTCATTCCTCAATAGTTCCCACACTGTCAGCTGGAATTTGAATGCTCTTGGCTTGTTTACATTGCCATTAATCTGGTCCTCTGAAAAAAATAAAAAACTAGGACAACTGAAACCTATGAGCACCTATGCATAACTAAGGGTAGGTTCCTTCAGGGTTATACCAGACATCTTCTAATGGTAGTAAAAATTCTATGGAAACAATTGACTACAGTGGGTACAAGACTTCATAACAAAAAGTATGTGTGTATAAACTTGGTCATTTTTCAAATGTAAAAATAAATTGCTTTCTCAATATTTTTATCTTTTTTTTTTTTTAAAGAAATAACTTTCTTACCCTTGTAGGAAAAAATCAAGCGAATCCAGCAAATCAGAATGGAGAAAGAACTTCGAGCTCAGCAAATTTTAGAGGTAGAAATAATGGCTCAAATGTAATTTTTGTGTTGCCATTTTAAAGAATGTTGTATTTTAACAATCACGTGTAGTTAGGCATGTAACTAAATATAACAGCTCTAGCAACCTGGATTTGCAAAGGCCAGTTCAAACATGTGTCTTAAAATATTTTTCTTAAAAAATCTACATTAACTGTGACCCAAATTTTGGAAATGATCACTTAGGCTCACGACTTTCTACATGAGGTCTTGTATGTGCTAAAATTAACAGCAGAGCTGTTCCATTATTAGAGAACAAGTTTACAGTAGCAGGATGTTCTAATGCTCTGGTCTGGGTGAAAGTGCAGTGAATTTAAACTATTGTGTCTGTACATATGCTAGAATATCCTGATACACTGGACGAGTTTGCTAGTGTACTAGCAAAGATGGATTGCTATTTTTTAAGTCTTCATTGATGGAAAAATTAGTAGTAACTCTTTGCCATTTATATTGTTTCTGTGTGTACTTGCTTTCTTATAATAGCCAGGTGAAGCAATTTTGAGTGGGACTTGAAATTCTGGCTTAAGTTTTAAGAAGTAAGTGAATTGTGAATTGTTTCATCATGAAAGCTACATTGGGGAACAGATCAGTTGTAATGTACACAATAAGTGATGATGTTTTTTAACTTTTAAAAGCACATAACTTTATTTCTAGTCAGATTGTTCTCAACTTGTGCTGGTGCTGTTGTGTGACCTCTTTTGCATGCACAGGCAAAAAAGAAAAAGAAGGAAGAAGCAGCAAATGCCAAATTATTGGAGGCCGAAAAACGAATAAAGGTTAGTTTGGAGGAGCTCCAGAAACAAGAACTGTGTTATTGTGCATACTGTGCATTGATGTATAAAAAGCAGCAAATATGGAAGAAGAATATTCATGGCTAAGGAAACTGTACATAGAGACAGCATACAATAACATGTACATGTGGTTATATAATTGCATGAAGCATGTGCAGAGGAGTTTGTGTGACATACGCACATGTAAATATATAGAGACAGTACTTTTTTGTGTGCCATTACCTTGAGTTTTGCTTACACGATGCCTGGTTTGCACAACAGAATGCCCATTCAGTAACGTTATTCACACCGTATTCTTTTAAGCACATTGTATCAAAAAACTTTATTGTTGCTCAGCAAGCCTAGTCTCTTCTAGGCTGTATGCATACAAGACTGCAGAACTCTTACAAATACTGGAAAATACGGTGTATATATGTACTTGTATGGCTGCTTTGGCGTTCCCGGTGTGTTCCCACATGGACCTCCCGGCTCACCGGACTTCCTGTCGCATACACTGTGCTCAGCTCATGGGGGCAGGGAGGTTGGAATTTAACTCAGATGTGCTGTTTTCGTGTGGCAAAACTGTGCAATTTGATAAGTAAATTTTAATAGATATTTTCAATATGCTTTTTTTTCTTTTGTTTAAGGAGAAGGAGATGCGAAGGCAGCAGGCTGTTCTTCTGAAGCACCAGGTTGGTATATGTTCAGTTGACCAGCCAGACAGAATGCCAATTGTGAGCTACTACTTTAAGCTATATGGGGGTGGGGTGGAATCTTCAAAATAAGCCCTTTTTAAACCTCTGGGTTTGATTCCTGCACAGATTTTCTTTCGCCTTATGATTTGTTGCTTTGCTTTGGTATTGGGGTCTTTTGGGGATTATAAAGTGGTTTTATGACTTTGTGATTTCTGTTTCATAATGTTGTGCCAACTCTTTCTACCAGGAGTTGGAGAGGCATAGACTAGATATGGTATGGGTATGTTTATTTTTGTACATCTAACACCGCATTGTGATTTGGTTGTGATATGGTTGTCATAGCAATGCATAAAATGTAGCACTGGCTGCTGTCATATTACATACTGCTGCATGGCTTTACAGCACAGTGCATTGCATACATCTGCTTGTCTTGTCTGTTCAGGAAAAAAAAGGACATGTGTTGAACATGTGTGTAAATTGAACATGGCAATAACTAAGTGAGGTTTTTAACCAGAGATCTATGTTACTGATGTCCTAGTAGAAATTTGACTCCTATATAAAATCAGGGATTAATGCAAAATTAATAGGTAGTCACTTGTATAATTTTTGCAAGCCTTGTCCCATTCATTGGGAATGAATCCAGATATTTTAAATACAATTGGAATTAACCTGTTTTAGAAACCAGGATGATGTCTTCCCTAAGTTTGTAAGATACTGAGGAAGTTAACTTTTAGCTGGTGGTAAATTCATACTGTTACAAGTATACAGTGAAACATTAGAATGTAATTCTGGCTTCACCCAATTAGATGGTAAAATTCCCATAGCCTTTACTGGGGCCAGGATTTACTCTACAGCTTTTAAGGCAAAAGTGCTGTACTTAATGCCCTGGAACAGTGCTCCTTAATGCATTTGAAGTTACTGCCATATTTTATTGAGGGACAAGCATCAGTAAACCAAGTGTTGTTGTGTACGTATGTGCACCACCACTGGCTTGATTAAAACTGATCTAGAGCTGAGAATATTAATTTTTTGCTTGGTTACAAAAATGTTAGTATTTGCAATGTTTGAGAAAAACCAGTATAAAATTTCTGCTGAATTGGCTATTGAAGAAGTAAATTGCAAGTTCGGTCATAGCAGATGTAAGGTAACTGACCTGTTCCAGCCAACCATTATGCTTTTTGTTCTGCCAGCTTATGAAGGAGCATCACAACTGACCATAAGTAAATCTGTATGCTTCTTTTTTACACTGTCTCCATGTTCATTGCTTTACCTTTTTGCTTTTGATCGTTCTTGTATTTGCTTTCTAAACCTGAACTAAAACATGCACAGACTTGGCCATTCTTGTCCTATATTTAGTATTTACTGTGACTTGTCTATTAATGCTAAATTTGTTATTCAGCTTTTTTACTGATTTGAAACTGTGGATTAGTTTTGTTCTAACATTACCTGCTTCAATAGGAACGAGAACGGAGAAGACAGCATATGATGCTTATGAAAGCCATGGAAGCACGTAAAAAAGCAGAAGTGAGTATTAACCTCGGAAAGTTTGAGGTTTTCATGGTTTCACTCTCTAGTTATCTGTAGAAGAGCAGTGTCTCTGACTTACATGTTGGTAGTTTCATTTGTATACATGGCAGCAGTAGGGCAAGAGGTAATAGGCACAAATTGAAATACAGGAAATTCTGTTCAAACTTAAGAAAAACTGTTCTACTTGGAGGGTGATGGTTGAACACTGGCACAGATTGCCCAGTTATGAGAGTTCTGGATGTTTCTGAGAGGAAACATTAAGTAGGTTAGAGCGACAGAGGGAGTGCAGTAAAGTGTGGGACATCACTGGAGAGGGTGTTGGGAGAGACAAGTTTTAAAAGCTTCTCACTTGATGATCCCTGTGTTCTTGTTGCGTAGATGAGACATAAAGGGCTGTTCAGTTTTCAGATTGTATGTGAAGTGCATGGTAATTCAAGCCCAGAATCTACCTGTGTTTGAAAAGGTCTTTTGTGTTTTATGAGCTATTCATATCCAGTTTGTGTATTATGGGAATTTTTAAACCATGCGTTGTTCACTTTTCCCTTTGCTTTAATGCATGTTCCTTAATTGCTATGGTAATTACTAAGGTTACATAAGTAGTGTTTTTTAAATTAGTAGATTGATTCTTTTTAAGTTTAAGATGTAGGGTTTATTTTCTGCCCTTTTAATTCTGCTTAAGGAAAAAGAGCGGTTGAAGCAAGAGAAACGCGATGAAAAGAGATTAAATAAAGAACGTAAGCTGGAACAGCGAAGATTGGAATTAGAAATGGCAAAGGAGCTAAAGAAGCCTAATGAAGATATGTGCTTAGCAGACCAGAAGGTAGTCACAGCAACATAAACTTATTTTCTCGCTTCTTGTGTATTTTATCATTGTGACAATAACTTTTTTCTTGCAGCCACACCCAAAGCATTCAAGTTTTGATCCAGATAATTAGAGAACTATTTGAAATATGTACAAATACAAGATATTAGAACACTTCAGTGGCACATGTTTAGTTAATTAAAAGATTTTTGTTTAAAAGCAGCCTGCTTCCCAAAAAGCACTTGCATGATTGCTTCAAAAAAATTCTTTACTGAGTTATTTTTACATCAGCAGTATGCATCATGTCTCAGTACAGTCTTATGTGTTTTTAGTTCTTGTCTTTAGAGACTTGACAAAGCTCAGGTTCCAACCCTTTCTGTGTCAGAGAAATCCCTTCTCTTTGCCCCCTAAATATTTTTACACCGCCTTTTACAGTAATTTGGCTCAGCATAGATCCTGATAGTGTCTCCTGACCAAAAAGGAAGTATATCTTATCTCTCACCTCCCGTACCTTGAAAAGGTAAATGTGTTTCAGCACTGAATAGATGAGGAGTGCAGGTTCCCTATAACCTTTATCTTCCAGCATTGGCGTGCTGGAGGTCATAAGGAAGTATCAGCCAATTTCTTTAGCTGGTATCAAAAAAGGGTTCTTTTGAAATATCCTACTGAACCTTGCACTGGTTTTTGTCGCTTTCCAGCCTTTCCCAGAGCTGCCTCGCATCCCTGGCCTCGTCCTTGATGGAAGCACGTTCTCGGATTGTCTCATGGTGGTACAGTTCCTGCGAAACTTTGGGAAAGTTCTTGGCTTTGATGTGAGTGTGGATGTCCCCTCCCTGAGTGTCCTTCAGGAGGGTTTGCTCAACATAGGGGACAGCATGGGAGAAGTACAGGACTTGGTTGTGAAGCTTGTCTCTGCAGCTGTGTGTGACCCAGGACTTGGTACAGGATACAAGGTAAAAAAAAAAAAAAAATGGAAGGAAAAAAATCCATAGTAAACACCCTGTATATATATGAAAGTATTCTTCCTAGTGCCTTTGTGACACCTCTCTGATTTGGATTTCCATTCACTTTCCTATTTCTTTTCTTTGGTGTCACTGTTCTAATGTTACTCCAAGACTTTCTGTCCCGTCAGCCTTCCCATTTTCCACAACTCATATATTTTTGGGCATTTTCTCTTCACACACATACATCCCATTTTTATTTGGACCTTTTGTAGGGCACTTTCACATCTGAGGCTACGTATATTAACTGCTTTCACCCCACCCCTTTTCATTCTTACCCTCATGTTCTATTCTCAGTGAACCTTGCCATTTCTCTCTCTAAAGTCTGCTGTGTAGGTGACTTCATCAAAAATCCAATTCATTCATGATTTTCTTTCTTACTGGCCTTATTTTTCAAGCCAGTACAACTCTCTTCCACTCCAGAAGTCTACACAGCATCATTGTACAAAACAGTATTCATCAGTTTCTAATTGGACCTTGTCTTTTTAAATTTCATCCATTTAATTATTATTAATATTATCTCTGTTTTTAAAAACGTAGAAGTGAAGACCTATTAATTTTTTTACTCTATTAAAGATTTACATTTCAGTAGTTTTTAAGAATAATCATGTTTAAAAGTCCTTATGTAAAAATGCAAATGAACCCACCCCTCTCTTCTATAAACAATAATATGGCCTGCAAAGGAAAATAATGTTTTAAAACATAATTGTTTGAAATGTCTTTATCCTTTTTAGGCCAAAACTATTCTTGGGGAACACTTACTGAGTGTTGGTATCAATCGAGACAATGTGTCTGAGATTCTGCAGATATTCATGGAGGCTCACTGTGGGCAAACGGAGCTGACAGAGAGCTTGAAGACAAAAGCTTTCCAGGCACACACACCAGCTCAGAAAGCATCAGTACTTGCTTTTCTGGTCAATGAGTTAGCGTGCAGCAAAAGTGTAGTAAGGTAAGATTTTTCCTGAATAGGTATGTAAAATTATAAAAATTTCATAGTTCAGAAATACTGTGACCACACTGTGTTCTGTTACAGGAGGGCTATTGACATTCTTATAATGAAAGCTGAAATTGGTTGAGTTACTGCTTCTTACCTTTCTGTACTTCCGATACGACAGAAGAATAGAACTTTTCCATGTTTGGTCCGTAATTTTGTTTTCAAAGCTTGCACCAAAATTTCTCCAGCGATTTTGGGAGTAAAAGATGAGGTTGATTACAAAGCAATGTACTAGGTAGTCTAGCAAATAATTTAGAAGAGTTGTTCAGATCTTCTGCAGTATTCATTTTTTCCTTTTGTTTTTCAAGGCATGTCTTGTCTAAATGTTTTAACTGGGGTCATAAGGTGAGGTGGCAAACTTGATGTAGTAATCCAAGAAAAGTGTGCACTGCATTTCATAATTTTAACATGTTCACTCGTTAAAATGTTCAACAACTTGTCAAAACTCAACGCGCAATAAAAAGTTGTTACGAAATGCCAGTCTCTGGGATGCCTGTTCTCCCACGGGCTGACTTACTGTGGTAAAGTCTTTTATCACCTCATTGAGTGCTGCTTTGTTTCCTGGTGAATTCTGTGGGTTTGGTACATTGTGCTGCCAAAGGGGATCAGGGCTGTGGAAGGCAAAAATGGAAGAGATACTTCGGGTTTTCCAAAGTTGAAAAATAGCAGGAGTGGGCAGTGCAAGTGCTGTGCATGAGCTGCGCAAGAGAGTTCACGTGTATCAATCAAATTCATCGTAGTAAGAAACTTCCTCTTGTTGCAGATGACTGTTAAGTCCCGTTTGTAGAAATGATCACTCAGAATTTGAGTTTCTCTATTTTGGTTATAGAACTAACTATAATCTGCTGAATTGTTGAGGCTGAGATGTGTTGGGAACAGGCTTGCAGACGGTGGCTGGACTGAAGCCCGTGTTTACTCAGTTTTTGCAGTGAAAAGTGAATGTTGGTTTGTAGATCCCAGGGATCCTGGGCAGAATACCTTGGATATACCAATGGTAACTGTTTTTTCAGCACAGGAATAGAGGCTTTGTGGCAAAGACATCTTGAGGCTTGGCACTGAATTAGAGCTGTGGAAAGAAATGTCAGCTGTTTTGAATTACATGCTTCTTATGGAAAGGAAGCTGAGGTGATACTGTAGCTAAAGACTGCCATAGGTACAGCTGCATCAGTGTTCCGGGTATTGAAATTTCCTAGCTTTAAAATGGTTTCTTTCAAATTTTAACCAAGACAGGTTTTTCTCCAAGACAGTTCTTCGAGGCAAAGTATCTATACATAAATGTTTGTCAGAAAAAAATGTGTACATTTGCAGTTAATGGATTATTTTGTCTTTGACAGTGAAATTGATAAAAACATTGATTATATGTCAAACTTAAGGAGAGATAAATGGATGGTTGAAGGCAAACTTCGGAAGTAAGTTTTGTTTCCTTAAATATTACAATATATTGCTTTTTTGCCTTGTTCAGATATGCCGCTATATAGGGAATTGCTTCTGAGAACATAATTAGCTGATGCAGTTACAGGTTTACCAAGAAATTAGTAGCCAAACTACTTAATTAAGATGGATGTGGATTTAGAATGGTACAGCACCAGTCTTTTACAGTCTGTTAAAGACGCATGAGATTCAGAGGGTTAGTGTCCCTCAGAACTGGAGCAAAGTCAAGTCCATTTTGAATTTTTTGGAGGAAAATAAAAAGGTTTTAATTGGAATATTAAAGGAACTGTAAAATTGCTATTGACAATTTTATTTGGACAAAGTTATATTGACAAAGTTTATTTGGACCTACCATAATTCCCACTGTTCATTCTGAAAAGCATTTTAAGATGACATGATTTTCCTACAATAATTGCCAATTAAGTTTTGCTAATTTATGTTTTCTTAGTGTTTCCCATCTGTCAGTGTTGCGTTTCTCCCTGTAGCTAGGGATCAGATGTAGAATGCAAACTTTGAGATATTTTATATATTTTTACTTAAGGTAAAATTGGAACGTTTGAAGGGTTATCAGTTTCATATTCACTGTTCTCCCATCCTACAAGACAAAATTCCATACAGCAAGCACACGGCTCCAACTCCCAGGAAGCTGGACGGCATAAAGTTAATGAATCACAGGGGGTAAAAATGCATAGCCAGACTCTACTTTTTTTTTTTTCTTTGTCATCTTTACCTCTTGCTAGGAACAGTAAATCCTTTCTTAGTCCTTGCTTTAGGTACTTTTGTTTCTAATCTTATGTCTCCCTTTTTTCCCTTTAATGTATCTCAGAAGGAAGAAGGAAAGAAGTAAAGAAGAAGGACAAGAGGGAGGTAGAGGAAAAAATTAGACCAATAAAAAGAAATTCTCTACTAATAGTGCAGATGCCAGTCTGCACAGGGTTAATGTATTTTATCTTTTAGGATAATCCAAATACCTTTTTCCTTTCTTCATCTGTATCCCCTCTATGGGATATAGTTTAAAAAGTGTTTTTGAAGTTCTGATGTAGCCAACTTACCATTAGTGGAATGGGACCCTTCCCTGTCCCTGTCTTCTTACGGCCTGCTTAGCCTTTCTCTCCCTCCATCAAACTGTAAGTACTTGTAGATGTAGGATTTTCCCTTTTCCTTACAATCTCTCATTTCTTCCCTTTCAAATAGTGGGCATAATACCCTGAGGTCCCAAGCCCCTCTTCCGTGCTACAATCATTTCTCCATTTCTTGTGTTCTCCCCTCCTGTGTGGATTTCAGGTTCCAGTAGTGCTGACCGTATTTTTGAGCGTAAGTATTGCAGGAGAGCTCGGAAGTGTTGCTCTTCTGCTTTGCATTCACTGGGCTCGATTCATCTCTCTCATCTTTGGTTCAAAATTTTTGGATTTTTCACTGTTTTTCTGATGAACTCTAAGAAGGTTTTTAGAAAGCCACCCTTGATGTTCTCTTCTTTATTATGTCAATTGGTGTTTTTCATAAACTCTTACAACTGTTCTGGGGCTTCTCTGAAAATAAATCTGTACATTTCAGTATTCTTTTTGGTCTTTTTTTTCTACTTCCAGACTTCATTCTTACACGCTACCTTCCCCGTCCATTCACATCTCAGTCTAATTTTTAAGCATCCCAGTCCCAAACAGTTTTGCATGGGAATACCTGGTTTCTTGACCACTCGTGGTGTGATCAGCAAATGTGGCCTCTTTTCACCTGCCCACAGACCTTTAGGAGCCCCTGAGTACATCCCATCATGTGGGAAGTGTGGAGTGGATGGATTATGGATGCTGAGGAATGGGTTTATTTGATCTCTGCCTGGCTTGCCAGTGTTTGCTGTGGTGGATCTTCATACCACTGTGTCCAGGCTGGCTGGAGGTGTATCCAAGTGGGATGAGAAGAGATTCTGCCTGTATCATATTTTCACTGAGTGATTTTTTTGTGTCTGTGTTCTCACTTGCAATCAGATAAGCTTCTCAACTGGGAAGGGGGGCAAAAATAAAATATAGAAGCCTGTGCCTTGTGAGATACAAAAAAAAGCAACATTAAAATCCCAAGTCCGAAAAAGGAATTGTATTTTATTTTAAGGGCTGGTCCTTTTTCCCACCTTGCTGCCATCCCTCCTCTTCTCCTTCCCCCTGGGATCTTGATAAGTATGGTTGGAAATTGAATTCTGAACTGCCTGGACAGTTTCTGCTTAGCTGATGGTCAATGACAGATTGCATCTAATTCCATCTCTATTACATTTAGATGTGAATCTTGATACTAATCACTATTTTTGTAAATGCACCTGTCTCATACAATCAATTCATCTTTCTCTGTGCTTTCTGTATGACAGCTGTGGTCAGAAGGCTGTCTCACCTGAGATGATTCGGTGTTTTTTTTTAACTAGATAATCAGTCTCAATATCTCCTTTTCCATTACATGTCTTCTCTTTGGCATCTCTTTTGTAGCTTGATCAGTATAAAACAGAAAAAATTTGAAATATAGCCACTTGAAGAATCACGTGGTATCTGGTTGTTTTTACAGGACTTGAAATACTGCAGAACACATTTTTCACTGCACTAGTGTTCTTTTTAACACACCAGTATTATGGCATGCTCTGTGTAAGTTAACTTTTGTTGAATGAAGCCATCTCAACTGTAAAGCAGTCACAAAGGGGAAAAATTACACCCTGAGTATGGGTAGGAGGTGCTAATGCTGATTTGCGAAACTTTCGTTTTTTGAGACTCAAGGTGAAGCATGTTGTTAAGTATGACGTTAAGGATTTCTTTGCCTTGGTATTGCCTAATACTGATGTGCAAAAATTATGAGGAAGGCATGAAAATTAAGTCAGAAGATGAATTTTCCTTATATGATCTAGTAAACATTATAGATGAGATTAGCGCAGGCTTCAGTCACACATCTGATTCTTTGATGGGCCATCCACTCTTTATAGTCCGGTAGACTTTATGATTCTCTCAGCAGCTGCAGGTGTGCTTTTGGTCCATACCTGAAAATGAGAAAGATGAGACAGTTTTGCGAGTGAAGGTTTTCTTCTCTCAGTGAGCCATATGTGTAGGTAGCAGCAGGAAAATTATGCTGCTTCTTGAAATACCTGAACATTTTTAAAGTCATGCTGTCATTGGTTTCTGCCTCTATGCTACTCTGGATACAGACTGCTGCCTTCTTACACCTGTGGTGCTGTCAAAAGGGAGCATCTTTGGTTCATTTCCATCCTTGATAATTTGCAGTGTTGTGCAAAGCTTCCTTTTGTGCTTGACAGCATTACATCTCCACTTTTGCTGTCAGCAAAAGTAACTTTTTTTGCTTCTTCTCATTTCTTTTAGGTATATGAAAGAGGTGTTTGCTGGTCATTGAACTTCCACTTGCCAGCTTTATTACTGAATTGTCTTCAAGTTTATCGTAGTCTAAATTGTCTCTGAAATCATCCAGTCACGCAGCAGTCAATCCACTCATGGACTAGTGACTATGATAGTGAATTCCTGTGTGTAGGCAGGCAGGAATTTCTAGTCCACGTGAAGAGGATTTGGTGGCTTGAAGTTACCCTTATAAACGGGAAAATTTTTTTCTAAAAAATGTAATTCAGAGCGTGGGTAGTATCGATACTCAGTGACACTAAGGCTTTTTGCACAAAACCTGAGAATGTTACTTGCTTCCAAGTTCACTGAGAGACTTGAGAAATTTTTTTATCAAGAAGTATTTTGAATTGCTGGAATAGATAAGTTGTCTTGGAAAAAGAAAAGTATAAAACTTTCTAAATTCTCCAGTGTATTAACCACTGCATTAAACCCAAACCCAAACCACCCACAAAACCACACCAAAAAACCAAAGCCCAGCAGTTTTCACTTCCCCTTGATGATTTCTTGCCCCGCAGTCTTTTTTTCTAAAAAGCGCTGCTCCCAGTCGAGCCTTTGTCCCAGGCTGTGCTGCTGCGTCCTGGCTCTATCCAGCAGCATTTTCCAGGGCTGATCCCTTTGTCAGAGTGTCCCGGAGCCAGTGCTTGGACTGCACTCATCGGACCTGTAGCCACTTGCTGTATGGAATATTGTTCTGTAGGATGGGAAGAGAGAGGAGTACGACAAGGAAAAATTACGTCCTGGTAATTGTGTTTGTCGTGACCGTCCTACTTTTCCCATCCTACCTTCTTCCAGTCATCTCTTACAAAATCTTTGTCTTTTCTACATGTTTATGAATCTCTTCTAAGTCAGTTACATTTTTGGTCTGCGTTATAAGTGACTGGTTTGGCCTGGCTATTTATACCTCCTGTGGTTCAGCATGTTTGCCTGCTAGCTCCCTGAGAGGTGGAACTGTAATTTTTGCTGTGTGGAATCTTGTCTTATAGGGGTTTTGTAGAAGAAGAAGGTCTACTACAACCATAATTACTGGTATGTAAGTTTCCCTTTTCTTTCATAAAAGGAAAAATGACAGTTTGAGTAATCTGCTGATTAGTTGAGGGAGCTAAGATTTCCAGGGAAAAAAAAGTATATATCCTAGAATAAAAACATCAGCCAAAGGACTAAAATAATAATAAAAATTTATAAAAACTGGGAGGGGAGGAAATAAAAAGAAAAAAAATTAAACTAACCTTGCTATTTCCATGCAAATGTAAATAATTTCACACTTCCAGCTGAGGATTTTTTGCCTTTCCCTCCTTCCTCAGACACAGGTATTTAATCATCGCATCCTTAGATGCATTAAATAAGATAAGGTGATATTGTTCTTTCTTCTAATCATCTTTTCTGACTTCTCAAAATCCCTCCTGTGTTTCATTTCTTCTAAAGAGTTACACAGTAAAATTCACCTTGGAGAAAAAAAGTCCTTTCAGAACGGAATTAAGAGTCTTAAGGGGTTTTATAACCTCAGTTTTTCTTGTGACTAATGACAATAAATATTGAGAAAATATAATCTCATATAAGAAGAGAAGCTCTAATTTAAGTCTAAAATGTGTGATTTTCTCTCAGTCGCATAGGAGGAGAGGTATGTTATGTTCCAGACACAATCCCTAGTTCCCCCCTTGCTGTGTGTTCCCAGGCTCAGGATCATCCATGCCAAGAAGACGGGGAAGCGAGAGGCGGCGGGGGGCGGCGAGGGGGGCGAGGAGCCGCATTCCCTGGAGCCGCCGCAGCCCGGCCGCAAGCGCCGCCGGAAGGGCGACAGCGACGACGACGACGACGACGACGAGGACAGCGAGGACCAGGCAGATGAGGAGGATGAGGATGAAGAGGACAAAGATGAGAAAAAAGGAAAGAAGGCCGATGTTTGTGAGGATGAGGTGGGGGCTTTTAAGTGCAACCAAATTTACTAACGAGTTAAAACTTGTTTTCCTTCTTGTTTCTCTGTAATATGGCATTGCTTCCCCAAAATGTTGCAATAAAAAGGAGGGAAGAATAACTTACCTCCAATGCTTTTAAATTTTTATTAGTTTCGATTATTGTGTTAACTAATAACTAGAAGTGTAAAGTTACATTTAACATTCTCTGTTATAAAGCCTGACTGTGACCTTGGTGTGTATTTTTTTCACAAATCCAGGGTAGTCACTGCTTGGGTGTATTTGATCACAGGATGATAAATTTTGTTGGTCAGTATCAGATGCAATACAGGAAGGATCACTGAAATGTTTTTAGTTTGTTGAGCTGATTTTTAATAGAAGTGCACAGGCTTCCCCTGGATGGAACCTGATACAAGACACAAGCAATGCCAAGTACTACATTTTAATGCACAGGGTGTTGCACTGTTTGCCTGAAAATGATCCATTTGTGCAAGGTTCAAAGTAAATTTTTAAGACTGCTTGAACAGTGTATGTATCCAACATATTGAATTCAGATCTTTGCAAATGCCCTTTATTAGAAACCCAACTAATTTCTAGGGTAGGAACAGCCCTTTGTGCTGTTATTCTGGATTTATTTCAAATACTAGAATGTGTGTGAATTTAAGAGAATACCTTAGAGGAATAGCACAAAGTTCTTACAAATAAATCACAATTAAAAATAAGTCATATTTAGATTTCTGATCTCAAATCCCTCCCTTAATTCTTTTCCCTCTTGTACAATCTCCTGTTTTGGTGCACTGGGCATTTCGTAAGCAAAATTCCTGTAACTCTGTAGAGAAATTAATTTTCTGATCTAGCAGAAGTTTCATTGCATTTGTGCTCTGTGTGGTATTTCAGGAGACTTCATTCTGGTACACTTTTACGGAACCAAGGCCTATATCTTAGGGTGTAGATGATTATAGTTGATTCTTTTGGAAACTTGCTGACAATAGTAAAGACTTTCTTAGACTGAATTAAAACACACTTAATGGAAAAGACTCCCATTTTCAAACTGTCAAGAAGAAGGCAACCATACACTTAATCATGGGTGCATTCGTCTTCAAAAATCAACAGGGTTGGTGCTGTAACTTTTATAGCAGTTGTAATTTAAAGTGGCTCTACGGTTTCATGTAGACATTGAAATAAAATGCAAATGTGGACTCATCAAAGACTTCTAAATAAGACTTTAAGAGATCTATTATTTTATGCATGAAAACCCCTTTAAATTAATTTGAATATCAAAAAGCTTCATAGAAACTAAGATTAAATTCTGTAGTGTTAAGTTTTCATGCAAACGGAATTATTTCTTCCAGTAAAAGAATGTTTTCAGCAAACATTTGGCCATGAGCCTTCTCCTTCCTATGCATTTGGGATGTTTTGAAAAGATTAAAGGTGTATCCTTTTTTCAGTTATGTTTTTCCTAGTCAAATACATTGAACAAGCACACAGTTTGAACTTTTTTTTTTCCTTAGTATTTGCGTCTCATTTTCTGTTACATCTTTTTACTGTAATAATGGTAAGACATGGTAGTATGATTGTATTATGAAATAAATTTGGTGTAACAGTATATTTGGTGATTATAGGATGATGAGGACCAGACAGCAAGTGTTGAAGAACTAGAGAAGCAGATTGAAAAACTGACAAAGGTGAGAGATCATTTGTCTTTGTTATACTACAAATTTGATCACTGGATGTCATGAGTTAAAATTTTTACCATCATTTTCAATGCTCCAAATTAATATAAACTGAAATAAGGATCAGCTTTTGTTTTGTGAAAATATGAATGATACTGTTCAGACACCAGAATTGCAAGTTTAGTCTGGTAGCAGTAAGTGGATGTCACTCAAAAGACAGTTAATAATAGTAGTTGCTAATATATTTACATTTCTGAGAATAAAAAGTAATGTTATTTTTATCCAGACCTAATCGATTCACTTCTGTCTGTTGATCCTTGCAACAACAATTTTTGTGTACAAGAAGCAGTGCTTCTATTATACAGCGGATTGTGGTTCTCATGCCTTCCTTTCCATGGCTGATTTCTGCAGCTCCAAGCCCGACAGAGCTGTCTGGGCTTGACATTTTGAAAGAAGCAGCAATGGAATAGAAAGAGAAGTGTAAATGAGAACAATACAATGCTGTAGATCAGGGTACTCATGGCACATGTTTTTATTCCTTGTATTAGAAAATTTGTCATTTAAGACTTTGTGTTTTGGTTTCTCTCATGTTTCAAATTGCAATAAATTAGCTGTCCAGAATTCCACCTGACTTCCAGCAGTGCCAATTTAGTAGAGCAAGAATTGAATAAACAAACTGAAGTTCTTGTTGGCCTCCCTCAGAGAACTGTGTTATGTTTGAAAAATTTATTTCTGTGCCTTGTTGTTCTCATTCTTTCATGAACAGTTAAAATATCTCATTAGTTTCCCATCAGGAGCTGCACTATCAGGTATCTTCAGGGCTCTGTTCACCGTTTGCTGACACTTTATATTTGATAGGATCTCAGCTGTTCTTGTGCAACAAAATCTTTGATCCATTGCTTTTTGAGAGTCAGGGATAAAAAGACAGGATCTACCATCACAGTGTGTTTTTAGGTTAAACAAGGAAGTGATTTATTGATTTTTTTTAAAGGGAGCTCTGTAAATAAAGTCATAAAGGCAGCAGTTGTGAGTAGAGTATCAGGTAACAGAGAGACACCCCTCTACTCCGAATCTCTGAGAGAGCCTCCTTGTGTGATCCTCGAACTTCTGTTCAGTCTGGTAGCCAGGAGATGTTTTCTGTTACAATGAGGTTCCCCCCTCCATTGAATTATTATGCTTTCTCTTTTTTAAAACAGCAACAAAGCCAGTACAGAAAGAAGTTATTTGAAGCTTCGCACTGTTTGCGTTCAATGATGTTTGGTCAGGACCGTTACAGGCGCCGGTACTGGATTCTGCCCCAGTGTGGGGGAATTTTTGTGGAAGGCATGGAAAGTGGTGAAGGTAAGAGCCATAAAGGAGTGATGGCACACAGAGGTACACTAGACCAAGACATGCTGCCGATCTCAGAGGTGCTGGTTTTGTCCAGCAGGGTCTTCACAAACCTCAGCCAGATGCTCAACAGGCTGCTGTCAATAGACTTGTCTGCTCATGTGGTTGTCTCTGGTGTCTCTTTCTGGTGATTGCAAAATGAGGATTGTTATTTCAGAAGTTTTCAGTTTTTGTACTTCTACATATTTTGCTTTTTTTGTATTTACCTGCTTGTGGTGTTTTTTGACTCTGAACTATTTCATGTTCCCTTATGGCAGTGAACTCTACTTGTGAAAAGTAGGGTGACCGTAGAATGCAGAAAATTGTTTTCAGTTTTTAGATTTTCTGCAAACACAGAGATGCTTCTGTGATTGAAGATATAAAAGGTGTCTGCAAAAAATGTGGATGTGCTGGTCATGAACCATAAGAAGGATGTTTGTTTATTTGCGACTGCAGTATCTGATGAACATAAATTAATAAGTTGGAATGTTGGATTTTTGCTGACAGTTTTCCATCACATTTTGGACTTTTAAAGACTTGTCTAAGTTGGTGGTCAGTATAAGGGTAGAAGAGAAATGGTTAAGAAAAACTAGGAGTGCAAAGAAAAATGTTTTTCTTTTCATAAAAGGTAGATCTTCAGATCTTTTGCACCTCCTGTGTTTGAAGAAACTTGGTTTTGCAATCAGCTTCTCCTTGTTGTACTTTAAATTGCTTAGATGTTACACTATCTGCTTAGCTGTGTGGAGAGTTCCAGTCGTCATGTTGGGTGGCTCTTGAAAGAGTATTAAACTTTCCAGAATGCTGACATTATTTCACAGTCAAAATTGTTAATGATTTTATTGAAAGAGGTAAAATATTTAATATTGCATTTTAGTATTTGGGGAATATTTGATTTCACAACAGGGATTTTGGTTCTCTGCTTCATAGTTGGCTGTGAGTTTAATGAATTATCTTTATGGCAAAAATTAGCTTAAGGCTGCAGACACTGTACCCTCTTGATAATAGAGGAGCTTTTTGATAAAGCACGCAGAGTATTGCAGAAAGAAAGTTGGAAAAAAATGGTCCCTTTCAAAGACTTAGCCCTGGCACACTGCTTCAGAGGGGTGAATCCTGTGGTATGTTAGCTACACTGGTTATTTTTCCTCCAAGTGTTTAGCAGGGTTTAAATCTGTATGCCTGGAAACTTGTTTCCTTCTGTGAAGTGAGAAGTGATTTCCTTAACAACAGCAACAACAACAAAGACATTGGGATCTAGCATGTGTTGAGCCAAAAGTGAAGTAATTTATTTAACTGTGATGATTGAAATTATTTAATTAGTTATCTATTATATTTAATCTGTTTCTTGTACAATTTTAGGTCTAGAAGAAATTGCTAAAGAAAAAGAGAAGTTAAAAAAGGAAGAAAGTATGCATATCAAAGAAGAATTTGAAACAGAAGAAAAATTACATTGTTTAGCTGCAACTCATTGTGAGCAAAAGGAAGATCTGAAAGAAAAGGACAGCACTAATTTGTTTTTACAAAAACCTGGCTCGTTTTCAAAATTAAGCAAACTGTTAGAAGTAGCAAAAATGCCACCTGAATCTGACATTATGTCTCCAAAACCTAATGGCAGTGCAGCAAATGGCTGCACATCATCTTACCCAAGCAACTCCAAACCCACTCTCTGCAGTCTGCAGCCCAGTGTGTCACAGAGCTCCATGGAGAAGTCTGACTCTGCTAATCTTTTCAGTCCTAATGCAAGTGGGACAGGGAAGTTTTACAGTTCTGCACTGGTTCCAAACGATCAATTGCTGAAAACTCTGACTGAGAAGAGCAGACAGTGGTTCAGCCTGTTACCACGGGTGCCCTGCGACGACACCTCGGTGACCCACGTGGACGCAGCAGCCACTGCAGCCCCACTGACCCCTCAGTCACAGCCACCATCCAAGTCCCCATCACCTGTGCCATCTCCTCTCCTGGGCTCCACCTCTGCACAGAGTCCCATGGGATTAAGTCCTTTTGCACTGTCACCACTGCAGGTAAACAAACTCACTTTGGAATAGTTTGAATTTGCAGTGCTTATTTGGGCAGGATTTCTCTTTAGACAAATAATTTCACAGTCATGCAATCAGTATATCTTCATTTCTTTAATTTTTTTTCTGTTTCTAAATGTTAATAACTAACTACAGAAGTTGCATAATACTAGATTAAGATGTGTAAAATTAGGTTAGTCAATGTATGACATTTTGTACATGTATCTGTCTTTTAGGTTGTTGGCCACTGGTAGTTGGCCACTGGTATTAAATGGAAAGCAAGTAAATAAAAATTAGTTTTCAGAAGTGTGACACACCACACCCTGCCTTTAAAAGCTGTTTTGTTAGCATTAACAGGGTCCTAATAGAAAGCATTTACATGCCAGTGTTACGTTAGTTTTTCTGAAACAAATAGAAGTACTGAGTAAAGACTTCCTTTATGTTTTGATTATTGTTTGACAAATAGCATCCTAATCATAATTCAGGTTTCTTGGCAATAATAATGGTATTTGTGCTCTGTAGCAGATGAAGACTGGACTACCTATAATGGGACTTCAGTTTTGTGGATGGCCTACAGGTGTTCTTACTTCAAATGTCCCATTTCCATCTCCTTTACCTGCTCTTGGATCAGGGTTGGGATTATCAGAAGTGAATGGTAACTCGTTCTTGGCATCTAGTGTTCCTGCAAGTAAAAGTGAATCACCAGCAGGACAAACTGAAAAAATAGCTTCTGCCCCTTCTACAGCAGCTGAACTAGCCAAGCCAGTAGATTATCCTAACCCAAAGCCTATACCAGAAGGTAAGTATAATACAAAAATAAGATGGAACTGTGTGAAGGATAATTTCTACAGTGCCACTATGATGTTAAAATTTATTTTCTTTTTAATAATTTTCCTATTGATTTTCTAATCTGATTGTTTGTGATCACATAAAAAAATGCCTGCGAAGTGTTTATATGCTTGTCTTGATTTAGAACTGCAGTATGGGTGGTGGAGGATTACTGATCCAGAGGACCTAAAGTCTTTGCTTAAAGTGCTGCATCTCAGGGGAATAAGAGAAAAGGCCTTACAAAAGCAAATTCAGAAACACATGGATTATATCACTCTGGCCTGCATCAAAAACAAGGATGGTATGTAGCTGATATTTATATTACACATGGTGTTGGGGCATCAGGCAACTGCTTAGAGCTCTTTTAGATGTTTTTAGAACAGTGTAATGGCTGGAGAAAAAAAGGTAAAGGTCTCCTTGTCTGTAGTTGCATTTTCACCAGCCTTGGATTGGAGAAATGCCATTGCATATAAATTGCTCTATTGGCATAAATGCTGGCTCTAAAGCTCTTTCCATCTCTGTAACCCTCTAGCTCAGCCTTGCCTTTCCTTCCCTCTGGCCTTTAAGTTGCAAGTTTGAAAGCGTACAGAATTTGCTGTCTATACTAGGTATTTTAAGAATTGTACACTTTTACTACAGTTCTTCAGCATTTGACTTGAGTGATGGGTAAATCAGCTTGGATTTAGCAGAGAAGTTCTAATGCTAATTAAAATAATAAAAATGTGATTCTCAAATACAGTTGCAATTATTGATACCAATGAACATGAAGATAACCAGGTAACTCGGGATCTTGTGGAAAACTGGTCAGTAGAAGAACAAGCAATGGAGATGGATCTTGCTATTCTTCAGCAGGTGGAAGATCTAGAGAGGAGAGTTGCATCAGCTAGTTTACAAGTTAAGGTAAAAACAACTTTTAGTAAAATGCCTCTTTAAAATAAGCGGTAAGAATTTAAAGCAGGTAACGGTCCTTTTGCTGGTGGTAAGTGCCTTCTTACTCCCTCCTAATTGCCTGCAAATAAAACAGATACACTGCAGCAGTATCATGGAAATTTGTGTTTGAAACATTTTATTGCCGTTCAGTCTTCAACTGAAGATGATCAGAATGGCATTTCCTGGAGAGTGTTGTCCTGCAGTGCAGTTCCCTGCCCGTTTTGGAAACCTCTGAATGCACAGCTTCTATTGCACATAGACTGCTTAACTCTGGGGGGTTTGTCACAGTTTTGCCTGGTTTGCATGGCTGTTGCTGTTAATGCTTTCAGAAAAGTCTACAAGCACATCATAATACTTTGCTTGAGTATTGCAGCCTCATGGAGAACATGTGAGTGTTGTGAGTGTGATAGAGTTAAGAATTCTCTGGAATTCGGAATTTTTGCAAGGTGGGTGTAAGGTTATCAAGTTGTGTATGTTGGTTACAGTACAGATACTGTGTTCAGAACCTGGTTTGGGCTGAGGTGGATGTTATTTCTATGTGACCAGTTGATACACTGGTTCATGAGCCTGCTGGACAGGTAGACCTGATCTGGTGTTTCCACCAGTAGAACAAGATACTTCACAAGGGGGTAAGACTGTTCTGTAAAGGTCCCTTCAGAAAGTCTGGTAATGCTTGTATTTTTTTGATTAATTGTTTTAGTTCTCTGGATATTTTGGAAACTGTCTCTACAGATGGATTACAAGTAACCAAGATCTACTGGAAACAGCGCTTCAGTTACTTAGTTTGATTCCATAGAACAGTTCCTCTGTTTACACACTGAGTTAACGGCATCCAATAAATGCACAAACCTTTCTATTGACATAGGGTTGGCTGTGTCCTGAACCTGCATCAGAGAGAGACGACTTGGTATATCGTGACCATAAGTCAATTACTAGATTGCACAAGAAGCACGATGGGGATTGTGCTGGAGGCGGAGAAGGCAGTGCCAGCTCTGTAGAGCGGAGGAGTGACAACCCTCTAGATATAGCTGTAACCAGGCTGGCTGACTTGGAGCGGAACATAGAGAGAAGGTATCTGAAGAGCCCCTTAAGTACCACCATTCAGATCAAACTGGATAATGTGGGCACAGTTACTGTCCCTGCTCCTGCACCATCCATTAGTGGTGATGGTGACGGGTAGGTTATTGAGATTAACTTGAAAAATTATTGTGCTTCTTTGCTAATTGGAGCCTATTTTCTTATTGCCTGTTATCTATGTACTTTCTTGTATGTCTGTGATCCATATGGATCATGTTATTCTGCATGGTGCTTTGTAAAGATTTTTTTTGTTACGTTTGTTGATAATCTTGCAAAGTTATCTTATATTTAACTGGTTGTGACTAAGCTTTGAGGCACGTAGCCACAGTCTGTGCACTACATGAAATTTAGTTGCTTAAACCTTATACTTATTGGCTGTGTATGTTTTGTCATTGCTTGGCTTTCAATGTGATAATGATTGTTCCACATTTCAAATAAGCAAACGCACATGACCTACTTAATTCCTCTGTATCTCAATGTAGAACTGAAGAGGATATTGCTCCAGGGCTGAGGGTGTGGAGAAGGGCCTTGTCAGAAGCACGCAGTGCTGCACAGGTAGCTCTGTGCATTCAGCAGTTACAGAAATCAATAGCATGGGAAAAATCTATCATGAAAGTTGTAAGTATCTAAACTGCTTTCGCTGTATCCTATTTTTCCACTTCAGTCATTTTAAGTTGCCATGGGGAATAATGCATTTGTTATTACTTCACGTGAAACCTCACAGTTAAACTGTACATTGTTCATAGATGAATAAGCCTAAAGGAAAAGATTGTCCCTTGCTTGCCAAATTCAGCATCCTGAACTTGCTATGATAAAAAGCCCCTTGTAACTGGTTACTTTAAGATGGTAATTATTCTCTGATGATGACATCGGGGTAAAAGAGTAATTTCTGGCTCCATCTGATGGAAAGTGCTCTGTCTGATGGAGCTTTATGGAGGTTCAACATCACATACCCCAGTTAAGGACTTCCTTTTTCAGAAAGTTGAGATGCTCCCAGTGTGTGGCTCCTTTGCACACACAGTTCTCACAATGGAACATACAAACTGGGCAAGTGTGTGAGCAGACAGGCTGAAATACCTGTTTCCTTGTACACTTAGCATGTCAGTCTGTGATAACTACATACACAGAAAAAGCATGCAGAGAGAGGGCATGTGTCAAAATTTCCATGGTCCACTGAACCTCAAAGTTCTGAAAACAAAATTATTACTACAGTAATAGTGATTATGATGTGGTCAGGTATGGCCGGTGCTGTACAGTGAGTGCCAGAAGTGATTATTCCATTTGTGGTCTTTTTCCTATTTTTGTAATTTCTGCCAGTCCTATACGGATTCTAATTACACCTGGACAATTAAAGGATGATATAAATAAAAACTGTAATGTAAAGCTTAATGTAAGTCTGTATCCTTTAGTTTATATAGCTGTAAGTTTAGAGTTGTATCTTTCGTTCAAAAAGCTTATGAATTTGGTAGGAGCACCTGAAAAGGCATTTGAACATTTCAAGGTGTAGTAATTTATTATCCAGAAAGAAAAGTATCATTCTCAATTTGACTGAAATGTTCTCTGCATTTAATTACACAGTCAACATAAGTACTTGGTGAAAACATTTGGAGTTCTTTCAAGTTTCCAAAACAAATGTCTAGATATAGGGGACTAGCAAAATCACACAGAGTATGTAAAAAAATTGTCAATCCTTTAGATATTCTTAAATTAGTGTGAATTTTAGGAAGTGCTGGGATCATTTGTTTTGCCTTATTGAATTTGTTCATGGCAGCCTTCGGATAATTATTTGGAAATATTCTTGTAAAATATAAATCTTTATTAAGTAGCAACTTACATATGCAGTATGGGCATAAATGAAGAGTTCTGAGATCATATGTATGGGCCAGGGGGATTTGATAGGTATAAGATACCTTTACTTCTCACAGAACATTAATGAATTACAAAAAGTGGTCATAATTCTGTGTGCTGTAGGACACCTGTCTTGTAATGAATCGCTTTTCCAGCGTGTTCCCAAATGTAGCCTTTACATTAGTTCTTCACATACTGCATATATTCTTTTTCAGATGTGATCATTAGTAGATTCTGATTGGGGTAAAATGAAAGGAATTTTGAGAGTGAAATTTTGTGTTTGGAGGAGAAGGGTAGTTTAGGTACCATTCCTGTGTTTCAAAGTTTAAAAATGGAATTAAAAAAATTTTTCATGAATTACAGTACTGCCAAATTTGTCGAAAGGGAGATAATGAGGAACTGCTGCTCCTGTGTGATGGCTGTGATAAAGGCTGTCACACCTACTGCCACAGACCCAAGATCAGCACCATCCCGGATGGGGACTGGTTCTGCCCTGCCTGCATAGCAAAGGTAACACTCCCTTGGCAGGGGGAAGGGACCTGGGCTGAGTGACCTGTTTATACATGGGACAGTTACAGGTGCTTTTATCAATAGAAATAATGGTCTGTGTGTTTTATGTGGCGCTGCCATTAAATGATGAGATTAACAGTTTTATATAACTTGGATTTCAGTGGCAGTAAAGGCCACAGTTTTATTTGTTCTAAGCTCTGGGGGTTTTAATGTAAATAGGTACAGAATTTTCATGCTGATTCAATAGCGTAGTTTTTAATTTGACTTTTAGAACTTACTCAGTATTGATCTTGCAAATTTCATCATTGTTGACAGACCAATGTCTTAGATTCTGTTTTAAAAGAAAAATCGGAGAAAAAACCTTGGTAAATGTATTTTTTTTAATTTTTATGTGTTTATATCAGTCTTTTAGGAATAGACATGTGTTCGTCCAAAGTGCTGCCAGCCTGGTTTGTTAGGAGGTGCTGTTTTACTAATCCGAACATCAGGGGCTTTTATATCGTCACAAGTTGAGAACCTAAATCACTAGTAACAGGAAATTCTCAGCCTTATTTGCCTTCAGAGAAGAGCAAAAAGTGAATAATCTCTAATATTAAATATTTCATTTGTTTTGGTGCTTTTGCTTCTGATCTTCATTGCTGTCTGTCAAATGATAACAGAGGTTTCTGTAATTTCTTGGTTATTACTTATTTCAGTTCTCTCTATTGTAGGCAAGTGGTCAAACTCTAAAGATAAAAAAGCTTCAAATCAAAGGGAAAAAAAGTAATGAACAAAAGAGAAGCAGGAAATTAGCAGGAGAAACAGAGGATGAAGACTCTGCAACTACAAGCGCCTCCTTAAAGAAAGGAAAAACAGACCCTAAAAAAAGAAAAATGGATGAAAATGTTTCTGTAAGCCAGTTAAAGCAAGAAAATTGCACTGCTGTTAAGAAACCTAAGAGAGATGACTCCAAGGACCTGGCTGTATGCAGGTAGAGTGTCAAATTCTAAACTTAGGGGTAAGTCCTGCTCAAAGAAGTAATGCCTGATTCTTTTTATCCCTGTTCTGGGGAACAAGAACACTATTCTTTGTCATATTTATATAGACATAAATACACATAATGCCATAATGCTTCTTCTGAGAATGGGATGCATGAACCCCAGCAGCAGTGGTCCTGACACCTTTCTCAAGTGTAGCCAGGACAGTTATCCACTATGATTATCCACTATGTCCAAAGGGCTTTGCTTTTTGGAGAAGGACACAAGAATCATCTTCTGTGATACCGTTGCTGGTCAGTCAAAAGCAATGTTAGTTGAGCCTTGTCACAGTTTTGGAAAGTCAGTATTAGCACCTGTTTTACTGGTTTGTGAATAGTTTACATTGAGGATCAGACTGGCAGAGCCCTGTTTTCTCTTTTGGAATGTTGCTCATTAGAATTTCATCTTACGTAGGTTGGCTGGAGAGAACTTAATGTTATTTTAATGACTCAGTTAAGATGTCTGTCTTTATATATGTTCTCAGCCTTGTACAGGGCAGAGAATAAAGTGCTTACCTTTTATAAAGTGAATAGTTTGGCAGTGCATAATGAATTTATAGAACAGTGGAAAACTTCTGTAAATGTATGAACAGCTTAAAAATACTGGTTTTAAACCTTATTTTATTCAGCATGATTCTCTCAGAATTGGAAACTCATGAAGATGCCTGGCCTTTCTTACTTCCTGTAAACTTGAAACTTGTTCCCGGTTATAAGAAAGTTATTAAAAAACCCATGGACTTTTCCACCATTAGAGACAAGCTAAGTAGTGGACAGTAAGTAAACCTACCGTAAAATTTACTATACATTTTAAAAATAATACTGAAATACAGTACATTTTTTAAAATTAGCTAAACTGTATTGATCTGCCTGCTCTGACACCTGTGTGATTTCTTCTACAGTTACAATAAAAATTCTTAATTATATGCTTTTACCTTTGCTGTAAGCAAGTGAAATACCGTTAGGTGGGAGAACCTGTCGAACTGGCTGAAAAACAGTAAAACTGCTGGGTCAAATGCACCAAAACAATCAACAGGAAAAACTTTTCTTCCTCCTCTTTTTTCATGGAGACATCTTAGTGTCAGAGAGACATGTCAGAGAGAACCATCTGTGTGGGCTTTAAGAGTGGAGTCCCTGTAAATGATGTGGGTGTGGAGTGAGTTGCAGCTCTGTTGTGGCAACACTCCAGTAATGGTGGTTAATCATTTTATAGTCCTAGAATTAGACAGCACAACTTCTAAAAAAGAGCAAGACAGTATATTACTCTGTCCCCCTTCCCTCCTTGTCATGACCCTGTGCTCTAGGACTCCCCAGCACCAAGGCACGTTTCGTCGTCTGCGAAGACTGAGCCTCTTCAGTGTCTGTCAGCTCCACACGAGCGAGTTTCCTGGGATAGCACAAGGGGCTTTCTAACCTCTTCAGGCTTTTTCTCCCATGAATATGAGATTTAAATGCTCTATATGTGCTCATTGGTGTCGATAGACTTGTAACTTTTATTCTTTTTTTTTAATAATTCCTGTGAATATTGGAGCACTCTTCAGGCTGTGTATGTTTGGGGTAATAAAAGACTAGCAAGGACAATGTTCATGATTATCTGGGCAGCCTTTTTTGTGCCCATTTGTTCCTCTTTTAGGTAAATGCAGCTCTACTCAACACTTACTTTGAAAGGACCCTGAGCCCAAGCATAGATACATAAATGGAAACAGCCATAGCATTTTAACTAGAAAGCTATTGAAGGGAAGGGGGAATTAGTTTTTAAAGAAGTTTGTTTTCCAGTACAGGCATGAAATTCTACCTTACAAAGCTTTTGAGGACAATAACAAATACAGTGATGAGAGAGTATTTCCTTGCACTGATGTTCATTTTCCTGTAAATATTTAAATCAGAATTTAAAAACTAAATGTATAATTAACATGTCAAACATTCATTGAATATTCACTGATGTTAAGAAAGTTCTTTCTCGTGTAGTTGAAGTGTTTTTCCCCTCTGATTCTCCGTGTTCCAAAAATGATTCACCTTTTTCTTCTTCCAGGTACCCTAATCTTGAAGCGTTTTCACTTGATGTCAGGCTTGTTTTTGACAACTGTGAAACTTTCAATGAAGACGATTCTGACATAGGCAGGGCTGGCCACAACATGAGGAAATATTTTGAAAAAAAATGGACAGAGATTTTCAAAGTGAGCTGAAGCTACCAGAACTCTTTTCTTTTCTTTTTTTTTTTTTCCATCAAATGAGGACTGATGAGACCAGCAATGTGAACTGTATTTACATGAAAATGCGAGGCACATGTGTAACTAATGACTGGGTTTTTTCCTTTAAAATATCACAGAATAGTGATACTAGTTTTAAAGGCTTCACTCCTACAGCAACCATAGCCCCTTGGTTATTGGTTTGTGTGTTTTAACAAACTAATTTAGGTAGAACAGGGAAGCACACCCAAAGAATTTCAAAGAAAGGGGTGTTATAGTGCAATAGCAATTTATCAAAACGCACTGAATATTCAACCACCAGAGCTCTACTTGGGGAAATGGTTCTCTTTTCCCTTTCAATAAATATCTATTTTTCATTTTTTTACTTTGTAGTTTATTTTTTAGTGAATGTATTTAATTTTATGAATTATTTATGATTATACAGCATTCAGAATCTTCGTTTTCTGTGAAAAGGAAGAATTAGAAAATTGCTTTAAATGTTGAAAATACAACAAGGAATGTTTTAAAATATAAAACAAAGCCAAGTAAAACTGTTTACACTGATGTGCTGTGAAAGCACTAAAAATTAAACTTTACTGTAGAGTTACAAGTACATTTATATATATGTTGCTGCATCACTTGAGTAGTTAAATTGTATTTCAAGACAGTGAAGAAAAATTGAGACATGTATATACTGTTCATTATTGTTTATATTAAGTCTTGTTTTAAATATGTATGATGTGTACATATTGTTTGCAGACATTATTGTTTATGCCTTAGGAGGATGGTAGCATTTTATTTTAGTCTTAAGGTAATTATAGCTCTATGGCTTGTACAGTAATTATCCTCTACCAACACTGTGGAGTCTCCTTAATCTTGGTAGTGCCTGCCTTTAAAACAGGGTGTAGGGGATATTAGTTTTCCATTTTTCTATTTTGTTATATAATTTCAAGCCACCACGGCCTCAAATTCAAGTATAATCATTTGTATCCATGTGGAAGAAAATTGTGACAATTTCCTACGCACACAGTATTTTTTCATAGAAACATTTCCCTCCATTTGCCTTGCCACAGAATAACAGAAAAAGACATTTGTAACCACTGTGTTTTATCTACTGTGTGTTGTGGTGGCCTGTTGGGGCAGATAGATCAGAATTTTTTTTTGTACTAATGTAAGAGTACTTGAAGTTTTATTTAAAAGAAATGTTGTGGAAAGGTAGCATTCTTTTTCTTTTCCTTTTTTAGGAGTGTTATTTTTCACTAGTATGTGTGGCACGGATACAATAAAAGACTGTTTTGCAAACCAGATTTTCTTGGCAATTTTAATACTCCAGCTCCTGTGTCTACAGGTGTTTTGTTTCATTTTTTAATATCTTGGGAGTCTTGCATTTAGCATTCAGTTCTTATGGTGCATCTAATTCTCCTGGCCTTTTAATGGTGTTTCCAAAGGAAGCAATTGCCTTTGCCAGCAGTCAGAGAGCAGGTCCCACTTGTAAATCCTGTCAATAACTGAGGGAGGCCTGGGGTGTCCCCAGGGCTGGGGTGGCACTGCCCTTACGTGGGAGTCACCTGTCATGGAAACACATGCTATGGATAACGTGTCTGAAAAGCACCGTCCATTTAAAGTTTTGTCCCTTTTTTGGCCTGTAGAAGGTCATTAGTCATAATTCTTGCTCTGACTGAAGAAAACAGAGGAATTGCAAAGGGATATTGTGGAACACCAGTACTTACAGCTCTGTCATAAAGCAGTGTTGGGAGGGGGTTTTTTTGCTTTTAAACTAGGCCTGCCACGTTTGAGCCTTGGTTTATATGTAGCCTTGCTATCTTGCCTCTACTAAGAAAGAACAATCAGTGCCTATTTTTTTAATGAAATGTTTATTTCTGTTGCCCTCCCCAGAATATCTTGTTCAATGATATTTTTCTTTTCTGAAGTCTTGTTAGAATAACCCATCATTACCTAGAATAAAAAATTCACATCTGCGTGTCAGGCAGTTTTGCATTCTAACATGAATTCCCCCAGACTGCTCCACACCTTTTCTTTTCATGACCTTTCTGAAGACTTCAGTGAAAAGGTTTGCTGACATGTACCAGAGGTGTGAAGATTAATCAGTGTTGTGAATGTGTGCTGGTAAGCTTGCTTAGATAAATGCGAAAACTAATTCTTCCATGAAAAACAGTCTTGGATTCTGTACTGGACAATGCTTTGTCTGCCCTACTAGATCTGTCAGTTTTTTGAAATGTCAGAGCCAGTTACCAGCGACACTACACACATAGTTGGATTTTTTCAGCTTGTATCCTAATTCAGCTCAACGGCGGGGAAGCTGAAGGCAGTAACAGCTACTACGGTGATGCCGGTGAGACAGGTTTCAGCCAGTGAATCAATCACACGGTGTGCAGTCAAAGAACGTGCCGTAAACCAGAACACGAGATGGTGCACACTGAACGTGGGAGATTATTACATAGCAGGGAATGCTTCCTGGGCACAGAGTGACTCCGAGGAAGTGTCTGTGTCTTCCTCAGAGAAAAGTAGGTGTGGTGATAAACCGTTTATTTTGCATGAGTTGCTGAGCGTGTGACTGGACGTGCCGCGGCGATGGTGTGAATTTCTGGCAGGTGCTGGGGGAGCTGTTTGTTCAACTCCCTTCGCGCTGCTCCCCAGCCGCGCCGGGGCGGGCGCGGGCCCGGTCTGAGGGTTCGGCAGCGGCGGCAGGCCCAGGTCCGCCGTGTCCTCCCAGGTGGCGGCAGGGCCCGTGTCACGCAGCCACAGCGCCGGCCGGGGGATGCGGCCCCGGGGAGCCGCGGGAAGGGCCGAAAGCGGCACGACCCGCGCCGCCTGAGGGCCGGGGCTGCTGGCGGCGGGCTGCGCCGGCTCCCCCCGCGGCCGCTCGCCGTGGTGCGGCCCCGAGCGGGGCGGGGCGGCCCGGACTGCGCCACGCCGGGAGCGCGGGGGGAACCGCGCGTGCGCAGCGCCCCGGGCCGTGCGGGGCGGCCGAGGCCGGAGGCGCTGAGGGAGGTGCGGGGGCGCCGGGGCGGGCGGGGGTCCCAGCGCCGGCCGGGAGCCGCCGAGGTCCCTCAGCGCCGGGGGTGGCCGTGCCCCGCGGCCGCGGTGCCGGGCAAGGTAAGGTTTACGCGCCCCTGGAGCTCGGGGTGACCCCACCGCCCTCCCGAGAGCGGTGGGCTGTGTGGGGATGGGCTGTGGGCCATAGTAACAGGGAGGGGGTTATCATCAGCCGTATCGAGAATTGCTGTAGCTTTTGATGTGGGCAGCTGCTGGGGGTTTACGGATTTTGAAAAAAATATGTAATTGCCAGAGGAGGTGATGGCGTGGTGCTGAACATCTCTCTGATGAGGAATGCTCCCGGTTCTCCTCGCTCCCTCAGCCAGTTTATTGATACTGAAACACCTCGTTCCTAGGTTTGCTTTCCTGCAGTGAGCTCCTGAAAGTCTCCGAACAGTGAGATTAAGGTCGCTTTTTCAGCCTCATTTTTCCAGATGTCAGGCTTTACCTGGCTCTTCAGTTTCTCATAATTGAAGAAAGTATGTTTATTTTCTTTCTGCAGATCAGGCATGTTATTGACACTACTTCATCTCTTTGATGGTTTTAAAGAGAATAGTAGTAAAACTCTGAGAATCCTGAAGCTACAAAAGGGAGTATTCAATGATTTGGTCTGTAACTAAACTGGCCTGCCATACACTGCCTGAGGAGAATGGGGATTTTGCCCTTATATGTGCCTTCGTGTCTGTATGTGTACATACATACCTGTGAATGTATGCATACATATATACATATTTGTATGTCCACATACATACAAACAGATGTACATAAATTTATATGGTTTTTTAAATTTATGAATATATGCTTTTATTTGCAGATGCCTCATCATTGAAATTGTGCAGAATCAAATACTTATCTAAACCAGCAGACTATTATTTAACTCAGTATAAATAGTATTACTGCTTTTGTTCATTATAAACATCTTTTTAGAGTTGTGTAAGCATTTTGCTTTGGCTCAATGCTTCCTTCTTATTCTCAGGAAGCTTGGCTGTGATCTGCAGCATGAGAGTAACTGGTTGGGATGTGCCTTTTCAGGGATTTCCCAGACTTCTGCAGTATAAATCACTTGTCTGACACAAGTTTTAAGTACTGGGAAAATGTGTGTGATGTACATATTTTCTGCAGTTCTGTGTAGCAGCAAATGCAATTTCCTGAGAGGTTCAGCTTCTGATCACCCAATTAATGTTCACATTTTGACTTAAATGTTTTAGTCAACTCTTGTCAAACCTCAGACTGCCAACAAAAGCCTGTTGTTATTATTGCTGTGATGTTTTGCCATCACTACTGTTGCTGTCTGTGAAAAGAAGCAGAAGGAAGCTCCTGGACAAATTCAAACACAAAAGGAAGAGGATGGAAGCAAGGACAGGTAGCCTGGGAGGATACAGAGAGATTGTTCGAACAGTCTGGGATCAGGTTGGGAAAGCTAAAGTCCTGATTGATTTAAATCCAGCTAGGGATGTCAAGGGCAACAAGAAAAGCTTCTGTAGGTATGTTGGTGATAAAAGGAAGACTAGAGGAAATTTTGGCCTTCTCTGAAAGGAAATGTGAGACCTGGTTATTTGGGACATGGAGAAAGCTGAGGGACTCAAAGGCTTCTTTGTCTCCATCTTCACTGTGAAGTGCTCGAGCCACACACTAAAGAAGGCTGAAAGGGGGACTTTTTACAAGGGCATATAGTGATAGAAGGGGAAATGGATTTAAACTGTTAGTAGGTTTAGATTAGAGATTAGGAAGAAATTGTTCCCTGGGAGGGTGGGGAGGCCCTGGCACAGGTTGCTCAGAGAAGCTGCAGCTGCTCCATCCCTGGAAGTGTCCAAGGCCAGGTTTGACAGGGCTTGGAGCAACCTGGGATAGTGGAAATTGTCTTGGCCCATGGCAGGGGGTGGAACAGGATGAGCTTTAAGGTACCTTCCAACCCAAACTGTTCTATGATTCTATGCTTAAATGATGCTTAGATGAAAAATTTGCCTTTGCAAATGAATTTTCTTTTTTTTTTTTTTTCTGGAGAATGTGTCTTGTTAAGGGAGTGTGTTTCATTTCTGAAATAGGGAAGTTAAGTCTGACCGTTGAACTCTTTTTCAGATTCGTTTTTTGAAAATGGCAACATTAATTCACAGTTTATCAGATCACAGCGATGATATCAACTACTGCGCCTTCTCATCGTCGTGCTTGGCTACCTGTTCCTTGGACAAAACGGTTCGCGTGTATTCCCTGAGCGACTTCGCCGAGCTGCCGTACTCGCCGCTGCGCGGCCACACGTACGCCGTGCACTGCTGCTGCTTCTCGCCGTCGGGCCGCGTGCTGGCCTCGTGCTCCACGGACGGCACCACGGCGCTGTGGGACACGCGCGACGGCCGCCGGCTGGCGGTGCTGGGGCAGCCGCGCGCCAGCCCCGTCAGGCTGTGCCGCTTCTCCCCGCGCGGCTCCCGCCTGCTCGCGGGGGCCGCCGACGGCAGCCTCGTGCTCTGGAACGTCCAGTCGCTCCAGCTCTACAGGTCAGTGCCGGGTGTGCTGGTCTGCAGGGAGTGTAACTGCAGTGCTGTGCTGTGCTGTGCACGGGACTCGCAGACTTACACCGCTGATGGGTATGACGAAGAAATGGGGAAAGGACTTAGAAGACCCTCAGATTGGGAGAAATGCTGAGTCTTTTTTGGGGGTTTTGGTGGGGTTTTTTTGTTGGTTTTTTGTTTTGGTTGGTTGGTTGGTTGGTTTGGTTTTGTTGTTTTGGGTTCTTTTGGGTTTTTTTATGTTAATGCAAACTCAAGAAGCTTTGATTTTTACTCAGTTATCCTTCATCTAAATCCCAATCTTTTTAAAAGTTCGTTTCATTCATTGAACATGAAATCACGATGCATTGTGTACTGTATTGCATCTGATTCCTAAACAGCAAGTCAGCAAACTGTAATATGTAATATACAGTTAGTTAATGGAGCCTGACTGTACTGTGTGCTTTATATTGCATTATACATAGTGGTATAAATTAAATATTTAATTACTAGGAGTTTGGAGTCCAGGAAGGTCTTAGAAGCTTGATAGTAATCCAACAATCAGAGTTTGGAAACTGTGGATGTGTCCTGAAACCATCCAATTTGAGACATAACAGTGACAGAAAGGATTATTGGAGCTAAATGAGTTAAGTATGACATGGGTTTCCAAGAAACATTTAAAACAAAGCAGATGAGCATATTTATTGATGTTGCACAGTTAAAGGCTTGAACCATAGAGTGATCTTCTAAGTGCTCCTCTACATCTCTGTCTTTCAGGAAAGTTTTCAGGACAGTTGTAATCTGTACTTGGGCAAGACATTATTTAGGCTTTAGAGCTGCAACTACACAACTACCTTCCAAAGTTTGGAAAGTAGTTAAGGACTGAGTGAATTGAAGTTTCACTTATTATTGAAGGAACAGCCATTTGAGAAAGCCAAGGTTGTTTGGTGTTGGTAATCCCTTGTCAAGCATGTTATTGCTTTTGTGGCCTCTCTGCCTTTGCCTTCCACAGCAGTGATTTAGATGGGAACTGTAAAGTTTTTCAAAATGATTTATTATAGTTACTTGAAATAGTGTAAATCTGGAAATTTGTCCATAAACAGAATTCTTATAGATTTTTGCCCCCGTGTTTTTTCTAATGCATAAAGAAATGTTGAAATGGTTGTTTTGTTTTCAGACAATAGAGAGGTAGTGATTACATATTTTTTCTTATTCTTATCTTCAAGAAAAATTTGTAATTTCAGTCATTATTATTCTGAGCTGTAAGGGTTTATCTGTTTTGATATATTGCTAGTGAATGGATTATTTTTTTTATTCAGAATGCTTGTTGCTGTCGGGAAAAACACAGAAATTTTAAAAAGTAATTTCTTACAAGTGTGTGCTATTAATATATGCAGTGATGCAGGTTTTAGACTTATGTCCTTGATTTCCTTCTAATTGAATGATGAATGTATAGTGGCTATGTAGAAACTATGCTGTTGTTATAAACAAATTATTTTTGTTTGCATTGTAGAGAAATAAGAAAGAACTTGAACATCCCAATCAGTTTTACAAAGTGCTTTGCCTTAGTTAAAATAGAGACTTTTTTCCCACATTACTTTCTCTTGTGTACATGTTGTTCAAAATTAATCCTACATCATAAATCACAAAGTATTCTTCTCAACTACAGCCTATGATATGGATTAGTAGGTGTTCTGTTTTATCTTTAAAAACAGAACAGAGGAATTGTGGGAATCTTTTTTCCCTTGTTTGTGTACATGTAAATCTGTGTTATGTGTGCATTTATCTTTGACTTTTAAAAGCTACCCTACCGTAGAACGTTACTTTTAAATGTAAAGTCCATGCAAGTAGTTTGAAAATTATCACCCAGTTAAAATTATTGCCTTGGGGTGCCATCTGACCTTTTTCCTCCTGCAGTCAAAGAGCAGGTGTGTTCCCTGCTGCAGTGCTTATTTGGCATCTCTTTCCGTAGTTGGGTTGAGTTTCTCTTCCTTCTATTACCAAGTCCCAATGTGCAAAACTTCGAACAGTTTGGCTTATTGTATCAGATGGTGTTTGATAGATCACTTATTCAAAATTGTACTTATTCTAAATTCAAATCCTGTGTGCTCTTGCTTTTCAGGTCTGGAAATGTTAAAGATGGTTCTTTGGTGGCTGGTGCATTTTCTCCCAATGGAAATTTCTTTGTCACTGGATCATCAAGTGGTGATTTAACCATTTGGGATGATAAAATGAGATGCCTGTATAATGAAAAAGCACATGATCTTGGCGTTACCTGCTGTGATATTTCTTCAAATGCAGTATCTGGTTAGTTACTTAACTCTCAGAGGAGGAAAATTAAAGAAAAAAAAAAGTTTTAGTTCTTTCTAGCTCTTCTTTTCATATTATTTTTGTTATCGATGCTTGGCATAGAAATGACCTTGGGAAGAGTTGATGTTTTAGAGTATTGTGAATATTTTTAAGTAAAAGTTGTGGTCAGGCAGGTGGCAAAGAATGTACTAGGTCAATAAACAAGGTGATAACTTTGAGAACTACTGAACTGTAGAGAAAATTAGTATAACCACAGAATTAAAGTTAAATGAATATGTTGGTGCACACAGTAGATAGAGAAATCAGACATTTACCATCAAGAAAACTTAAAATATGAGCACAGGCTGGTCTTTATCTACTTGTTCAGGAAACAGTATAACAGTGATACTGATTTCTTTCTTCTTAGCAATTTTAGAACTTCTGCAATGATTTTTTGCTGATGTAGTTTACTGATATGCTGTTATTTTCAATGCTTCTGACTCCCATTAATATATTTTAGTTTTATCAGATAATGAAAATGGATTCAAATACTTCCAGATGGCTTCTTGTGGACAAGATAATCAGATCAAACTCTGGCTTATTTTGTTTGCAGATTTCTTAGGTGCGTACAGCTATGTTTTTTTCATATACCAATGTCTAAAGTCTCCAGTGACAGTTTAAATCGAAGATCAAAATTATATACAAAATTATGACAGCCCAACTAACCACAAGTTCAAAGTTTTCTGAACTGTTAGCAGGGAGCAGCTGAGGCATTCACCATTTGATGATGCTGCACCATGGAGATTTTATTTAGCCATCTATTTATCAATAACAGTATAAGTAAAGATTTTAAAAAAGCTCTACTGTGGCCTTTGAACAGGTCAGTAGGTTGAAACCTCTTAATCTGTCAGGCCATGGGAGAGGTTTGCTTTCATGTTTCAGTATGTCCTGGGCCTTGAGCAATTGCTGGACAAATGAAAAGAGTGTTGGTTCCTGCTAAAACTGCAATGTAGAGACAGGATAAATGGCCAAAAATATCTACAGTGGGTACTTTTTTGTAGTCTCTTTTATATAAAAGTCTAAGGATGAATAGTGTGTGTACAGATACACATTTAGTATCTAAAACACTGTGAGACATGCTAAGACTACAAAGTGAGGGAGTTGGAGATGTTCAAATTAAGTTGTCTCTGCGATCTTTGTAGATAGGATGTCAGAGAGTCACATCTTTGGTAGAGCTTTATGCTTTTAAAAGCAGCTTGTGTCGAACCTTGTCAGATATGCCCGTATGTAATAATTTCCTTTTTGTATTTTTAGGTGTTGAATTAAAATATAAATGCACATTGAATGGACATTCTGCCCCAGTTCTGGCTTGTGCATTTTCATTCGATGGGCAGATGTTGGTCTCGGGGTAAGCAGCACTTGTGCTTGTGGACAGCACGAGGAAGTGAGGAGGGCAGGCTGAGAGTGAGAGGCAGGCTGAGAGTGAGGAGCAGGCTGAGTGAGGAGGGCAGGCTGAGAGTGAGGAGGGCAGGCTGAGAGTGAGGAGGGCAGGCTGAGAGTGAGGAGGGCAGGCTGAGAGTGAGGAGCAGGCTGAGCCCTGTGTGAGGAGCAGGCTGAGCCCTGTGTGAGGGGCAGGCTGAGAGTGAGGAGCAGGCTGAGAGTGAGGAGCAGGCTGAGCCCTGTGTGAGGGGCAGGCTCAGAGTGAGGAGGGCAGGCTGAGCCCTGTGTGAGGGGCAGGCTGAGAGTGAGGAGCAGGCTGAGCCCTGTGTGAGGAGCAGGCTGAGCCCTGTGTGAGGAGCAGGCTGAGCCCTGTGTGAGGGGCAGGCTGAGCCCTGTGTGAGGGGCAGGCTGAGCCCTGTGTGAGGGGCAGGCTGAGCCGTGGGAACAGCGAGGGCCGCTGGCTTTGGGCAGGGGCTCCCAGGGTTACAGCCCAGCTGGAAGGGGAAGGGTGCTCATAACAGGGGGCTCCATGCTCAGACTCAAAGGGCTGGTTGTTGCTCAGCAGCAGCTCGTTGCTAATGGCTTTCCTCAAGGGATGAAGCTGTTGAGAGAGGAAGTTATAATTAAGGTAGGTATAATCACTTATGTTTTTATGAATATTAGTGACTGTATGCTCTTCTCATGAAAGGTATTTATTTACTTCTAAACTAAGTGGTAGCTTGAAGTAGCAAATAAAATGGTTCCACTCTAAATTTTAACTGTCTTATTTACAGAGACTTTCTAAACTGAAAGGCTGATGTCTTGCAAAGGAAAAAGAAAAGACTACAATTGCCAGCAAATAAACTTAAAACTAAACAAACCCCAGGAGACAATAGCTTGCTTTGACATTTTGCTTTATATTCTTTCTAAGGGAGTCTTTTTCAGTGTTTGAAGATCATTATTAATGTTTGTGATGTAGAGTTATTTTCCGTTAGATGTACAGATTATTGTTTTCACTTATATTGTCATACGTGAAATGTCTATCCCATAAAATCTTTCAAGAAATACTGCTGCCATGGTAAATAACTGTGCAATTCGTATTTCATGAAATATGTATGTACTGATTGCATTGCACAGCTATATTTTATGTATTGCATGACACTACTTCCTCTGGCTTGCTTTGCAAATGGAAAGGTCTCAAAAATAAGAAGGGCTGAGAGTAGATCTTGGAGAGCCAGACTGTGCATTTGCTTTAGAGATGCTGCTTGCAAAGACATAAAGCAGACGTATGGTAGAGACAGTGGGGGCCAATTTGCAAAAGCACTGTGCAAATCCTTTGCCTCAAGAATTCTCTTTCAGGGGCAGAGTTTTCGTATTGGCTGGTTTTTACATCGCACTGGTCAGTCTTGTTTTAGGTGGGCGCTGGTGGAGGGAGGCCAATATCTAAACACTTTGCATCTAGTGTTAAGAAATCTGATCTTATTTTGTTCACAGAAAAGGTTTTCCTCCTTTCTTCACGAAAAAGTTCTTCTCTCTCTGCTTCATTTTAATGTCTGTATTTTTTTTAAGGTCTGTGGACAAGTGTGTCATAATCTATGAAACTGTAAGTATAGCATAGTGCAAACCATTCATTGGGTTGTTTTTCAATGTCAGCACTGCTTCTGCAGTGTGTTATCACCTAAAGGAATATTGAAGAATAGAAACAGTATAATCCCCAAATATTTACTGTATGTTTGGAGGAAGGAGCAGGAGTTGTCTAAGGAAAAGTGTCTCTTGAGAATGGATCAGTCTTTCTCACTTTTTATCTACATTTTGAGGATTTGTTGATTTCTCTACAGTAGGGTATTATTCAATTAATTCCATACTTACAAGTTATGTTCATATTGGAGCAGAAGGATTTTTTGGTTATCCTAACATGCTTAGCTTCCAAAACAAGGAGGAGTGTAGCTTTTGAGATAAAATTGGGAATGGTGATCATAGAAATTCTGCAGTTAATTATACATGAAGTGCAGATAAAATAGAAGCATAATAAAGAATTCAAGAAAATTATGTTAAATACAGTGTCTTCTCTTTAAAACATACTGTTTAAGCATTTTAATAATGTTATTACATCCTTCGTGGTTCACCTGTAAGTGCTATTTATCTCTAGTACTTTCTAGTATTGGGGACCCCCGGTGGCCTAGCAGTTAAGATGCTGGTCTCTCAGCGCCAAGGCCACAGGTTCTAATCCCGGTCCCCCG
>JAWWLV010000183.1:178380-194408 GCA_035041135.1 Platyrinchus mystaceus
AAATCCATTGCGCAGGCTTGAAAGGTGGGAACACCTTTCCCAGATCTTCGTTCGCGAAGACTGGCCATTTACCATTTTTTTACCATTTTACTTTCTAGTATTAAAAAAAATTTGCTGAAAATGAAGGATGAACAAATTTTAAGCTTCTTCAGCTTACTCTGCACATACCTATTGTATTGATACAATTTTTAAATTACTGTTAAAGTTTTTCACCCAAATCACTAATATGATACCTGCACAATTTTTAGTCCAGTTATTTTAGTAGTTTGAAGTTTAGACAGGTATGTAAGAAGTCCTCCAGAGTTTTGGAGCTTCAGAAAATTAAAATATGCAAAACCCTACAGCATAAGTATTTCTTAATACTGTTTGTCAGCTTTTGTGGCCTTAGGTGTTTATCAGATGGGACAATAACTTTTCTAGTTGTGGATTCTCCTCTGGAGATGCTCAAACCCCACCTGGAGACCTGCTCTAGGTGACCCTGCTAAAGCAGGGGGTCTGTACTAGGTGATCTCCAGAGGTCCCCTGTGATTTTGTGGGGAAAAGTGGGGACAAAAAGCCTTAATGGGACAGAGAGAGATTTCAGCCTAAAATAGGGCACTTTGATCATGTTGGGCAGCTCAAACTACTGGAGATGACTAATCAATTAGTGATTCAGAATAACTTTGCTCATCATCTTCCCAATTTGTTGGTACCTGTCAAAAAAAGGTATCTTTCCTAAGAGGGAAAATCTTTCAATCATAAATTAAAACTGTGGCAATTCAGGATTTTGGTTTTTTAATGATATTTAGTGGCCAAATAGGAGAATCACTGCTGTGGTTAATTATTGGTCCACATGAAGGCTTGAATCTCTTCCCTTTTGGTCATTTCTCATACCAGATTTGTAACAGAAATGTTTTTATCCACATGAACAGTCAGCCAGTATGGATGCAATTCCTGCATGTTCCATGCTGGAAGATTGGGAAGGGTAGCAATGCCCCAGGGAATCCAGGGGGGGCTTCAAGCAGGAAATTCAAGTTGTATTTCTGCCTCTGCTGCTGATCAGCTTTGTCAAGGCTGTGTAACTTCTCTGAAGGTAACTTGTGTCACCTTTCAAGAGGCAATATTCCTTACTTTGAGAGGAAGCACACAAAGGAAAAAATGTTCTTTTTATTCTTTAAGATTTAAAATTATAAAAACTCTTTTACAGAGTACTGGCAACACCCTTCATACTTTGTCTCAGCATACCAGGTAAGAATTCAATATGATTATTCTGTTTCACTAAAAGAAATTAAATCTTTTTCTTGTGAATTTTCACAGTGTTTTTTATTTGCAGATACGTTACAACTTGTGCTTTTGCACCACATAGTCACTTACTTGCCACAGGCTCAATGGATAAAACTGTGCACATATGGCAGTTGGACCTTAAGCAACCCTGTCCGGGTCAGTGTGTGAAGCATTTGTAATCTGTTAATTCAGACCACCTTCTGAAGATGCAAACCCCCCATGTTCCTACCTGCAGTTAATGTGTAACCTCAGGACTTTGTGCCTTTTACTGGTCTTTTCTCTGAACTGACCTGATTGAGGTCCTACAGAGGTATTTGGTTATTTTTTAAAGGAAAATATACTAGATGTATCCTAATTTGATTAATCTGCTGTATCTTTTCTGATATTTGCCATTGCTTGCTCTCTGGACAGCATTTAAGATATGAATATTATTGCCAGAGTGCTGAAAGACTTTTTGGACAAACATCATTTGTGATTAGTTAACCAGAAAATATGCTAATTGCAAGCATAATTGTCAACAAGAAAAACAGTTTACCAGTTGTTAAAGGTGAAAAAACCGGGATAACTACTGTTACAAAATACATCAGCACCCAAAATTTGTGGAACAATGGTACATATGACCTTGTTCAAAGCACAAGAGTAAGCCTGGGCTTTCATCTGCTTTCTAAGGAGGTGTGAGATGGTTCCACTCTGTCTGCTGACACTTTTCTGGTTTCTAGTTATTCAGTTCAGGTTTTACAGATGTGGGCATCTGAGAGATTAAATTCCTCTAAACTTTGAAATTTGATAGGTAAAAAACAAATATTATTGTGGCTCTTCCCCAAAGTAATGTCGAATAAGCATTTCTTTTATTAGGTGGGGAATGTATAGTACTGAGAACACTTAAAACCAGGGTTCATTAATGACATTGTTTCTTAGAACTGAGAGGTTTCATTGTTGGTTGTTTTTTGGGTTTTGTGGGGCTTTTTGTTTGATTGGGGATTTTTTTGGTTTTGTTTTGTAACTGTCTTTTTCATTTCCAAAGGAAATACTGTAGAAACTGAATCCAAGGTGGCTGTTGAGGACTGGTCAGAGGATGATGTTTCAGCCTGGCTCTGTGCACAAGATTTAGCAGACTTTGTTGGGCTTTTCAAAATGAATAACATTGATGGCAAGGAGCTACTGAATCTTACTAAGGAAGGTCTTGCTAATGAATTAAAAATTGGTAAGAGTATGGAAATCCAAATAGTTTTTAATCTCTAAAGGACTTTGAAATGTTGTAATAAAAGAAAGTTAGGAGTTCCACACATGGATTTCCCCGCCTCCTTGAAATGCTTTTTTATTTCATTACCATTGTTTTGTGTGGGTTGACTTGGTCTGTATGAGATCACAGTATGTGTATCAGCCAGCTTTGTTGAATTCTAGAAATAACAGGTGCTGGGAATCTGACAGAATTGTCATCCATGAAAGACCCCTGGCTTCCTCAGTCCCCTGCACCTTGTCTTTAGTACTGAAGTAGCCTAAAACTCTGTTGCAGCATCACCAGCTGAGGCCAATCAATTAACACTGACTAGGAAGCCCTGTGAGAACTGAATGTGATCAATGACCTGCTGAAAATAGAGGTCTCTGTGGGGAAAGGAATCAACTAAGGTATAAAAATTACGGCCTGACAAAACTGACTTGAAGAATTGCTTTCTACCTGCCACGGCTCAAGCACTTAGAAAATAAGAAAATACTATCTGCCCAAGATGAACAAGATTTTTAGTGCTACTTAAATCCCAGTGTAACTAAATTTTAGGAGTTTATCACCACACAGCCACGGCTCTGCAGCACTGCTGCACCTGTGTTGGTTTTACTGGTTGTTTTCCTTACTCAGGTTCCTGTTGGGCAGCAGGAGAGACATCCTGGGGCTGGGCTGGCTGCAGGTTTTTGTTTGGGGGCAGTGAGATGGAGCTGTGTCTCCTGTAGCAGCTGCTGACTCTTTGCCCTGTCTATGCTGTCCACTTCATGTATAAATAATTTTTCAGAGTCTCTAGGCCTGCGCAGTAAAATTCTCCAGAAGATTGAAGAACTGAGGATGACAATAATCTCAGTTTCTGTTCCTGTCCCTGATGAGTTCCTGTGTCCTATAACAAGGGAGCTTATGAAGGATCCTGTCATTGCAGCGGGTATGTCTTTGCATGACATCGATTAAAATTACTTGAGGATAAAGATAGGTGTGGGAACACAAGAATGGGCCTGTCTTATCAGAAAGATAAATTATTCCAAATAGCTGTTGCAACAAAACAGAATTGTGATGTTTAATTTGCCAAATGACAGTTCTGACACTGTATCAAGCAATTTTTTCTTTTTTTTTAATGTGCCTTTGCAAATATAATTACAAGCCTAATTACATCTTTGGCTTGGTAAGTGCAAAGTAAGTGCACACAGTGGGGCAAAAAGCCAAGGAAACCCTGGCTCATTACTACTTAGCACTCCATCTCTAGGGCACTTAGAAGTTTGTACTGAAGGAGACCTTTAAATTCAGCAAGCTCTTTGAACTGTGACATGCCAGGAGCGTAAGATGTTCTACAAGTAAAACATTGTATGAACTAGTGCTTAGTTCTAATCTTGAGCGGTGGGGAGGGGGCATACAGTCATCAGAAGATCAGTGTAAGTTCTTTTGATGCAGTGATTAACTTCATCCAGTTGTGAGGTATCAGGCCAGACTTCTGAGAATTAAAATGCTCAAAATAAGAAGACATTTGCTAAATGCTGGAGTGGCAGTGGCTTTATTGAATACAGGGTAAGGAGTGTAGGTAGCCCTGTGTTAGAGGAGGTGTGTAGGACACAGGTTTACATTCCATCAGAGAGATTGCTGAGTGATTGGACTAAATAATACTAAGCTGGGGCCAAATTTCTGTTAAGTAACACCTTGTTTAGGTATCAACTGAAGAGCTGAAGCCCTGAAACTGAGAGGTGGTGAGGGCCCACCTCAGAGCTGGGGCAGCCAGGCGGGCACCCACAGTGGTCATGGGGGCAGCAGGCTTTAGCTGTGCTAGCTGTTTTATACTGAAGAGCTTTTACTTCACATTATGGATCAGTCAAACTGAAAAGAAAGTCTTATTTAATGTGTACAATATACTTTGGTGCTTTGCAGTCAGAGATAGAAACATGGAACTAGACTGAACTGTTTATATTCACAGTAAAGCTTTCACAGACCATGGACTTACTCTGAATCTCAATTTTTCCTGTTTGAATGCATTTCCTTACTTTTACATTTAAATAGCTCAAATTTGTAGAGTGCCACAGTGCCCAAGGCTCTGTAATAAGAGCTTCTGTTGATGGTTTTGTTGTAGATGGCTATTCCTATGAAAGGGAAGCAATGGAACACTGGATCAGCAATAAGAGACGATCTAGTCCCATGACCAATCTTCCCCTCCACTCCCTTATGCTCACACCAAACAGGACACTAAAAATGGCCATCACTCGCTGGCTGGAGACTCAGCAGAAATGTTAAACCACTTTATTTGGAATTCTGTGTAGCTAAAGGAACTAACTGTATCAGAAACAACTGGGAAAAAAAGTTCTATTTCTGTTCTAATCTGTGGCTGTTTCAAAGAAAACCTCCACCGGTGGAAGCTCCCAGAAGAACTTGTTAAAGTTATTGGTTCTTTTTCCTTTGTGGTACTTCTCTTCAAGAAATGAAGTAATAACAGTTTTTCAAATAAAATTTTCTTAAAATTTTCACTACATTTATGACTTCTGAGTCTACAGTCTTTCAGAAGGTAAGAAATAGCAAAGTACAGGATCTATATCATTCTATCCCATCAGGGACTGCATCTCATCCCACAGGTATATTAATCATCTTTATTTTGTAGGGAAAAAAATACAGTAGCTGTGCAAAAATAGAACTACAGGACAAGACTAATATATGAATTGTACAAAGTATCAAGGATCCGGTAAACAATAAATAAGCTAAAGCATAATGATGCAAACTCCAAAAGGACTTGTAGAGCTGGGTACAGCTGCTTACACGGACACAGAGCACTGTAACCCAGCACGATGGGCAGAGTGTAAAGCTGAGCTCTCTGACTGAATTGCACTCGTCGCAACGTTCGCTGCAGCCGTTCCTTTTCAGAACGTTCTGGCCAATATAAAACCTTATTTCCTCCAAACAAACTTCACTGCTTCATCCTGTCATGCAACTGCACGTACACTTTTCCTCAAACTTTCATCTTCACTCCATCCATTTCTTGTGTAACCCATAGAACACTAAGCATTTAACTGCTGTACCTTTTCACAAATAAACAACAAATCATTTTGCTTTAAGATAGCACCCAAAGGTGATTAGATAACCTATATAAAGTGCGGTTATTGTTAATAGGCCATAATATTGTGTTCTTCAGTGCAATAACCAATATGGTCAAAGCTTAGTACACATGCAAATGTCACTCTTTAATTGATTACTCCTAGTTACCAAAAATAGTTATATTTACATGTCAAAATATGGCTGCTTATAGTTTACTCATACACAAATTATTTATGCTTCCTAAATGTACATCATGCAACCCAAATTAGATCCCACTAGAAAAGTGATAAAATACTATCTTTGATTTAAAAAAATGCATGCATGTACAGATCTAAGTATTCTGCAGCAGATTATCTTCCTTAACACTGCTGTGAGAAGTAAGCACTTAAGCACTGGAGAGGCACAAGTATTATGTGTGAGATGCAACAGAACCAAAAGCCAAGATTGAAGCCCTACATGAAAGGAAACTCTATTTAATGGTAAAATGTAATGGAAAGGATTTCTCTGCTCAAGGTCCTACTCTGTTGGTTGGATAACCCTAATTGACTCTTTCTACAGAAGTCTGTTATTCCAGTTACTGTCACTGTCCTGTGCTGGCAGGAAGAGTTTGAAGTGGTTGAGTCCCAGTAAGGACTGGCCAGCATGGGCTGTTCCTGGGAGCCAGCTGTGCCCAGCCAGTGAGCCTTGTTAGAGCAGTCACACCCTGTGCTGTGCTGAGCCAGGTTTACCCTGTAAATACCCAAAGTAGGATTTATACATTTGATTCAATGAAGGATCGCTTTGGTTTTGCCGTGTGGTTGAGGTGCCCGTCCTGGCTGCTGTGGGAAGGGGGTTTGGCTGCAGCATCAGGGTACAAATGAGAACCTTGGCTGGGGGATTTGTCTGGACAATGGGGAGGGACTGGGCACGGGAGCTCCTCGTGGTCTCTCACTTGCACACTGCTCTGATTGCCATCTCCCGGGGCAGCAGCCACAAAGGGGATTTTAGTTTGGTAGTGTTTCACTGAGAACTGCTCCAAGTTTGAGGGCTGGATGCCCCCAGGAGCAGTGTTTGTGGATAATCCATCTGATGCCTGAGCGTGCCAAGTGCGACTGGATTGCATATTTTGCTGCTGGAACCTTGCAGTCTTGTCCATGATTCCCATAAATGGGGTATTGCGAGGTCGGTGCTCAGTACCCTGAACCTGACTCGTGTTACTCTCCTTGAGTCGAACATCAGGGCCCAGCCCCTTAACGCTGCCTGAAAAGCTGCTGGCTGAGGTGAAGCTGCCTGAGTTGGCCAGAATCACACTGTTGGATGGAGAGCTCGAAGAGGCAGCACTGGGTACAGGGCTTTGCTGCCTCGTGTTACTGAAGTTCATCTGAGCAGGGGCTGTTGACCTGTCCGCAGGTTTAGACTTGCTGGCAAAAGAATGAGAAGAGAGAGTCTTGTGATGCTGTGGATGGGAACACTGGCTGGACATGAACTTCTCACTACACAGTTCAGCACTGGGATCTGTGGAAATGCTTCCAGATGACAATGTGCTTGTCCCATCCAAATGCTGACTTCTAGAGTGTGGGACGGGCAAGGGACTTAAAGGAAGATGCTGCAAAGATGATTGTGCCTTTGTATTACCTTGACTGCTTCCTGGTTTAGATCCAGGCTGGATGGAGCTCAGGTGCTGATTAGTTTTTACAATCTGTGCCTGCTTTGTTGGCTGCATGATCAAGCCTGGCTCTCTGAGGTACTTACTGCTTGTTCTGCTCTGAGGGGACACAGACCGAGCTTTCTGCTGAACACCTTCCTGAAGGGTCCTGCTGAACGATGAAGCAGCTGAGGAACACTGCAGCCTCTGGGGCAGGGAAAGAGCTTCATTGGGGTGTGACAGTTCATCCTCCCTGTCTTGAGGACTGAAATTCTCCTTCACGCCTGATACAACCCCCTCCTCATTATCAGAGTTGTTGGTTTGCTCCAGTAGCTGTGCAGACTGATGTTTCTGTTGCTGTGTTCTCTGCAACTGTTTGCATTCTTCTTCCACCCGAGCCAGGAGACGTTTTATCTCCTGATTGCTGGGACACAACTGAGTGGCTTCATGTAGGTCAGCAAGAGCAGCAAGTAACTTTCTGTTTAGGAAAAAAAGAGTAAACAGTGAAGATCCAGGGCAAATCTGAGCCCCAGCATTGCCTGTTACTAATCCACCTCTGCCACTTGCAGAGAAATAGTCTGACGTGTCGTTTCCTGCTGCAGGTGGTGACAGTGTAAGAACTGGATGTTCTCCACCTCGGGAAATTCTTCCCTCTGGTGGAACCACAGACCCAGCCCTAAGCCCTTCCCCCAGTGTCGTGACAACCTGTGCAGGGAGGCAGCAGAAGTCTCTGCTGGGAACAGTAGGAACTGACACTTCATCTCACAAGCCCTTCACAGTCTCCTCCAGAGTAGGGAACCTGCTGCACTCCATAACTACTGAGCTGTTCAGAAGAGATACCGTGAACCAAAGGCACCTTTCCTTGTACTTCAGCTATACCTCTGTAGTTTGGCATTTTTCCAGATTCCTCCTTTCTCCCCTTGTTTTTTAGTTTCAACTGCTAATGATTCAACATAGCCTGTCCTATAAAACCAGCCATTAATAAATGTTAAATAAACTTGGTAATAAATAATGCAGTGATAAGGTTGAGTGGCACACTGTTGGTCACATTCTGCTCAGTTACATTAGTAGCAGACCCATTAACTCTTACACTTAAAATAATCCCTCTTCAGTTTGTTACTTTCTGGACTGCCCAGTGATTACCTAAACAAGTAATCAATATTGCTATTAAGGTTATTAAAAATGTTAGGTTAAAAAAGAATCTGTGCAGAGAGACACATAGAATCAAACAGTACCTGCTGTTCCTCTTGGCTCTTGCTCTGGCATAATAGGCTTCATAGCACCTGGGCTTCAGATCCAAGGCTTTGGTAGCAAACTCTTCAGCCATACCAAAATCCTGGCAATGAACAAACACACTGGTTACACACCAGCAGGCAGAGGGGGCTGCAGGCTCTGCCTCCCCTGGAAGCACCCACAGCACCAGGCTGGGCTGTGTCATAACAAAGGGAGCATTGTCCATCCAGTCTGTGAAAAGTACCACAGACATCCAGCAGTTCATCATTCCAAAATAACTGGATGACTTCAGAGCAGCTGTAACAGATCCCCCACTGCAACACACACTCATCTTACGACCTGCCCATTTGCTGACACAACGAAGCCCAAAATCAGGGTACAGTGAAAAGGATTCTAAAATAGCACAAATAAATGTCCATGTACAACCCCAGCAATGCAGTAGGAGAGAATTCTCAGATTCCCAAAGTCAGAGAGGCAGCAGAGGAACAGTAAGATCTTACATTTGTTTTTCGGCGACATCGTGACAGGTTCAGGTACAATGAAACTCTCAGCTCAGTGAAGGCTTTCATTTCCTCTCCAAATCCTTCCCTTGGGAACTTCCTCAAGGCATACTGGTAACGCTGTGCTGCTTCCTTCATCTTGCCTTTCTGCAGATTTTAGGGAACAAGAAGCTTTTCACAAACTTTTAATACTGCAATACTGTTGCAAAGAAGCATTTTATATTTGACATCTACCAAGAGGTGCCCTTCAAGTAGAAAACAGAGAGACAGAGTTTTAAAAAAATAAATATACACAGTATGGGCTATACTGGCAGACAAACACAGTGAGAGAACTTGCACATTAACTACAGTTTGTGTTTGTTTCTGAACTCAAAATGTTTAATGGTATTTGACCAGGATAATACCTGCATTAATACTACTAGTACCAGAAAAAATCATGTATGATACATGCCTATTTTTTTTTTTTTTTTAAACAGACCAGTAAAATATCAGCTGATGTAATTGAAAAGAAGGTATAAAGAAATTTAATCTACTTCCAGGCAGAAGTCCAAGATTCTGTTATCATAAAAAATACAAATCTACCTACTTTGTACAGTGTATTTCCTTCTTCCATCAGTTTCTGCAGCAGAATCAGAAGGATATCGGGTTTTGAGGTCGCCATAGCCCAGGCTGCATTTCCTGCAAGTTAAATTTTAGGGGTCTCTGACAAAGGGGAAGAAAGTGTGTTTCTGTTTTCAGAGTAGAAAGTGAATCAGACTAGAGAGCATAATCCACTTCAGGAGATATTCCACCTGCATGGAACTCGTACTACTGTTATCATCATCAGGATGTGCCCAGGATCATCATCAGGATGTGTTTAAACTACATCTGCCCCGTACCTGCCCCCTGCCCCACCACTGTAAAGCTCAGGCCTGAGTACGGACCTGTATTTGGTCATACTTACTACCCAAATAATATGAAATAATGATTCAGAGGTACTAAGGATTCAGTAATTATCACATACACAACTGCACCACGTACTTGCGTACTGATAATACATGACTTGGACATACATTTTTTTGCCTACCCTTTGCAAAAATGTATGATTGCAAAAATGTACGATTCTCTAATTTATTAAAAGAATGTCACTTAAATGTAAAACTTGTTAATCTAATTCATTAACAATGTCAGACTTCTGTATCGCTAATAGTGAATCATCATTTTTTTCTTTAAATATATCATGGCAAAGTAACCATGTACAGAGTGACTTCTCCAGATCTTGCCCTCAGCACACATTAAAGAAAGGAGCAGAATAAAAGTCCTTTATTTCCTCACTTCTAAAGTGAGCTGTGTGTGTGTGCCTTTAAAGAAGATTGTTTCTCTTGAGTGGGCGTCTGCAAACCAGACAACCAGCAAAAATCTGGCGTTTCCACATATTTCATCTGCTTTACAGAAATGACTGCTTCTGGCAGAGCAGAAGGCAGCTGTTTCTCCTGGTACAGGGCAGTTCCACTAACCCAGCTTAGCTCCTTTTCTCAGCAGTGTGACCACGACTGAGGTGTTGCGGCAGCCGATCGCTCTGTCCAGCGGCCGCATCCCACTGTGGTCCACGTGCTCTATCATTGCTCCCTTCTCCACCAGATACTGCACCTGGGAAAAGAAATGAGACAAGCCTTGTAACATGGCTTGTGGCAGGAAAGGCAGACCAGTGAAATATTTAAGCTACCTCATATCCTCCTAGAAATACACTGAGAATATGCTCCAGAGGCCAGTACAGCCATGTGAAGTCCTCTGAAGGCAACACAGCATGGGGGTGCCTGGCAGCAGTGGCAGGTTGGATGGAAGCAATGGTCGTTTTCCAAGGCCATTACTTGCCCAAGTGTGACCAGCAGTGATCTCTGAAGGGAAGAGGCACCAAGTCCTGCCCAGACAGGCCCCACGACCCACAACCACGGGCCTGCTCAGGGACCTCTTCACTGGCATCACCCCTCCCTGGCCAGGGGCTGAGCACAGACCCCGATGGGACCAGTCTGTGAGGGGACATGGCAGCTGGCACTGCTCCAGCACAACCACCTACAGCAAACACAGGGACAGGAAGGAGCCTGGACACCCCTCACTTCCCAGCAGAGTCTATCCAGTGTCACCTACAAACACTCACAGTGTCAGGAACCTGCCAAGCCAGTGCAGAACCTGAGGGCTTATTTACAGTTCCAAGTTAATTTTGACAAAGGCTGGATGGGACCAAGTGCTACAGTGAGTTCCCTGCATAGCAGACGTGAAGTGTTCTGAAACAGGACATTGTCTGTGCAGACTCAAACACAAATTTGAGTGTTGAGAGGCTGCTCGTGCTGTTTATTCTACTTCCCTGCTGACCTCTTGCATCTGTCCATAATGCCCTTCCTCTTCCTACACCTCTCCCTGGGGTCTCTGCTCCATGAAGGTACGACCTGACCAGGACCCTGCCAGGGGACCTCCGTGGGTTTGCAGTGTAATTCTGGGCTTCTACCTCATCTAGAAAATGCTTTTCTGAGCAAACATTTGCACTGCAGTTGGGATATGAGCAGTGTAAGCATCTCGGCTACTTCCCCACATTTTCTTTCAATTTTGGTTGGCAATATTTTTTTAAGCTCTGTTTTGTATTATGAAAATTTAGTACATGCTTAATTTTTCTACTGTTATACTTACAATATCAGCATCTCCATAAAAAGCTGCCAAGTCTAGGGGCGTTCGTCCATTTTTGTCTGTCTGATCCGTTGTTGCACCTTTCTCTACTAAATACTGAACCACTTCTCTGTGGCCTTTCAGACATGCCCAGCTCAGAGCTGTCAGTCCTTCCTTGTCCAGAGATGAAATAGCTGCACCTGTAAAATGAAAATTAACTTCGTTAGGAAGATGTTCTGTTGCATAGGAGAAATTCAATAGCAGTCTCTGGTGCATCTGTGCAGCCTTGATCCATTATTTATTTTCTACCTTCAGAAAGCAGAAATTCCACAGTGCTCAGATGTCCTTCACAAGAAGCCACCATCAGTGGTGTTCGGCCCTGCTTGTCACTTAAATTCACATCAGCCCCATGCTCCACTAGAAGTTTAGCAATCTGAAATAGAAAACAGCAGTTTAAAAATACACTGCTTGTATGAGGGGAGGTTTAGGTTGGATATTGAGAAAATTTCTTCCTTGAAAGGGCTGTCCAGCCCTGGCTCAGCTGCCCAGGGCAGTGCTGAAGTCCCTGTCCCTGGAGGGATTTAACAGCCACGTGGATGTGGTACTTGGGGACATGAGTTAGGGGTGGCCTTGGCAGTGCTGGGGGATGGTTGGACTTGATGGGCTCAGAGGGCTTTTCCAACCTTACTGACACTCTGATTTTGTGAAATTGGCAGATTTAGATTACAGCCACAATATCATGAACTTTTAGAAGAGAGGACAGGTGTTATTTAGAGCAATCCCTGGGAAATCCCATGCAGCTCGAGCCCTGACTGTTTGCAGTCCAGGGCCTTGTCCCGGCAGGAATGGCCAGAACAAGGAAGGCTCCTGACTCCAAGGTTCACTCCCTGCCCAGCCGCAGCTCAGAGATCTGAAATGGCCTCTGATCTTGGTCTAGGAAATGAAATATTTTAACGGACATGTTATTTTTCAGGTGTGTGCGGCCGTCGTGCAGCCGACGTACGTTTGTAAGTTACGCCAAGTGATACAAAGGGTTTGGAAGGGAAGTTGATGCAAACGCCCATTAGAAAATGTACACTAATTTCTTTCAGAACTGGAGGGGGGAGGAATGGGGGCCCAGCTCCCAAGGGACCCCCCAGGCTGTGCAGACCTGCCAGTGGCCCTGCCGGACGGCGCAGAGCAGCGGGGGCACCCCCCTCCTGTTGGCTCTGGTGACGGCCGCCCCGCGCCCCACGAGGAACTCGCACACGTCCAGCTTCCCTCGTCCTGCAGCAGCTGTGAGGGCTGGAGAAAGCATGGCATCAGAGGGCTGGGCAAAGCATGGCATCAGAGGGCTGGGCAAAGCATGGCATCAGAGGGCTGGGCAAAGCATGGCATCAGAGGGCTGGGCAAAGCATGGCACCAGCACCAGCTCTGGGCTGGCTAACCCTTTACACCCCCCCATGCAGGTGTTACTGAATCCCCCCTGTTTCAGCTTCTCACTGTGACACTCACTGAAAGCTGAAAGGAACAAAAAAAGAGAAAGTACTTTCTCCATCATTATTTTTCCCCTCTTCCGTTTTGCTCAACATAGACTTTGAAATTAAAATTTTGTTGTTGTTTGTGTTGAAGCCTCACCAGTCATGCCAACACTGTTTAGAAAACAGGTCTGTGTGTGACTTCTGCAAGATCAGCAAAGGACTTGCCCCTCAAGCTTCTAAAGCCCATATGAGCAACTCTAATTAGGAAAAATATGACAAAGGGAATACCCCGTATTTTCTAATAAGAAGTGGGTCAAACTGTGAATTTCCTGTTACTCATTTTTTAGCATTTTCAAACATAACAGATTTTTTTTAATTCCAGTGAATGCTGAAAGTAAATGAAATTACAAACACTGCAGGTAAATTTTTCCTTCTTAACAACAGTATCTAACCTGTTCCCTCCTGGCTCACTGAAGCTTCACTGTATTATAGTTACATCAACTGTTTATAGCTGAACAACTGGAAAATAACTGTTCTAGATATCAGTATTACTGGCAAAACTGGTAAGATTCCCAATGCATGATGCAAGAATTTAAAAAAACCCACCACCGACAAAATATTAAAGAACAAAATTAATTCAGAAACAGATGTCCAAAGACAGGTCTTTTCCTCCACTGCCTAATTAGAGCAAATGAGGCAACAGCCCAGCATTTCCTCAAAACTTATGAGATTTAAACAGAAGTTCTCAAACAGAGAATCCCATAAAGTTCCATAATGAAACACTGTATTTCCACCATTTTCAATTTAATTAGAAAGTCAGTAATTTACAGTAATTTTAATATAAAATAATTCTTCAATACATGAGATGAACAGATTTAGTAAATTAAAACTCTATTCTTATAAACTGCATTTTATTATTAAAACTGGTACGTCACATTATTTTTATTACAGAAGATTAAATTAAAATAATTAAAGACTCTTTCTTTTTAAATGAGCAACTCTAATTAGGAAAAATATGACAAAGGAAATACCTGTTTCTCCCCACAAGGTATCAGTGTCATTGATATCCATGTCATGGTCCTTTTCAACTGTCAGGATGTAGTGAACCACCTACAAAACGAGGGAGCAGAGATGTGCTGAGCCACAAAAGCATCAGCTGTCACTTGCAAGATACAGCAAAGAGATGTAAAGCAAATGAAAGCCCTTCTATCTCAATGCCTATAATCAAGAAAACCAGTACTGTTCAGAGCAAGTTCAGTAGGATTTTAGTATGACTCGAAGGTGAGTGAATGTTATTGAAAACAGTTCAAAAAAAATCAGCGCCCTTCTATGAATTGGTGGTTTCGCACGACTATGATGTAATGAGCTCTTGTGTGACCTACATATACCAGAATAATCAAAACAGTGCAAAAAATAAGGCATTCCTGTTCAGTGAGGAAATTCCCCATTGTCTAAGACAAAGAATAAAAAAGACAATATTTGCATACACCTTGCAAAACGGTGATTCCTTGGTTTTTCCTTTCACATTGTTTGTATCTTACCTGGTTCTCTACATTTCTTCCCAGAATGGTTTAAACATACGTTGATAAATGGTAATTGTTAAAGCTGAAATGAGTTATGAATTAAGTTCTGCTGTGTTACTATTGTATTAAGGAAATCTACGTTTTGAAACCACCTGCTAAAAGATTATTAAAATAAAACCTCTTCTAATGGCTGTTTTAAACAGATTTTCTAACAGGGCACATGGTCACTGAGGCTGCAGGTGAGGGAGAAGAATCACACTAAGAGAAGTTTGGGATGCTACAAGTAAAGAAAAGGATCTGGCTATTTTCAGGCTGTCTGAAAACTATTGTATACAATGCATGGAAAATCCTAAAATTTGAAATGCTAGAACATCATTTATTTAAAATTCATGAAACACACAGGTCCTTTTTTCTAGCTAAGAAGAACTGAGCTTCTTAATGTGTTAAGAATAGAGAACCATGGACATTTTCAGGTAAGTATGATTAATGTCATCTGTTTTGCTGATATTGAGGAGCTGACTGGTTTCCTTTAATCACTGGATAACAAGCAGAGCTTTTACAAGAATGAAGAAATTATCCATTAATCCCAGCTAACCACAGTTCAGAATCGTCAAGTTTATATTTTAAGACAGCAACGGCTTATACAGCACATCATAAAATGACTTCATGTAGGCATTTCTATATGTGAATCAGCTAAACAACTTTAGAGATCAGATTCTTGATCTTATAGCAATTAAAAATAGATTTAAAAGAAGTAAATATTGAAATGGCTTTATTGAACAGATTTTGTTTCCACTTTTGGCACATCACTCCATGCGTGACAGGGGATCCCCTCAGCCTAGTGTGATCATTATCCAAGTACCTTTACTTACCCATTATTTTTATATCAAGGTTACAATTTATTTTCCCAGTGAACAGACAACATACTTCTATTACCTAAATATCTAAAGTGTTTTGAGTATTTGTTATGTATTTACTTCTAGTGTTCCTTCCCAAATTTCTATCTAAAGTGACATTAAGGTCAAGTCTGTAACTTGACATGTAGATCAGGTAAAAAGTTACGCATGGGCAACTATATGCAATGTAAAATTTGTTATACTATGAAAAAAATTCACCTTGAAGTAGATCCACCCAGGTGGATCATTGATACAGAAAATCATCATCACCACTAGAGGTTTAGGACAACTTCCAAGAACAGAGAGGAAAAAAGTAGACAGAAAATACATATAAACAAATCCTGAAGCCATATTATTGGGTAGTCAGTGACAGCATTTGTACCAGCTACTAATACAAACCGTGATAAATACCAGGAGTTTCAATAATACTTTCCAAACCTCTTTCAAAAAAGCTGCAAGCACTGTTGCCCCATTCTTGCTGAATTCAGGGGGATGTGGCAGTGCTGAGCTCCACCCACCTGGCAGTGCCCATGTGTGATCCTCACCCACCTGGCAGTGCCCATGTGTGATCCTCACCCACCTGGCAGTGCCCATGTGTGATCCTCACCCACCTGGCAGT
>JAWWLV010000183.1:194508-215729 GCA_035041135.1 Platyrinchus mystaceus
CACCTGGCAGTGCCCATGTGTGATCCTCACCCACCTGGCAGTGCCCATGTGTGATCCTCACCCACCTGGCAGTGCCCCATGTGTGATCCTCACCCACCTGGCAGTGCCCATGTGTGATCCTCACCCACCTGGCAGTGCCCATGTGTGATCCTGCCCCACCTGGCAGTGCCCATGTGTGATCCTCACCCACCTGGCAGTGCCCCATGCTGGCAGCGGCCGTCAGCGCCTGGTGCAGCGCCTGGCGCTTCTGCAGTGCGTCCTGCTCCTGGCACGGAGCCACCCACACCAGCCCCAGCAGGTACTCCAGGATGGCACGGTGCCCTCTCAGGGCACTATGGACCAAGGCACACTGGCCCTTCTTGTCTGCACAGTTGGCCTGCATGGGGGAAAAGGAACATTGGGGGTTAAAAAGTGCAGTGAAAGGCCTGGAGAGGAGACCTCGAGCACTGGGAGAGAGCAGCTGCCACTCCTGCTGTCCAGGGCAGGCAGGGACATCTGGGGAATTACAGGCCAGGCAGCCTCACCTCAGTGACTGGGAATGTGATGGAAAACAGAATTCTGGAAACCACTACCAAACACATGAAGGACAAAAAGGTGACCAGGAGCTCTCAGCATGGGTTTGCTAAGGGAAGACCAGGCATGGCCAGCTGGACAGCCTGGGGCTCCAAGGGGATGGGAGGGGGGGTGAGGAGAGCTGGGGATGCTCTCAACCTCAACTTTAGGGGGCTCTGACAATCCCTCAGTAAGACAAGTAAGCTGATGAGAAGGTCCTGTAAGTGCACAGTGAGGTGCACCCCAAACTGGCTGAACAGATCTGGCAGAGGGTTGTGATTAATGGCACAAGGAAAATGCTTCACAGATGTCTGGACTGCCCCCCAGGCCTGTGTCTGCTAATTATATATTTCTGTAATCAACAACAGCTTTCCTAGGCCTTTGCCTGACTCTCTTGGCTGCACACTCTGCAGTTTTGTGCACCAGCTCACCTTTGCACCTCTTTTACACAGCAGTGACACGATGTTCATGTGACCGGCAGCAGCCGCGTAACTCAGGGCTGTCATCCCATTCTCTGAAGTTCCATCAATAGCAGCTCCAAATTCTAGTAGAAGAGTGACCACTTCTTCATGTCCAAGGTGCGACTGAACACATAGCACTGGAGCATTATTCAGTACTTCAGTCCTGTAATTCACATTTGCTCCTGCCAAAATCAGCAGCCGACTCACCTAAAATTTAATTTAAGCACAACAATATTTTCCTCAGATCTGTCTGAATTTGACACCTTGATCAGGTACCCATAAGTTACTCCCTAATTTTGATGCAGATTTTACTGGCAGACATCAACTTTATCACATATATAGCAATATATGAGTGTAGAATCTTCTCTTAGTAAATAATTATTGTATCACTGACCGACGCACTCCCAATAGAAGACTCATCTTTCCCCTGAAAACTCACTACTCTCACCACAAATGCATGTGTGACTGCAGATTTAAGTAACTGTCTCCATTACAAGAGAACCAGACTGCATAAAAAGCAATCTCAAAAAAAATCAACAGAGCCTGCATGTGTGTGTGTTCATGGACAACCAAAAGGAGTAGCTGGCTCAAATTCCAGCTCACCAACTTGGATTTCCCTATCTATAAACTGGGGATTCAAATCATAGTGCAAAGTTACGGCATTTTACATTCTTTCTTCTCACAGCATTTCCTCCTGTTACTGGCACATCCCCATAGCAGCAAACATGGCTGAGCTCTGCCCAGCAAGGCCACGTGGGATGTCTGAGCCCCAGAAATGCACCCACACCCCCCTGCGCTGCCGAGCACGGCTACAGCAGAACCAGGGCTGACCCTTCTTTCCATCAAAGCCAGCCACAAAAACTGACTTGGACTTCAACCACAGCTTACAAAAGCACATGAAGGCTTGCTACAAAGGAGTTCAGGTCCAGGTGTGAGCAGCTTTTCTGCTAAAACTTCAACACCAACTAACGGCAGCAGCAGCACCAGATGAAGCACTGACTGTATGAGAAGGCTGAATTTCTTACCTTCACATTGGGTGTGTAGATGTTTCTTAGAGAAGCCAGGGCTGTGGACAGTCCATCAGTACTATAACCAATCCACAAGGCTTGGAGATGACTGGAAGAAATTCCGGTCCTTTTACTCAAACCCTAATAGGAATGATATAACAGGAGATCTCTCTATAAGATTAGAAATACTTATTTTGATCTACAACTCAGTATGAAGAGAAGTAACAATCTGGATCGTCAGCACTACCACGTGTTTTGCATAAGCTCCTAACATATTATTCAAGCAAGTCAGAGGAGAATCTCTGTGACACATTCACATGAGGAGGTAATACTACTAAGTTGCAAGCTTTACCTTAAAAATGTGAGCTTTAAGGATGTGATGACCAAGTTCCATAGTTTGTTGGCGATTTAACTTTCCCTCTTGTCGAGAAAACATGAAAGCCAGTAGAGCATGTCCATTCCTAGTAAAAAGGATTGAGAACCACTTTTATAACTGTATCTCAGTAAATATCCTAACATGTCTACGTGCCTCTGGTAACAGCTCAACTTTGTCAGACTACTGAAACACACCATTACATCTGAACAAAATTCTTTCCATAACGAAATAACACAAAAAGAAAAAAGGCAAATTTTGAAGTTGAAACACAGGCCTGGTATTTCTCTGCTGTCCCCTCGCAGGGAGCCCATGTCAGCTTTGATTCTGGTTTACTGCTCCCTTTTGTGTTCTCAGAGCCAGGAACTGCCGGCACCTGAGAGAGAAGCCAATTCTTTTAGAAGCATAAGATTTGGATCCTTTTGAAATTTGAGATAAAATGTGAATTTAGTAATTCTACACCTATATTAGTGGTGGTCAGTGTTCTAGAAAATAGTGGCAGTGCCACGAGCTTGAGGAAACAGGGTTATCAAACGCTATTCATTAATGAGATATACACTGGAACTGGGCAATTAACCATATGCTAACTGGACTCTTCAACTGGGGCTTCTCACTCTGCCTTCAGAAATTTCTGGACAGTAGAAAAGCCAGCAGCTTTCCAAAGCCAGCAGCTTTCCCTAACCCAGGCAGCCCCCACTGCTGCTGGGGCAGGCGCTGGGAGTGCCCAGTGTGGTAGAACTAGGGGGGCCATGAGGCTGCAACCCCCCAGTCCCACCTACAGAACTGGCTCTGTTACAGCCACATGAAAGCACAGACAAGTCTTGGGCCGGTCATAATTTCAAATGTCAGCATTATTTATTCTTTTGTAAAACACCAAAACTGTAAACCCTGAAGAACATGAAAAAAATGGAAGGAGCCAACTGTGAGAATGTGAAGAACAGTAATAGTCATTGTCTCCAACTCAAGCAACTCCTGCTCTCCAAGTAACAGAAAGGGAGCTGGAACAAACTGAAACAATGCCAGAAGGATATAATTACAGAACAGAATGTCTTAATATTTTTATGTTTAAAAGAGCCCAACTGATCTGCCCCTTCTATTCCTGCACTCTACATAGGCAGGGTGCCGCTGCACTTGATTCTTAACCATTTTGCTGTACTAGTAACAACACAGTACTCTCATTTCTCCATGAAGCTAGTAGCAAAGTCAAATGCAAACTTGTGACTTCTACAGAGTCAATTATGCTTTGTAACCTTTGACTTCAAGTCAAGTCTACCTCTAAACATATAAAAGTTTTAATTTTGGAAAAAATTAGGTGTACTTATGCTTTAACATCCCTCTTTCCTCTGAGCAGCTGTTGCAATCAATTATACAAAATATAATTGCAATTCTTTGAAACCAAATTACTGCATGTTTTATTTACCTTGGCTCACACAAGAAGTCAGTATTTTCACCATCTGCTCTCCAGACAAGCCACTCCCTGAAGGAAGGGTGGCAGAACATGCGTGTTTTGTCACGTCTTTTGATCAGAAAACACGAAAGGGCTTCCATCCTCTGGCTGAAGTCCTCCCACTGGTGTTCCCCATTTATTTGTCCCGCATTAATAGCTTGAAAAATCTGGTCATCTGTCAGGGGATGCAGGGATGCCAGGGCCACATTGAGTATGGGCTGGGCTCGCTCAAAAGCAGAATTTGTCATGAACTTCATATTGCACTGCAGTAAGTACAGCTCTGACAGAGACACAGGAACAACCTTGTAGCTTGCACTTTTGATTACTAAGTGACCTTTTTGGAAAAGATCCAGAGTGAGTTTCAAATAGAGATAAGATCCCAGGCTTCTCATGATCAGGTGGTTACTCACTTTCCCAATAGTAGCTGCATCAGCTTTTCCATTTAAAGATATGTTGTTTATGATTTCCTGGCTGTTATTAATTCTGTGCTGAATGTAAGCATTCAAATCATCGTGAATTTCTTTGTTGTCTGGAAAATTGTCCAGGGATATTGCAATAAATGGTAGTGAACTTACTACTTCCTGTGAGGAGGAGAGGGGGGGAAAAGGAAAAAACAAACCCAGAGGCATTACGGTATCCAGCACTGAGAACTCCATGACACATCTCTGCTGTGTTTCTCTTCTGTAGCAAGTATCAGACAAAGCAATTTAGTATCCCTGTGATGGCTTTGCAAATACCATCCCCATAACAGGTTACAGTGACCAACATACTACATATTACAGTGACCAAGCTCAGCAGTTGAAGGGGATGAGCTACAGAAATGATCACTTCAAAACAGAATACAGTTACCAGAACTAGACCCTAAGACAGGCCAGGGGAAGGGGCAAGTAAGAGGAATGATATATAAGGTAGGAAGGATTTATTAAGAAGTATCATAAATTACAAGAGAGAAAAGAATTTCCTTTTCATTTTATCTTCCGGTAACAATGTACCAGAAAGGCACCATCCACACATCCCCAGCCCAATGTGGCTGAAGGCAAGTGCCAAGTGCGGCACAGTCCAACACTTCAGCAGCTTCACTTCAGCTGACCACGTTTTTATGTTTATGTAAATAAAGATGCAAAGGTCTTTATTTTAAAGAAAAGCTTCTACAGCTTTTAACTTAAACTTCTTACCTAAAGTAAAACTTCTGAAGTTCTAAAGTTTTACTTTAAAATTTCTAAAATTAAAGTTTTGGAACTAAAAACTTCTTGCATAGAGGTATCACAAGGGTTTAAAACAAACTTCTCCACACTTCCACAACACAAAAAGGAACTTTCTATTCCCCTTTATGCAGTTATATGGATTTCTAAAAGCTGCACTGCTAGGCTAGTGAGATGTCTTAATCACAGACACACATGTCTCTGGAGAGGGAATAGTCCCTACTGCAGAAAATAGTAAAAAAAAAAATTAGTTGAGAAATCAATCAACTCTTCAGCCAGTTAGACACTTCTAGTGCTCCTGGCAGTGAAGCCCAGGAGGCCGTACTGAAGCACATCTGCACCTTGCCATTGCAGTCCTGAGGGCCAAGGGAACAGACTCCAACTTCACCATTTCTTATCAATTCTACCGGCAGACCCAAGAAAGGGATTCACAACTAAAAAGGCCTCCAATATCATATTTGTGCACTAGGAATAAACATGTGACAACAAAGGAAGGAAAAAGCCCAAGAGACTTTTTACTTTGAATTCCTGTAAAGCCGGTATTTTTCATAATAATGCAGCTACACCAATATAAATGATCATTTAGCCTTTAAGGGTAAGAAAAGTGCTAAAAGGTGTTTTTACCTGGAAATTAGTTCTTACAGTCACAATGAGCTTCAGCCAGGGAGGAAACTTACAGATTATACTTGTGATAAATGAAGAAATTGTGTCACCATAATCAGGTTTATGAAATTCAGCATCATTTAAACCATCTATCAAAATTATGTAGTCTTCCTCAGGAATCTTCTGCTCTGAAATTTGAAAATAAAAAAGGAAAGGATGAAAACAAATTCTCCCATTAAATGACAGATTTTTGTCCTCAAATTTTTATCCTCATCCACTTTGCAAATGCTTAGGGATAGACAATTACAAGAGAAAACATGTGACAAAACTCAAAAGCATCTGAAAACAAAATCCTTTAATGTGAATGTGCAGCCTTAATTTCAAGCTACAGCTAGCCTTCAGTTTTCTTTCAAAAAAAAAGGTAAAGTTTCCATGACCTTTAGTAAGTGTCATAGAATTTTAATTTAAAACACAAATCAACCGTTGAAAACCCACCTATTATTGTTACAAACCACTACCACAATCAAGGAATAATCCCCTTCTCCAGGAATATTCTGCTTTATTTATTTTTGATGTCTCCTCCCCTTTTTAAGCCGTTCAGACTCCATTCCCAAGCCCCCTCCCGGAGCAGGTACCTCTCCTGAGGGCGCAGAGCGGCTCCAGCACTCCCCTGAGCAGGGCTGTGCCCGGGTCCTGCAGGCAGGAGCGCAGGCTCAGCAGCCCCTGCAGCTGCGGCTCTCGCAGCAGCAGCTCCCGGAAGGCCGCCAGCTGCCGGCAGCGGCACAGCAGGGCGGCCACGCTGTGCACCAGCTCGGGCACCAGGCACGTGTACGTGTTGTCAGCCTGGCAGTAGTGATAAGCCACCACCTGGAGAGGGAGAAAACCGAAAAGCATTACCTTCTCAGTATTTCAGCTGGTTACTGGTTAGTGTAGTTAAAGTGTTACTAAACTTCTCTCTCAACTACAAAATAGCCTTCAGTGTCAGATCGAACCCCGCGGGCCTGGGTCAAACACAGGGAGGAAGGCAACAGAGTAGATTTTTGACCCTGCAGGGCATGCAGAGTGGAAAGGAAACCAAAGTGTCACATTCTGACAGGAAAACAGCAATTTGAGTTTGTGGCGTTTGGATACAGTGAGAAAGAAGCTAAATAACTAAGCAGTACAAGGAAGTAACTTGAGGCTCTGACCTATTAGCTGGGATTTAACAACACTGTGTTTCACACTGTAACAACTAAGGACTAATCTGATCATCATCAGGCAGAAGTAAATGACAGACAGCTATTAAAGACGTGCTCACATAAGCCAGTGGAGAAATGGGACAACTAGCTTTATTCTGAGTATTGCAAAGGTGTGTATTACTTAAAAATAAACCAGGACCAAAATAAGCCATATTTCTTTGAAAAAAAAATAAAAATCCAACAACAAGGAAAACATGGTGTCACAGCAAACAAAAAAGCCTGCACTTCAGTGGCTTTCATAACACTGCTTCTAACTAACACATATCACTTTAGAGATTGCGTGTGTTACGATGTTTTCATCATAACTATTCGTATACAGTATGCAATTCAGACATTCATTATTTTTACTACTTAGGCAAAAAATAAAACCCTCAACATAGCAATCTAATGCAAAAATTACTTCAAGCTCTCAGAGTATGGAAAACAGAAGAACTACATTCAGACTCAACCTGTATCATAGCAGCATATTGATGGATTATATACAGACCAAAGATTTTATCCATCCCTCCACCCCATTTTGCTTTTGGAAGGTACATTGAGCAGCTCCCTGTAAAGAACACACAGCCCCCTTGGCAAGGAAAGGATCCCAACTTCCCACACCCCCATAAAACTGCAGAGAAATTGTTAACCTTACTCCCTTAAAGACCAAGAAGGATCCAAGTGACCCCCTGAAAGGCAGCAGAGGCAGGCAGCTGGTTTCACCAGCCACAAAACAGAGCCATCCCACCGAGGTGCCCAGGTGACTGCCCCTCTCCCAGCACTGCCTGTGCCTCCCCGGGGCTCTGCAAAGCAGAGTGACCCCACCTTAGAGCTCCCCAGCACCCCGAGCACCTGCAAGCAGTGAGAGCTCACCTTTGACGCCAGGCGCCTCACAGCATCGCTCGCTGCATTTCTGGATTCAGGAGCAGCAGCACAAGTCAGAGTCTTCACTGTACTGGTGTCACCTGCTGGAGGGGCACACGGGGGTAACTGGCTTAAGGGAATCTCCTGGCAGGAGTCACCACCTGATTTTAAAAGGCAACAAACACAGAAGAGACCAAATTTGCTGGTAGCAGACTGCTTTTTAGGAAAACATCATGGAGTATTTTTACTGCTAGAGTAAAAATTAACACTGAGAAATACGCACTTCAAGAAACTTGCAATTAGTCTGATAAATATAGGCCCACATTTGCACCTTCACAATTTTAAAACAACAGACTTAGGTCAAAACTACAGAATTACTGAACGCAAAACCATGCTGATGTGAAGAGTTTCCTTCAGAAAACTACACATACGATGCTTCATTTAAACTAACAGTTATTAGATGACTGAACTCTTGGGAAACAGAAACCATTTCTCAGTGTTATTATTAATAATAGTAATATTTCAAGTGTCAGGAGGGGAAGCAGCAGTAACAGCTGCCTCACCACCCTTCCAGTTAATGTAGGTACTGGACTGGTCTGGTGACAGGATGCTATGGATCCCAGTAGAAGACAGAGGGGGTTTCTCCACAGCTTTATTCTCACCTCTATGGAGGTAAAGAAAGTAAAGAAAAGTAAAGAAAAGCTCACTGCTCCCCTTCCAAATTCATGGGAGGTGAAGCTACTACAGTCACATCTCAGAGCCTGGGGTACACACTGCCCGGCAGAGGGAAGAGGTCCTGCACAGTGTCTCATGTTGCCACCTCTCTGATGGGCTGAGCCCACCCTATGTCATGTAGAAGGTATTGGTCAGAACACACAATTTGAACTTCAGCTTCCTTTGCTCATTGGAAGAAACGTGTTTGCTAAGGAGTGGATGAGGCCCAATAACCTCAAGCCAAAGAACAAACATGTGACTCCTGTTGTCAGCACACAAACCCAGACAAGGAAAAGGAACCTACTTTTGGGGGATGAATTAGGGCTGTTAGAAGCTATTTGCCTCATGCGACTTCCATGGCAGCTGAGTGCCACCAGCCGTGAGATGATGGCAGTCTTCCCAAATCCCACATTTCCAGTGATGACCACTCCTCTGTTTCCTGCTGGGTCAGGACTCTGCAGCTTTTCCTCAATGGCCTGGAACAGCCACTCTCTTCCAACAAACACCGAGTCTGTGGTTATGCTCGGCACCTCGAACAGCAGCGGCTTCAGCAAAATGTCCTGGGGCTTGTAGGGGATGAAACGAGCTGGGAAGAGGTGGCAGGGAGGAAGGTTCATTAGAAGAAACTCGACATGCAAACAAACAGCACAGTTTCAGAAGGGAACAGCATTTAGTGGTCACAATCTGACTTTTTAGAGCCTTCATCATGAAAACAGTAAAGACTGATCTGCTCAGTTCAGGTCATATAATTCCTTCATAATTCCTGAATTAAACTGTAAAGGGAAGAAGCTACAAGTATAATTTGGTGATTTTTTTACAACTGAAATTGAGTTAATAAGTTGCAGAACCCAAAAAGTTTTTGTAAAAATGCATTAATAATTCTATAAGTGGGGAACTGCCAAGTATTTTTCATTTCAGAGCGAACACGCTGCTAGCATTTCAGTGTTAGGTCTTCAGATCTGTAAAGACACTTACAGAGAAACAGAGAAAGGTACAGAGAATAAATAATTTTTTCTGCTTTAAAAACCCCTTCTTAATATAAAAAAAATACTACCTTGTTTTTTGTACTTTTGAAGTCACAAGATCAGAAGTTACACGCTTGATTACTTGCTCTATATATTTGGCAAACACCTGACAACTTAGAGAAGAATTTGGGTTTGATTGCATAAAATACATTAAAATTTACGGGAATAATAGTGTTCACTAATAAAATGCTCTAAAGATTCATCAGTCGAATCTAATGTTACACAAATGCTGTTTCAGCAACCAACTACAACTATGAAAAGCCATCAGTGAAAGAGCCCACTATAGTGTCTACATATGATCTCAAGATCAGTTTTACCAGGAGTTTACTTATATTTTTCTGCTTTTAACTGTCATTGGTTGTGACGGATGCACAGGCATTTAATTCAATCTCTGAACCACAGCATCACGCAGGAAAAAGTGTAAGCAAGCCTCTTATCTGCAGACGTGGAGTGATGTGTCCAGGAGCACTCTGAAGATCACAGACCACGCACATGACAAGACCCCGGCAGGCCTGTGTGCCTGTGCCAGGGCAGGGGCAGGAGGGAGTGGGCACCTTTACCTTCCTGCTGCGCTCTCCCGCCGGCCGTGCTGTGCCAAGGCAAGCGAATCGAAGTGCGTAGAGGAGTGTTCCTCTGGCCATCCAAGTAACTCAGATCCTCCAGTTTGGTTGAACTTGTTGCTAGATGTTAAAGGACTGAAGATTATTCTTCTCTCCACGTAAATTACCAAGACTGTTATTATTTATTACAGTTCTTCCTCCACATGGTATTTACAGAGTTTTTCTAGACAATGGCAGCAAAGCCATTCATATCATAACATTTACAAAATGCTTTTCAATCAAGTTCACTAAAGGTTTGGTTGGGTTTTTCTCCATTTAGATAGCCCTCCCATCTGCCTTAACTTCCTCGTGTTGCAAACAGTTCTCACATTAGGCGAGTTTCCTTTTTCACTGTGAGAACAACCACCTCAGCAAGGTCAGAAGTATTAGGAACAGGTTCAGGTATTACCTGCTAATACACTACCTGACCCCACATAGAATCCTGGAATAACTAACGGACTTTCCAAGTCCTGACCTAACCAGTAGGTAGTAGAAAGCACAGTAACAGCCCCCTGGATGACAATTTTAAACAACGTAGGTAATGTTCATCTATTCAGTTCAGAAGAGAGGCTTTTTCTTTTTGTCCTATAGAGACACTTTTATAGGAATAATGTAACTACAAAAAGGTTCAACAGAAATGTCCCACCATTAAGGACATCCTTGTTTTCTGCCTCAGGACTTTACCTGCAACGGAGTTTGGACGAGGCATTATTAAAGAGCCAGAACTCTGAGCGTAAGGGAGGGGACCCTCTCCTGTTGGTACTTCTTTTGGCAAATTCTCAGCAGATCCAATGGCCTCCTCTTCTGCAACTGGTGAACAATTATCTGTCCTTCGATCACGACTGATGCCATGATGTTTTCCAGCTCTGAGACTCCCATCCTTGCTCCATTCCAAACTGGATCCACTACGATCATCATTTTCAGATGAACTGGTTATAGTGGCTGAAAAAGAGTGAAAAAACCCCAACTAAAGTACATATCAGAGGAACATGGCACACGTTAGAATAGTCATTCTCAAACAGCATTGTGAAGCATAAATGATTAAAATTCAATGTTGTTCAGGTCTGTCTCACCTAAAATACGTAATTACATTAGGATGACAGCCTGCACTCACATATCTGGTAAACTAATCTCAACAGAAACCTTCCAGCAACTGAGCTATTTACTGCTCCTTTCTTAGCTACCTCCTACATTTTACTGTCAAGAAGAGCAACCAAGGCCAGATGCACAATGTAAAAGAACCGGTTGAGTATATTAACAAAATTTCAAATGATATTAAACATACTGATTTAGGGTTTTAAAGTTTTTTAGTGAGCTGCAGTATAAAGTAAATCAGAGGGTCAAAGAAAGGTTTTTTTGGGGAGGTTGTTTCTGATGTCACCAGAAAACATTTACAAGTAATTTCTCAATACTAGGTGAAATTTTTAGGCAGTAAGATGTGCTTATACTGCTACGAAAATCTCCGATGCTGCACAATAAGCAACACAGATCTCGAGGGATCCTCAGTTAAAGGCAGCTCACAGCACACAGGAGCCTCTGGATGCTGTTCCAGAGCAGTGCCTTCCACCGCTGCAGTGAGTCGCTCCACTGAGACACCACCAACTGCATTATCCAAGGGATCCAAATGCTCCACCTTGGTGGCCAGGGGTTACCAGTGTGTCTTTAGCCGCCTGAGATTGCATTAATCAAGGCCTCCTGCGACAACTGAAGGGGTGAAGAATTTGTACTCCTGAAAACCTACTCAGGTACTCTTTCATAAAACTATGCTCACCTCATTGCCTAAGAACAGATATACACTTCTTTGGTATGTTTAATATTGAAACTACTCAGTTTCACTTAAAACTTTTTTAATTACATAAACTCTCATAAAATAACTGAACAACAAATATTTATTAAAGCTTAAGCCAACAATCAGTGTATTTTGAACACTTTAATCAACAGAGGAAAATACAATAGAGGATGAAAGAACATCAGAATTAAAAAACCCCATAAAATTAAAAAATAAAAAAATCAGTACCAGTTCAGATAATAGTATCTATATGAACTCTGAGTCCTCCTTAGGCTAACAATTTAAAAGCTAAAGCTATATGTGGCAATTCTATGCTCAACTGGCCAATTCCTTAAGTAAAACATTCTGGCATATTGGAGCTGCAATGAAAGCCAACCATGTGAGCGGCCCCTGGAACTGAGCCTCATCCAGGCAGGGGAGGGACCAACTGTTCTCCTTCCACACCACCTGCACTGCAGCTTCAGCCCTTAAGGATGGTGAGGTACTTGTACAACTCTGCATTCCTCCAGCTTAGGCTCACACTTGTAAGGAATGTAAGATCTGACGCTTAAATTCAAGAGCTTGCATTCTAAGAAGTACCAATAATATGATACACAATTTAGAGGCAACAGAAGAAAAAAACTTTTCAGGCACTCCATTAATCCTTGCACACACCTTAAATTCTACTTCTGTTTGACAAATTATTTAATTTTGACGGTCGTGTCAAAAAAATCTGGCTCTTCCTGAAGTACGAAATCTTTAAACCTCTGATTCCTCCTGGAGTGAGATGCAGCATCAGAAAACCTGGCTGCTTGAGATTTTGTACTGGAACAGGGGAAAGGATCCAGCAAAGCTTACACTTTGGCCAGCAGCCCAATCTTTTCTCCTACTCAGCTTATTGCTAAAGATTAAAACCTGCCTCCACTACTATTATGTCAAACTCAATAGGAGCAAAGAAGGATTCAGCTACAGCAGTAGAACATTGCAAAACTAAAGGAAACCTGAACTGTAACTAAAAAAGAGGGAAAGGGAGAAAAGACAGATTTCCCATCAGTCTGCTGGCCCAGAAAACATAGTGAGAGTACAAATACGAAGGAAGCCCACGTACATAGCATGAAAGAGCAAGATATTGTCATGGCTGGATGAATGCTGTCAAAGGTATCAGAAAACATACTTGCTAAGCATAATTTAAAATGCACATTTGCTACTAAAACCAAATTTCAGAGCTCAGACACATTTCTTTATAAAAAAGAAATGTCACTTATTAGAGATGCCTCTTCTTTCCTTTCTTGGTTTTACACCTTTACAGATGCAAGGGGGGCAGCCATGGGTGGCCAGGGGGTGTTCAAATTCTCCCTGAATCTGAGACACGAACAACAGATCCACAGAGTAGCAGCAGATGATTTTCATGTGGCCCTACAACCATGAATCACATATTGCCTCAAGGAGCTACACAGAAGTTCCCCTCCTGCTCTAGGAGTTTTCTCCTCCCTGCTCTCACACTCACATACTTCTCAACTCCACCATCCTCTCTTCTCCCTGTATAATAAAGGACTTTTTTTCCTGTTTCTTTTATTTTTTAAACTCCTTCCTTTTTAGTAGTTTAATAAGCAACTTTTATCACTGTGTTCTAAAATATTTTCTTTAAAATATTAGTACTTAGAAGGTTATAAAATGATGATGCAGTTGTCATGCTAATACACTATTTTAAACAACCATGAGGTTATTTCTGACTTTATTTAGAACACGGACATACTCTTGGACTATTTAAAGCTTGCGAAGCCTGGGTAGTAGGTTCATACAGTATCTACATTTGTACTCTTTTCCCAAGAGCAACAATTCTGATATACCCTTTCCTTTACCTCAAGATGTTCACACTGTCTCAAAAGTAGATATTACACCAAGCTGACCGGATAACAATCTGCTGTGGAATGAGTTCACAAAATCATTTTCTTAACTGAAGCACTGAAGTTTCACACAAAAGAGTCTTTTGTTGAATGACAAACATGTCTTTTAGGGTAATGGATCAGTAACAATAATTTATGTCAAAACTTATAACCTAACTTCATAACAAAATGCAAGAGCATCTATAAAATCAGAGTGAAGTGTTACCAGAGTGATCACCATGACAGAATTCACAACAGCAGGGAGACATCACATGCACTTGGAATTCCTTCTCCAAACAGAAGTTGTAAATAGAAAAGCACTAAGTTCACAGTCAGACACAATGACATGTCTTAAGGTTACTTTGTCAAATTCAAGCATTTCAGATCTAGAACTGCTTCCAGTCTTCAGCCTCCCTAAATTCACTCAATCAGCGGGACTTGAATAAAACCAAAATCTCACTTTTGTGTATTGAGAAAGCATTGTGTTAGGGGGCATTTTGAGCTCTGGTTTTGTTGGCAATCTTAACAGCTTTAAAAACCAATTTTAAAAGGAGTCACTTGGTTAAAGAACCAGCATTAAAAAAAAGACTATACCAATAAAGAATAAATCTTCCTACAGCAGTTTATAACATGAAAAATATGCTTTTAACATCTCAGTCTGACCTTCCAGAAAATAACATTAAAGCTTGTGACGTGAGTGCCCAAAGGTGCAGGGAGGTAGTGGTACAGACAGAGACCCACTGGGGCAGGGAGCAGAAACAGGGCAGATGGCACAAATGAGGCAGAAAGGGCATTTAGTATTTTCTTTAGCGTTGATCAGACAGGCTGAAATACTCAGCTAGGTGGTAAAAGGAGCTGTGTGACAGCTGGGCTGTGAGGGTAGCTGCCTCTCACGATCACCAATGCCCCACAGGAGATGCACCTGCACCCTCAGCTCAGTCACCTTTCAGTGGAGGATCACACAATTGCACCTCTTCCACGATGCCCCATTTTAGTTCCATTTTCATGCTAATTACTCAAAAGTCTGCATTGTTTTTAAACAGACTGATTTGATTCTCATAAGAAGTCACAGCAATTATTGTTTCCTCAGCTGGAAATTAAACCAGCTTCAAGCTCTGCTGTGCTTCACCCTCATGAGAAGCATTGAAGAGACTATATAATGGAAAAGGAAAAAGGCAGAAGAAAATAAGAAATGGAGAAAAACAGAGGAAATCAATTCTTTTAAAGGAAAACAAGGAGAAATTAGAACTGCACCAGGAAAATAAAAGAAGAGAAATGCACACCTTACAACAGCAACTGAGCAACTGTTATAGCCAAGAACAAGATTTCAATCTTCCAAGCACAGAGGATTTGAAACAGGATCCATGGACAGCACAGGACCAAACACAAGGACATGAAGCAGCTGTTCAGACTTGTACAACCAAGAGGAAACTGCTTTCTGTTACCTGGTGCCTCAGGATGCTCACCTATAATGCCACTGTCCTTGCTCTCCAGGGTGGAGCTGGGGGTGCTGATGGTGCCGCAGGGGCTGCCCTTGGCCGCGGCTTTGCCGGCGCAGCTGTTGAGGGTGGAGCAGGGGCTGTCAGTGCTGGGGGACGTCGTGCTGCTGGTCAGGGTGGAACAGGGACTCACTCCTCGGCTGGGAACTGCACACTGCCGTGGGAAGAGCAGGAACACTCACTCACAGCAGCAGGACACTGCCCGGCAGAGAACTACACACCTCGAGGGGAGGCACAGTAAGAACAAAGCAAAGAGTCCATTTTTCACAGAAAACTCCAAGAAGTGGAAGCTTTGTCTAGATTGGGAATCTTAATCTTTCATATTACTCTTAAAAAGGGACCTCTGAACTGAAAAAGAGAATTTCACAGTTTAGTGGAAGAGCTGCAGTGAGGCAGATTTCTTCTCTGGATATCCTTCCCCTCCACCTCCTCTGGTTATTCTTTGGACAGAAATACTAGAACTGCAGTCTTATCCACATTTCACTATCAATGAAACCCAAACTGATGCACTAAGATTTATGAGGACTGAGAATAAAAGTGGATAGAGTAAGGGGCAGGAGCAGTTACTGTGAAGTTCTGGTTAGCAGATGATTTTCATATGGACAACAGCTGCTTGCTTCTCTCCAATCTCTCTACCCCAAATGACAGAGAAAGACTGTCAGACTGACATGAACTTCTCAGGAAAAAACAAACACAACCCTAGCCCCAGCATGCTCCCATTTTAACACAACACTGATATTTTGCATTCTCAGAAATCACTGAAAACAAAAGGGAAAAAGTTCCGAGAAAGCAAAAAGGCCAAGAGAACTCCAGAAGCTATTCATATTCACAGAAGATTATACCTCTAGAAATGATGAGGAGCTAATTCAGTTTGTTCGGTTTGAAATTGTGAGTTGATCTTCCATGCTTAAAAAAACCACTTGTTAAAATTAAAGTACAAGTCTATTATTATATGTCTATTAAAACAAATCGTATTTTGGTAAGTATCAAGTAACTGCAACTAGGAAATAGAGGAAATAACATTAGTCCTCTGAAACAGGATGAACATTAAATATATATAATTTTCCTACCATAACTTCGTTTTTCTCTTCCATGTGAGTAGAAGTTGGAATCCCTTCCCCCAGTAAAAAACCCAGTCTTGTCATCAATTCTTGTGCTGCAGGAGAACAGCTCGAGTCTTTGTCAGGCTTTGCTTTGGAGTGGAGAGAAAAAAAGTTGGTGAAGATTAGAGTCTTGTATTTGGCAACTGTTAAAAGAGGTAAAAAGAGTACAACCAAACTATCCATCAAACTTTTAATTGCTGGTGAGTCTTGGATCCTCTGCATATCTGCACAAATCTAGGGGAGTTAAAACCCACCCTGCCAGTCAAAACAGAAATGGTTAAGTGCAACCAGTTCATCCCCGGACTGATGAGCGACGTAACATGACCATTTTCCCACCTGCAGCATTGGGCTCAATGCTATCAAAGCTCAGTGGCAGGCTGAGATTCTCTTTCTGTAGCGTCAAAAAAAAGTAGAGGTTAATGACACAGATGACACAGTTCCCAGCTCCTCTGGCTGCAAAGATATTTAATTCTATCAGTACAGTGCTTTGAAATGTCTTCTGGCATCCAACTGATATAACAAGACAAGTTCAGGGTGAGGCAACCTCCACCAAAAGCAGCCAAGCACAGCTGTGCCCGTGGCAAACAGCTCTCGCTAATGGAATCCCACAAAAAAGCCATTTTCCTTCCTTGACCGCAGCAGTTTGGCATCACCCACCAACCTGGGACCATCTGCTCTGGCACGAACATTTATAGAGCATTTCTTTCTTTTGTCCATTAAAAAAAAATACATATGTAGGCCTGTCCCATCCTCAGGTATAAACGGCTAATTGAGTAAGGAGCATCATCCTACCACTCTGAGAACCATCTCCTGCAGGAACACTTAACTCTGGAACTGCCAGGGGGAGACCCAGGAGCACCTGCACAGCCACTTCCCAAACAGCACAGGTTTTACTCTGCAAGACTGAATTATCTGATTCTCACTTAATCCCAAAAGCAGGAAGTCCACGAAAGTAAACAGTAAAAGATTTTTTTATCTCAGATTTTTCACAAATTGACAGACCTTCAACTATTTGATTGGAAAATACATTTTCTCTAAAAAATTGCCATTTTGAAGTTTACAATTAATCTTTAAGTCACAACCCTGAAGTTATAGAGTTTGTGAAATCACCATCTGTTATTATTATATTTAAATTATAACATTGACAAGTCTGAGTAAATGTGAGGCACAGTACCAAATTCAGTCAGTAACAGAGACCAAAGCCTGAGGTGTTCAATCCAACAAGCACTGTCCAATCCTTACACAGCAGAGGTTAGTGCTGATCCCCAGCAGTCTGCCTGGGAGTACAGCTCTATGAGAGGAGGAGCATCATGACATGGTCACCTTCAGATTAGGGGGATGAGAACTACATGCTCTCCCAGCTGCACCTAAAACTTTAATGCCAGCACTAAAAGGCTGTGAAGATGAAGGCACAAGAGGGATCAGGGAAACTATACCATATCAAATAGATGGTGAAAACAATTACAATTAGATCTATGTTTATTACTAAGTATCAAAAATAAGGGCCTTTTTCTGAAAGAGAACCTTGGCTTTTTAAACTGTAGTTTCCTTTAAATGACCAGCCCCAAGAGCTGAGACAATTCCAAAGATAACAAGGGTATGATGGCAAGCACCTCCTCCTTGCCACAGGCAGTGTGCACTCCAGAACACTGACTCCAGGCAGGTCCTGCAGCTCCCTGCACACACACTCACCGCTGGGGCAGGGCTCTCCTGGCTCCGGGCCCTTCCGCAGGGGCACAGCCGCCTCACCGGGCACGCGGGGGCTTTCCACATACTTGGGCTTCCTGACCGGACCTGCAATGGGAAGGAGTTGAGTGGATCCAACTTTTCCCAGATCTATCACAAGTTTTGTGTCCTGTATCCTCCATGATGTAAAAAAAGCAGAGGAATTACTTCTCACAGTAACAATGCTGTAAGGAGCAGCGAGCTGCTGCACTGCCACTCTGGTGAGAAACACACACTCTGGGCTTTCGGAACATGAGGTCTGCTGGAAAACAAACTCACTGTACATGGTGTGTAAGCTGCAAGCAATTCAAGCAGGCTGGCTTCCCTCCTTTGCTCCTTCCTGCTGGTGTGTAACTCAGGACTGCAACTCAGGCTCTCACTACTTCTCCTCCTGGTCTGCACTTCCCGCCCAAACAGATCGAAGTCCCTTCAGGGAGCTCTGGGGAGGGACTGCAGGGCTGATGCCAACTGTACACATGGCCCCAGTAAAGGGGCTTTCCTGTCTGCAGTTTGGGTCTTCAAACAGCATCCTTCTCCTTGGCTCAGAATTCAAGGCCACTCTAAAGCTCTCTCAGACATCCCACTTTGTTTATTAAAACCCCACAATATATTTAGGATATGGCATTTCAACCACAAAAAGCATCCCATCTTTCCTTCTGGCAGCAGCCTCAGGTGCTACATTAAGTCTCTAAAAACTACATTGATTTCTTGCTCATTTTCCTGAGCACTCTAAGGCTGATGACTGCTTTGAAAGAGAAGTTGCATCTCTCTCCTCCATGGCCTCAGGCTCGCAGGGTCACATTGTCACAGAGCTGGGAAGCTTGGCCGCCCCATCTTAGAGTGTCACTCCTCGAGAACCATCTGGGTGGATCCACTTGCTCTTTCAGACTTCCATCTGAAAGTGCAACATTGAAACATGGTGACAACCCCATTTCTTAGCTAAGAAATGCTGGTCAGTCATATATGAATATATGTTTGTATCCCTAGTAGAGAGTCTTGAGTCGATTCCACTTTTTGCCCCGAAAGCTAAGAACCGACTGTCAGCAGAGGGGGCTCTTCCAACGCTACTGCCTAACAAAAAATAGGGGCATTGGCCCGCTGGAAACAGCAAAAAATACACATTCCTTTGAAATAAATTCTCATTCTTTAAGAAGACAATAGTCCACACCTGACATTTGTAAGCAGAAGTATACTCAAATGTATACAGGTTGAACAAAAAAAGCAACCATTCTAAGAGAACCAGAACAACATGTAGCAGTCCTGTGAAACTAGATCAAAATGGAAATATCTTCGGGATGTGTTTTTAATACTCATGTTTTAAGATGTGAAGGAGACCCTTTACTGAATTTTCTTCCTCACTTCCTCACTGTGGAAGTGACTTACAGTACCTGCAAATCTGACATACAACATTGCAACAAGTATGACAATTCACGGTAACTTAATTTTCATGCACTATCTAGAACAGGCCACATGAATTAATCCATGGATGAAAAAGGACCCATTTAAATGTGAACTGGATCTGCACAACAGAAGCATTTTTCCAGAAGTGTAAGGTGGCTGAATTAGGTCTGATGGAAGGTTCATCTGGGACAGGGCTTTATCAGCAGCACATGGCAGAGAGGAATCCAAGTAAGGGAAACCCAGTCCCTGGCAGGCTCCTGGGACTGCTGTTCAGGGCCTTACTGGGAGGCAGAAGTGGTCACCTGCTATTTAATAGTTCTAGATGGATTTTCCCTCTGACAACTCACCCCAGCCCTTCCTTCCCAGCCTGCACCCTCTGCAGGTTAACCCAACACTACCTCACACTGCACCTGCACTGTCTCCTTTTCCCTGCAACTGTCCTTTTTCCAGGCAGACAAATACCAGGGCAGTCTTTCAATGATTCCTCCTTCAGCACCGTCCCACACCACCAGTCGCTCCAGTCGAGCTCTTTCCTCCAGATGTTTAAAGTTGGTATCACCAGTTACACCAGTCTCCTCCCGAGAAGGACAAACTACAGATTTATACAATTCCATAAAATACTTTTTTAAAATGATCTATTGCTTTCCTAGTAATTCTTAACGCTTTTTTGACTGCAGAAAAGCTGATTTTTCAAAAGATAATTGTAGCCTGTGCATCCCCTTCCTTTCCCTCCCATCAGCACCAAGTGGAGCTGTACTGATCCTGGGGATTGCCCCATGCAGGTGCAGGACCTTGGACCTGGGACAGGTCACTGCATGCAGGTGGAACAGCTCCTAGAGCTCTCAAGGGCAGGGCACAGAACTGCAGCTGAGATGAAACTGGTTCTCTGACCTAGTCTAGTCTCAAATATCAGGTATGCTGATAATTTGTTTATTAATTAGAAGCTTTAATTGAAGTTTAATTTCAAAACTAATTAAAGTTCTACTTTTATGGCAGACTCTCCTAGCAGCCATCTCTTGACATTTACTGGTGGCAATTCCCTGATTTCAAAGGAAAGCTGTTCCCTGTCTCTGTTCAAGCATTATTGTATCACTAATTTAAGCCAGCAAACATTTACTTCAAGGGCAGCAGCAGTATCTTTCATTCACACCTTAAACTCCAAACCCACATTTTTTTAGAACATCCTTTATAAATCAGTATTTTCATTCTTTTAGTTGATCCTCCTAAATCAGAGTACTATCAACTACTACCCCTTTAAGAACATGAATACTGGTTTAGCTGCACACCTGTAAGATTACCAACTCAAGCAATGTTCATTGCAGCTTTACTGTAGGAGAAATTCAACTTACTGTGACAGTTTTTCATGTACTGCTCCCCTTCCCAGCATTGACCTGCTGACAACTTTTTCCTTGTGCTGTTTGTTTCTGCTCTTTTATCCACCTTCTCCTCAATGAACAGTCATTACCGAAGTTTCTGACTCCAAATGATCCGGTAGCTTTAGTTTGCCATTAACTTCAGGCTCCTTAGTGATTTAAGATATAATTTCTTTCTTCCCTCATTTTACAGCCAGAGTTGAATCATAGAATCAGCAGCATTGGAAAAGACCTCTGAGATCATCAAGTCCAAGCCTTGATCCAACCCTGCTGTGGTTCCCAGACCATCCAGTCTCACCTTAAACACCCTCAGGGAATGGAGGGTGGTGACTCCACCCCCTCCCTGGGCAGCCCATTCCAATGGCTGATTACCCTCTCTGTAAAGAATTTCTTCCTAATATC
>JAWWLV010000183.1:215829-241105 GCA_035041135.1 Platyrinchus mystaceus
CTCTGCACCTGCTCCAGCCCCTCCATGTCCTTCCTGAACTGAGGGGCCAGAGCTGACACAGCACTCCAGGGGTGGCCACACCAGTGCTGAGTGCAGGGCAAGAATCCCTTCCCTGCTCCTGCTGCCACACTCTTCCTAAGCCAGGCCAGGATCCACTGGCCCCCTTGACCACCTGACTGAACTGGGGCCAGAAACACTGGCACTCTTCAAGCTCTCCCAACAGAGAGAAAGCTCCCACCTCCTATGCAAATAACTAAAGCACAGTGTCACCCACCGCGGCTGTGCAGCTCTCCATGTCCCGTGAGCTGTGCTCACCTGCCCCACAGAGCAGCTCTATCCCCACGAGCTGTGCTCACCTGCCCTACAGAGCAGCTCTATCCCCACGAGCTGTGCTCACCTGCCCTACAGAGCAGCTCTGTCCCCACGAGCTGTGCTCACCTGCCCTACAGAGCAGCTCTGTCCCCACGAGCTGGGCACACCTGCCCTACAGAGCAGCTCTATCCCCATGAGCTGTGCTCACCTGCATCATTTAAGAAATTATTTTACCAGGAAAAACTATTTTTATCCACTGATCATACAAACAAAATATCAGCAAACAGAGATGCAGGAGCAGACAAACATCAGCCAGAATAGACAAATTTCCTAGAAAAGTACATATGATACCCCCAAATAAAGATGTTTTCACAAACATTAGTGCAAGTAAGTATTGGTTAACTACAACTTTAATTTTTTTAATTTATAACAGTGAAACACATTGTCAGAAAACTATTTTTAATTTACTAAGCAAAATTTTTAACTAGATCTACTCAGACTCAAACATTATGAAGAACTCTTCACTAAAATCTGGGCAGCACATAGTGAGTATACTCTTTAATCATTAACAGTGAGAATAGACAGTGTATTGCTTCAGTCTAGTAGACATTAAATAGAGTTTTATTTCAAGGAAATATCAGTGTCAACCAATATATACCATTCTGCAGCTGTAGGGACAGAATTAAATGCAGAACCAATGACCACATGTCAAGGGACACTCTTTTTTCTGCTCTATTACACAGTTTCAAAGACTTTAAAAAAAAAATTAATGATATTATTTACACTGAAAAACACGTCCCTAAGTAGCTGAAATCAGAATTTTGTTCTACCACTGGTTAGAAAACTTCATCACTACAGCCCAATCCTTTCCTCTTTCACTCACCATATCCTGAAAGATCTGTAACTTGCTATCATGCTGCTTAAACATGGGGCTTTGAAATCAGGACATTAGTATCATCTTTGTACTATTCCTGCCCCAGATACGAGGCAGCTAATTTATATTAAATCCTCTTCCATTAGCTATAGTTTGTTCAGAGCCAAAGGAACAGCACGGAATGTTTCTGTCAGCATCCTATTGCCTAGTTAGGTCTTTGTACAAAATAATGACACATAAATGCCAATGCATTCCCAGCACTTTATAATCTTAACACTCTCTTCCTTTGGCTGCGAATCACAGTGGAATGACTTTGCAGTCACAGTGAATGTGGCTTTTCAGTCACCATTTATCAACTGTTCATCATTTTCTGCAAGAGAACCAGTCAGCAGCCACTCCCTTATAAAAATGTAAGTCACTACCCTAAATCACAGAGTGAGGGTCTTGGTAAAATAATATCTCACAGGCACCCAGGCTGCAGTAAGGTTTTCTCAACAGTAACAAAACTAGGAGTTATATCTTGACCTTCACTTAAGTCTTGGACAAAAATCCCATTTCCTTCCCCTTTTTAAGGACTTCACCCATCATTTAAAGTTGTTTAGCACACAAACCACTTGTAGCAAGGGAAAAAACATCAAAATATCATTCTGTGGCTCAAAACCTTTATGGGAACTGTCAAAACCAACCCAAAATTATTTATGTATAAAGCAAGATTATTACTTTTAAATTTTGAAAGGAGAAAAAGCTACTATTGATAGGCAAAGTTAAACCAAGAATACTTTTTACAAACTGTTTTAGCTATCCTACAGTAATTCTTTGAAAAATGGTTTTTCTTTAATTTTATGTAAAATGGGTTGTTAACCAAGACATTTCTCAGTGCTGACAAAACCCACCTTTCAACACTCTCTGTTCCTATACCTTATAAACTCAAACCTGCTGAGTGTCTCCACAGGCAGCAGGAATATGGACAGTGTCACTTGGCTCCCCAGCTCTGCCCCCAGTGAACCCAAGTGATGCTGGTGTGCTGGAATGATCTCGATGCACAGAATGCTGATAAAAGGAGCCCATGGAGCCCCATATTTAGCCTGGCTCACACACCACTGTGTTGGCACAGCTGAGGACACAATCCCTGAAAATTAACAACTTCCTTGTCACTTCCACAGCAACTTGTCTATTAATACATTTATGTTCAGAGATAGGAGTGAAATAAATGAAATGTAAAAGCAAAAACACCCAGTCTTACACAGTCACTAACATATGCATAAACAAAGGGTTTTGCAGCAGTTGTCTACCTGATACACTAATCATAAAGAACTGGACTTAAGCATATTCAGATATTTCAGTTAATTTTTTGCCATATGAAATAATATACTCTATTTAATAACCAATTACCTTTTTTTCCCTGGGAACATGCACTGCTCTTGTTTTTGTTGCAAAAGTTCAATATGATTTTACTGTGTTAGTTTATGTAACGTCTGTCAATAAGTGAGCTAACATGCTATGAAGGTTTGAGGAGCTCACGGTTTCATTTTACCTGGAGACTTTTTGTTTGCCCTGGCCTGCATGAGGCAGGCCTGGCGTGGCAGCAGGGGCGAGGACGGCAGGGACATGGACACTCCCTTGGCCACGTTCATTCTGTAGGTGTCCTCAGGGCCTGGCTGGTCCCCAGGGGGCAAACCTGCATTGTGGCCAGATGTGGCTGCAGCCTGCGAGGCATTCTCTGGGCAGCAATCACCTGCTAAAAATAGAATTTTGTCATCCATTAGCTGGTGTGCCAAAATAAACACCATAGAGTTGCACTGAAATACAAGTATTTAACACATGGGAGTGTTTGCAAGCAACAGTTGAGCGTGACTTGTCTTACTGTGCCCCCTGCACTGCAGAATCCAGATAACCACCAGAACAATTTAAATACAAGTAAGCAACATTTTCATTTAATGTACTACAGACAGAAAGGGGGAAGAAAAATCTCACTTTCAACAGAGTCAGTACTTTCCAGGTTTCATTCTTAGAGGTAAGTTTCCTATGAAGATAAAAGTATTTTTATAGCTAAAAAGGTGTTTTAGGATCACTGTGATAGCCTGAAAGTCAGGACCACCTGAAAGGTTGTTTACTGAACTAATTAAAGGAGTAATTTAGTTGGGTTACCTGTCACAAGGAATGGAAAGGTAGATCACTAAAAGGTACACTCAGAGATGACCAGTCTAAGATGTTGAGTAGAAATAAAGAGGCTAAGGATTTTTTTCTGGGGTTTTTGTTGGTTTTTGTTGTTGTTGTTTTTTTGTTTTTTTTTTTTTTTAAATTAAACTTTCACAACAGCCAATTCAAGCACAGATTTAACATTAGGTGTATTATTCTTTATTATTCAACACAGTAATGTGAGTTTGCTTCACAAGCTGTTGAAGAATGCACAGACAAATTTGTGATATTCCATTTGTGTCTCTGGAGCTCAGCCCCGGCCACAGGACAGAGCCCACAGATCTCTGAGGGACCCACACACTCATGGCCCTGCAGGGCAGCTCCACATCCACATGAGGAGCCTCACTTGTGGCTGGCTCCAGCTTGAGGGGTGACAAGCTTCTTTTTACATGCTTAGAACATCCTTTCCCAAGTCTCTAAATTGGTCCTGTAGGTTTTATTTATCCTAATCCTGTATATTTCTATTTTGTGTAAACTGGGCTGATGACCAAATTTATACATTTCATCCAACTCACAGGAGAATTCCCACAAGATACCTGGATCTACATATATGACAAGACAGACCCAAAATTACCAAGCTTGTGGGATCCACCAGGTAATATATTATGTTTCTAACATAGCAATTTGACATGATACCAGAGAAATGCATGAGAAACAGCTGTCCAAACACAATTTGTTACAATGACTGAATATAAGCAGAGGCCACATGCTGATAAACACAGAAACCCCAAATTATTTGTTACTAACCTAAAGGTTAGTAACTTAAAATATTTTAGCTATCAGAACAATACTTTAAAATTACATGACATTCTTGGTGCCTACCCCGGTGCAAAAGTGGAGATGCTAATTCTGGAGTAGGAGAATGACCTCTCACAAGTTTGTTAACAATGTCAAACAAACACATAAGGGAAGGTCCTATGAAAGCCCACTTTCTTTTTTTTTTAAACCTCTGAGTGGTACATTTTCCACTGCCAAGTAGCTTCTGGACAAAAAGCTTTCATAAGCATCAATCAACACTGGAGTTCTTACTCAGTGGTCAAAGTAACCACAGAAACAACTTAATAGCTTTTAAAACCACACACAAAAAGCTTGAAGAATGGAAATCAAATCCCAGTTTAGTTGCACCTAGGGATGCAATTCAAAGGCATAATCTGATTAACAAACTGCTTTTTTTCTTTAGATACAAAAAGATACAAGGATGGCTGACTAAAGTAATGATTTTGTAGAGCTTAATATCTTAAAAGAGAATTTGAACTTTAAGATTAAACTAATTCTATTGAATAATGGAAAACTTTATAGGGTATATGTCAGAATTAAACATAAGAAAATGCATCTAATCCTTCATTCAATATAGGTTGCTTAGAAACCATAAGAATGCCAACTACTTTATCAAAATACATGTAAAAAGAGTTTGGTGCAGATGTGGGAATTCAGATTATTTCAACATGAGGGAACAGGACCACAACCTTTACAACAGTGAGAGCTAAACCAACGAACGTGCAGAGTCCCCAAGTCTGGATACTGAAAGTGACTGCAGAGCAATGTTCCATGGATTCCCTTGGCAGGCCCTGCTGGGTTGGCCCATTTTGTCTTTCTCTCCCTTAACCTATCTACTTAAGTGAAATGGAAGACTCTCAGCCCACTTAAGAAAAACAGTTGATACAGAATCGTGCTAGAGCAGAAGAAATCCTAAATTCTGCAGTTCTGTTTAAGATGTTTTAAAAAGAAAAAAAAGCACTACCACTGCAGGATGCTGCTGACCAAGAAGCCCCATGGAGCGAAGGGCCCTGCCACATCATCCCAAACACATGAGAATGCAGCTCTGACCAGATTCCTCCGGCATGAACCAGAAACCAAGGAAGGAGCAAACAAACTCTGCCATGTAACAGCTGCAAACTTTGCACTTTGTAACATGTTTGGGGCAGGAGACCTGAAGGTGGCAAACCCTGGGTACATTGCTAAGGATCCTTGGGCAGGGGGAGCGTTCATGGGGCTGGTCTGGGGCTCTGTGTCCGAGGCCACTGGTAGCTCGTGCTGGCAGAACTTGGAGCCCAGCACATAGTGAGGGCAGGAGAGGGACTGGAGCCCTCTACACAGTAGAGACAACCAGCAATGACCCCCCATCCAGCTCAGTCCCGAATGCGCTCAGGTGTTGTGCCTGTGAACAGCCCCAGCAATCCCGCTGGAACAGGGGGATGGTGCCTCTGTCAGCCACCAAAGTCCTGCTGCTGCCACACAGAGCAGTGCAGGCTGCCCAGGGCACTGCCCAGGCCCCAGCCCTGGGCTCTCCAAAGCCCAGGGAGCCAGCGCTGGGATCCTGCGGTGCTGCACTGTGACAGCTCCTGCAGGCACAGCCACCACCAGCACTGCTCAGATCCTGGGAATCTTCACCAGGACACTCCCGAGGGGGAGCTCAGGAGGTGTAATTCTCTGCTACTCCAGAGCGAGCACAATGGCCTGAGGTGAGATGGAATTAACCCCCTGACACAGTTCTCTGTGAGAACTGCCGGAGAACAGCACAGACAGCAACTGTACCACCCACACTGTGGAGAGACGGGAACAGGAACAGCCAACATTGATATGTGCTCACATGTCACTACTGTCTTATCCAGCTCCATTCTGCTGTGTGGAATGCGTTGCACCCTAACAAATGTCAGTAAGAGATGAGACCTACAGGTAGGTTTGGAAGGAAATTACAAGTGGGAAAAAGAAAACAGTTGTGTGGCATGAGTAAAGCCATCCATCTGGAAAGCCCCTTCTAGAACGAGGCATCACTATGTCTAAGTAGCAAGAAACTGTTTAGGTAATACCAAAACCGGTGGGTTTGGTATTTTAAAAAAAACGGTTTTTGATGTTCCATTCGAATCTGATCTTTCAACAGAACTGACAGGCAAGTGTACCCAGAACTCTCTAATGGCTCAGGGACTGTGTATAAGGTGCTTCATTTTAGCTGCCAAACACTGATCATTGCCCTTTAAAGGTTTTGTGCCTTTGGAAACCGAAAAGCTTCCATGTGTGCCTGTACATACACTGCAGGAGAGGGCACTCCAGGAGGGCATGGGGGCCCGGTGTCCCAGTCTGCACAGTTAAGGCAAGGCAACCAGTCGCACCACCACCCACACTGACCACCCCTGCTCAGTGGGGCAGTCCAGAGCCAGCCTTCTGGGGCAGGAAACAGCCTGGCATGGAAAATACATGCATGAGGGAAGAGCAACAATTTATTTGCCCTTGAGACTCTGGAGAGACCAAAAAAAGGGAGAAACTAGCACGGAATGGGGAGAAAACTCATTACAGCCTGAGTAAAGGAAGCAGTGAAGTGCACTGAGCGAGAAACAACTCAGGCACCATTAGAATAAAAGGTCTAAATGGACAACCATTGCCAACTCTGCTTGTACTTGACAATATTTGCCCACTTTCTGGCATTTATTTCTGAACTCTGGATTACTTTTCCAGTACACAAAATACTAATGTTCTCTGGCAGCTCTTACTTAAAAAACCAAACAATTTTTAGAGAAGAGGTTATTCAGACCACTGAAGTGATTTCTATGTGTTTCAAGGGCAGAATCTCTTTCTCTTTTTTTTTGGGGGGGGGGGAAGGTTTGTTTATAGGTACATGGGATACACCACTGGAATTAGCTTTTGGGAAAAGACATTCACATTAAATACTCAGTGCTCAGCAAAAAAGTTTAAACTCTTAAATAACTGACAAGAGCAGCAGAAAATGGGCAAAGCAACACAGAATAATCAAAACCATATTTTAAGCATGAAACAATGCTTCTTCTGTTGCAAGATATTTTTAGAGTAACAACAAAAAGTCAAACTGAAACTTGAAAGTATTCCAGTCCAAGCTCAATGTTCCAGACAGTGGACGTGTACTTCATGCACCACAAAGTCCCTTTGCACTTAAAATTCAAAGCCTAGTATCATAGAGAGTTTGGACAGAAAAAGCCAATTAGATTTGCACATTTAGTTTTAAAACGCAAACTTGTTTTATTTAATGGCCTTTCCATTTGCCAGAATGGTACTGAAGGTTTGATGCTCCCAGCTGGGTTCTGAGCATGTCAGCCAGAAAGCTGAGTGAGATGCAGTGCAAGACAGGTGGGTTCAAACACGCCTTTAGCCAGCCACGGTCAGCTGAGAGTCAGACCTTCACTGCTACAGGCAAGTAAAAACACTCACTTCTAAAATAAAGATTAAGTAGTGGGTCTTAGGAAAAGATCGGGCCTTTCTGCACAGCAACTTCCCTCTTTTTGAGAGTAGCAATTTAGTTGCCATTAGCAATAAAAATAAAAAACCCAAAACTCAATGTCAGTGAATTTCTGCACATTTCTGTTTATCACTCCAAGTGCTGCATGTCAGACTCCTAACAAGGGCCTTGGCTGAAAGGAGACAGAAAAACAGGAATGGCAGAACACTGTACAAGCAATCACAGCTTATACTTTTGAAACGTATTTTATTTTTCAAAAAGAACACTAAGTAGAGTCTCAATTTCTTAATTGTATCTGATGTGACAAAAAAGGGAAGAAATTTCAGATTTCATCCTACCTTTTTTGTATAAAATGTTCCTAAAGAGCAAGGCAGACAAACAAAATAACTAACAATACTCCCATTGACAACAGAACACAATGCAGAAATAAAGCATCCAGTCTATACTAACATTCAAAAGTCTGTACACTCATATTTAAGTCAAAGATACTTATACAAAGATTCTTGAACATAAGAAGAAGGAAACCCAAAGCAAACTAAGTCTCAAAGCATACTGTAAAAATTTAAGTCTGATCTACCAAAACTGGATCAAACAAGATTCAAGAAGGATTTATTAATATGGACCCTTTTTTTTGACAAAATTCAAAAGATCTGATTCTGCGGGCAGTCACTGAAAGCCCGATGCATACAAATACATAAGCACTTCAATACCTTTTATTTCAGAAATCAAACCCACCCATCTCATTTCTCCAGATTCCCTACCTTTAAAGTATTGTGTGCTACACTCTAAACACTATCTTTTTGTTGACATAATAATCTGTCCCTTGTTATCTGAGCACTACATTAACGTCTAACAAGCCTTTAAGCTGGAAAACCTAAGTCTCAACTACTTACCACATTAAATTTCTACTGACATCAACGAAGTTTTCATGCATACCATGTACTACATTTGATGTTCAACTTCTGATGGGATTTAGTGCAGGAAGAGCACTGCAAACTAAGCACAATACTGCCATTATTCGTGTTCCTTCAGGCCTGATATTGGGTCAACAGAACGACAATGCTCATGCTACTAAAAAGCCATCTGAAATAACTGAGCATGTTCTGTAGAAACTTAATATACAGGATTTTCCTTTCTTTTTAAATTGAAATACTTTACACGTATTTTATACTGAATGAGCTTTTGCTTGGTAAGTAAAAAAAAAAAAGCAGAATTCCAAATGCAGGCAAGTTGCTGACTTTAGGACAGTTAAATAAAACAAACCTAATTATATAGTGGAAAGCCACTGGCAGTACAGAAACCCAACAGGAAATACTAATACAAACCTACCTCTGAAGCATTTTTAAGCATTTAAGAATGAGTAGAACTTCTAAAACAATGACAACTGAGACGTACTTTTTATTTATATTCTGAAGCTTATTGTGTATAGTCTTTATATTATCACCTCATCACAGACACAGACAAGCCCTGCAGGTAACCCTGCTAAACTTGAGTCTGGACAACAGTCTTTAGCTTCGATTTCTCGAACTGTGACACTAATACATGAAGTTTCTGTGCTATATTAAAATAAGAAAGGCTCCTTCCAAGAGAGACCAGAGGCAGAAAATCTCCCAGTGATTACAGAGGTCAATTTAAAAACCTCAAGGAAAGAAACTGGACAACAAGCAAACCTCAATCAACTATGAAAACAACACAGGAGAGAGAGCAGAGAGACACAATTCCATGGTAGGCAGGAAGAGATGCAGGGCAGAAATAAGGCAGAGTTGAGATTATCTTAAATCTAGAAAATAAAAGCCAAGAGCAAGGAAAGAGAACGTGTGCCCTCAGCAGAGGTCACAGGGACCAGTGAGTAACACCAGAGACACCTCCCAGAGAATCGCTGCAGCACTTGGAAACTCTGCAAAGAGGTAATATTTATTTGATAACAATAACCCGACAAAGAGAAGAAAACACCACATTTTTACTCTGTTTCTGAGACTGAATGAAAACCTCAAGAAACAAGGGGAAACTGTGGGAGTAATTGCTGTACATTTTCAGCTCAGTGTACATGAGACACTATAAACCCAGTGATTACCTTCTGGCACACAAGAATTAATCTTCCTGTTTACTCTCTTCCTGCTTGGTTTCAAACATTCTCAGAATAGTTTTCTGTTCCTTTAATGTGACAGGTGCAGACTGTGGTTTTTTTCCCCTCAGGTTTTGTCCTTTACCAAGTACGTACATCCATAATGGAAGGAAGGACAAGACAAAAGAAAAATCAACTTATGGATATTTCTGTTGTATGGAAGTAACTATGTCTGAAGCAGTGTAAAGACAGGGTGCTTCACACTGCAGAAAACCAGAAAAAAATCTGGATGCAGAAAAAGTTTGGTAAAAAAATTGTTTTATTTGAAATTCTTTTCCTTTGGCACATCCATTTGTCTAAGTGGGATACCAACCAACCACTGTGTCCTCAAATCCACCTTTAGAAATACATGCCATTAGTTCTGTTTGTGAAAGCTGCTCTACCCACAAACAACTTGCTGCCAACACAGCTCTTTTCACCTGTGTCCACATGTGTTTGCACATATTGATAAGTATGTCCATGTCTGAACGTGTTAAACTTGCCTCATTTCCATTTTACCTAATCCTACAACAGCCACCTACCTACCTACCTACCTAGCAGTGCCTCCCAGCCACACCTAAATGAGCTACTTTAACAAAACAATTGCAGTTCAATTTACTGAAGCAACTGCAGGTTTTGAGCCCAACTACGTATCTCCAGCTACTGCTTCTGGTGCAGCCCAAGGCATTGTTTGGCAGGCACCATTCCCAGGGACAGCCTTCCACTTGGTCAGGGGAGAAGCTGCTTCTACAAAGACACTCCACCAATCTTTAGCATAGCACTTCAGCCTCTCTCCCAAAGCATCAACACCATTTCTTGCAACCCTCTTTTTCAAGATGACTTTGAATTTAAAAAGTTATAAAACACTGCAATCCCCATACTCAGCAGGTAGATTTCAAAAATGTTATGCACAGCATCATCTCTTCAGCCCTTATGTCAGGGCAAATGAGAAATTCTAACATTAACATACACACAAGCTATTTAAAAAAAAAAAAGTCTTAATTTCTTTTTGTTCTTTAACCCTTTTACAGACTTTTTAATACAACAGCTGTGCTTTCAATTCGGGAAAAAAAACCCACCTTTCCTATGTGCACGGGTTCCACAAGGCTACCAGCTGTAAAACCAATAAATAGAGTTAACACACAAACAGGAAGTTCTATTCAGTCAAACAGGAATCATCCCACTCGGATCTGAATTACACAGACTTCCAGGCATTCCTTTCATGCAACCCATGGGACAACTGGGGTTACCTCAGTTTAAGAAAAAGCTATTGCAGCTTAGCCTAAACCTCTTCCAATCTAACCCACTGAAACGTGGTCAAGCTGCAGCTCATGGCCCCACTGCCCCTCCTGCCCTGGCTGGGATGGCCAGTACGACCCATGCAGATTTTACTGCCTTCTACCTACTCAGCATCACTCCTAAACCAGGAATACATTATAAAAAGACCCCAGTAAGTCTTCCCAGTTGGGTTTGGGGCGGCCCTGTGGAGCTGCGCTCTCTGTCTCCTTCCTCCCACATTCCCAAGCTCTAAAAAAACCTGAAAACTTTTCCAAAACTTCATCAGCAAAAAATCAAGTTCACATGCCCACTAAGCTGAGACAAACATCTAAATATACTACTGCATTACTCTCTCCAGGGGGGGCTCAAAGGATGGCCATTTCCTCATCAACTCTGCTGTCTCTGGAGTCAGCTCCCATTGCTGGTGAGCATTTCCACCCTCTCCAGGGAGCAGGACATTTTAAGAGCTTTTCTTGCTATTACACACCCAAAGGGCCATGAAGTGGGACAACTCCACAGTCAAAAAAACCCTGCCATTTCTCATGTTTTGAGTTTAAGGACCAGAGAGAGGAGTGAGCAAAAAATAAGCTCTACAAAGACCAATGCTCTCTGCCTTGCTTCCCATCTTTTCTAAAATGGAGAAATGTCTTATAGCCAAAAGAGTTGGAAGGCCCTTTGGAACAAAAGAGAAAACTATTAAACTGGACATGGCTTTACAGGAAGTCCTGAAGGTAATACAAAATGGAATACATGGATTTCTTTTAAACTTTTCACACCATCTTCAAATCTAAAATAAGCAAAAATCTCTGGAATCCACTGTATAAATTACTTCCTTCCTTTTAAAAAGCAGCTCCTGCACTCCTCCTTACTCTAGCTCTCTCCAGCCAGGCATTACTCACAAGTTTTTCCCTCTACTTGGTTTCCATAACATCCAATTAATACATGAAACTCTAGAGCTTTGCTGGTAAAAGAGAAACAAAACAAAACAAAAAAGGAAAACAAACAAATAAAAACCACAAACCAAAAATGAAACCAAAACACTTCCCAGGCTCTAACTCTTCCCTTGGTGTTCAGAAATACAGCAGCATTGTATTTGTAAAAATAAATGGAAAAAATCCTTTCTTTTGCACACATTAATCCAGACACGTCATGAGATCCTAAAACAAAAATGTGTTTTCTGACCTACAGCAAAAAGACTTTTCAAGATTCAGATTTTAATCAAAGCCTGGTCAGAGAAGCTCTGTTCCAAACAGCCTGATTTTCCTTTTGAGCTTAAACCAATTTCCATCTAGTATTTTAAGGAAAAATGTACCAGGGAAAGCCTCACCACAGGAATCTTTAGCCCACTCTGTTCAAACAGCTCCAGCTGGTAACTCCAAGTCAGCAGCACACACAGAGTTACCAGGATGCCTTTCGACTTGCTCTGTGATCGCTCCTGTGCATCTCTGATCTACTGTCAATGCTTTTTCTGGTCAGCACAGCACATCACCCAGTCACTTACAAAGGAACTGTGGCAGAGTGCAAACTTCACAAGACCACAAAAATTTCCTGAAGAACACATTAGCTGCCAGATGAACACACAACAGCATTTTGCAAAAGAACACTGCACATACCCTCCACTTGTGGGACTCAGGGTAACTGCAGAGGTTTAAAAGCTGCAGTGCAAGACACGTATATAACTTGCTCGTCCAAGAAAGTAGGACTGCATTGCTTACAAGTTCCAGCAAACAAGGATGTGGCAGCTGTATTACACTCTGGGTTTTAAACATTAAAGAAGCTTTTGGTTTTGCTTTTATTTATTCTGGGAGCAGGAAATCCATTTTGCAAGGAGTGTAAATGTACTCTTATGGGTAATTTAGGATCTAATTCAACAGAAAATCAGATGTATTAGTCTACATGAATGGTCTGAAGTTAAAAACATAACTGTGAAGAACAGGTAACTTTCCCTCAGGTCCATGAGTTTTCAGCCACTGCAGCAAAAACTGAATTCAGCACGCCTGACACAGAACAGGCAGGGCTCATCCCAGCCCCAACACCTGCACATCCACAGCATCTGCTCCTCCTCAAAGGGAATTGCTGGGCCTTCTCTGCCCTTGGGAACTGCAATGAGAGCTCTTGTTACCTGTCTTCCTGGAAGGCAACATAGGTAAGTAGTGGCCTACTAACTTCATGGTTAATAGTACAATAAGCTTTATTTTAAATAAGATTTGTTGATGATTAATTTTATCTTAAAAATACCTGTAGTTAAAGCAAAAACTAAAACATAATAGAATCTTGGTAACCAGCTTAATAACTTTTCATTGAATTTTTTCAATTAATTTTTTTCCCAGTACATGCATAATAAAAATTCTATCACCCATAATATGCAATCAGGGGGTTTTAATGCATAAGTAGTTTCAAATGCATTTCTGTAGCTGAGGGCTCTGCAGCCCTGGCCCTGGGCTGTGTTGGAGCTGGCAGCACAGTACACATCATATTGATATTCATACCTGGATCTTTCTTGGTCCCTTTTCCACCCTCTCGGCTCTTTTTTAAAACTGCCTTTAACATTTTAGATGTTGCTCCTAGAGGATAACGGAGAGAAACAAAAATAAATGCAAAGTCAGTAGCACCCATTCACACTAATCCAAACAAAATACAGACAGGATCAATACAAATAGAACAGGGAGGTCATCAGGAGAAACTTTTTGGTAGTTACATTTATTTCTTACAGCCTCACTTGGTTAAGCAAAGTCCTGATGCATGAGGAATGTTTTAATACTTAAACTAAGCAATTAAGAGTTCACTGTCTTCTGGTACAGAAAAATAATGCAGCATTCTCCACATTCCACATCTAATTACGGTTACAAGGCTAAGCCCGAGTCAGTTGCTGTAAGACATCCAGCACAAATAAACCAGAATTAAGGTCTAACTCCTGCCTGGCATTCAGAGCCGACTGGGAGTGGCAGGAGCAGCCTGATGTCAGCTGAGAGTGCCAAGTACAGGAGTGGAGGACGGGGACAACAGGCACCACCCCTGCCCTGTCCCTCACACAGCGAGTGGGACAAACCCCTCTGTCCCTGCGAGGGCACACCCTGCCCTCCTCACCTCACTCCTAACAGCCAACCTCACTGAGCACCACTGCACACTGCAGAGGAATACACAGTTTAAGAAAAATACATTTGGGCTGTTAAACCTGGAAGACAATTGAGTTGTTTCAGATAACTATCTTCAGTTACAAAGCAAGGAAAACAGAATGAAAGGAATTATGAAAAGCTCTTCTTTCTCAAAAAACTTTGAGAACATCTGTGACTTGTAATTTAATTTGTTTTCTCTACTGAAAAATTGCAAAGATATCTCATTTTAGAAAACATGCAGTACAAATATGCAACAAGAAGGGGAAAAAAGTAATCTGACAGACTGCCATAAACACCACATGAAGTCAACAGGAAAACAAAAATCCAAAAAATAGGGATGCTTCAGAGAGTTCACTTCATTTCATGAAATAAAGCAGAAAAAAAATCAGTACAACAGAATTTCTTCAGCTCCTATGAACAACCTGAAGCACACACGCTAACACTAACAAGAAGACTGGAAGATTTTCTGAGCCTGGATCATATTCCACATGTGGCTTCCCGACAGCTCCACACACCCCACAGGCTGGTTCCCACTCATGCAGGGAACATCACCAGCAGGTTGAGCTGACCGTGGCAGTTCCTGGTCCCACACACCCCAGGGCACAGGCAGCAAATGCTCCAGCTCCTGAGCTCTGCACCACCAGCACACACACCGGAGAGACACTGCTACTGCCCTCCCTCCTGTTCCTGCCATCTCTGCTATTCCTGCTATCCCTGCCCACCACCATCCCTGCCATCCCTGCCCACTGACAGAGCAAACAGGTTCAGCAGCACTTACACGTGTTTCCCAAAGAATGTAAACTCATCAACCCTCCCCAGTTTCAGCATCAAAAAAGCCCATGAACACACCCCCAAAACAGGATCATCTAACTGAAAAATGGAATAAACTAAAAGGAAACCAATTATTGTTATTTATTGGATACAAACCATCAGTAAATTTATCAAAATCAGCATCACTATATTACACTAGAATGTTGAATGCCAAGTGGGAAGGGTGAAGCCTCTTTTTTTAAACACATACCCTCCATGTGCTTACACTGTCAGTGATGGGCACCAGTCATGTTCTACAGGCAAAGGCTGCGTGTCCGTTCTCAGCACATCCAGTCCAAGAGGCTGGACTGAAAGAACACAGTCAACGACACTCCCCTGAACACTGCTCAATTTTTTTTTTAAATAAGAAAATATCTCCTAGATTTCCACCACAAGATCATGAGAAAGAATAACTAAATGCAACATGCAGAAACACTCTCCCTTCCTCACTTGTCTGCACAGGCTGGATACAGAGACAATCCACGACAGTAAAGAATTTTCTGAGAGTAAGAAACAGCCCTGACAACTAGACACATTCAGTGAAGAAAACACTGTTCCAGAGCTTGTATGGTCAGCTTTTTTATGAGGGACTCCAGAACACGGTCAGCTTTATAAAACACAAGTGCTGGGTCATGGTAAGGGTCAGGAGCACAGGCACGTGCAACGGGTCACTTCATTGTTGACCTTCACAAATGAAGTACTTTGTTACCTGGGGAATCCCCTCTGAAAAGCAAAGAGACTGGAAAAAATCTCTCCACATTTTCACTCAGCCTTTGAGTCTCTCCTTAAAACTCAACAACTGTCTCGCATAAGAGTATTTTCCAAACAAAGCAACTACTGGAGACACCAACACCAGGAGGCAGATGATTCACAGCTTTTATTCTACCTGCCTTTCCTCTGCAGAGGGTTATTTTCAGAGATCGACCCACAGGAGTTCAGCACTTCTGCAGAGGTCAAATAAAATCCTACACAGTAGGTAACCACCTGAGTTAAAGCCCATGAACTCCACATGCTCCACCTGCTTCCCACAGTTGTGGTGTTCAGGCTCTCTTATTTAAATACTGAAAACCAGCTAACATTTCTTTGTAAAGAAATAAAGGGTAGAACATCTTAGTCTACTGTTTGCACAGAAGTACTTATGGATTAACCACCTTTCAGTGTGGGATTTATCAAACATATTTCAAATACTCTGTATTTTTAAAAGTGTATTTTTTATTTTTGAATGCAGAGATTCAAACATTTGAATCCCAAAGTCCCAAGTTCTACAGAAAACTGCTTTCACTGCCTTCAAACGCATTCAGTGTCATAGTTTACACACAGAAAAGTCTCAACATTTCCCTTTTCCGAAAAATTCAGATTCGTTTGGCTCAACTGTAGATTTGAAACAAGAGCAAAACACAGCAAAATACTATAATTAAAGCAGCAAAGTGTGACTGATATAACAAAAATCAAGACAGTAAGGAAAAATCCTTTTGAAAGACTACATTTTGAATCATCAGTATCTGGCATTTTACAATAAACAGAGGGCATATACCCATATCTAAGAGGCTCCTGATTCAAGAATGAACACACATTTGAAGAGAACTGTGGTTTTACTTTTGTTTTTTAAGGTACAACTTCTGATGAGATATATTTGTTTTATTATGATTCAAATGAAATGAAAATGATAAAACATACAGAAGAGGTCTGCCTCTGACTTCATGCAACAAAGTAGAAAGTGGCATTTATGATGTTTCCAGTGAGCTTTATGTAGTCAGACCCACAGAAGTTAAATAGCTATTATTGAAATGTTTTATACAATACCCTAAACAATTACTGTCTTTACCCTGTGTAGCTGTTTCTCATGCAGGAAAATCAATACAAATACCAAACTAACAAGCTATACTGCATTTGTGTCATTTGCTCCTCACTCAGCAACCTAATTATTATTAAACTCACCTGTGAGATAGTCCACATTCTCCCCTCTCACCTGACCCCCAGCAAACCTATGCTGCAGTTTATCAGCAACGTTTCCAGTTTGCTGTTCACTGCTAAAGTGGAATTATGCCTTGAAGCACTATTAAAATACAATGAAAGCGGTGAAAGATGAGGAAGTGTGAGAAAAATCTCATTATCATGTTAGCTATTAGAATGTGCTTTTGCAGTAGCTTTTTTCCCACCAGTCTGGATCTAGATCTGATTTCCCAGGTGCCGGAGATGTACCTGTTCTGCCCTGCAATCACCCAGTTTTCTGCTATGCTACTCTTTTACCTGATTACTGATTATTTTGGCCAGTGTCCCTGAAGACTGCCAACACAGGGGAAAAGATGGTCACCTGAATTCACTGCTGTCCAAAAACCCTGGGCAGGTGCCAGCTGCCGCAGAAATGGCTCTTTGTCACTATTTTAGACATTACTGTTCCCCAGCTACTTCTTACTACCCTGAAGCAGATGGAGAGCACTCACCAGTCAGAAATACTCACTTCAAAGGTCGTAAGAACCTATTTGAACCAACCAAGGATTCGGCCATCATGCAGATGGAGAGCCACAGGTGGAATCACCTGCTTGCCTACGCTGGGGAAGAAGAGCAGCAGTTCCCAACAGAGCCTGAAAATCTTAACTATTCACAGCTGTTTCTCATATGGCAAATATCTGACCACAGATGAGGTGTTCTTCCCTTTGTGTTCCCATTCTGCTGAGACCCTCCAGAGAAAATGCCAAGACCACAGTCTTCTACCACTTTCTACAGAAATTCCCCTTTCTTCAGCTATGACTTACAAACCAAAACAAAATAAAACCAAGTTAATCCCAAGAAAAACCAAGCCCAAACCTCATACCAAACCATTCTCATTCCTACTGAATTTATCCTTGGTGCTTAGGCTTCCTTCTGAACCTCACCCCTCCAGCTCATCACTGACAGGACAGCGCCAGGTTCCTCCAAGGGTGAACTGTGCTCTGCTGGTCTCACCTCATTTAGCCTAATTCTGCTCTCACCAGGGCACTTTGCTCCCCTCAGTTTTATCTTTAGGTATCACAGAAGTAAATTACCCTCAATCATTCCACTGCCTTTTATTTCTAAATTCAATGAATTATCTTTCCTGTCCTCCAGCTTTGCCAGACAAGGATCAGTGTACACAGATTATGCCGCAACCCAAGTTTTTGCTCCAGGGGCACGAGGGTGGAGGGTGGGTCTGCTGAGAGCGGGATAAACAAGGGTGGGGAATGCTGCTCACTACCTGTCTCCACTGACAACCCTCTTCCAATAAAAAGGCTTAAAAAAAAAGCTGGCTCTCCCTTAAGTGGAAGGTCAGTATTTAGAGAGGCATTGTAGAATGAATTAAGGTCATGAGATTTATAAAGAAGTCCTGAGGAAACACTGTGTGCAGCATCCCAGTCAGCAACCCCCAGGAACCAGGGCCATCACAGACCTCGTTTCCACGGAGGCAGAGGGTAGCAAAGGAAAAGGAAACATCACCACAGATGTATTTTTTCTTGCCTTTGTTGTAATGGCCACTTTTCATCTCTCTCCATCCTCCCCTCCCACAGTAAACACAGAAAAAGTGATGAACCCCTACTTAAATTATGAAAAGGTCAAAACACCAGGCAAGAAAACTCATCACATTCCAGTCGGCAGAAGTGACACCCCGCACACAACAAGTCAGCAGAATATCAAGAGCCTAAAACTAGATGAAAACTAGGCCAGAAACTGGCATTTCAGCTTTACTGACAACCAGAAAATTAAACTGAAGAACAAGATCATATTAACCAAAATTTTGACCCAACTCATAGTAATTAAGTCTTATTTTACCAAACAGTTATATGCTTAGGCTATCACAGCCCTGTCCTCTCCAGAGAGCACAAAAGATGAGGGATACAGAAATAAAATGTCTCTGGTTTCTCAGCTGTCCTAGATACAGTCCTAATTTCAGAAGAAAATCCACAAGCTGCTTGTAAAACACCACCACTGACTCCGACCAGCCACAAAGGTGAGGCCGAGTGAGCCATCTTTGCTTCCACTGGCTGCACTTAAAACAGCTCTATGGGCAAACCCTGGTCCTTCAGCTCCGCATCAGTTTAACCTGCTCCCTCCACACCGGGCAAATCCACACTGTGCTCCCCACCTGCTGCAGACAGGACTGATGGAACAAAGTAAAACTGGGGACAGTCAGCACCTGAGCCCGACAATCCAGCCCTGGACTCTCTGGGTCTCCTGCAGATTCCAGTACAGCCACTACAAGAGCTGTGGGGTCCTGTGTTTCTGAGCCAAGGCTCACAAGCAGCCTGGATGGGACAGTCTTTGCCATTTGGATTTAAACCAGTTTTTTTCTGCTCCTGTCAAACTACAGTTACTATTAAGGAACCACTGTAGTCTAGAAAACCAAAGGGGGAAAAAGCAGAAGAAATCCATCTAGATGTAACACATACCTCTGGTGTTAAAGACAAGCAATAAACAGAAATAACACCTACTTTGTAATAAATCTGTAACTAGAGGACAGGCTACAAACTTCAAATAATAGCACCAAACTGACTGGCCACACATCAAATCTGTAACGATTTTCGGCAGGATTTTCAAAGGGCTGCATCACCCACTCTGCACTGAGAAAACAGCGTGTCCTACAGCACCAGGAGCCCTGTCTGCCCACGGCAATGCTGAGCCCAGGGACAGTTCATATCTGCAGAGCACGGTGATCCCACCGCTGGGTTCGAAAACACCACCTGGCAGTGGGATCCACCACACCTCGTCTCATGGCCAGGAGAGAAGTTCTCCAGGCTCACAGTGGGTGAGTAGCCAAAGGCTCCACTTCCCTCATATGTCACTACTGAGAAGATTATAAGGTCCACCCAGTGAGGTTGAACAGTAATGACTTAAACCCTCCTAGACTAAAATATCACTAAAATCCATAAGCTTAGCAAGTGAACTACTACAGCTGGGACAGGGGAACCACCATCTACTTGTTTGCTGGGGCTTTCAGGCTGCAGGTCACATAGAGAAACAAATAAATTACTGTTTATTTCAACCACCTTAAAACTTCAAGGGAAGGAAGTTATCCCATATGAAGACATTTAATATCATGAAATACTTTATCAGAAGGAAAAGAGGGACAAAGTTATTAAATTTCACTTTCAACTTGTTAAAAATACAGCAGTCAACAAACTTTACATATAAAAAGATGCTACATAAACCTATCTAGTTATCTGCCTGCATGGAGTCCTGTTTTTAGATGTGTATTTGTAATTCAGATCTCGCAAAGCAGACACTTTTCTTCCTTTTCAGTCCAAAGAACACCAATGAAGCTATCAGCCTTCATATAAAAAAAACCAAAAAAAACAAACCAAAACCCAAAAAAACCACCACCCAAAAAACCCCCAAAACTCACAAACTATCTTTTTCAAAATCAGACCTGACCAAAATGAGTAACATCTCAAGCATTTCAGTGGAATACAGAGGTAAGCCAAGGCAACTCTAAAACAATACTCTAGGCAATATCAAAAACAATGTGACTTCCAGCACCACAGGCCTCTTCTGGACATAGTGAGGCAGCATGTGGCCCAGTGAACACCTTAATTTCCACACCTGTGTATTCTGTCTACAAAGTTACACATAACTAACCAGCAAACCAAACAGGAATTAAGGGGAAGAAACCCATAAGGCAGCTCCAGATTTGAAGAAACTTGCTGTACCTCAAAATCAGTTTCCTCCTAACAGGAGGAGAGTTTTCTCCTACTACCACAGATCTCTATTTTGGACATTGATGCCAAATACAGGTGTGTGTTCTGGTCTATTTTTTTCCCCACACGGCAGCTATTCCTGGAATATTCTGGGACAGTATGTTTTCTATAATCCCTCATCATGAAATACCTGATTTGAAATGGCTGGGAATCACAGCCAGTCACTTTTGCCAGGAATCAAATGCAGAGCTCCATCCAAAAGCTGGACACAAAGGACACGTTACCTACTCCTGCTTCAAAGGCCTAAAAATAGAGATGAACACATCTATTCCTAAGTGAGCACTTTTGCATGTTTTAATGCGACTTTTAAAATATACCATAAAAAATGGTGTCCATTTGATGCTGATGTTTTCTTCATTAGGATTACTATCTTTAGCCTTAGTTACTAGAGGTAGAGTGGTCTGTGTGCAACAGCAGCTTGAGGTGCCCACAGTGGCAGAGAGGAAACACTCATTAGGACTTCTTTGATTAGGGCAGAGTCATGGAATGGAGGCTGGAAAGGACCCCTGGAGGTCATCTGGTCCAGCTCCCTGCTCAAGCAGGGCAAGTCGCACAAGAAAATGCAGGAAACCTCTATCAAAGATACAATGCAGAATTATTTCCTTCAGAGAATGCAGCTGTCTAAATGGATCTGTTAGATCTGTTAACAAACACATCCTCTGCTGGTTTGGGATAAGACAGAGTTAATATACTGTGACAGTGCCCCTTGCCACTCCCCTACCCATCCCCCCCCAAAAAAGAGCAAAATACAACATCTAAGTGACCCTACCTAAAACCTGGGAATGAGCAGGAACACAAGGAACACAAGGCTCAAACATACCAGACTGTCCGGGACACATTAGCACAGCTACACACACACACAAAGAAGGGTATAAAGCAGTATAGTCTTTGTGGATAAAATAAATGAGCAAACTTTGGAATTAAACATTAACATTTTTTGAGGATGCCTAGAGACCAGACACTTGAGTTACATAATCCAGGAGGTATGCTGGGTATTTATATATACTGCTCTTCAACCTCAGAGCATCTCACAACATATGCCAGCTCCCTGCAGCCTGCAGGGTGGGCAACAACCTTATTTCCATTTCACTCAGGAGGAGCAAAGCCCAGTTTGCTCAAGGTCATACTGGTGCAGCCTTTACAGGACGGTAGCAGGGTCAGCCTGTTCCTGCAGCTCCTGCTGCCTTATTCCAGCCATGACCCATCCTCTGTGCTCACTGACCCACACTGCAGAGCCAGAGGAGCAGAGGTGACACAGGAAAAGAGCAGGGGCTCCCAGCAGGTACAGAGCGAAGGAAAACCGCTCCTCTGAATCACAACAAACTGCTACACTGGCTCAGCCATTTCCTGAAATTTCACCCATCAGAATGTGGCAAAACAGAAATCGTACCCCCCCTGCTTCCCACTTCAAATCCTGGGATGCTGCCTTTTTCTGTCCCTTGTGAAATGTAAACCTTCTGTCTTTAATTACCTGATTGTGTTGTTTTATGGACAAGACTCAGGCATTCTTCTGTAGTGTAAACTGCAAGGAAATGCTAACATCCATGTTCTTCCCACTCCTTTTCCCTTGAAGCACTTCTCATTTCAAGGAACACTGCAGTGGCATTGAGAGGCCTTGTTACAGCACCAAAATGAGCTGTCTGCACATTCCTGGCAGGCAGCCCCTGTCCCAGTGGGCTCACACACAAGGCCTCCCTCGGCCCCAGCCTGGCACACGTGGTCTCTTTACACACACAGACCCCAAAACCAGTGACATTATTCGCACAAACTAGACATGTGCTTTAGGTGTAATTCCCTGTCAGTGACAAGTCCACAGCAGAGCTCAAACCACGGACAAGAACATGGAATACATGGAACATCCCAGAGTTTGCTCTTGAAGAAAAGGACTTGTCTATGCAAGGGGGAAAGTGCTTCACATTCACACCCTGCCCCGTCCTGCAATAACTACCTGGTGTAGACAAGATCCTACATGCTTTTACCAAAAATATGAAATACCTGGCAAGCCCATATTTATTAAAATTTTACAGTTGTCCTGTTGTTTTCGGTAATTAAACAGCCAAGCACCAGTAAAGTCTCTAACTCAGATGCCAGAAAGCATTCCTGCCACAGGCAAGAGTCCAAAAAAATTAAATTTAAATTCTCACAACCAGAATTTAACTAGTAGTTACAAAATAGTAGATACAAACCTATATCCTTCCAAAAAAAGTAATTATTCATTAAAATCTTAGGTCTGTGCAAATCTTTACAAGTTTGCCAAGACATTGTATCCTGCCTCCCCTTAACCTGTCCCCAGGCTGCTTTGCAAGCCCACTGTACATCAAATGAGTCGAGTTCACTGATTTGGGAAGAAGTGCAACACCAACAAAAACTCACTCAGCTCAAAATCCTGTGAACAGAAGAAAAACTGTAAAGAAACTAAATTTTTCACCTGGGGAAGGCTGAGAACTGAAGAAAGGAGGTTCAAGCAAGGTTCACTAAGGAGGAAAGCATCTGTTTTTCCTATTAGCAGATGTGATGAAAATAGGAAGAAAATAATCTTGTTTCTCCCAGATTGAGGGACAGTGTGAGATTCCTCAGGTGCCAGGTAGGCAGATGCAGGAAACACTGCTAACAAAAGGAGCTCTCTCTGGAAGCCCCGGTCCCCAGTGAGACCCAAGGCAGTTCTGGTGGTACACACTGCATGGGGGGTGCCAGAGCCTTGGGGAAACCCCTGTGCACACCAATGTGGGAGCAAAAAGAGAGGAGAGGAACAAGTCCTTTCTAACAAACCAGCCTGCATATTCATCTGGTGCAGACTTTTACACAGCTTGGCACTCCAGCACAACAAAATCACTCAATGTCCTTCTTTCCTTATTGTCTTTTGAGGACAAAGTGCAGCATTTTTCGTCAGGAAAAAACCAACATTAATGTGTTCTTTTTTCTTCAATCTTTCAAAGCATGCCTGGTTCCTCCAAATGAGTGTAAAACATTTATAAAGTGCTCTGTCGATCACTGGTGACTTACTGCAAACTCACAGAAAACATCTGGTGAGGTGCCACAGTGGCACAAAGCATGGCTTAGATGGAGAATCAACAAAAACATACACACCAGCTCTGTATTCCCAGAGTTTGGAATATACCAATGAATTCTGAAACTGCACATTAGGTTGGTACATAATGCTAGGAGGCACAATATTCCTATACTCCATCCTACCTTTGCCAAGCATAATTTATCCAAGAGTAAAGCAAAGTTTACCCCTGATTCGTCACATTGTCTCTTCAACTTTTCAAAGTAATTCTTGCATGAACACAAAGATTCTGTATCAGTAGTTGGGAAGTGCTGATAATTTTACTTTACCAGGTCTACACTTTGTGGTAGTAGTATTTCTCTTTTCTTCAAACTTTCAATTGCTGGCAAATTTTGTATAAAAATCCAGGAGTTTGGTCCTTACTAACATGAAAAAATCCCTTTGTGATCTCAATGGGAATTTAGCCCAGTGTAAAACAGACTTTGAAGCATACTAACTAAATAATCCACTCAACCCAAATGCATTTCTGGTGTAAAACACAAAAACAGTCTCTCTCCAAAACTCACATTAAAAATATTTTGTGTTTTGTCCTTCTTGTTCAATAATAACAACAAAAAACAAGCAACAAAAACCCCCACACAACACAGAAGAAAGAAAAAAAACAAGCTCGAATCAAACCCAACCCACACATTAAACTCTCTATCAACTTCCATCTCATTTAAGTTTCAAAAAGCAAAGGCTGTATTTTGCTATTTACTCTTAGTTGATATTGCTCAAATACTTACTTGTTAAAGTATGCTCAGAAATACAGAAGGACATCTGCTAAGGAAGAAACAGATAAGTTTCACTGTAAATGACTGAGAGGAGGAATGCACAGTCTGTATACCCCTCAGATTTTGTGACCAACCCAGAGCTCCCCAGGCCTGACTCCAGCGTGGATCTGCAGAGTTCACATTCACACAAACACACACATCAAAAACCTCCCATCAGGGCGTTTCCTGTGTGCTAACAAGTTCCAGCTTCTCTCTTGCTGGAGCTAAATTTAACTAAGATCCAGTCTTAAAAGAGAAAAAAAAAAAGCCGAAACAAAAAAAAACAGCAAACCAAAAAAACCCACTAACAAGCAGAACCAACACAAAAAACCAACCCACCCCATACACACAACTTCAGTGCAATGCAGCAAGCATTTTACGGGCACTTTGGTCTGAAAGCTGTTAATTATCAAATATATCAAATATGCAGCAAACAAGCAGCCACCCTTCACCCTGTCACCCTACACATTTCTGAACCTGCACTTGATGTGCTCCGAGGCACAGGGGACACCAGGTCCCACTAATTCCATGGGGTGTGTGACTCCCAGGACAGGCGGAGGTTCCAGCACAGCCACGAGTGCCTGGCCGTCGGAAGGAGCCCTCCCCACGGCAGCACAGCCCTCCCCACGGCAGCAGAGCCCTCCCCACGGCAGCACAGCCCTCCCCACGGCAGCAGAGCCCTCCCCACGGCAGCAGAGCCCTCCCCACGGCAGCGGAGCCTCCCCACGGCAGCACAGCCCTCCCCACGGCAGCACAGCCCTCCCCACGGCACCGGAGCCTCCCCACGGCACCAGAGCCCTCCCCACGGCAGCAGAGCCCTCCCCACGGCAGCAGAGCCCTCCCCACGGC
>JAWWLV010000183.1:241205-331441 GCA_035041135.1 Platyrinchus mystaceus
TCCCCACGGCACCAGAGCCTCCCCACGGCACCAGAGCCTCCCCACGGCACCAGAGCCCTGCCCAGGGCACCAGAGCCCTCCCCACGGCGGCAGGCTGCACTAAGCCAAAAGGGCCCCATACAAAACCTGCAGGCTTTGCTGCAAACGTGCTCATTCCTGAAGATTTGAATTACAGATTTGTCTGAGCTACACAGGGCATATGCAGGTAGAAGGCTGAGAAACAGCTCGGAGTGCAGGAGGTCCAGCGTTCAGCCTTCTGCCCACAGCACCGAGTCCCCCATCTACACCCCACTGCTGCCCCAGGACCTGTCCAGAGCTGCCCTTGGGGTGTCCTATGCCCCCCACACGGCCCCAACACCTTTGTGCCAGGCGCCGTATGTGCCACCCTGCACATCCTCTACCACACGTAACAGGACTGGGACACGATGCATCTTTTCTTAAAAATATAAAGGTGTTAAATTTGAGTAACACTTGGATCACTAATAGAGGGAAATTCTGCCGCAGAGTGAAATGAGATTGTGAACAATTGTAAAGTAGGCTGTGGAGTTTTATTCTTTTTTAACACCGGCCCTTATTATAGAAATCTAAAACATGGAGGAAATCCACATTTCTTGATAATTCACAAGTTCTAACTTTAAAGCATCACCATGAATTAAAGCCAGATGATAAAAAACACCCAGAGAGATTCAAAATACAGATCTGTAGCTTTGTATATAGTTACAATATTGAAGATCACTAGAACTCCAAGTTGCACGCAGCTTTCCAATTTCATACACATCTAGATACAGCTGAATTTCTCAAGGCTCAGGAAGAATTGGACTTCAAGATCAGCCCTACTCCCAAAATTATTTTGGCCATTTGGACTGTAGAAGTGCCTGAGAAGTGCTTCACAACAAGTGCCTCACCAAGTCAGTCACCTCACAGCCACTGCAAAACCCTAACCCCTGCACCAGCTGACACAGAGTATTTACAGAAAAAGGTCAAATGGGAAATAATTCACTGAACATTGCCACCAACTTCAACAGCATCAAGATCCTAAGAACAGCTCTGGATTTGAGTGTAGCCATTTGGTTGTGCAAAGCCACAGTCAGCACTGAACTAGCCCTGTGTGCGGCCCAGCGAGATTCCCGGGCTGAGGCATCGCACAGCCGTGAGGCTGAGAGCAAACTGCTCCCTGCCAACACCCAGGCACATGTGGGGGGCCAAGTGAGGCTGAGAGCAAATCACTCCCTGCCAACACCCAGGCACATGTGAGGGGCCAAGCCAGCTGATCCACACAGCCGCTCATCCTGCCTTCACACCCGCGGCACAAATCAGTACTGCAGATGAGAAAATACATGAAATACCAGACTGGTGATGGCACTACCTCAGGAAACCAACCCCATTTCCCAGCAACTGCTCCCTGTCACGCTGCGGAGAAATAACTCTCCCAGGCACCTCTGCTTCCAGACTCCCATGAACATCCCTCAGGCACAAGAGCATCTCTGGACACTACACAAGGAGGCCAAGCACTGTGCAGAGCTGAGCATTCTAGTGCCAAATTACCTTTACAGATTAAGCCTGTATCTTAGCAAGCCTTCTCTGGGTGAGAAGGGAAACAAAAACAGTACTCCTGAGAATTTGCCAAGAGAAACAGGTCTTTTAAAAGTTAGTCCTTCCATGAAGATGAACTAGAACACATGTACTTCAGGAAGCAGGAGCAACAATGACGGATGAAAAAGAAATCTATACAGTGATGCATCACTTACACAACCTGAACAATCTGAAATGCTACACTGGAAAACCCTCTGAAGGTTCATGAAGCTGAAAGACAGGGAGGAGTAGCAAGAGAACATTTCAGCTATGAAAAGAGAGCAAAAGCACTCTGCTTGACTGAGGCACAAAACCAAGTGTCAGAAAACCTGTGCTCCGGTTCAGACTCTCCTTCATCCCAGTGAGCAGGAAAGGGACACTGCAGGAGAATGACAGGTATGTGGAGAGCCCAAATGAGGCATAGAGAGCATCTTGGGTGCTCTGCGAGTTTTATACTTAGATAAATAATCTAGTCAGGTAAGCCTGCTGAAATAGCCTTACAGAAATTCCTAAGTACAAGGAATACTGAAGGATTAAATCAGCCATGCTAAAAACAATGGATTTTAAAAGAAGGTAGTAAGAGACAGCAGAGGAAGCAGACACATTAATATTAGGCCGCACAACAGATATTCTGCCTAAATGAGCAGCTGATCCCTTTATTTTCTTCCCTGCAGGACGAGATCAGAGACTTTAAGGCTCCACCAAAACAAACTTTTTAAACAAGGCACTTTTCAAACTAAAGGTAAACACAAAACCAAATGCAGTGAGGATCATGGGCTCTTCCAGCAACTGCTTCTGGTGTTACACTATGCCTTCCATGCTCAGAGGTCAGTTTTCTAACGTTGGTGCTTCCTATACACAGATATATTATAAAATAATAAGACCTTACACATTTGTTAGGCCATATGCTCTTTTGGTTTTTTTCATTGTCACAGCTTTGTGAAAAATAAACTCTCCAACTTTGACATCGAGTCTTGGGAGCTGAAAGCAAACTAAAAGACATGAACTAACCCAGTTTTCTCCAACCTTACCCACACACAAGACCCAAAGCTGACCTTTCTCTGTTTTTTCTGGAAAACATAAAGATCTAGCTTCTGATAAAGCATGAAATACCACTTTTTAGTCAAAACAGCATCTCTAAAGATAAAACCTAATTTTAAAATCATAGATATAAATTTCAATGTACAGACATTTATGGATGTCATTACAAATAATCAACAGATCAGGCTGATGTTCTTACACACACAAGGGTTTTAACAATTTGCTGAATAATCTTTCATCTTCAAGGAAGGTTTAATCTTGACAAGAGTAACAAGTTCAGCTAAAGAAAAACAGAACTCTGCTTAGCTGCCTGCAGATGTATACACCAAGATGACAAAGTTGCCATGGCATCAACTTCAGGACTGTGGTTAGACACACAAAATGTCGTTTTCCTACAGACTCTTATGGGAAGCTGAGCAACTCTGGCCATGAACCAAATATGTTTTGGCTCTAAAGTCGACATAATTCAGCCCCATTTGGGCATTCCAATGGTTAGCTCCACTGAGAAAGCAAGGCAACCAGCACTTTAGAGCATCCATGTGAATAAAGCTCTAAATATACCGCTCTAGTAATGGCAAAGAGAAACTCGATTTGTGCTTACCTTGTTCGATATCATTACATAACAACATAATACTATTTTCTCTAGCACTTAACCAGCAGATCAGAACAAATGGGAAAGGCTCATTTTTGGCTACTGTATATCAAACTACAGTGTGAGGAAATTTTCTAGGATTTAAGGTATCACATTTATTTTGCTTATTCCCTGATATTTTCAATTGTATAAGCATAAGGCTATTTTTAAGCAAGAGCTATCAAAAACACGAGCTAAAATATGACTTCTGCAGGCACTCAAAAACTCTGAAGTAGTCTGGATAAGTAAAACACTTAATACAGTCTAAATCAGTGAACCTCTTGCAAACAGTTTTTCCACGCAGCAGTCACAGAGGCCCAAAGCAAACCTCCCACATCCCCAGCTGTTGGCTTCCTCAGAAAGCACCATGTGAGGCAGAGCAGGGAGTGCCGCTGCCACCCTGCCTAGGCGGGGGCACGGACAGAGCTGGGGCAGGGGACCCGACCTGTCACCGAGAGCTGGGGCAGGGGACCCGACCTGTCACCGAGAGCTGGGGCAGGGGACCCGTCCTGTCTCAGAGAGCTGGGGCAGGGGACCCGTCCTGTCACAGAGAGCTGGGGCAGGGGACCCGTCCTGTCACACAGAGCTGGGGCAGGGGACCCGTCCTGTCACCGAGACACAGCTAACCCCCTTCTTCCCCCGAGGCTCATTCTCGCAGAAAAAGGTCTCCAGTCACGTTCTACTTCTGAAAACGGTAATTTAGGACCCAGTTCACTATCCAAGAAACACACACCATGAGGCTATGGCAAACAAGTACTTGACAAATCAGAAAGCTTTAGAAAGTATGTTAAAAAATACCCCATTACTATGTATTATCAGTAACTCACATATTAAAAACAAATCAAGTTATCATTTTATTCTTGAGATCACAGGAGAAACACCGACGCCCTCGAGGGCAGGACCTTGTGTTTCAGCCGCCGAAACCGGCCCGTCCCCCACAGACCCGCACGTCCCGCACCCCCAGGCCCTGCCCGCGGCGTGTGCCCTGCTCTCAGCGGGCTCTTCCTCACCTTCTACCACCAAAAACCACCACTGCTCACCAAGGAACCAAGTTTTCCCGAAAGCAGCATTCTTCTTCTTTTCCCCCGACTCTGCACTACCGAAAGCATGGAAAGCGCCCCGGCCGCAGGAGCGCGGCGGAGCGGGCCGGGGAGGCGGAAATCGCGGCCGTGCCGCCCGCCGGGCCCCGCCCCGGCCCCCGCCCGCACACGCTCCCCCGGCACCAAGTTTCACCGCCGGCCCTGCGCCCCCGGCCAGGCCGGAGGCAGGGAGGGAAAGGGCAGAGAGGGAGAGAGCAGAGAGGTCTCACCAGCGGCGGGCCCGGCCCCTCGCCCCGGGCTCCGCGGCGCGGCCCAGCCCGGGCTGCTCGGGCTGCTCCGGGCTGGGCAGGCGCGGCGGCGGGATGAGCTGACGGGAGGGGCGGTGGCAGCGCCCGCCCCCGGCGGGCCGGGCCGGGGCGGAGCGGGGGCGGGGAGGGCACAGAGAGCAGGGCAGGGCAGTGCCCGCCCGGCCCCAGAGCACCGCGGAGCGGCCGCTCCGCAAACACCGGCCCCAGAGCCCCGCAGAGCCGGCCGGCCCGCGGGCCGCGTGTGCTCGGACACCCCACACGGTGAGCTCTGCCCGGCTGTGCTACCCGGACACCCCACCCGGTGAGCTCTGCCCGGCTGTGCTACCCGGACACCCCACACGGTGAGCTCTGCCCGGCTCTGCTACCCGGACACCCCACACGGTGAGCTCTGCCCGGCTGTGCTACCCGGACACCCCGCACATGTGTTGAGGTGGCATTACCTCTGAATACAGCAGTGAACACGGTTCCCAGGCTATCCACCCATATTTTCCAAGATTCTGAAAAATGAGAGGGTGCAGAAGGGAACCACAAAACTGATCTGAAGGCTGAAGGTGATGCCAGGCAGCGGGGGTGTTAAAATATTTAGGTCCTCAAATAGTCAGCTCAGAAGGCAGCTTATGAGAAAGAAAACAAGGGACTGGTATTTTACTGTGGGGCACCCATGGTAACCACAAAGAGCTGTACACAAGTAGCCATCTAAGAGCATTACCTGTGACAGGAGGATGTAACATGCAGATAACCATCTCACATCAGCGGGGCTGGCATTAGAGAGCCAGGTGTTTTTAAGTATTAACACGTAGGTTTAGCAGTGGTGGTTTGCATAGCATCGTTATAAGCACAACAGTCAATAATATCAGCACGCTCATCTGATGTGTTTGTCTCTCCCACCTCAAGTGTCAGATACTCCAACTTTTGCCTATACAGAGGCCAAAGCCCTCAGCTTCACTACATGCAATCTCTACAATATAATTTCACATGATTAAACACAAAAATGAATCCTCCTTACCCAAAATCTAAAATGTAGAGACAACCCAAAATAAATTTATAAATAATAGTAAGGGTTTGCCATGCAAACTATGATTTTCATATGTAATTCATAAAGAAAAACTAAATCTGAATTTAACTGCAAAATAATTATTACAGTGCCAGAGTATTCTAGAACATTTTCTACACTATGAGAGCATTTCACAGAGGATCTTCCAATGTGTCTGTAAGGGGCACAAAAGAGAATCCATGTGTATGTTCAGAAAAAAGTGGCAGGCTGACACAAGCAGCACTGTCTCTGGAGAATATTGGCCATGACTGCCTTGTTTGGTGTCAGAGCAGAGGAAGTGGAGACAAAGTTCTCAGGGTGACAACAACCGAGCCATTAGTGATTTTACACTTCTTTCATTGCCCCTTTCAGCAGCTCTGCAGCTGAAGGCTGGTCCCAAAACAACAGGAGGTTGCTGTGTGCCCCTCAGCCACCAGCACACAGTGTCTTTCCTCCGATGGAGAATCCTCTTAATCACATTCTCTTCCCTCCATTTTGCCAGTGTGATGAGGCCTATGTCTGGAAAGAAAAGAATTTTCTCTCTCCCAGAGGAAATGTCTTAGTTCTGGCAGCCTTTTACGATTTTTTTCTGTCTCTGAAATGAGATGAGAAACTGAGCTATGATTCCTGTTGTGGGATCTATTCCTCAGGTCCACTGCTGGCTCTCTCTTCCTCTAGATATGAACCCAGAAGTTTTGAAATAGTATTTATAATCAATTGGATTTAGGTCCTGCTGTTTCACAGGAAAGCTGAGAATCAAAGTATTTTTAACTAGGGCTTGATTTTAGTGCTTCCCGATTCCTCTTAGTAGAGCAATGCTTTTGATACCAGCAAATAAAGGTTTTTCCTCTCATCAGTAGCTTCCTTTTGGGAAGAACGTAAGGCCACAGCTGTTGTTCTACTTTTTCTGCCCTCTGCTCCTTCCACTCATTTGTTCACATGATGTATCCACTCCTAGCCACTGAAATTCTTCAGCTCTTCTTTCTTCTCACAAAGGTTGTGGCTGTGCTCAGCCGCACACTTACCATGCAAGCTTCAAGTAGCCTTCTTTTGTTTTTAAACAGGAATCAGACCACACAAATATAATGGCAACAGTATTCACTGTAATGCTGGGCAATAGAGAAATTAGAAATCAGACTGCTCCCTTTTTCAGCTCAGCTTCAGTGTTGTTTATGTTAGTTCAGGTTTCTCATCTTAACCTACTATTCCAATTCCTGCGTTTAGAGGGTTCCTTCAAAGCAGGTAATTTTGTAAATTTAGGAGGCTTCCTTTCAATGCAGCTGCTTTTATCCTATCAGATTCATTCTCATGCAACAGGAGAATTTTCTAGCAAATTATTAATTTACTGATTTTTAAGGTAGTAGAATCAACACCACTTATATTCAAGAGCTTTGTGACCATCAGATTTGCAGTGTCTAAGGAGGTCTAAGTTCTGATACAGGTTTTTGGTCTGTTAAAGTACATTCATAACATGTCTCCAGGCTGCAGTTCCCTGACGCCTCAGCCTGTGACATCCCCCAGTAGGTGTGCACACAGGGATTCAGCTCAACCTGTTTCCTCTGTAGAGCTCTACAGGGCAAAACAAGAGCGAAGCTAAAGTGTTTCAATAGACACCTACATCCCACTACTTTAGGATCATCCCAAGCACCAGCTGAGGTCTGGCACAGCTGATTGTGTGCAGAGCCTCAGTCATTGCACTGATACCACATAAGAACTCAGTGTGCTTGCAATGCTGAATCTCTTACCATACTTATTTGTAAACAGCTCCCACAGATGTAGATGCTATTTGGTAGAAGCGTTAATAGGATAAATAGTAAAAAATAATAATCAGTGACATCAACTAGAATATTCCAAATGCTACTACATTACAGTTGCTTCCATTAATTTGTGCTTCCCCATGCTCTTTTCTGTCTGCTGTTTTCCTGCTCAGTTTCAGTTGTTCTTCCTGATACTTTGCTTCCATGCTGTTCACCGATTCCCAGCTCCTTCCATTATGTAATTTTTAAAAAAATGGCCTGAAAGGGTCCTGGCTGTCAGGTCTGTCTTGCACCTGCAGCTCAGAGACCACAGCATTAGCAGAGGCTGCTTCCCTGTGTGCTGCCAGGGGGACACTCCTGGGAGGCACAGGGAGGTAGGATGGCAAATGAGCCCAATCACTGACTGCAGGAACTGCTGTTATAAAGTGAAGGGGGAGGAACTCATTCTGCAAATATATACTTACACCTGAATGATTTTCTGTTCTTTTTAGCCAGAATCCACACAGCTTCATTACACAAAATCAGATGCTGCTTACAAAACACAGGAAAAGGGAAGCAGTACATCCTACCTCATGAGAGAACCTGGACTGACAATGAACACAGAAGGCTAAAGCAATTTTAAGTCAGAAGTAAAGTACTGCAAGAGTAGATCTAAGTTGCCCAGCAAGTTTTCTATTTCATCAGCAGATAAGCACTACTTCCTTGTTTGACTTTTGCATTATTTTTTGGAGGCTGTGTGGGAAATTGTGTCTTTTCTGTTGCTCTGGTGAATCACAGAAACAGCAAGAGATAGGGAATAAACTGTCTGGGATAGACAAGAAATGTTATTCAATCTGTGCAGGTGTAATGATCCATGACCAGAGGTACAGGCACTGCTCAAGAGACAGCCAATTGCATCCTACAGCAGGAAGAACAAACCTGGGACACATCCCTTCAAATGTGGAGTTATGCCAGTAGTCTACAGTCACAGGAATGGAGTGAGAGGAAACTGTAGGAGAAGCTGAATAGTGTATTGCACCTCCCAGTAATGTTGGTAGGTAATTAAGATTCTACATGACACCAAAAGCAGCTCTTGCAGTTTCAGAACAAGCAGAATTTGGATTCCAGCCTTGCTTCTACAGGTAATCTGCAGTATGGGCACACCTCTGAACTCCTAAGGAGACAGTGACATTTGAAATACTGATAAGGACTACTGATCAGAAAATTCCTTCAGCCACAGGGAGTCTATGAAGGAACATAACAGACAGTATGTAAAAAGTTACTCTTGGTTACAGGACACAACAACAAGTAATAAAATTTAGAGAAAAATGTAGGGTGGAAATTTTCATGCACTTCATGTAGCTCCTGCTTGAAATCCAAGAAACCACAGGACAAATCCAGCAGATCAAAATACACCTCCTTGGCAGAAAACAGCTGTTATTTCTGAGGGCAGCTCAGCTGGCAGAGCTGGAATGAGCTGTAGGCATACAGCAACCTCTTGTGGCAAATCCAGCACACACAGAGTAATGAACAACCTTTGAAACTGCTTAAGCTACTCTTGATACAAGTCAAACCTCTGTAAAATTGCGTTAGCAAACGACTGGAGAGTTGGAGTCTCTGTTAGCTGGAGACTCAGCAATACTCAGACTTCAGAGCTGTAATAGTCCTTCTGTTTGATTCAGAATGAATTAAACATGGGTAGCCTGTTATAAATGAAGTGCCAAACTGAAATTTCTGTTCATAAAATTCTCTAGAAGATTTTCATTAAAGTAGAGCAAGAGTGGCATAATGGCCAGAAGTAGAATCCATGGCCAGGTATGACAAGAACAATAAACATGCTATGATGTTGAATCATTGTTCTCTGCACGGTTTTGCTGAATAAAAGTATGACCGGTTTCACCAGGGACATCAAAGTGCCTTTAATGTTTACAGGAGCTGAGTAAGACTGAGAACAGTTAAGAGTACATGCCTGGCTCAGTAGCACGTTCTGCAGAGTGCTGGCAGCCAGCAGCCCTTCAGCTGATGCTTGGGAGGACAAGAAAGTGTCAGAGAGTGCTATAGGGCTGAAGGGGGGAAAAAAAAGGAATCCCAGTATCTGCACATAACCCCAGGACACCTACCTCTTCAAAAGGATGTAACTCACTAGTTGTCCAAAAGCATGAAGTGTACACTCCTCCAACCACCTGACCAGCTGCAAATGCCTGTCCTGTGCAGGCTGAGGAGGGGAGAGCAGTGAGAAGGTGCTGGAAGGGAACAGGAAGAATGGCAGCATGTGGGATCAGGGTCATCAACAACAGCGAGGTTTTCCAAACTAAGAGGTGCTTTCCTGGGAGTCTGGTGTGGGAGCTGTGCACCACAGGAACAATTACAATATGATTATTGTAGATGACACTTATTAGACCAATGAACTATTTTATTTTTTACATTGTGGAAATATACTCCTCTACTGCTGGACCTAAGGGTGAGCTCAGGAAATGACTGAGCGTATGTATGCACCACTCACCAGAACTCTGGGGGCTTGTATGCCAGGCAGGAGTTCCTGTGCTGGAAGTGATTTGCACATCTGTGCATACCACTTAGAGAGGAACATGCTGAACAAGTACGTCCTGAAACAGATAGAGGATTTAAACAGCAGCTAAGAGGGGGTTTTTTATTAAGTCTTGTGTTATAGTTCTCTTTTATATTGCAACTCCGCAGACTTGCCATGTGTAATTTCTTTGCCATTTCATCTGTTGCAGTTTCACACGAGAGTCAGAAATCACATCCTCTCAGTTCTGGCCTCAGTCTGGGCACTGAGCAGCTCCTGCCAGACCAGTGACAAGGTGCACACTCCCAAATTCCCAAGCAGCTCTGTCAAGCACCACTCAGCCTGGGAGTGGCAAGTGCTTAAGGGCAGAGACTCTTCCTTGCCCTGGAGGAAACTCCTCCCTGCAGAGAAGTCCAACAGGACATGTGTATCTCGGGTCATCAAACAGCACATGTGACATTACCAACCTGACCAAGACACTGAACCAACCAACATGCACTGAAACGTGTTCCCACTGCTTTCCTTGTCACTTGGCTTCAGTCATTCCCATCTCTGTAAGGTGTTTGGAGGGCTACAGATAAAAACAACTGCCTATTAACCAACACTGTGCCCTCCAACATGGTGACATGAAGAATAGCAGCAGAAATACTTTCCTGAAAGCATGTCCTTCTCGTGTAATGCCTCCATCGTTGGGAACAGTCCTTGAGAAGCCTGAAAACAGGCTTCCTGCAGGGGCTTGATTCTTCTAGCAGACCTATTGGTTTTGTTCCTTATATTCTAACTTAGTGGCAATTCATATTTAAATAATGAAAGCAAAGTATTAAGCTTGAGCTAAATAAAACAAACTCCTTACAACAGAAAGCACAACAGATTGATCACAGTATCATCAACGATGGGTCAAACACAACCTGAAATGATACAGAATGGAAGGCACAAACAGGATGAAAAATTAAGTTATCTACTATTTAGAAGTTCAAAATACAGTTTTTGTTTCCTGCTTAGCTCTTGTTATTAAGAATACTACTGTAAGCAGGACACCTTAATAAAGAGGTAAATAAATCAGAGAAATTAATGTACCTGACGGTGCACCTGTCAAAATACAACAGGTGAAGAAAAGAGTGCCTTTGTTGAAAAGGAAATGCTCTTAATTATATAAAGTTCTTAATGATAAAATATATTTAAGAAGGTTCCTAATTATAAAATATATTTAAACACAACAGTTGAGTTTGTTCTCTATACAGATCTTCCAGAATCCCTCCAAAGACCAATAAGTGCTACTGACACAAAAAGTAAGTATGAAACACTTGTAATGCCCCCACAGGGGACACCACCTGACAGAGCAGGACGTGGAACTGATCACTTGCCAGGATTTCCTGCTCCACAAGATCCATCCGACAGCAGAAGAGGAGCTTGCACCTTTTAGTAAACCCACGGTACTGAGTTTATCAAAACTAGAGCTCCTAAATTCTTGTTAGGGCCTCTTTTTACTCCTGAAAGTTTTCCCCAGGCAGTACCTGGAAGTTCCTTTCCATCAAAGCCTGCCTTGTGCCAGGGCATTGGGCACTCCCACACCTCCCTGCAGCAGCAGTGCCAGGACCTTTTAGCAGAGCTGTCCCATTCACAGTAATGACTGTACAGCTGCCTGATTTATGCCACAAAGGGGATCTCCTATAGCTCCCTTTTGCACCAAGCACATCATCCCTCCCTGAATGTACTGTTTGAACAGTTAGACAACATTCAACTTCATGGAAAGTAATGGTCAGAGAGGCCCCAAGAATCAGATGCCACAACTTTGCACTGGCTATTGGTTTTCTTCAGAAATGAAAAGGACAAAGATCAGAATTCTGAAGATTTTACTAATATTCTTTCTGTAGGAAGCATGTATCAGCCACTGATATGTTAGATGCACTGTGCTATTTTTGGCCTTGGAAGCATGAATAATCATTTGACACATGGACAGCTTTAACTCAAGCCCTGTTTGATCACTGACATTCCTATCGATATTCCCTGCTCCCAGCCTGGGGAGTGGAAGTGTGCTACACAGGACACAAAAGCACAACTAGCTGTTTGCCAAACCCCATACCTAGCTTCAATATCCATAAACTATGTTGCTGCTGTTGTCCAGGATAACACTGACAGCCATGTGGAAAGGACACTATGAAAAGATGACCTATTGACAATATAAACATTTTCTGAGCATCACTTTTCACATGAACTGTGAATTTTAGGGTACAATTTAGCTACTCTGGTTATGCATGGAGCTGAAGTGTACTCAGAACATGAGGGGGGGTGGGACAGAAATAGTTGGGTTTTTCTCCCGAGGGGAATGACCCAAGAAAAAAAATTCAGACAGGCTCCAGAATGATCAGTGGATCTACAAATGGGAAAGCCACACAGACTACTATGTCTAACAGAACAACAGAACCAGAAGCAAAAGATTGCAAATTTTCTGCTGCCAAAAGATAGGATTGTTGGTACAATTTTACCCTGGTTAAACCTGTTTTTGTGGTATGCCTTTGGGACCACTATAAGTGTGGCACTAACATTTAAATTCAAAATAGATATTACTGAAACCAAAACAACTAGATCTGCCCCAATCAAAGAGGATGAGAAAATTCTGTCTCCTCAAATTTTTGAAATTGGACCATATGTGATCAAAAATGCAGATCAGCAACAAGTGTTATTTAATCCACTTTTGTTTCTTAAATGTGTGGAATTAGTAACACAGATAAATACATCTGCACTTAAGCCAATGTGCTCACCATTCCCAAGTGCTCCCTGTGCAGGATGGTTAGCTTGGCTACATGGGCAAACCCTCACTTCTCCAAGAGGAACAAGAGACACAACTTGTTCTCCTAATACTAGTAAGTTTTGTCTTAACTGTAGGACTGTATATTCACACTTGGGAAATCATGAAGCAGTTGACTTACCTGATCATCCCAGGGATTCATTTCAGGAAACATGTGATGGCTGCAAAGTGAGACTTACAATATGTATAAGAAGAATTGTAAGTCTGAAAGTAGAGAATTGATGAATAGCAGGAGCAAAGTCCCAAATAACAAGATAAAGAACAAAGCAGTTCAGCAACGGAAGCAACAGCCACAGGAATGTAGAAAACAAAAAACTGACAGCCTAGGTCCTTGAAAGGGGGAAAACAAGATAACACTCCTCTTATCCAGGATATTATATATCGAGGTTTGACTGGTTCTGTGGTGAGAACTTGTCCCAGCCATTGACTTTGTTTAAGTCATCATTGTAACAGTAAAAGCCACACCCCTAGCTCAGCACCCCTACCCACCAAGAGCCCACTGCCCACCGAGCATGTGCCACAACTTCCTGGGACACTACACCTCAAAACTGAAATGAAGAAAGGGAAAGCCAACAGCAACTTAAACCATGGAGTGAAGATCCGCTGTTGGCCTGAGATTGTAACCACAGGTGTGCCTGGCTTTGTGTGCCTCTGTGCCAGCTCTGAGGACTCACCACACAGCGGGACAGTATCACCCTGTGGCCAGAGCAGGACCCTCTCTATCATCCCTGCTGTCAGTGTGAGCAGGACATGGCTCAGGGGAACTGCCTGCACCGGGATTTAGACTTGCTCCTCCCCGTTATTAAGCTTGACCCCCCAAGACCCCACTGCTACAGTCCATGCTCAGACTAATACCCCATTCTACCAACCCTAACTCCACACTCAAATCATGGCCTTCTCTGCACCTTGGCTCCTCCCTGGTACCTGCCCTCCTATCCAAAGGGTTCAGCTCCGAGTCAGGTACTTCCTTCACTCATCTGCCCCAGCCCCAAACAGGTTCAAACAGACTGTTCCCACTCAGTTCTTCCTGCTTGCTGGATCCCTGAAGAGTAGCTGGATTTCCTTACAGAAAGGAATGCAAGCAAGAAATATTTCTTTCCACTGCATGGAAATCTTTCCCAGGACTTTCTGAATCACTTATCATGCAGTAAAAGCCTAAGGCATGCATTCAGCACACCCTGTGCCTTTCAGTCATGACCTGCTTTCTTTGTATCATGTTCACTTCAGCTTTGCTATCATTAAATTTAAAAAACCAAACCCAAACAAAAAACAGCATGGCTGACAGTTTCCATTCCTTCAGTCAAAACTCACACAGTAAGCGAAGCTGTTAAGACTTTTTGGCATTGAGCAATTACTACACACTAGAAACACCAGGATAGACAGAAGCCATGATATTGTAATGAAACCTGAGTACATTTAGTAACTCTTCTAGTGTTTTATTGTAAGTAACAGAAACATAGCAGGATACAACACACACAGCTTTCGAGCGTTTCACCACAGTGTGCTAAGTGCTATATAAAATAGGAGCTCACTTTTAAGTAAATGAATATTTTAACGAGTATCTTAACATTTCCGTGGTTGTTGAATAATGTAAATTCTTTTAGGCAGTATGAACTTCTCCAAGGTAGGCTGTGGCTTTTGGTGAGCCACTTGTAATGCTGCTGCATGAATTTTGTGGCTCATCTGTAATATTAAACAAGGGAGAAAAAGGTTGTGATAGAAGAGCTTTTCAGTTATTCTCTTCCTAAATTTCATCATATAGTTTAAAAACAGCAGTAAAACTTAAATCCACAAAAACTTCAAGTGATCAATACATAAAACTCATGGTGACTCAGTACATTTAGTTATATTTCTGTTTTCATAGTGATATTAGTCTGCCTATCTTCAGGGAACTTTTTTTCCCCCTTTCTTATAAGTTCATAAAATGAGCTGCCGAGATAAGGAAAGCACAGCAAATAATCAATATGGCAGAGTTAATAGTGAGTTGATTCAAACTCTCATTTTCCCAGATTCAAAATCATCATCATTACAGTATCTAATTATAACTTTCCAAACTGCTGAGGAAGCTTCACGTATGAGATTCTGGAAACCAGCAGGAGAAGGAAATGGTAGGCCAGAACAGAGGAGATGGGGACAAGGGGAAAAGAAACAGATCAGTTGAATCTGTTCTTCTTAAATAAGTCTAAGGCAAAAATCAAGATTTACAGACTAAAGCTATAAACACATCTGTTGATGAAAGGCTCATGTTGAAATGATGCAACTGATGCTTCACTGAGCTCAAGGGATGAGGAACTTTTGGATACTTCAGAATCTGAGGACTGCAAGTGTACAACAAGGAGATGGTAAGTGCCAGATCTTCAGAGTCCCATGCAAATCAGAGAGCTGCTTGTGAAATGGGCTCTGGCAAAGTGCAGGGGTAAGTCTGCACCTCCAGCAGCATGAGGGCAGGTCCTTTTTAGACATGGAGCACCCCAGCCACACAACCACCACAGAAATAGATTATTTCAACAACATTTAGTGGCAGATGGCAAACCTACAACTGCCAGATGACAGCAGCTTAAGGATAATTCACTTTTTGTAATGTTTAGCTTTATGGAGAACCCCTGACTCGTTCTTCCAGATTTACTTACTTTGCTCAGTGCTTCTGCTACCAAGACACCCGTGTTCTGAGGTTTTGAAAGACTGACAATAGCACTGTAAAGCAGAAGAAAAAAGTATTTAGCATTTTCATCTCACAGAAACACTTGTCACTTTGATTTTCAGACTTAATACAAAATACTTTGCAATAGAAATTTAGGTCTTGGAGCTAAATCCTTTAATCACATTAAAGACCATATAATATCCAAAAAAGGCATGCTTTTCAGAATTGAACACCACAAAATCTGTGTTACAGGCCGTTTTATTAAACAATTTGTACATGAAATATCATCAAACATCTCAAAAAGGATTATTTTTTTAAACACTGTAGAGTAGCTTCCCAGAAGGTGAGCACTAATACCCTGAACTACAAAATCCAACTTCGTAATTTTCTTGATTCCAATCAAGACCTATGAAAAAAAATCCACCTTCTGTTTTTAGGCAGTATTTACTTTCACAGCAGTTATTTGCCAAGCAAGAATTTTTTTCACAAGATTATCCCATTAACTTCTCCATATTCTAATGAAGACCACCACGTTACCAATATTCCACAAATAAACAATCTGTGGATATGAAATAATCTAGCTGAATAACAGAAAGCACTTTGGATTGCACATTCTTCTGATGATACCATTATATCCACTGACACCTCTGTAGCTTAAAATGGAGTAGAGAAAAATCATTATGAAAACCAGATACTATAATGTGACTCTTGAAAAAACAGAAACTGCTTTCGTTAAGTTAATGATTCTGTGGATCAGGCAAGACATTTCCTACCAACATTGCAATTCAGCAATCAACAGTTTACTACACTGACAGATACAAGTTATTCAAGATCTGTTTATGCTTTCAGGTAACTACAACTATGAAAAAGACAACAGCAGAATTACACTCAGACAACTGGCAGTAAGTGAAAATAAAAAGCTGCTAGTTCCAAAAAAAACCCCACAATCAGTCAAAACTTCAGGAACACCAAAAGTCATTCAAATTATACCCTCATATCCCTATATTGGTCAATTTTGTTAAGTGACATTTAAGAAAAGTGCATATATTTTAGAAAAACGTTCAGTCTGTGTTTGAAAAAGCTGTAAGAAAATACTTGTTTTAATGATACATCAACCCATCACTGTTACTTTATTCAAAAGTAAAAGCATGCCTTCATTTTTGGGGCAAAACAGCTTGATTACCCTTATGAAGTAGGAAACAGAGAAAGCCAAATTACATTTCAGATTGAAATATGGGCTACAGCCTATACAGGACATAACAGACTCCTTGTTAGGGGTGGGCAATGTAGGTTTAATTTCCTGCAGAATGTGGACAACCTAAAATTTATTCTGATTTCACTGGAAACTGTTTGACCATTTCTTTAGTAGGCATAGGTAGGCAACACTTTGTTTTAATTTCTGATCCATAACACATGACAATAAAGATGAGACTCAGCCTTTGCCTTTCATTGCAAGGCACTGTCCTTGGGTTTTGAACTTGATTTGTTGTTTGTTTGTTTTTTTTAAGTTGATACTTATTTCAGAAGTTGCCTTTTATCTATATTTTGCACAAGTCAATTTAAGAATTAAACTCCCAGAGACTAAGAGTTTTCTTTGTGTTCAGAGGCCATTACCTACACACTTGAACTATGGGGCAGGGGGGAGCAGGCCCTGCAGTGCAGTACCTGGACTTTTCTTTTCCTGGAGGTTTAGGGTTTTTTTCAGCAGGTCCATTTTCTTGCTTTTTAGACACTCTCATACCTCCAGCTTTAACTGCAAGAAAAAAGCACAATTTAAGTAAAAATATCTACAAAATTACATACACTTAGAGAACAAAAAAATACTTATACCCCAGATAACTGTTAACCAGAAATCACCTTACAGTCTTAAACTCCACACTTCACTTGTACACATGCACACACAGGAGCAGCCAAAGAGATCCAGTAAAGGCTCCAGAGTTCTGTGTCATGGCAGACTTGAATCAACATCCAGATACCATAATCAAGAAATCAGAGGGGTTTCAGTCACTGCTAACTATACTAAATCTTAACACCTCACTGTGTTATATGCATTCTTCCCCAGAAACTATTACATCTGAGATTTGTATTTTAAATATAAAAAAGAAAACCAAACCAACATCTAAACACTTTCAGGTTTTGGAACAGTATCACTAACAGCAATAAAGATTTCATGATTAGTTCAAGGTATTCTAGAATAAGTAATGCACATAAGAACCAGCTGCATACTACTTGTGTTCCAACATGTTTAATTATATTTTATTAAGATACCTGCCAATCACAAAACCAATTAGCACTAATTAAGCTACAGGCAACCTAACAACAATTTAAGTTCTGAGGCACATGTGAAAATTCAATTCTGAACAAAGTTATCTAAAATATTCTCTTGAAAGAAACACTTTCTCCCTCTTCAGGAGGATATCTTAAGTTCTGAGATGTACTACATAGCTGTTTTGTAATTTGTTTTTCAAAGCAATGGAAAGCTATCTCAAAGTTTTAATACAGAGTTCAATTTTTGGGTATTTATAAGTGCCTTGTTAGCAGTGTAATCTAACAGTTAAGTGCCTAAATCTTTACTATTTTCCATATTTAGAACGACATGTATTTTTGAAGTTAAAAAAGAAAGTAAGGAGGAACATCCCCCTTTATGCCTTCCTATTAAAAAAAAAAAAAAAAAAAACCACAAAAAACCCCAAACCAAAAAACAAAAACCCCACAACACAAAACCAACCTCAACACATTCAGACTAAATAAAGCCAACAGAAAACTAAAGCACGGAGCTCAGCTGAATCCCTGTCAGAATAAAGGTGTCCACTTGAACGGCCTTGTTCACCACATGCACGGTTCAAATCCCTTACTCCTGCCACCCCACCCCTCTGCCAGAGCCGCCCCCACTGCAGGCACAGACGCCTCATCACAGCTCACCTGCAGAGCTGCAGGGCTGCAACTGCAGTTCCCTGTCCTGGAAATTCAGGAAGGCCGGTACCCACCTCAGGTCACCGGCTGCACTGCTGGAGAGGCCCTTTCAGTACAGCCCCCTGCCACACACACAAACCCAGCTAAGGGCTAGGCACTAGTGAGGCTGACAAAACTTACAAATTCATATAAAAGTATGCTTAAAGGCCCCAAAATGAACAAAAAATACTTTCAAGAAAACAAAACACATCTTAGACAAACAAGCCAGGCCTGTGCTCTTCAGACAGTAAGCGCTCCTAATACACCGGGGGGAACCCCAGCTGGCTCAGTGTGTGTGGTGAGTGTCCCTCAGCTCCAAGTGCTGTCCCGGCAGCCGCTGTCCCCGCAGCCGCTGTCCCCGCAGCCGCTGTCCCCGCAGCCGCTGTCCCGGCACCGCTGTCCCCGCAGCCGCTGTCCCGGCAGCCGCTGTCCCCGCAGCCGCTGTCCCCGCAGCCGCTGTCCCGGCACCGCTGTCCCCGCAGCCGCTGTCCCCGCAGCCGCTGTCCCCGCAGCCGCTGTCCCCCAGCAGCCCCGCCGTGCCCCGGGACAGGCGGGACACAGCGCACGCACTCGTGTGCTCGGCACAGCTCCCGGGCTGGCCCAGGAGCTGCTCACACTCCGTACGATCTACAGGCTCCTCAAAAAACCCTGCCGTGCGCTTGAACACTCGCTACAACTCCCTTACAACCCGCAACTACCCCCACACAAGCCCCGCACGGGCAGCGCGGGGCGGGAGCGAGCGGCCGTGCTCGAAGGCTCCCTCAGAGTGCCATCAGAGAGGGGAAAGGAAGTTTTTCACGTTACGACAGGAGGCGAGGGCTGGCACTCGAAACAGGTATTTCACTACAGCAGAACGCCCGTTTCTGTCCCCGTCGCTCCCGATCCCAGAAGGGCGCAGCCCCGCTCCCGCACACCGAGCGAGCCAGAGACGGGGCGGGTGCGGGACCCGCCGGGGCGAGCGGGCCGCGCACCGCGAACCCGCCTCCGCCACCCCCGCTCCCCCGCGGCCGCTCCTCCCCGCGGAGGAGCCGCGTCTGTCCGGGACGGAGCGGCGAGAGAGCCCCTCACACCGACCCCGGAGCCACCCCGGCCCTACCTGCGGGAGAGCGCCGGCCCGGCGGGACGCGCCTCCTCCGCGCCATGGTAGAACCGGGAACAGCGCACCGGGATCCGGGAGCGCCGGGAACGACACACCGGTCCGGGCGGCAGAGCCTGGTGCGGTCCGGGGTGGGCGGGGCGGGGAGCGGCGCTGAGGGCGGGGAAGGGCGGGAAGGGCGATGAGGGGCGTTGACTGAGGGGCAGTGAGCGGCCGTGAGGGGAGATGAGTGAGGGACGGTGGGGGACGGTGAGGGTCAGTGAGGGACGGTGAGAGACGGTGAGGGACGGTGAGGGACGGTGAGGGGCGGTGAGGGACGGTGAGGGACGGTGAGAGACGGTGAGGGGCAGTGAGAGGTGATGGGCGAGGGGCGGTGGGGGCTGAGGGCGGTGAGGGGCCATGGGCGAGGGGCGGTGAGGGTTGAGGGCGTGAGGGGAGTGAGGGGTGGTGACTTTTAAAATTATTGCTGTAGATTCAAAGGTCTTGATTCAGTGAGGTAAATCTTCCTCTCTTCAATCATTGGTATCTGCTTGAGACAGAAGCAAAACATGGCATTCATATGCCCTCATTAAAAAATGAAACAGTGACCTTAACAAAGATTGACGTTTTATACAACAAAGGCGGTTAAAATTATTTTTTCTATCCATTTTAAGGTTCTAACATACCAGCATAAGCAGTTTGAGTCTTCTGGTCATTACATACTAACAAAGACTTTGTTTTTTCTATATCAGTTATCAAAATGATTCTCCTTCCCTTTTTTCTTAAGAATCTGCTCAAAACTCGTAAACATCAAAAATACCTCATAATACTTCCTATTTCTACATTAGTTTTGGATTTCACCATCCTATTTCCACGTTATTTTATGATTTTTTCATCTTTTATTATTAACACATTACTCATATAATCCACATTTGAAGATCTTTATCTTGGTGATCCTGCTGCCTATACCTTACTGAAATTGTATTTTTGGCTAAGATACAATAACTTACATATCAATCACCTATCATGTCATAAATACAGGAGAGAAACAGCAGGAGCAGGAAGGATATAAGTGCCAAGAAAGGCCGGCAACAAAGCTGCTGGGCAAAGCCACATTAGCGTTATAAAGAGCGGTCTGTCATTGTCAGTAGGTTTTCCAAATCCTGTGGAGTACAAAGGCTGAACTTCATCAGTTTGAACAAGACATATGAAAGATTCAATTAATTTATTATAAAATTCTTTATTAATTTAAGCAAGTCTCCTTGCATTTCAGTGTTCAAAACTGGTTCAAGTACTGATTATTGCCCTGGGTGTTTAAAGAAGCTTAATCTGTAGGCAATAACACAAAACTGTATGGTGATACTCACAAGCTCCTGTTGTTAGTATAGGAGAAAGAACCCCTTAGAATCAGAGACAGTTTCAAACCAGTGCTGCAAAAAACACATGCAGCCTACCAGTGAGAGGCTTTACTCTGAAATCCAGCCCAGGGCACTGTTAGACACAGAGATTTCTCTCTGCTGTGAGGAGTTACATAGCAAAAAAAAGTGTCAAACCCCACTTTGTTTCCAGGCCTGTAAAAACTTACTCACACTCCAAAACCACAACAGTGTAGCCTTTAACAAACCCATCAAACTTAGGAGTTTTACTACTTAACCTGTATAAATGTTTCACAGAATTTATTAAAAAAACCCCACCTGTCATAATGTTTTAATTATCATGTATTTAATCACTTCAGCCAAATGATCCAATTTTGTCATTCAGAAAATGTAGCCTGAATTTCATTTGTTCTTTGAAAAGCTGTGATATGAAATTAACTCTTTGGCCACAATGAAATCTCGTTGTCTTCAGCAGCACCATAATTTCACTCTTAATTAATACAGAATGTCCATAAAATGACATTTATGTTAAACACATATTTTCAAAACACATTTTTCAAAAACGAATGATAAAATTTGATACCAATGAGAATGGCATCCAAAACTGCAGTGAACTGAGAAACTTCCATTACTTTTCTTTATTGCTTAATATAGAAAATACGTATCATTTGTTGTAGTAGGTTTCAGGGAAAAGTTTCCCAGCCTTGGTGGCTCAAGCAGACTATTTGTGTGTGATTTTACAACATTTCCCTGCTATGAAGTAAAAAATATGAAAGAGAAGAGGGAGTAAGAAACTGGTAGGGATTTACAGCATGACAACCACCTTTTTGGGTAACTTCTGTTGGCTTGGATTTTTAGAGAAGGGAAAGTGAAAGGACGTTCAGTCTAAACCAGATATATCTGATATTTAATTCTGTGTGTATGAGGCAGGAAATAGCTTTGCAATGCAGCAATTTCCTCCCTAGAAAAGCAACTTACTTTGCAAATATTAAAGTCAATAGTGCTGCATGTCTCTGCCCAAAAGCATTTAGCCTGAAGTGCATGATGGCAATTTTGATTGGGGAAATAAATTCTTTCAGATAAAATGATCTGCAGGAGAGATAACAAAAGAAGCCTATTCTGAAGTACTTGGTCAGTAGTAAGGGATTTTCATATTCATGTCACTCTACCTCAGCAGAAAAATACTGCTTTTCCAGCTTATTTACCTGAGCTGTTTGGATTGGATAGGTGAAGTTTCATTACTTACCACACAAGGCAGTCATGTAACACAGCTCTGGTGTGCTGCCTAAAGCATTAGTAATGACAAGGCTTAGTGCCATTGTACATCTGTTGCAGGAATTCCTGGGAAAAGCATGGGAACTTGGTTTGAAATCATAAGCTCATGTTGTGGATTTCTTACAATATTAACTACAGTTTACCATTTCTTTTTTATTTTTCTTCCACCCTTTTGACTTCAATGCCTCTGTCACTGGTTACTATCTTTAAACCAGCAGCTGTTGTGACATCTACGTTGTACTTGTTGGAGCACCTCCTTCTTGACAGAGGGGGCAGACACAGGATTTTAACTGTGATAAAGAGACAAAAGTCAAAGGAAATTTTCCTGAGTGGTGCTCTCAGTGCTCTGGAACTCTTCATCTTTCCTGACAATTTCTCCTTTAGAATCTACATTTTACAGGCAGGTTATTACCTGACTGCAAAGTTTGAGAAGTCACTTGGCAGGATCAAGAATCAACATGTTCCCAAGCAGACTGTCTGATCTAATCTGGCTAACAGCTATTAGCATAATTATACACCAGGCACAGTCCACATCTAAACCAAGCACTCAGCATGAAGACATGTGGAATACCTTCCTCATGTGTCATGCTTGAATTCAGCTCTCTCTGTTGTTAAAATCTATTGCTCATGACTCTGCAGTATTTTCCCTTATCCGTCTTATCTCCAGTATTGCTTGTTTTCAATGTCAGAGTTACTAGATTGTGGCTACACATATAAACCGATAGTGATTTTACATCTGGTAACTGAATGGTGAAATACTACTGCTGTTTTCTAAAGTTCAGTGACAGATGGGCAATACCTTTTTCGATTGAGTCAACAGAGCTGGATTTAGAGGCTGCAGGAGCCTGATGGAGACAACAAAAATTCTGGTGCAGGTATATGGCTTATTTTTATATTCTGGTGCAGGCATATGGCTTGTTTTTTATTAACACATGCTTTAATTCCCCCTCCCTGGGTTTTATTTTCTGCTTACAGTAGTTCAACACAAAATTAACACTGTTAGAACATTATTGTTAAGTGTCTCAAGCATGGACAAGACCAATAGTGAAGGCAGCCATATTTCCAGAGGATTTGTATTGATACAATTGTTCACTACTGCTTATATTATGCGTCTGACAAAATCTGTAGGATTTACATCTGTAAAACTTACCAGTTTCTTGTAGGAGACCCGACAAGTTCAAGAACCTGGTTCTGATCTGGAAGCCAGTTGTTTCACAGACTATAAGAGAAGAAGAATTGTCCAGGCGCTCTATGATGGTACTGAAAGGTAAAGGGTAATATCATTAAGGGGAAGAACCATACTGGATAATTTTAGTTATAGAATCAATTTTTTTTTTCACAGAAAGACTGAAAAGATATACCTTTGTCATCATGTGTTTTATCCACTTAAGTGTCCTTTTTAAAAAAAGGTATCGCTGGGTAATGGAATAAGTGAATCAGTTCTAAAGAATTAAATTGCAGCACCCTGAGCTGCATGGAAACATTGCACAGATGTCATGATTTCTGTCATATCATAAGAGCAGCATTTTTTCCTCAAAGTTAAACACAAGAATCCCCTGCATTTTGTTCCTGTTTAGCATGGGTTTAAACTTTCACCTTCAGGAGAGTCAAATGGTGGGAAGCAAAGGAAAGAAAAATACCTTTGAATATCTTGCAGTTTGTACGTGTCGTGTGCTGTTGAACTCCTTGGAACTGGCCAGCTCCAATCACTTCTCATCTGTTGCTTTTTCTACACAAGCACAGAAGAGCAACTTTTTATGTCAGTGATGAGCCACTAAAGGCACATGACAGTCAGAACCTCATAGTGGACATGTTTGTGAACAAGAAATGTACCTTTTCCTCAGGGAGGGTGGGTTATAAGTTGGCACTTAATGGAGTAAGTGCCTTTGGAATAGCAGCTTCCTGAAACAGCCGTGATGGCGAGATACTCCTTGGAGGGATGTCAGTGAGCTGGAAAATGTGTTTGGAAGGGTTGTGAGCAGCATCTCACATTTCAGCTAAGTTAACTTGCCTGCCCTCATCCTGTGGGAGCAGTCCCCATATCTTTAGGTATTGTATAGGAGTTGAATCAACTCTTCATGTGGTTTGAGCAGAAAGAAATGCTCTGAACACAGAAAGAGAACAAAACCCTCAGTCTGACAGCTGAATGCCGGTGTTCAACAACTCAATGGGCAGGTACATAGGATGGTATGTCTGAAGAAACTGTTGCATTCTCCTTTTAAAACTCCATAAAATATTCCCGTTCCCCTACTTGTCCTCACATTCCCCCATAGAGCGGAGATGTGATTAATTCCTCAATTTTCTTTTTCAATTTCACTCTCTACATTTTTTTTCCAAACAGACAGAAGAAACTGTTGTCTTAATTGTTTGCATGAGCCATGTCACTGAAGATTCAGTGTGCAGTGAGAGCATGCTCATTGGCAAGGTATTTTAGCATACATCATCATCATTCTTTGAATTACTACGTCCTTTTGCTATGGGGAAAGGTCTATTTTGAAATATTTGCAGTGTCAGTTCACAGTGGAAGAGCAAATGCTTCGTCCTTAGCAGGACCTGTTTCAATAGAAATAGTGAATCTGCCGTGTCACCCAATCCTGGAGCCATTCTGCTTACCTGCTCTTGTGTCACTGGTGCCATCAGGACACTGGAAACACTGGGAACCCAAGGGAAGTGCAGTGATGGGGAGCAGTAACAGTGGTTAGGACAGTGTAGAGGTAACAGACTGTTCAGCACCAGGAGAGTGTGTGATTTAGGTACTTAAATAATCAAACATTTTTATGGGAAAGAAACCCAAACAGAAGGTAGTCAAAATGGAGACTGTAATTTCTATGACAGCAAGGTGACCTTCATTTCCCTGGGGAGAGGAAAGGGAGGAATTGAGGAGTGATGGAAAGAAAACAGTACCTTGGATTGCCCATATCAAAAATAAAAGCACGAATCCTGGTAGGAAGGTGCAGGATTTAGCACTTTGGGCTGCCAGCCTGACACATTTCCACTGGAGAGAGCTGGGAAAATGGCCCAAATGCTTTGATATATTTAACCTGCTTAAAAACATACAGTTAGAATTCATGATCATGGTATTTGTTTATGAATATCACACAGAGAAAATAATAAGAAAAAAATGAACAGGGAACAGCTTTCCATGGATGAGACTTCCATATTTATTGTTATTCCATGTGCATAGAAAATGGCAGTGAAGTTCCTTATGAAATAGGCAGGGAATGGGAGACGTGTGGATATACTGGACCGGACTTTGTGCTTCAAAATTACATGATTCATTTTTTAAAGTTTGGGCTTTTTTTCCTCTTAAAATTCATAACATTTTCTTGGATTTCTTTTTGTGCACTATGTTTCAGATTCCTTTTCCAATGACACACTGCATTACAAATGGATGGCACTTGAGACCGAGGTGGTGTTTCCATATTTACACGCACGCAGAAATGTACACGACGCAGTAGCATACAATCCTGACATTTAGTAATAGCAAGGAAACAGGGGCAGCCAGTGGATTTTTTCTGTACAAACTATCAGACCAAGACTTTTATTCACATAAAAAAAAATCGGCTTTAATTTGCTCTGACCTACACACTTTCCAAATTCATTGTACTCAGTTCTCAAACCTTTCATCACATCGCCCACACCCTCACCAGACTACAGGAGCTACAAGTAATGATACCTAACACCTAAACAGAGCAAAACTATCCCTGCCAGCTTTTCCTCCTGACAATTCCTCACTCAAAAAAAAAAAAAAATAATCCTCCTTGTTCCTTCTTGTCTTTCACTTTCGCATTTCACAACCAAAGCAACTCAGGGCCGTTCCAGTCCTTCTCGAGCCAGATGAGAAACCACCACGCTGGGCTGTTCTCTCTGGTGCTACACCCAGGAGTCAGGGGAGCCCGGGTACTGTTCTGCTCGGTAAGAAGATCGTCTGGTGGAATAAAAGTCTACGTAATTGGTGGTTGATTTCAGTCCATACTGTGTTGTGTAATCTGAAGCAGCAGGAAAGTGAACTCGGTCGTCGAAGTAGGGGTCCTCGTAGCTGTGTGGGGACTGCAGGTACAACCGGTAGGCATCGTAGTTTTTCCTGGTGGTATCTTCTTGGCTGTAGTATAATTGCTGATGCTGCTGGCAAAATGATAGAAAAATAAGCTTTCAAGGTATAATTAACAGAGAAAATACTTGTTTCTCAAACTCACACACATTGTAAAGAGCCTTTCCCAAGTGCAGCTCTACCAGTGACAGTAACACAGGTTACTGTGTTACCTCCATGAAACGCACCCAAGAGAATGGTACATTTCCCTGGGCCTGCTGCGTGTCTCCTCTCACATCACTGGGAAGGGAGAACAACCTGAGCACAGGTGTAGAAGGTACAGAACGTGACCATACCTACCAATCCCCCCAGCCCAAATCAAATCAGAACAGGTCTCAGAGGAAGCAGGCAGGCCCAGCACCCCTGAGCTGGGACAGAGCCACAGCCCCCCCGAGCCTGGGCAGCTCCGGCCTCACCTGCAGCCGGCGGTTCTGTTCCCTCGCGGGAGAGGAATAGGAACTGATGTAAATTGGGGAAGCTTTGCTGGAACCTGGCAGAAAACAGTTCAGGGCATAAACTTTAGTCTTTGTTCTTCCACCTCTTAAGTCTATTGGCTTCTATTTTGCCTATTATGTAGCACCCAAACAATTAACTCTGTAGATTTTAGCATCTACTAATGATGTAATGTAATAACTGAATAAAGGCAAATGTTGTCCCTCATCAGCAGTTACAGTGAAGCCAAGAGGCTTCTTTATGTTGCTGTTTTTTGTTTTACAGATTCATAATGTTTAAAACAAGGCATTTCCTTCTCCTTAGTGACAATCATCTACTGGTGTGCTACTTGGGTCACATAAGAGAGAAGGAAAAGGGAGATCAAAGATTCTGATCTTTTGGTATAATTTAGTAATATAATGTTATACAACTGCACGTTATAATTTATAACATCATCATATAATGTGAATAATAGAACAATTTTCTGTAATAGTATTCTAAATAAAAATAAGAATTCCAACCACCTCTCACCTCCCAATATGCAAAGGGATCTACTCTGGTCCCAGGGCAGTTTACAGAGATCAGCAGAGCCAGGTGACATCCTGCCCTGTGCCACAGCAGGGAATACAACCAGTGGAAATGGGAAGCACCAGTCAGTACAACCAGCCCACCACTGAAAGTGCCTGTGACTGAACTCCTCCCCAAGGAGCCTTTCCCGGTGCAGTTCCCAGCTCCCAGCTTACCAGTGTAGATGTCCTTGTGTGCCACGACATCGCCCTGGCTACTGTAATACTGCAGAGAGGGGTGTGTCCTGTCGTACTCCGGCCGGGGCTCCCTGATCCCCAGCAGAGCCGGGGACGAGGATGTGCTGCCAACTGGTGGGAAAAGAGAGGTTCTCAGAGGAAACAGCCGCCTTTCACACACCCAACCTTCCTCACCCCTTCCTGCCCTGAGGGTTCACAACCAGCAGGTGGGAAAGGACAGGACAGTCACAGCTGTTCCTGGGTGAACCACCCCGGTGACAACTTCCACTGCCTCCCCTTGGCCTTGTTACACTCTGGAGCAGGAAAGCAACGCTTCCTATGAGGAGTTTTTACTAAGTAGTCTTTGAAGTACAACAGCCTCTCAATATTATGTTATAGCTGCTCATCTACTTCCTACTTGCCATTAAAAGAACAGGAGTAACACAGTTGTTCTGCTGGTGTATCCGGGGAGAGAAAGTGCCCAGATAGGAATGTGACAGTTGGTATCTGAATCTCCTTTTACACTTGGGTAGAATCCAGTCAGTTCCCTGAGCCTATGCCGTACTTGCTTCCTTGGTGGTTGAGAGGAACTCTGGCATGAAAGACACTATAGTTTACTTCTTGGAGGAAAATAAATCCCTTGTGGAGCCCTTGTTTTTCCAAGTCTACCATGTCATGAAGGAACGTGTGAGGGCTGTTATTTTATGTAAAGACGTAATTAAACAAGAGTATTGTAGGAACTGGTCAGTGATTTTAGCAGCCATGGTAGGTGGGTATTTCTCTGTATTAACAGAAATCTGCTTAGAGAGTCTTGAGAAGAGTAAATTGGATAAAATAAAATGTGAAAGGAAGACAAAATAGAAGGCTTCAGGTAGGTTTTGAACCAACCCTCAGGAAGATGTAAATCCTAGTACTGAAGGCACTAAGGGAACAAAGGCGAGAAATAAACGAGCAGGAGTCAGAAAAGTAACATTTTTGTATTTGGTTGCTCATCCTAACGGGACGTGACATAGTTGGGAATGACAACGGGCTCCTCGCTGTGGGTCTGTCGCTGTTTCTCTCTCGGGTACCCACGTCCACGGTGCCCACACAGCGCAGGGGGAGCAGCTCTGCAGAGGGCAGCGTTGGCACCAACGTCCAGCTGTGCACACTGAGGATCTCGCTGTGCAGGAACACCCAGAGCACCTGAAGTACTTGGCTCAAGCACCAAGGGGAGACAGCCTGACCTCCACGTTTTAGATGAAATTAGTAGCAACCAGAGAGGCTCTTTGAGTTAAAAAAAATGGAAAGCAGGTCCTCTTTGCCCTCCCTGACTGACCTGACTGCATGACAGGTGACATCTGCTGATTGCCTGTGGATAGAGAAGGGTGGGACTTGAATCGCTCTCTCTCCAGTGTTGATACTGGTGTAATAAAGTGACTTTGATTCCATCCATCCTGTGGAATGGCAAAAAGAAAAAAACATCAGAATAAATGGCGAGTTATAAATAAAGGAGGAGTTTTTGTGGCACTATTTTCCCGTGCAGGCTGATTCTGTACTTCACCTTTTTGTAAATGCTCCGGAGGTCTCGGTACTGCCACAGCGTGTTCAGGACCTGGGCCGCCGCCTTGACAACCTTCAGGGAGGACCTGGGCAGGGGAAGAGTGTTCAGTGTGAGAAGACACTGAATTCCACTGCAGAAGAACAGTGTTCTGAGCTCCACAGCAGCCCCAGCTGCTGCTGTGGGGCCAGGCCAGCCCTGCACCACCAGTGTGAGCACGGCCCAGCCTGGAGATCAACCCCACAGCCACTGCCCTCTCCAGCCTGGAATGTTCCCTTCAGGTCACCCATGTGAGGAACACAGAGAGAGGGGTTGAAATAGCTACTGTCAGTGTCTGCAAGAATTAAAAATCACTAAAGAAATATTCTGTGTAGTGCATTCCATAAAAATGGAGACTTCAGAGTTCAAATCACTGTACAAAACTCCTAATAGCGGAAAAAGAATAAAAAATAAAAGAGAGCTGCTATTAAAAATTTCCAGGCATCCTCAGCTGAGGATGTGTTCTCAGTTCTGTGATGCACTGCTGGAAGCTTTGGTTGGGAAAATACTTTTTCACTATCAAGAGCAAGACAAAGAAAGTTGCTGCATTTATAATTAAAAACAAAACCAGGGCATCTTTTCATAGAGAAATGGAGTAAGCTGGGAATGGTACTGCAGTAGTGACCAGACATTAAATGCCACAGCAGGGACATCTGTGGTAAACACAGGCCTCTGTCTGTCACTGTGGATTCATCCAAATACAGCATTTGGAAGAAAACACTGAAAAAATCCAGTTGATAGAGTTAATCAATGAGTAGACACTGATTATGGTCACAAGATCTTAAATTTGCTCAGTTTACTTCATTGCCTCATAAATGTAAGTGCAGATGCAACTTCACATGTTGTCTCCACAGAGCAGTGTGGTCACAGAACGGATCACTGCACCCACACCTGCAGCTGGAATGAGCCTGTGTCCCTTGGACATGGAAAGTGATACAAACTGAGAATCCTCAAAACAGCCCAGCTCCTGGTGAGCCAGACCGTGCTAAAAACCTGGTGTGGTTAATTCACACTGACCTACGTGTCTGAGAAGAGATCCCTTCCTCTCCTTTACCATCTGATCCAATCTGGGAACAGCATGCAGGGCTGACTGTACCACCAGTGTCCCACTATCCATGGGAGGACAGGTGACAGCCTGATCTGTGCAGGAGCCCTGTTGAGATGGAGCACAGTGACACTGAGCACATCCCACAGCTATGGGGTCCCTGGGGCCTCCTGCTGCCCTACCCTACAGCTGTGGGGTCCCTGGGGCCTCCTGCTGCCCTACCCTACAGCTATGGGGTCCCTGGGGCCCCAGCACAGGCTGCTGTCACTTGGCTGTCCCGCTCTCACAGGCTTCATTCCCTCTCCACAACCACGATGCCAGCACAGGAGTTGGCTCACGGCCCCTGGAGCCCAGGGCTGGCACAGAGGGCAGCACTCCCTCAGCCAGCACTGGCCTGTGCTGTCCCAGGGGATCCCCCTGGCCATATTCTCTTTCCACTGACCAAAGGGCTGCACCAGATACAATAAACAGCTGCTGGAAACATCCTGACAAAGGTGCCCACACGTGCCCAAAAGAATTCTTTTAATCTTGTAGGCGTTTAAGAGGGGGCAGTTTAACTCATTCACCCTGAAGAGGCCCCATGACCATGGTTACTGTGGGCAGCTGTAGAAGCCTCCAGAAGCTTTGGATGGAGAACACCCTGCAGAGCACAGCGTCACCAGCTGCCCCCTCCCTCCCAGTGTCATTCCAACTGCCAGCTCCTCAGATCCAGACTGCAAAACCAGATCTTTTTTTCACTCAAAAAAAATTTCACGCAATCTTAAGCATTTTAAATGGGGCCAGAGCCAGTTCAGGGACGAGCGTTGCAGCCACTCACCTGTCCCCTCTCCCCTTGGTGATGTTGACCAGCTTCTCGATGCCGCCGGTGTCGGCGAGGGCCTTGGCGTTCTCCATGTTCTTGCTGGTGACCTCGTGCAGGGCGCAGCAGATGGCGGCCACCGTCTCGTCCGACAGCACGCTCGGCCCGTTCCCGCCCGGCAGTCGGTTCACCAGGTCCCGCATGGCGTATTTACCTGGAAACCCCAGAGAACCGGGTCACGCCCACAGCTGGGACTGCAGGTGGGAAATGGCACTAAACGGCAGCTGAGGGCAGTGAGAAGCAGCGCAGGATCAAACCCTGCCAAGAATTCACATTTTACACGGAGTCAAGAGAGACCAAAGATCGATTTTTGAATGTTTTTTTCCTTTTCGCTTAGAAGTGTGAGAAGCTGAATTTTGCATTGAAACAGGAGTATTTGTAAACAAGGATTATTTGGAGAAAGCAGAACTGTTCAAGGAAAAATGTTAGGCTACTTGACAGAGCAGTGCACATTCCTGAGCTTCATCTGTGGGAGGGTTAAAGGAATCTTTACATTAACTGGGAATTCTTTCTTTTGGATGTTCTTTTCACCTTATTTGTTACCTGTCAGAGCTCAGCTCTGTCAGACTCCAGCTGCTGACTGATGTCAGGGATAAGCTGCAGACAAGGGACAGAACTAAAGATAAGGTTTGGTTTTTTCCTGTTTAGCTGTTAATTGAATGGTTGATCGATTTTATTGAAGACGTGTATTGGTACATAACAGTGAATGATGAAGAAGCTTTGCACAAAGCCATTCACTATCTATTTGCATCGTGTGCATGAAGGGGAAAAAAATTACCCAAAAAGGAAACCTGCAAGCAAAAGGAAATCCCCTGGAAAACCATCCTCAAAACGCTGTCTGCAGCAGCACCCTATCAGTGCCATTCCTTTAGCAAGCTCACCCACATGCTGCATATTCCAACATGTATTGTTACTTGCTGGAGTCCTCATCTCTCACTTCCTTCAGTGTGACCACAGGAGCCCATTGCTCCTGCCCCACACAGGCAGAGAAGCTCCTAAAAAGGATTTCTAGCACAGGTGATGTATTTTATACAGAGATCAGATTCAGAATGTATCTGAAAGCCAGAAATTCTTTCAGTTACAGCTTTGAGTGGGAGAGGGAATAAGTGGAGGAACATTCCTGAACTGAAAATTCTGCCAGGAGTGCCAGAAACATCCTGACAAGAGAGTATCACCCAAGTCTGACCTGCACAGGGCTGGTGCTACAGAACAGGAGTCTCTCTTTACTAACTCCTTGTGCACTGCAGGAAAACATGCTCTGAATGTCCCAGATGGAGAAGCTTCAGAAACAGATAATAAAGTTCCGTCCACCTGCATTTCTGTTTTTGAGAATAATGATCCTCCTATCTATATAAACAGTCTTTATTTCCCTGTCCTAAAAGTCTACACACAGAAAATGCTTCTGAAACAAAAAAGAGACTTTTTTAGACCACACCATGTGTTAGCAGGGTTCACTGAAGCCACAGTAGCCTGAGGCTGAGGCACGTTCAACACTAACAGACTGAGGTTCCTCATCAAGGCAGGAAAGATTGTTTGAGGTGTTTTTAATGCTAGATGAGAAAGGCACAGATGAATGCTTAAAGTGTTAAATATTAGAATTGACAAGTGAGAAACAAAGTTCTTCTAGCAAGCAGCCCTTACTTAGTTCAGCAAAGACATACATACTGCTCTATATCTGGGTTTTCCTGGACAAACTTTACCAGAAGAGGATTTCTTCCCTCTCTCCCTGTCCAATACTGTTAAACAAAGCACTGCTGTACTGGCACCAGAGCTGTCCCACCCCTGAGAGTATGTGAGGGACCCAAACCTCCCAAAAAGGTGGGCGCTGAGCTCCAAGGAAGCTGAGTTGTGTTTCCATCCCATTTGGCACTGAGGCTTTCCTGTCCAGTTTGGCTGAGCTGAAGGGACTCCCATCCACCAAAGTTTGGCCAATGGCAAACTAATACGGCAACACTGCTCTGAAAAGCTGCTGCTGTCACAAGGATTCATCTCTGTGACACAGTAACCCCTGGTGTGCTGTTCCCATCAGTGCCATCTCACCCGGGCTTTGCCCCCCGAGGGACACGGCGGTGCTGCTGCTCTCCCCCAGGGCGGTCTGTACGTACCAATGAGCTCCTTGTTCCGGACGTCCAACGCCATGTTCCTTAGGGCAGTTGCCACAGAGGACACCACTCTGTCATTGTCCATCCTCAGCAGCTCCACGAGGATGGGCAGCCCCTTCTCCTTCCTGACGGCGGCGCGGATGTAGGCTGCAAACTGACACACAGCCCGTCAGCCCCGAGCCCCGCGGCCCCCACGAACAGCTGCATCTGCGCAGGCTGTCTGGGGACACTGCCAGTTAAAGACCACATGTTCAGTGTCTGCCTTTTCTGGGATTATAAAGAGCTGTCTCTGCCATTTTTCATTCATTCCTCTTACAAAGCACTGCTTAAAAAAGAGAAAAAATACCTGAATAGATGACAATCACTGAAAAGGGAACAGGGCGGTCTGGGTTTTGTTTGTTAGGTTCTGGGGTTTTTTTAAGACCAGTTTTATATTGGTCAAAAAGGCTTAGTTGGCTTGCTGCAAGCAAAAGAAGCAGTTTATGTTTGCTGGGTTTTTTACTCTCTCCATGACAAATACATGACATCAATAAAGTGTTCTCATGTGCGGCTTTTGTAGCATATTATATGCAATGACCAGAATGTATAGAAATAAATAATGGAATAGGGAAAACTCCCAAATTTATTTGCACTGGTCTTCTTTCAACAGCATCTTCCCACCAGAACTCAGACCCAGAGGATGCCAGAAGATTATTTTGACCCACTATGTGCTGGAAGGAACCCTTTTCTGTTTGTTTGAAACAAATGGTACCAATTTCAAGACGAGCTTCCATATGGCTCTTCCTGCCCCCTCCCCTTTCCACACTTTTCACTGTGGAAACATGACTGCAGCACGTGAGCACTAATGCACAGACAAGAGGGGAACGCTCAGGTGCACGTGAGAAAACTGCATTTTTCCCCCAAACACACTCCAAGATCTTATTAGAAAAAGCAACCAGAGTACAAGGAGAAGAAGAGGAGGAGGATTTCCCATACCTTCCAGTTGCCTGCAGAGAGGTTCTGGAGAGATCCTGCAGAGCCCTCCAGAGTGGCTGGGTTGGAGCTCTCTGCCAGGAGTGTCAGGTATGGCTTCACTACCGATGGGTGCCAGAGCATCTCCACCCCTTTAGGAGACTTGGAAAATCCCGGGATAGGGCCAACTCCATCCCACTGAGAAAGAAACACAGATTTGTAACGACCCAAAACCTCCATTTTAATTCAGCATAGGATCATTTTCATCAAAATACGTCCTCCCCCAGCGTGAGCCAAACCCCACCTGAGGCATTTGCGGTACAAGGAAAACGCAAACCTGATCCTCCTGGGAAGTTTTTTTTTTCTTCTTTTTTTTTTTCCCCCAGCAGCTTGGCTCCGAGTCCTTGCTCGGTGACTCCTTTCCCAGCAAGTCATCCAGTTCATTGATTCCCAGCAGCCGTGCCTGGGGCACCTCCAGCTCCAGGCGGTACGAAAGGTTCCTCAGGGTGCACACACAATTCTCCACTGTCTGAACCAAATCAGAGAGATGCCTTGTCACCAGTTCTTTCTCACAGAGATAAACCCAACCAAAGCAATCCAGTAGAGGTGAAAAGATGCTAGGAGCATAAGCTCTAAATTCTAATGCTGGGCTCTGGCCAGTGCTTGGGCTGTTTCTCTGGGAAAGCTGCAATCTCTCTTAAATCTGACAATATTTATAACAGTGGTCTCTGCTATAGTGGCTTATTCTTTAGTATTCTGAAAATGAAAAGCACTAGAAGCTATTATTATTTTACTGAGGCATGACTTCTGCAGCACAGCTGCAAACGAGAAGTGATGCTGTGCAGGGCTTGGGAGCGACGCCAGTTGAGCTACGGACACCCCTGTGCTCAGCTGAGCCACACAAAGCCCCAGGGATCCCACCAGACAGTTCAGCACCACGGTACCTGTAGGTGACACATGCACACACCTTGCTGTCGTAGTCTGAGGTGTTCACACAGGTGTGGATCACATAGAGCAGAGAATCAACCAGCCCTTCACAAGACCTCATCTGCTTCCGTGCCTCCTCCCCAGCAGAGCTCAAGTTCCTGAAGGTTGGAATAACCAAGGAACATGGTGTATGCAAGGACAGACAACCATTTATTAGACAGTTTGCAAAAGGTTTTGATGTAGCTGATTAGTAATTAATCAGTCAGTAACTCTTAGTGACTAACTTGGTTATTTTCATATTTTTTTAATAGAAGAAAAAAGAACAATTGGAAAAGCAGCCTAAATGATGGAATTCTGTAATTTATAGAATAAAACAACTCTTCTGTTTTTAAAATTACAGTATGAAAAGGACCTGGACAACATGACTAGTCTTTAAAAGGGAGTCTTCTAGAAGAGCAGATACCTCAGGCATCCTGTTGTATTGCGCAGAACGAGGGAAGTCTGGAATTTAATTTTATGATCATCATCAAAGGAGGAGCTGTTCCATCCCGAGTGGGGCACTATCACAGTGTTTGTCAGCGTGGACAGAGCGTCTCTAATGATTGTCATCTTCACAGCATCACATGAAGACAAGTTCCAGAGAACCCCTTAGAAGAGATTTCCATTGCAGTAAAGTCAGCAGACACTTGGCAAACAAACATGAAGCAACACTCAAACTTAAAAGACATCACTTTGAATATGTGATGTGATTCTAGAGCAGGCAGAACTTTGAGAGCCAGCATCCAAAAAGGACAAAAGCAAGGTGGAACAGTGGAGGAGGGTATTGGGTCTTTTCCAATGAGAAGAATGGCCTGCCCTGACATTCCTGCTCCCTCACACCGTATGCCAGGAAAGGCCAAATTGGACGTAAAAAACTTTCTTCCTGGAAACAACAGCAACAAGTCCAGAGTGTGTTCCATTGACCTATCAGCCAAAAGGAACTGCCATCCATCTTTTATCCTTGGGCAGAAATCCCTACTTTCCCTGCCCTGCAGTCTCTGTACATGACATTCAGATATGGAGGTATCAGACCTGACATAAATCACCAGCAGAACTGTATATACAAACAATATGCTAAACACAGCATTGAATCCTCTTTTTCGTCATAAAACACAGCATAAAGGTCACCCAAAGTCTCACCAGGTACTGATCTTACTCAAAATATTTCCCTCACACACAGTATTTTCCTGACTGCACGGTTGCAGGGCCACGCACACGCAGCAAACCCGGCTGGCAGCAGCTCCTCAAGAGCCCCTCAACAGCTGCCAAACCAAAGGTTCCCCTTTGACTAGATCTTGAACATCCATTTCTTCAGAAATAAATTAGGAGGGGATCAGACAGCAAATGCTGCAGGAGTTCACAAAAACGGAAGTTTATAAGACAGCACAAGTTTTTAATACAGCCACACAAAAATGAGCAAGACAAATCTTTGCATGAGACACCTTGTTGTCTTCTCCTCAGGGGGGCCAAGAGAAGCCCCTCCAATTAAGGGGCTCCATGGGAGAACACAGACATGTGGAGATTTACTGATTGATTTTGTCTTGATTTCTGGTTACAGGCAGATGAAGTTCTTCCTGTGTCCCACAGGGGTTCCTAGAGCTCCTGCTCTCAGGGTTCAGCTCACACACAAGGATAGTGCAGCCCTGTCACAGAGTTGGCTAAAGAGTGAACGTAAAAGGCACTTCCAAAGAAATGGTACCTGCAAAATTAGTCCTGTAAGACAATTTTCTGGATATGATTAAACTACGTACAAAACTACTCCCTAAAGAAAAAAGACCTACCAACAATAAATGCTGCAGATTTTAAAGTGCTCAGGGATTCTTGATACTTTTAATACCACCACAGACCCATTTTAGAGCCATGTTAAAAGTGTTATTTATGATGCTTAACTGCAGCTCCTGTACCACAAGATTTGCCGTCCCAAATCTTCAAAGAGAATTGATTACCAACTGGCAAATTAAGATATAATTTAAAGAAAAGTACCCTCTGGAGTTGTTGTACTGAGTTTTATCACAAAAGTTCCTCCAAGAAGCCCATTACACTTGTGCAAATATCATCCTCTCCATGGGGATTAGCCTGGGAGCAAATCATGGGAGTCCCACTGAGTACCCATGGCCAAACCTGCCCAGAGGCTGGACTCACACAGAGGCAGAGCAGTTGAGTGATTAATGATTTATTTACTGTGTTCAGTATGTGAAGGCAAAAGCTCCCCCAGGACCCTCCGTCTCTTAATTTGGGAGAAGCCTTCGGCTGTTCACATCCCAAAGAGGAGCTGTGTGTTACACAGCCCTTCAGTCCTCACCTTAAAATGAGGACACAACCTGATTATTTGAAGGGTGCTTATTTTAAGATAATTGGCACCAAATTTAGTGCTTATTACAAATAAACCCAGAAGGTAAAGGCAGTTATAATCTGGGAGATTTCCAGTCAAAGACAAGGAAAGTGGTATTAGGAGCTGGTGCAATGCTGTATTAAGGTAAGGGATTAAGGGGTAATTTTGGATGCCCTTTTGTTCCTCATGGTTATGGAAGTACACTTAAAAACAAGTATGTAGCTGTTATGGAATCGTCTGCCAAAGTCCAAAGAGACAGCCTGAGACCATAGGTAGAGGGGGAATTTCCAAGAAACTATTTTTCAGCAGCCATTAACTGCCACTTCCATCACTGTGGAAGAGTGAACATCCCACACACAAACAGCTCTGGACTAAGGATTGCTGAGGCCATTTACCCACCCCAGCAGATCCCTGCTGGCCCAAGCACCTCTGCATGTGGAAGGAGAGGAGTTTCTGCTCCCTGCTTATGTGATACTCAAGTGTGTCTCAATCCAAGTGCCGGCTCCAGCTGCCCCGTGTCTGCCTGACACCCACGTCAGGAAAATCACACACACTGGCACTGCCTGGGGGAGGGAAGAGCCTCAGAGGGTAAGAACACGGTCCAGGAGGGATCAACCAGCTCACCTGTTACCAGCTCCTTGACCTCGGCATCGACCGACTTCCTCAGCAGCCGCAGGAGGGCTGGGATCCCTCCCACATTCTTCATGGCTATTTTGTTCTCGTCTGTAGACTTCCCATAAACCAGGTTCCTCAGCGCACCACAGGCATTCTTCTGAACTTCCAGGACTCTGTGATCCAGGAGATCTACCAGGTGCTTGATTCCTCCCAGCCTACAGACCTGGAAAGTAGAACGTGAGGCCCATCAGCACCCACTGACCTCACCCATCTCACTCCACAGACGTAAAAGGCTTTTGTTTTTATGGGAACCGTACATCTCATTCTACTTCCAGGAGAAACAGCTGCTAAACCTTCCTGACTTGACTGTTACATGGGACTGAAATTCCTGGGAAGCCCTCCACCACTGAAAAGATTGAGGGGCATTTTCAGTCACTTGCTCTATTCAGAGGAGAATTGTTACTGCTTTAATTGTTTCCCAGCAAGGCAGTTTTTAAAGTAATTTCCTATACCTCAGAATTTTTTTTTAGGGAATATTAGAAATAAGTGCTGATTATCACTGTGATCGTCACCAGAACATCAAAACCACCACTACCTTTTCATCTGCCTCCCAGCAAGAGTGAATTATGTTGGGCTATCTTCTTATAAAAGTTGCACCAGCATTTTATTAATACAAACAAAATTTATACTGAAAAGAACAGATTAACACACACACACATAGGATGTGAATGAAAAAGCAAATTCCTTCAGACCAACAGCTCACAGCTGCTCTGCAAAAAGAGCAGTTCTTCAAGTGCAAAGTTTCTAGAAATTTCAACCATGCTCTTAATATTCACCCAGATGTATCCCTCCCCCACACCATAGTGACATAAACACTGTCCTCTACGTATTTCTAGGATTAGACTCCTTTCCTTTGCCAGACAGATCACTCATTCCCTATGATGCCTTAAAACACTGATCAACAACAGTGAAAGCCTTCTAGAGCTCCTGGTTGTTCTAGTCTCCAGTCATCACCTGGTTACACAAAGCCAGGCTCTGGCAAACAAATTTTACAGTTCTGCTCGATTACACAACTTCGAGGTAAAAGATTTCCACGGAATTCCCGTGCAGCTCTTATGACAGGAAAAATCTGTGTTTGTGTGTAATGACACATCCCCAGATACTGCAGTGTTCGCATCCATGTGGCACACCGGAAACACGAGGTCACAAACACCGTGTAATGCCGAAACCCAGGAGCAGAGGCGAGGCCTGGTGTCCTTGCCCCGTGCCAGGGGCACAGGCAGCACGTACCTCTGTCTTGACCCTGTTGTCCCCGAAGCACAGGTGCTGCAGGTAGGCAGCTGCGTTGGCCTGCACCGACGGGAACTGGTGCTGCAGCATGTGGATCACCTCGGGCAGCTCCGGATCCCGCCACGCAAACTCCCTGCACGAGAACACAGTGCACACAAGGCATTACTCCCAAACACAGGCTGTTTACTAAGGGCAAGAACATCTTGTCAACAATCCAGTTTTGTTCTGGAGTAACAGGGCAAGGAGGAAAACAAGGCACAATGGGATAACGACTCACATCACCTTTTAGTCTTTCAACTGGACAAGGACACTATATCCATGGAGCTTCACTTGGCTTGTGGACCGCACAAATACAAATATACACTAAAGTTACACCAACTCAAATGCTTCAACCTTCATAAATATCCCAAAAATTAATTATATAGTGCAACTGATACCCCCTCAACAGTGCTGCTCAGAGCCATCTCTTCCACAACATTTTTCTCTCAGCGCTCAATATTCTTCCTAAGCTGAAGCCAATTAAACCTCAACAAAACCTGCACACCCTGAAGTGTCATTGGCAGGATCAGATGCAAGAAGTTTGATTTGAGTTATTCAGGGACTGTAAATTTTAAATTATTGAAATAAAATACTGTTCACTAAACAATCATGATTTTGTGCAGACCAATCCTAGAAAAGTCATGAAACACACCCATGTCCAATTCACAGATATAGAAATATAGTCATTAATAGTTGCTAGGCAATCTGCCTTCTGTAAAGGAGGACTGGGGGGTGAATGAAGTAGTATCTCAAGTTATCCCATGCTCAAAAATCCAAGTAAATAAAAAAAAAGAGCCAAATATGTTCCAAGAACAGTACCTGGGGCGTTGTTCCAAGGCTAACATTGGCCTGGCCAGTCAAATCTTCCCAGGACTCACCCAAAGAGGAATCTCAGTTCTGTGCCCACTTTGAACTGCTCAACAACTCTGAGGTTTATTTCTCCATACTAATGATAACAAAACCTTAGAGAAAACTGCCTTTCTAGTGAAACTAATAGCTTTCCCTCTCATTCCGGTGGTGCTTCCCAACAGCCCACTCTGGGGCTGTGTAACCCCCTCCTCCGGCCCCTCACAGCATGATATGCACATACGAAACTGGAACAGATTAAATGGAAGCTATTCCACTGAGAGATTACAAGGTAAGAAGGTGCATCAGCAGTGACAACTGAGTCAGAATTGCTTTGAAGTTCCTTCCTATGAGTGTGAAGCACCTGTGTTATAAGTACCTCTTCTTGCCACATGCCAGAGCAGTCAGCCAGCAAGTTTTTACTTAGAGCTAAGATTATCCTATTAACATCATTTGGATGAATGTACCACTCAGTTGAATGAAATTAATCCAGTTTCTCAATATCTATTCAAATAATTAAATATATGAATTTCCACCAATAAACAGAATAAAAAAATCCATTAAAGCAGTGCTTTTATTGTCGAGATGGCAGGACAGGCCCAGACTGGAGGAAATGCCCAGTGCTACGACACGCTGCAGGCAGGATCAGGGATTCAGTGTGAGGCTCCTCTCACCATCTCTGCTCCAGGTTTCCCTGGTGCCCAGCATGTCCCTAGGACAGCCCCCAAGGCATAGCTGAGCCCAGCTCCTGCAGGAGCAGCTGCCCCACTTCCCACTCTCTCTGAATCAGCAGGATGTGCAATGTGCTTCCACAGCCAAGGATTGCCTGGAAGCTGCCTCAGTGACCAGCAGTCTGAGGAGGGACCAGAATTCCTACCAATTCCAAACCCCGACTGAACATACACAGTGCCAGAAATCCCTCCAGGCTGTGCATGGCCTGGGCATTGATATCCCCAGGTTCAAATACAAGGTTTCAGCACACAGTGTCTATAGTAAATGGCAATGACAATATTACCCCTGTCAGTGGCCCACACTGTGCACAGACATTTCCAACAACAAAGCAGTAATTATTTAAAAAATACATGTGTTCACTTTCAAAATGCCACATTTATAAATGATTTCTAAACTTACTTTGTTTCGAAATTTAAGCAGGCTGCTCATGTAAAATTCATTCAAATAAATTAGGTCTGTACTTTTGAATTTTCAAGCCCAAATTTTCATTCATATAATGAGAAAACTCACTACAGTATTACAGGTTACTCTGTAGACTTACTAAAAATATTTGGAATAATCCAGTCAAATATCATCCAATTTGTTAGTATTTCCTGTAATAACTCCTCCATGAAAATAAGCATGGAAGAAAAATGTAATAACAAAATGCGTAACAGCTGCTCTTTCTTAGTGAAACGGGCAGCCTGTGTTTGTTATTTTGGCTAGAAAGGCACAGACCTGAGTGGCTGAATGAGTCGTGACTGGCTAAGCCATGTACCGAGGGGTGCCGGCGGCGAGCAGTGGGACTTGCCTGGGGTCCTTGTGGATGCTGTCGATGGAGGGGGAGCGCGTGGTGCCGCCGTCGGGCGCGGGCAGCGCGCGGCCGTAGCCGGGCTCGGGCAGCCGGAACGGCACCGCCCGCAGCGGCTCTGCCAGCGCCGCGGGCAGCCCGTAGTTGTTTCTTTGGTATGTGAGGGTGCTACGCTGGCTGGAGGAGCGCTGCAGGTTGCCCATGCCTAGGACAGAAGAGTGTCAAAACCAACCAGGTAACCAAGGTCTGCTGAACAGAAGGGACCACACCTCGTTAGCGGTGCAAGCAATAAAATATCAGCCTGGAAAATGCACACAGTTCCACGTGGGAACCTGTCGTCAGATTTCAGGGAGCAACTCCTCAGTGTCCCAGGGAAGGTGGAGAGGTTAGTTACAGAATGAAAGGTTTGGTGGGATCAGGCCTGTGCCTCAGCTTGCCTCAACAAGTACTTAAAGTGCCAACAAGCAGAAATCTGGGTCAAAAATGTTTTCAAAGTTTATAACAACAATTCACCAACTACACTAAAAAGGAAAAGTAAGTAAACAAAAATGTACATTGTTTATTGTTTATACGATACTTTGCTTTTCCCAACTACAGGTACGTTTTCCCTAACTAAAGGTAACAAGAGGATCATTCCGAAGGCAGAGCCGGGCAGTTCAGGAACAGGAACATGCATCTCCCTGACTGAACAGAGCTGTTGTTGTGGCTTTTGTTCTTCCAAGGTAGGTGGTATTAAGTAGACCAGTAAACAAAGAATTCCAGTTTCTAGTTATGTTTCCTCATTGGCACATTCTGACAAACTCCATTTACTATAGGTAGAAAGCAGAAGAACTGCAAAAACTGGTGCCTCATTCAGCACTTCATTCTCTTGGTATTAGCAAACATTAAAAAAGCCATTTTCAGGTGTGTGAAAACATGACATGAATTGGCCAGTTCTCTATAATTTTTTTCTGGAGTTACTTAACTAACTCATTCTAATATTTTGAGAGTTTTTTGAAATCACTATACAAATTATTAATCAACCTTAAAGAACAAACTGTACTGCAACATACATTTCTCCCTACAGAAAATAAATCCTAGTACTAATCTAATGCCTATGCTCTTCATAATACACAAGTAGCAATTCTGTGAGGTACTAGAGGAATATCCCAGTTCCCACAGACAATCCTCAGCTGTAGCATTTACCATTATCCTTTGCTGAGAAGTTGGGTAAAATGGTATTTTTACTGTGAAAGATGCGGTAGGTAATTCTAGTGGCAAGCTCTTGTTTTACTGTATTGATGAATAAAAAACCGATGAACCAACTCAATTCATAAGAGAGTGATGCACAGAGAATGCAAGAGGAAGCAATAAATCCTATGTGTCATGAAATATGCTTATCTCAGATGTACCTGAGCGTGTGATATCAGACAGAACACACTCTGACCCCGAGCTGACACTGATATATCGCCCCAGGCATTCCCTGCAAACATCACGAAAGCCTTTGAATTCCTGCTGGTTACTTTAAGTCCTTCAAACCTGGCTTTATCTCCATTAATTGATCCCCTCTAGTTCTTCCTTTGCACTGGCATTACCTATCTGAGCCCTGCTCTCCTCTATCCCTGTGTGCCGGGACGCGGGGCTCGGGCAGAGCCCGTGGCCGTCACCCACCGGAGCCGGCGCGGAACAGGGCGGCCTGGGAGCCGTGGTGCAGCTCGACGGTGCCGTGGTTGGGGCTGCGGAACACGGGGCTGTAGAACGTCCTGCCCTCGTAGATGGGGGTGATGTGCATGTCCGGGGACAGCGCCGGGCGCAGCTCCTGCCCCAGCTGGCTGTGCTGGCTCGCGTACGAGCTCCGCAGGCCTGCAACCAAGCACAGGGAAACATCGGCATGGCCCCTCTCCAGCGCAGGAGAACCCAGCTGTCGGGACTGCATCCCTCCTCCTTCACCAAGGAAAGGTGTTGGTTATATCTACAGTCACAAAGATTTATTCAGTACTTTTTTTGCCATTATTAAATGACCCATACCGAAAGACTCACCGACAAAGCAGCATTTCTTTGACAAAAAGACACTGACAATTCGAAGTTTTCCAACTCAATATTTTTGGTATCATTTACAGTTGAAAGTCTAAACCATTTCATGACTCCGAATAAAAGCTGAGTCAGCACATGCAGTGCGCAGGTTCAGCAATGACAGGGTAAGTGTGGACCTGACAGAAATCCCATTGGGACAGAGGGCACAGGGCACAGCCTAGAGGGGGTTATAATCCTGAAACTGAAACAGTCCGGAGCAGTAAGAGCAAACATCTGCTCAGTAGTGGCAGCAGAGACGTAAGCACATGGAGAAAAGTCTTTATAAAGGTTTAAATAGTCTGTGATGTGACTATATACACATATAGTCAGCAGCTGGGCTAGATTTTTGTTTTCACCTTGCTATGTATTAGTATTTCATGCAATGAAATATAAATGTATACATAATATATAATATAAATGCATACAGCTTTGTCCATGTTGGCATTACCACTGTAGGCACTAAAGCTCTGGCAGCTATCAAAGTAACAAAACATGCAAAATGAGCTTTGCAAGGGTGACAAAATGAAAGAGATTACAGAACAACTTCGAAAGTACGATGGAGCAGTGATGTGTAACCAAATGTATCCTGCATTTGAGTATTTCCCCCCCAAATCACACACCTGCTCTGCCACAGTGTCTGCAAGGGAACCTTTGGGCCATCACTAAGAAAACACATCTACAGGTGATGAGAATAGAGGGACTTCACCAGGCAGAAGGGACCCACACCTCCAGGTGACAGTGCCATCTCCTGGGAAGACACTCACCTCTAACCGTTCTCCCAGAACATACACCCCATGGAAATGGAGACTGCAAGCACAGAAGGAAGAGAGGAGCTGATCACATAACCATCCTCTCCTCCTGCTTACACAGCAGGGAAGAGCTCTGGATTATACTGAAGGCTGCCACAGCACTAACCTTTCCCACTTCCAAAATTCCTCTCAGAAAACTGATCATCTACAAATTTGAGTTTCAGATTTCAGGTGTTATATTGAATTGCTCCCTCTAAAGGAACATGAAAACTAATTCATACTAGAAAATGTAGGCGTTTTTTAATAATCCTAAGGGATTCTTACTCAGTTTGTAACACAAAGCACAGGGAAGTTAGGGTATTTCAAGTTTCCTGGAAAGATTACAGTTCAGATGGCTATAAAATAAGACACTCTCTCAGCTTGACTACCATGTTGCTAATTATTTCCTTCATTCTGAAAACATCACATTTAAAGTGTCTGTTTCTGAATTACTGATTCACTATCCTGATAACTATTTTTCTAAAGATCTGTCAGTTCACCTGTTTAGACAAGGTGATATTCCCAAGTAGTGGTATTTGTAAAGTACCTTGTTAATATTTCAAAAATGCAGGATTGCTGTTACACCAGAAATGATGCAGTCCTAGCCTGCACACATTTACACCACTGAACAGCCTTTCCCATCAAACTCATTCCCAAATTCTTATCATACTGGCAGATTATTATGCCTTGCAAACAGAGGTGAGGGACAAGATACACCTTTTTCTGAGGAATGAGAGCATTTTGGAGTTTCCTGCAGTGTGACAGTTTAAAAGAAAAAACAAACATTGCTGTCCATTCAAAAGGGCACATGACTGGAAAATCACCTTGTCTGTGCTCGTTCAGATGACGGTCAGAACAAACCAGTAACACACACACACAACATCTACTCATGTAGAGCAACTGCATCTTTATAAGAATTGCCTCTCAGATTAATAGATTCTACCTTTTAGGGCTTTATTTTAAGCTAGTATTAAAAGGGTTACCCTATATTTAACTTGAAGTATGAGATAGTCAAGAAATATTAGTGGAAAATAAGACTAATATTCAGCAGTATTAAGTTACATATTTTAAGAAAGAACTAGACATAACACCAATTCCAGACTAGTATCTCTTCCTTCATGTACAGCCTGCACACACATTTAAATGTACTTTATCTTTGAGAATGCTGACGTGGCTCTGGAAAACTGAACATTTCACTTAGCGACTTAAACAATGGGATTTAATTCAATGCCTAGCCAGCAGTCAGTAATCACAGAGAAAGCCAGTATTCATGGGGAACTTGTGATTGATAACGTGTTTGACATCAGTATTTACAACTGCTTGGACACATCCACCGCAATTATGTCCCAGTGCTACAGCGTTTCACCCACAACACCCAGGTTTTGGACAGCGGTGATTTGTGCCGAGTTTTACTCGTGTCTGTACCTGTTACTCACCTGTGAGGCTGTCGGGCCGTGGGGGGACCATCCTCTCATAGATTTCATACTGCTGTCCATACTGCTCAACGTCATGAACTGTCCTCTGCAGCGTCGTTCCCAGGTGCTGCGGAACTGCCGTCATGCCGGAACGCTTCGGGGAGGAGGATCCCAGCTGAGTTTGGGACGGAGAACCCACTCTGGTTTGCACATCAGCGAGGGCCAGAGGAGAGCCCACTCTGCCCACGGTCTGGTAGTGGGAGGTGCCGCCGTTGGGGTTGGCCTGGCGGGACGTGAGCGAGCCGACGCGCCGCACGGCCGAGGGGGACGCGGGCCGGTGTGCGGCGTACGGGGACGCTGCCCGCTGCACGGGCAGGGTGGTGGAGGAGTACCCGTGGGAAGCCAAGGCTCTCTGCTCAGCCACGCTGGGAGAGCCGTACCCGCTCCCCAGGGACGTCCGCAGCGACCCCCGCGACGGGGACACGCCGGTGCCGACCATGTAGGAGGGAGACTGTGCCCTGGATGGGACCGAGCTGACCCGCCGCATGACTCGGTTGGTAGCAGTATTTACTGAAGGCTGTTTAAAAATAAAAACATTTATGAGTTTCATAAAATCCCACTGTGTTCTCCTGTAAAACAGACAAGTCAGCAAAAAAGGCACATAATTTAGTGGTATATACAGGCAGCGGGAGAGTAGCGTTAATCCTAAACAGCATCCCTTCAAGGTTTCCTGTAACTTTTTCTAACCAGGGTTCCATAGTATATAAAATGGCAATTTAACATTAAAAACCTATCTGTTCTTCATTCTCATTTGGCTTCTTATGTTAATCTGCACCTAGGCTTTCCTTCCTCACAACTCGACCACTTTGGAAATGCAGAGTTCTGATATAAGCTCATAAAGTTCTGACAACTACTGTCTTACTGTCATTCCATTTCCTGAAAAAGGAGGGAAAAAAGCCAGAAACATTAGAAGGTACAGGAACACAAACACCACTTCCTTTAAGCACTAAGTTTACATATGGGCTAAATTCCAGGAGGTTTTCTGCACTATCACAATGAATTCTGGGTGAGTGGTACCTTCTTGATACCCTGTCAGCACTGTACTCTGCAGGAGTCCTCCCAAGTGTTACTTCATTTCAGCTCCCGTGAATGACCCAAACCACACGTGTGCTGATCCCAGCAAACAAGCCTGTCTGCCACAAGCCATTTGGCTTTTTAACCCGTGAAAGTGTTAAACAAAACTGCCATTTCACACCATTAACTCCGGCCCACACAAAGGGAGGCCCAGCTATGAGCTGCTGTCTCTAAACCCCCCTGGAGCCCGTGCACAGCCAGAGGAGCAGTGACTGGTCAGGGTACCTGGACTGACGTCTGCCCTTCAGCGCGGGAGCTCCTCACCACATGGTTGTTGGTCGGTCCAGCAAGGGAATGCTGCTGTCTGAGCTCTGACTTGCTCAAGTTTTGGCTGTTATGGAAACTGCTTATTTCCTGATAACCACTGTCAGAATAAGAATTCATTTGTGTTGAACTCCTTGAGTTACCTACAGACCCTGTAGATATGAAGCCAGCATAAGAATAAAAGCATCGATAACTTCACTTATATAAATTTGTTATTTGTTGCATTCATAACTATTACATTTTTATACCATCACTACAGAAATGTATTCTAATATTTAAAATGCACACAACAGACCCTCACTTTCATGGAGAGATGTCTGCTCTGGTGAGTAGAGGGTCCCTTGCTCTGCTTCTGTTCTAATGTCATAAGCATTGGTGTGAACACCCTCTGACACCTGGGGTTTGCTTACACCGGTGGGCGGAGGATCTGAAAGAATAAATTAATTAGATAAATCCAATGTTTCCTCTGCAAGTTTCCTGCAAACTCAATCACCATAATTTTCTCACACATACTAGAAAAGGACTTACTCCCAACAGAAACAATTTACTGGCAGACAGGTGTCATTCCCCAGACTCAATAAAAAGAATGTTAACATGAATATCTGAGAATTTGTTTCCTTTGAAGTTTTAATGTAGTTCTACAATTCTAATTTTTCAAATATATGTTCCAACCTATTTTAATGAAAAATTAATTGATTGCCTAGTATGTCTACTCTGTAGAGCAGAAACACTGTGCAACTGTGCTGCTGTGCCCAGAGGACAGCGACCCTTGTCTTAAGGGCCTATAATCAACACCTCCAGATGCAAAAGGCTGAGTTCAATTTCATCCCTGTTTGTGTGCTATCAACAGCAGTTGCTGCTAATTTTATATATTTTTTCTTCATATACTAGTATCTAAATATTTGCTTCTCAGCAACTCGAGCTAACTTCAGCTCTTAGAATGTCAGCTAAACTGTACAGAAAAAGGACAGTGCCACAAGGAAAAACAAAGGAGACACGGCAAGACTTTCTTCTTATGAAGAAAGGAAAAATTAAACAGAGTCTAGGGGAAAAAAGGACAAAGATGATAACACTGAATCGACATTATTTTGACAGAAATATTAAGCATTCAATTGCCATCATGTTATAGAGGCAGCAGAATCACAGAATCACTGGAGTTGGAAAAGCCCTCTGAGCCCCTCGAGTCCAAGCACTCCCCAGCACTGCCAAGGCCACCCCTAACCCATGTCCCCAGGGGCTCCATCCACACGGCTGTTCAATCCCTCCAGGGACAGGGACTCCAGCACTGCCCTGGGCAGCTGTGCCAGGGCTGCACAGCCCTTTCCATGAGGGCATTTTCCCAATATCCAACCTGAACCTCCCTGAGGAAAGGGAATAGGCAATGGAGGTTATGTTTAAAGGTAACACCAGAAATGCAAAATCTGCTGCAGAAATTCCTGAATGAGCCCAGAGTGAACCCAAAGGAAACATGTGGAGGAGCACCAGCCCAGTCCCAAGGGCTGCTCAGTGCCAGGAGCTGCGGGCTCTGGGCAGCAATTCCTGCTGCACAGAAATCCTCTGGGTTTTACCAGTAGCTGGACACAAAGTGGTGGTGTCTCACTATCTGCACAGTGAGCCATAATGTACCATTCATTCTAAAAAGTTATTCAGTAATTGCTACTACGAGGAATGTTTGAACACTATTTGGATTAAAAAAATATATTTTAGAAAATCAATCAGTCTTAGAAATTCTAGGCAGTCAGCACAGTTATTTATCAGTAGTATCATTCTTAGGTCAAAACCAGCTTATAAAATGTGATGCTAATTGATTTACTACAATAAGAGTATTATGACTAAATTTAATTAAGATTTAATAAGATGGTTACTACACTTCCCTTAGTTCAATCATCAGTATGCCTAGAAACAATCCAGAGAACCAACACTAAAGAACTCTCTTCACAGCCTGTTACACCAGCTCAACACCAGAGGGTAACAGTCACCAGTGGGTATTTCATGTTCTTCGGAGTAAAACAGTTGGGGGACTCAGATATTTACATTAGAATTACATCCAACTTCAATACTTTGATCTTCAATCTTTTTTGTTTCACTAATACAAGGCCCTGTTATTTCAGTTCCTGGATATTACATGATACTAAATCAATGTCAGACTGACAAATAATCAGTTTGGGGAGAGACACCCAGGAAGAATAAGGTCCAATTGTGCTGTGCAGTGCAGATGTTCCTCAGACTGAGCTCTGAGCCCAACCCTGCTTCCATCACACATTGGCCACCAGGCAAATGCTTTCACAGGGCTAAAAAATAAAGATTGTTTAGACTGTCTAACAAAGCCAGAATGCACAATAAAATAAATTGTTGTCTTTCTATTTCTCTCCACTACCAGAAATCATGAGGAGTGCCCTGAATAAAATAATAGTCTTTTTATAAATGGCTGCTGATCTAATATTCTATTTATAAGCATCTGCAAAACAACATCATTTTATATTTCTGTGAAAATTCTGTACAATTTTACTGATGCAGAAAGCAATCACAGCTATGGTCACATCTTATCCTCTGCTGATGCTTTTGACATAAACCACTACCTACAGTCAGAAAAACACTGACTTAAGGCAGTGTTTTCATCCATCTTTAACTCCAGTATTTTCAGATTGCAGTTGGTAAAGTAGTATCTAACAACACTTCTACAAAACACAGCTCCACAGTGAATTGGGGAATAAAATCTACAATCATGCCAGAATCACAACATAAATGTAAACAGGAAATGAAATGTGGAGCAAGAAATTCTAAGCAAGAAAAAGCTTTTTTTCCTACATGCAATTACTGCAGAGAAGGCTACTTAGGGTACAGAGATGTGAGAAATACACATCTAGGTTTGCATTAACACATACAGCATTGAAATAGAAATAGGATGTTTTGCCATATGTCAAGTGACTGCTTAGCAGGGATGTGCACAGCAGATTTCTAAAGAAAAGACACACACAAATATGAGGGGAGAATTAAAGGATAAAATAAAACCATGAGCAGAAAGGAAGAAAGAATCTAATAGGAAGTCAAGGAGAAAAACAACAGACAAAGAATAAGTTACAGGAAAATCAGAGGAGGAAACAAAGCAATGGAATGCAATTGGCTGAGGTAAATCAGTAGAACGACGCCAGAGAGCTGTCAGAAGGAATCTGTACCAGTTGTGAACTGTCATTGGGACACTGCAGAACCAGGGGAAACAATGTGATTAAAAAAACCCCAAAAACCAGAATCCACAAAAACATTGTTCACATCGAAAGAATAAGTAAAACCAATTTCTCAATTACTAGACAAAACAAATTTGACTTCCGTTTAAAGCCACTGCTGAAAGAATACCTGAAAATCACCACCATGATTAGCAAACATTAAATTCCAGGACAAGTAGGCTATTGAAAATATTAGCTTTAAAGTAAAGGAAAAAAGCTAATGTGTGCCTCACCTCAGCTGGGGCAACAGGAACCATGGAAATACAATTATGCAAAAGTTTAAGAGCTTCGTCTCTAAATCAAGCCAAAGCCAGGAAGGGGATATTTACCTAAAGGAGCAGTGATGGTGACTGGAGGTGCTGGGCTGAAGGAGCACCGGCAGTGCCGGTGCAGCGGCTCCAGGGAGGGACAGCACCCCGTGCAGAGGGACAAACGCCCTGCAGAGCGGGCTGTGCAGCTCTCAGCAGGCTCCCTGCAGTGCCAGCTGCATCTCCATTGCATGGGGCCACTTTGGGGTAATATGACAAGAGGACACGGTCCAGTTGGAGAGGCACCGTCCGGACCAACAAGGGACCTGCGGGAGCTCCTGCACGTGCCCCCCGGCACTCCAGAGCCCACTGTGCTCACAGAGGGACTCTGCAAGGTCAGATGTCAGAACTGCTGCACACAACCTGACCAGCACGATGCTCTCATCTGCCAGGCGCAGGAGGAAATACTCCAACAGACACAAGAAGGGCATTTTGAAGATACAGTCCTACCCATTCCCCCAATATACTCAGGAGCAGAGAAAAGTGCTTCTTTTGGAAAGAAAGTTCATGCTATCCTGAGATACAAAAACAGAAAAAGCACTCTCAGGAAATCCTTCATTTATTAGAGACTTTCTCAGTTAAGTAAAAAAATCTGTAAAAAGAAAAAAAATCTGTAAAAAGAAAAAAAATCAGTTTTCAAGCTTAAAACATGCAGCATTTTTTCATGATCCTTACCTGCCAGGGGGAAGACTCACAAGTAATTTTTAGTTCATTGCAAAGGAGACCCGGTACATGACAAGCCTCGTGTCATAGGCACAGCTCAGACAGAAACACAAGGGCACAAAAAGCTGCAAGAGAAGTACCTGCAAATATCCCTAAGCTCAAGCACCTTTTATGGTAACAGAGGAACACACAAGTGTCTCAGAACATGTTAATGTCACACTTTAGAAAAGATACTTGGAAAAGACAGGTAGCATTATTGCTAAACATTCCATTCACGTCAAAACAAGCAATGAATGCCAAGAAAATAAAGCTTTTTGGGCTTAAAGCAAATTGTACACATAAAGGTAATACCTGAGGATCTCCAAGGAAATGACTTCTCAGTAGAGCTGCAGAAAGAAAAAAAAATGTCACAAAACTGAACCATGTGGTTAGTTTGGATTTCTTTTTAACCAAAGCACAGGAAACTGTACAAAGAACCCCAGCAGATGAAGTTTCAATAGCCCACTTAAATAACGCTCTGCAGTGCTTTACACCTGACAACTGAACCACTGGTTATTTTGTGTTAGGCAGTGGGAATTATTCACCATAACTTACTGTACGTCACAGCACCAAGCAGCATAGCCTGTCTGCTCCAGGACAGGTATGATTGCTGACACTCGGTTCCTGTTCCAGGTTACACCAGTAACACACAGGCAGCGTGTGCCATCAGCCCACAGCCAGCGGGCACAGGCAGTGAGTGCTGTCAGCAGCCAGCACGCCCTGGCACAGGAGCACTCCCTGCTCAGGGGCCAGCCAGGCAGCTTGGGAATCACCACTCCACAGCACTTGGCTGCTACACCTAAAGCAGCTTAAGAATTGGGGGGCTGTTTCTTTTCATTATTTTCACTGTTATTTCAGTTTCCAATTTTCCAGAGAATTCTGATCCTTTGTATGGGACAAGTCAAGCCACCTGACTCACAGCTACACCTCTGAGAGTGAGGAGGTGACAGATCTTATGCTGTCCAGGTTAATGAGACACCTTCAGAAACAACTATTGCACAGACCAAGCACGTTTGATATCAGCATAAACCCCAACTTCTCCTGCATTTTTCCAATAATGATTTTATATCGATCTATCTTCCCCATTTTGTCCTTCCACCAGCCATGTGCTTTCCTGTGCTCACAGTGGTACTGCTGCACGACCACCTTTGCAGATAAATGCAGAATTCATCCCTGTGTTATTGGCATTAGATACTCTACATATTTTTATGGGAAAATGTATTTCCTCATTCTAATATAAACTACCAAACTTTGACTCTTACATCATTTTTGCAATGAATATAAGTTGCTATTTTCCAAATAAAAAGCTATTTAAAGGAAAAACAGGCAAGTTCATCACATTATATTATGTCTAAATACCATCATGAGACTGGAATTTTGGGCAAGACGTGTCTCTTTCTAAAAGATTTTTATTTTACTTCTTTCTACCAGAGCCATCAATTACAAAAAAAAAACTTCAGCACAGCAGCATGAACAGTTGACCCTTATATTCTAAAATGAAACCAATCATTTAGGAGCCTTAGTCCCTGATGTGATCTCTCTGTGGCACTGGGACACACCCCGATGCCAGAGCACCAAGTCCAAACATGGACCCAGCTACATCCCGGATCAGGAGGGGCAAAACGTGCAACTGCACATCATCCTGGGGGTTCAACCAACTTACAGCAGCCACCTTCCCCCAAACTCCCCTCCTGCGCCCAAGGGAGCTCTGCCTCTCCACTCGACAGCAAAGGCAGGTGGATTAGTTTGAACTACCTTTAGTGGTACCGTTTAAATTGGGATTTAAACAAGCCCAGATTTTGCATGATGAGCCTGCTAAGGCGTTTCAGGGAAGAAGGTCACAGCCTCCAGCTAACAGGAGGGAATAACTGGCTGCACATGGAGCTTTCTGAAGCTATTACAACTGTCCCTGCAGGAGATCAGGCTGAGTGAGTGTGGCACACAAGGCAGGTGGCTCTGAGAAAGGCAGGAGCGCCCACAGACACCTGAACTCTGCAGCAGAGGAGCTGTGCTACCATCACCTGGCTGCTCCACCAGTGCCAAGGCCACCAAATCTCAATTTCTGCACACCCTTGGCCTAAAGTTCATCCAGTTTAAATAAAAAGCTAAAACTACTTCCTGTTTCTAGTACACTGCCATTGAATCATCTAACCAGTGCAGTAACTCGAGAATGTTTCTTTAGTGTAATTTGGGGACTGTAGCTACACACCAATGGAAATTCTGTGCAACTTTACTGGCTTTTTTGCTTGCAAACTGAACCTTGTGATTGTTTTAAAGAAATCTTTAAAAATATTTCTACTGTTACAAAATCATCAGGAAATTTGCACCCAAACTGGTATTAGATTTAAAAAAATTTTTATAAAATGAAATTAATTTTTGTTATTGAAAGCTGAGTTCTGAATGTCAGTTAATCTACACAAATTCATTACATTACAGTATATTCCTTACTCTTCACTGAGCAGACTTGCATATAACTGGTCATTAATCAATTGCTGTTACTCATTGATACTCTGGTCCTCTGGATCGAAGAAATACAAAGCCCATTTGACAGATTCCGTGACCTCTGGCCCTAGAATTCTCTCTTTCACTTTTGCTCTGTTCCTCAGACTTTCTGGAAACTCCACTCCTTCCCCTGAGCCCCCATGGCTCCGTGGTGCTGGCAGAGGTAAGAGCGGCTGAGCACACACAGCTACGTCACTGTCACACACACAGGACTGGAACCCTTGAGCTATCCCTGCCCAGCACACCTGGCCACTGGAACTTCCTTCCCAGGTACAGGGGTAGGAATGATAAAGGCTGCTCTGACCACAGGTCACACGCAGAAAGCTGTTTCATCAACACTTCAATTAGTTAAACATTTAACTTGGCTCTTATTAAAGGATTCTGGAACAAGTCCAGCATACATCACTTACTGACATCATCACCTGCTTTTGTCACCTTGCAGGTGAAATGTTTTGAAGTTACCAAGTCCTTCAGCTTTGAGCAGTAAGTCCAGTGCACTTCATTGCACTAAAAGCCAGCGTGGTCACATACTGCACTCCCCATGCTGAGCTGCTGTGCCCTCCCTTCCTGACAATAACATGAGAGAGATCCACGGAGAGGCCACATGTGGGGGGGACTGCACTTTAGAAAATGCCTAATTTTAGTCCACTATTATTCTTGAAAAAGAATTAGGTTAGTAGAGTAGACATGCAGAAATTATACTTTCTTTTCAGAACAGTTTGGTGTGATGTACAGTTTTCAGTTAGAGAAGACAAAGATAAATATTATGACAGAAACATGAATATTTGGTAACTGGAGATGGAGCATGCATACAAATTCTGCTGAAATCAATCTATGCCTTCTTTTTCTTTTTGACCCCTTGCATTGTTTTCCTCACTCATATTTCCTAAATATCTGGACTGTTTTCTGCTTGTTTGTTTTGAGGTTTTGTTTCATTTGTACTTTTGTAATTTGGTTGTTTTTTGGTTTTGTCCCATTCTTAATTTCACACCTTTTCTTTGCCATATCACAGGTTTAGTACAAAGCTGTTTTAGACACAGAATTGAACCAGCTGTCAAGGTGGAAAAAATAATAATCTGATAAATGGAAAAGGTTTTGTAGGAAGTCACTTATAGACAAAATCCACTAAGGATCACCAGCGCTATTTTACATTTTCACATGGCACCTCTCAAACAAACTCTTTCCAGCTTTGGATTTCCAGGTTAGAGCAAGGGCCACCATCCCTCTCAGTGACATGGCTGTGCCCCCCTGCAAAGGCAGAGTGGCTGGTGGAGGTCACAGCCAGAACCAGGCCAGCACCTGTGCACAGGACAGCAAGGCTTCAGGAGCTGACACTCAGGGAAATTCTGATATCAGATTGCTGGTTTTATTAAGCAGTGTGCTATTTTTTAAAAATTGTGTAAACACAACTATGATCCCCAGTTCCCAGCCTGGACAGTTCAATTCCCAGTGCATCTTTCACAGGTATTACATAACACAAAACAGTTTAAGCCTATTATATTTGCAAGGTGAACATAAGGTGAACAGTATTTCTTTTTAAACAGCACCACTTGAGAGAAAAGCAGTGATTTCCACTGCCTACCTTCACTGGTTGGCTATACTGCTGTTGTCATCAAAAAAAGGCAACAGCTGAAAAAATTTAGCATTATTTATTAAATATTTATAAAATGGTGAAAAGCTGTAGAAAGCTAAAAATATAATTCTGTTTAAAATGTATGTACTTCACACATATTTCTGTAGCATTTGAGCTCACTGCTCAGCTACGCTTCCATCGTTGGAGTACATCTGTGCTGTGAGGCACGGGCAGGAACGGGCTGTTCCCAAGGATCCGGGCTCAGTGGAGCTGCCAGCCAGTACTCAAGTGCCTGTTCAGGCTGAATGTGTTGTGTTACCTGTCCTTTATCGTCCATTCTAAATATCTACAGCAACAACACATTTACAACTATATGCAGTATGAAGGCTCGCAGCTTTGTGCAACTGAATTCCTGGTATAGGGGCCACTGACTCAACTCTATAAACTTGTAATACACATTACAAGCAATGGGCAACCAGGAAAATCAGTGTAATGAGATTTCATATTTTTACTTTTCTTATTGATACAGGTAAGCAGACATTTTCACAAATATTTGAACTAAATGAGGCAATTCTCAGTCTTCAGTTTTTCTAACAGCTATCCTCTTGATTTCACCATTCCTCTACCCATTCTGTCAGACCCTGTACCAGGTACCACAGCCATCCCACGCTCCCCACACAGGTGGGCCTGGGGCTCGCTGGCTGACCCAGGCAAGCACTCTGCTCCGGGGGGGAATTCAGAAAGCTGAACTCTGGAATACTGAAATCTGCAATACTACACCTGGACGTGGTCACTCATCCTGTTGGATGCCACTTCCCAGGGCAGGGACTGGCGCATCCCTGAGCTAAGGGAGTGCCTGAGGGCCCGGCAGTCAGACCTGCCAGGGGCCCGAGCCGTGCGGTGCCGGTGCAGCCGCAGCGCTGGCTGCGTGCGGGGCTGGGGGTGCCCGGGGGTCACTGCCCTTTCTGAGCAGGACAGCTCACCTGTGCCACCTGATCCCACACACCCGCCTGCTGCAGCCTCGGGAGAGCCACAGCTCAGCCAGCACAGTCACTCTGCCTCTCCCGCCCTGCCCAGTGGGAGGTGGACATTCACAGGAAAAACAAAGCCCTGTTCTGTGGCCCAGGCTGCTCCTGAGTGAGGAAATAAGTATTGACATATCCAGCTGAAGTCAGTGTTAAACCATCACTCTTCAACTTAGCAGCAGAACAACTAATCTGTAAGCTACAGGGTTTTTTTTCATATTTGATCATCAGCAAATTGCACTAAAACCTTCAAATTCTTTCCTCAAGTCTTTTGGCATTCAAAAGCTTTGGTGGAATTTCAGAAAGGCTTACAGTCTGAGTAAATGAAACAAAAACATGGATTTGGGAACTATGACAAAATACTTCACAAGTTTCACTCATTTTTTATGCAGATGTGCATAAAGACAGCACTTTTAACTTTCTGTGGAGCAAGATAAAGGATAGCACACCACAAAAGCACTCCGACTCTGATTCTAAAGGTAGGTTTTTTTGCGTTTATAATTTGCCATGAAAGTTTGGTAACATGAATGTAATGCAAACAATTTCAAATACACCCTTGGAAATGCTGAAGTATTTGACACATCGTCGGAGCAAACCGCAACCAGTTTCTGTGAGGAGAATTACCCCAGATGAGCTCACTGAGAGCAGTCAGGTCAGGACAAACGTGCCCCTGCCTGCTGCAGAATGCCCTGCCAGGGGGTGGGCACAGCTTGGGGTGTCCCACATGGCACTGCCCCTCAGGTGGGACAGAAGGCACAGCTTGGGTGAGAAAAACATGTGCCCATGAAGTGCAGTACATGTGCACCTCACCGGCAGTTTGAGTGTCCATCACAGACTGCAGCACTGCGCTGAACTGCTCTGCAATCTTGCCTGCTACTACAGAAACTGCCTGTTCTATTCCAGTGGGAAAAGCAGAGAAAATGAACCACCCTTGTGGCTACAAAATAGATTTGATCTTTCAAAACCCAGAGGACCTCAGGCAGGCACATCATTAATCAAAGTGATTGCCAGAAGTGTTAAAATTTCCTTTATCAGTCCTGGTGCTGTCCAAGGGGCTGCATTCCAAAGAGTCAGGTGTGCCAGTTACACACTCGCATTGAGGTGTGTGTGACAAGCTGCTGTTATCAGTGCAGGACTGTCCCACTGATAAGCAAGAGCCTTTTGATTCCCCACACCACTCAGCCTTCCCGAGTCACACAGCAGTAACTGAGGAAAAGAACCAGCCAGCTGTGAGTCAGGCCAGGCAGTGTGCTCAGTACTGCGGGCTGAGCCCTGGTACACGGCTGTCCCCCGCCACCAGAGCCTGGCCCACACGTCTGCCTGAGCCCCACGGCTGTCCCCCTGCATCACAGTGTGCTCCACACACCTGGCAGCCCAGAACTGAACCAACAGAGCCAGCCACACCACAGGGGAATGGCAGCTGCAATATTGCCTCTGTGTGGGAGGCTGAACAGCCCAGCGGCTTCTGACAGAAACCTGTGCGTGGTACAGCACAAAACAACAGCAAGAGGAGGCAACTGAAACCTCACACTGATTTCCCAGTCTGTTATCTCCAGTCTTGTCATGCATAGCACTGGTAAAGCTATTTAATACTCACATGTGACACTAATTGTGTAATTTCAAGTTCTTAAGAGGTTTGAAAGTGTATGGGATGCCATGAAATATCTTAAGAGTACTGAGCACAGTAGCCAGTTATAAAAATTATGAGAAGAAATAATTCTAACATGCAAGTAACTTACAGGTACACAAGAATAAACTCTATTGGATTCCAGGGCTGCAGCTGACTGAGTGCTTCCTACTCCACCCATCACACTACAACCGCTGAGGATCCGCAGATCGGGGCTCGTTCCCGTCCTTCACACTCCTCTCAGGACAGCAAATCAGCTGCTCCTCTGCCCTGCCTGCAGTTGCAATGCACTTGTAACACAGGTGGAAATAGATGAACAAGCCTGACCTACAAGGACCTGTTTTTGTTTTGCTTTGTCCATGTGTACAAAGCAACACTCATTTCTCACAACCAAAAGCACCAGAAGGAACCTTGCAGTGAGGTGGGAGTCCCTTAGGTGCCCCCTGGGAGGTGACAGTCCCATCACTGGCAGCAGAGCCACACCAGGGCCACGACAGCAGTGGGTAAATCAGAGAACTGCTCTGGCCACTGAGGTCAGCAAACCCTTCAGCTGGACTCTGACATGGAATGCTCCCAAACATTTTAACCACAATAAAGGAGATTAAAGCACTGGCTTTGAAACAAAGAATTGTTGATTTCCTCAGGGAGAGAAACTTGAACAAAGGATAAAAATAAAAAGTTGTACGACTCTTATGATTTAGTTCTGCTGGCTTTTTTAGGCTTGTAATTGTTTCATGGGGAGGGGCAGTTGTTTGTTTTTTGGTTTTTAATAAAAGACTCTGCCAGTCAACTCATACATCTGTTTAGGAGAAACATCACCTTGCTCCCAAACCAAGTTGTCCCTGTTTCTGGGAGCAGGCTGTCAGCTGCCCTTGACCCATCTCTCAACACAGCATTCAATTTCCAAGAGTTTTCTCCATGCCCTCTTCATGTTTATTTAATTTCTTGTCAGCCTTAGCAAAACATTTACATCACCTACTTTGGGGAAACACAGGTATCTTCTTATGGCTCCAAATTTTGCTGTTGTACTTGCTGTGAAACTGCTCTAAGAGATTGTTTTCCCTTAAATCTTTCAACAACTCTTCTAACTATACTGGAAGCACCTGTCTGGGAAGAAATGAAAGCTCTAATTCAAGTACAGATGAACTGGTTTTCCCCACCTTCTCACATATCTCTTAAAAGGGATATCCCCCTTACAGAGTAAGTCAAAGCATTAACCACCACCACACATGTGCCAGGACGTATTGCCTAGACCAAGCTTTAAGCCCATGCCCCTCAGCACAAAAGTAACGTAGCATTGCATTCACACCTCGAGTAGTTTGATGTATAAAAACACCTGTGTTAACTGGACTTTTAAAATCTACTTTTAAATAATTGCCTCCTGTTTCTTAAGTTTTTGTTGGAACAACTTTCCATTTAATTTGCAGAAATTTTTATTATGACCACAGAGGGAAACATTTCAGAATGATACCCAGATTTACTGCTGAAGGAATCCAGAAACAAAGAGTACTTAAGGCAAGAAACACTAATGTTCAGAGCACACTCTAAATCATGCCAGGAGCTCTGCTGGAACTCGAACTGCAGGTACAAATGGTTCATAAGGACATATGTTATCAAGGCTTTCAGATTCAAGAGCTACCAATCATCTGACATGCTTGAGATGAGTGAGTGGCCAAAACATTCAGACTTACAAAGACTACTAAGGAATTAAAATAAATAAATAATCAGAATACTCGTTACAGTTGAAATACTAACAAATGCTTTGCCATAGTTATGGTCATTGCACGGAAAATACATCAGGAATGTTTCACACTATTTACACACTTATAGCAAGATGTTCCCTGACAACACATGTAATGACAGACAGTTTCAGAAAAACTGAATGAAACTGGATAGTTAATTTACAACAAAAAATAAATAATTGCATTACTGCATTTTACTAGCACCTTTACTTTGATACAAATATGTGTAAGTCAACTATATTTCTACTGGACTGAATCTAAAAAGTAAAATTCAACATATTTAGAAAGTAAAGCTTTACATATATTCTATTGAAAATGTAATCAATTATTAGAAGACCTCTTGAAACTGTTCCGTAACTCTTCACAGCAAATCTGCATTTTTTTAGTACTTTGGATGTTAATGGAGGTGAATAGCTACCAGTGAAAATATATAAGAGGACATAAGCACCACTAAAAAGCCTTTACCTTATGGGACAAATGAAAGTAAAGTCATCAGGACCTGTACCTTGTGCTGGCGATACTTGGTGACTCTGCTCCAAGCCTACATCTCTCTAGCTGATTAGCCACAATTTGCCTTTCCACTTCCAGTTCTCTGGTAAGTCTTTGAAATTGGAGCTCCTGAAATTTCAAAATAAAAAGAAAAGCATTCTTGATGTTAAAAAAATGGGTGTGGATTAACTCTGAAACAATCCCTGATTCATCACAATCATGTTTTTTTGTTTTGACTCTTCCTTAGGGGAATAAACTATAAAAGTGGAAATTTAATGGTTCCTTAAATCAGTGATTCATGCAAATGTTGATTTATCACCTGTTACAAAAAGAAAAACATGTTTAAGCATTTTTGGATTTTATTCCTCCTGCAATTAAAATTTTTGTGTCTCCTTATGTTCCCACAATCTAACAAAATCAGTGCCTGTAAAGTCAGTTTTCAATTGCATCTATAAACAAGGAAACTGGAAAATACCATATCCTAACCTTTACAATCACAAACCTTCAAATCCTAAACTATTCTACATTCTTGGAAACCTTAACATTTATCATTTCAAACTGGCTGAGAGTACAGATGTGCTATTTCACCTCTTCAGAGTTCAACTTTCATCACATTTCTTGGTCAAAGGTACCAAACCTCAGCCTTTGTAACAGACTTTTGGACTGTAACCTTCTGAGGGTGACACAGGATACCAGTGCTGCACAGGGTGGGCATTACTGAAATCTGGAACCATTTTCTACAGCACTCTGAAACGAGACTGTGTCACATCAGGGGACATTGGGGGTGTTTTCACCCATAGTTAGCTTTTTTTAACCACAGAAAAGGGTTCTATCGAGCAATCACATTATTTTTCAAACTGATACTGTAAACCCCCCAAAGTTTAAGTAAACTGTTCAACACTATATAAAAATAGATGAACACAAATATTTAATGATCTGATGAAGCAAGTCTTATATACAGGTCAACTACAGCACATACACTCTGACCTGACAGCTCAAATTACTGATCAGGTTTTTCCCCGGAGTGGAACTCACGTAACAGTACTGCCCAGGAGCTCTACCCCTCACACAGTGCAGGGATCACAGCTCATGCCAGCTGTTCCCTCACACCTCACATCACACAGAATGAGGCTGAACCACCTCTCTCTCATGAATGGCTCTCCTTCCACTCCCTTTCCAGTAAGATGAAGGGTGGTTCAGCAGTGCTCCATGGCTCCCAGCACTCTGCAGGGACCTCTGCTCCCAGCTCCAGCCTTGAGGACTTCAGCACACAGGAGACTCAGAGTAACAGGAGGGAACAGGTACTCTAAGCCCAAGATTTACCTGGCAGAAGTAGTGCTGACAACACAAGGAGATTCCCTCCAAGAACCCTGCAAAAGAAGACTAATTGGCACCTATCTCCTCAGGAAGGCAGTTCAGGGCCAGGGCAAACAGCAGCTGCCCTCCTGCCGGAACAACCAGATGAGATGACAGAACCAAAAAAGCTGCTGTGGACAGTCTGACCCGAGCCCTGCCCCCAAACTGGCTGTTACACACACAGAGCCTCCTGCCCCACCCAGAGAATACAAGGGACTGTGGACACTTCCAAAGACTTCTGAGAGCTCCCTAACCAAACTGAATGAACACACCCTAACACCTGGAATGTTGGCCAGCAAATGTGGTTTTGCACTCAGGACACGGAGCTCTCCCACTGCTGCCCCGGGACATGAGCCCCCCGAGCAGACTGTGCTTTGCCACTCTTGCTCTACTCGGAGAGCAGAGAACACGCTGGAGTTACAGAGGGAACCGTGGCACTCACCTCCTCCTGGCCACCCCTTCCAAGAGGTTGGCATTGCTGTCAGGCCCTGGCATTGGAAAAACTTGGCACAGTGGATGCTGGATATGAAAGAGCATTTCAGATATATGTTCTAAACTTGGATTTTATTTAAAGCGGCTTTTAAACAGAATTCTACAACTAAATCATTTTAATTCCAAGACCTGATATGAAGAGCCTCACAAATATGACAACCCACAGACCACCACAAACCTCATGGGCCTGTGACTGGAATAGAAAGCATGGAGAATATCCAAAGGTTTGTATGACACAGAGACCCAGTTGTCACAGTCTGACACCACTGCCTGGCTTGATACGGCTTCATGTTATACCACAAGGGTCCGTAGGCTCCAGTCAGCTCATTCAGACAGTTTGTCTTATGCAAAAGAAGTCAAAGAAATTCATAAATGATAATTTATTTTCCAGTTCTAAGTCAGAATATAGGTGATACATCCATCTAAAAGCTGATTCTCCAGAATGTCATTCACATGCTAGCAGACAATGTCATGGTTTCAAAAAAAAATCCATTCAGATGCTGAAGCTCTGCAAGTTTTGGAGCAAATGTCAGCAAGACAAGCTTCTTCCAGAGTAAACGATGGGTGTACTATACAGCACGTAACAAACACAAACCTTTAAAATACACAGTGCTGGGCTGCTTGTTTGCAGAAATAATAGAAAACATTTAGGCTATGTTTACAGCTGTTTCCTGTTCCTTACTTTTAAACCAATATTTAAATAGCAATGTCACAGATGCAAACTCTGAATGTGAACCTATTGTTGTTTACCAATCTTTTAATTAGATGAATAAAGTAAAACATATGCTAGCCATTACTTGCTTCCATTAAAGCAATCTCTATTAATCTGCCTTTTCATTACATACAGAAGCATTAGTGAACACATTATTCTAGAAGACACCTTGTTGCATAACATTCTAAGTAACAAACTGCCTATTTAAGTAAAAATCCCTATTTTTTGCCCCACATGGCAAAACTTCAAAGCCAGTTAAAACAAAAGAACTGTACTTCAGCTTTTCTTGAGAGTGGAAGTGGTGAATGGAATAAACGGGTAACAGAGCAATAAATTTTACTTCATTTATTTATACTGTGTTCAAAAAGCAAAACTCACTCAATTCTATCACAAAACCTGTGCTAAGGAGAAATAAGAGAAAAAACCACCAAGTCCTGCTTGGCCACTTGTGAAGCACTTGCACTGCTGAGTCTGGACCAACACCATCAGCTGTCTTACACCGTTCTTCATCCCGCTATTTTGGAGTTGACCAGAAAGCCCACAAACCCCACAGTGCACTGAGCAGCAGAGGGGTAAGAGGCCTGCAACTCATCTGCCAGTTTGAGATCGCTCTGATGCTCAGGGAGATCTAAACTGCTTTTGTAAGTGCAAGCACAACAGAGAAAACCAACCCCGCTCTATTTTGTAGTGTGAGTACATTCTGGCTTGGGCAGCCTGGGAGTCCAGGAAAGCAGCAGGTTACAGACTTTTTGAAACAACAAATGCTGACTTTTGTGTGTCTTCTTAAATTTGGTATCTGCAGCTGGAGGTGATAGCTATTAAGCACCTGCATAAATAGACAGGAGGGATAGTTTTGGAGGCCCCATCTTGTTTACAGCTGGAATACCTCAATGCTTTAAGCCTTTTTGCTTATAGCTTAAATCATCGTATTATCATAGAAAAAGAACTCCTAATCAATTCTGAATTGATCATCTTCCTAGTTTATGCTTCCTTATAAAGACATTTTATACCACTCTGAATGGACCTACCCCCACGGTGTGTATCTGTCAGACAGCACATCAGTTCTGGCAGGAATCTCCTGGAATTTGTTTCCCTGGTCAGCTCTCTGGGAGCAGTGGGAGAGCACGCTCCTCAAACAGGCAGCTCCCAGCACAGAGGAGCTGCTGCCCTGGGCACAAATCACAACCCACTGCCTACTACAGCACTGCCTGATGACAAAATGGCATCACAGGACTTAAATACAACTCTTAATAAGCTTATTAGCATTTGCAGCAGAACATCCATGTGGCAAGCACATACTAAAATTACAGGTGCAGGTCACAGAACATGCTGTCATACTGCATTCCAAGGAGCAACCAAATCTCCTCACACAGACACACCACACTGGCTTGGCCAGAACTACTTTTTTCCAAGACTATCCAATATATACCAAGGGGAGAAAAAAACAACCTGTAATTCTATTCACCCCTTTAGCAGTAACTACTTAATTATCTTATCAAAACACAGGTTTTGTGTTCAGAACCTAAATTCCACTGCAAAACCACAGACCATAATTCTTAACACAAAACTAGAGAAAATGACAGCTTCAATCACAGTTGCAGCTTCAGAGCAGGAAGCACACAGCAGCTTGCTTTGGGAGGCAGCTGCACCAACTGCAGGCAGACAGGAGTGAGAACCAGAGCCCAGCACATTTTAGAGCTGTGTCATTTCCTTTTGGAGGCTGAAGCTTTCAGAGGAGAGACAAAGCCTGCATGGAGTGTTGCCGTTGTGGTGTTCACCCCAGGTGACCATCAGCTCTTTCCTGGCAATCTCCACATGCCTTGGTAATTCCTTGGCAGCGATGCCGAGATCTCACTGGAGATGACACGTCCCTGCCGCAAGGTACAGACAAGACCAGTTATACCAATCCTGACAACTGAATCCTCTTGCCATGTGAAAGCTGAGTGCCTCTGACAGGCTGGTGGCTCCCTGGCAAGGGACAACAACCACCAACACACTGGGCTGGGCTATTGCCAGCAAATATTTCACAACGGGTAAGTAATGGAAATGCAGTTTGCATGACTGACCATGAAGACTGTTCTCCTGTTGCATGCTTTAGATAATAAAGAAGGTTTAGAGGCAATTCTGTGCCTTTTATCTACATCCCATCATGATACCATTTTGCAGACTGACCCTTTTAATTTCTGTTAATGAGGAACTTTCATCCTGCAGTAACATGGAGGAGATTGAGGAGTCTAGATTACAATGCTGAAAAATCAAAAACTACTTTCTTCCTGCCCTGTTGTGAACACTCCTGGCAAAACACCAATAACTTGAAACTTTAAACAAAGGGTGGTCCAGATTGCTAATGGAAGATTTTGTGGTGACAGCTCTGCAAGAATCAGCAGCAATGGCACAAGCAGTGAAGTCACAGACTCTTTTTGGTGGTTCATGCCCAGCTAGTCAGACCCAGACTGGGCAGCTGGGATAGCTGAGGGAGACAATGCCTCTAACAGACAGATGCGTCTCTTGCAGCTTCTTCACTTGACCAGTTCTCAGTGGCTGCTGTGACAGAAGACAGGACATGGATGGGCTGGTACTCCAAGCTGCAGTAACACTGGGATGTGCTAAGCTGCTTCAACCACCAAATGTCACTGTCTGTGAAATATTACCAAGGTAATTGTCAGCTGAACTATGAAATGCGTTCCTAACCACAAAATTGTTGCCTGTTGAACAACTGAGTTAAGCCTCTTTCAATAGCTCAAGTTGCTGATCTAAGAAAGTGCAGCCTACATTTGAGAGGAATATTTTAGCTCGCATTTACTATTTCTCATTCACTGCCACACACAATGCAAAGCGCACGACTCCCATTGCCTATGAAAGTTCACACAGTGCTACAGAAAAGGCAACAACATTTCAGATATTTTTATGACACAAACATGCAACAAAGAAGAGGACAAACAAAATTAAGTTCATTTATACCTTCCTTCACATTAATCTCCTGCACTGATCTATGCAGAGTGCTACATTTCCAGTTGCTGTAATTCAGAGCTAGATCAAGCGACTACTTAAAAACATACTGTATTTTCCAACATGACTGTCATACTGTAGTGACCTGATATTTAAATTCTCTACCAGAATCTATTTCAGAAAAAACCTGAACTTCTAACTAACCATATAAGAAAAACCTCAATATTGTCTGTAAAAATTAAGTTTACTCACGCACACGACTGCATTTGCATGCTTTCAGTATCTCAGGATCTTCCAAAATAGAAGACAAAAGATAAAAAATTGGACAGTGCAGAGAATCACAGATTACAGGATGTGAAATGACATAGCTACAATTACTGGCTGATCACACTTACTCTGTATTCAACAGCAACAGACCATTAAAGCCCTTAATACTTTTATGCCTGCATTGTTCACTAGTCTGGTACAACACTTTAGTGCTGCTCTAGCTGACGAGGGATCAAAATTTCAGCAGTTCATAGAAAGCTTACTGGTGGCAGTGTCAGAAGGGAAGAATGGCACTGGAGGCATTCCCAGCTGCCTGTGACACATCCTCTGTGAGCCTTGTGACAGCGCTGGGGCTGCTGAAATCGCTGCTGGAGCTCAGTGTGCTCTGCCAGCTGGGCACAGGGGCTCAGCCACTGCTGAGCAGACAGGCTGGTTACCTAAACCAAGGGTGCTACAAAAGGTGTCAGTGCTCCAGTGGATTTCAAGGGCTCCCACACTTCTGGGCAGGCTTTCACCAGGGGAGTTTCTCCTCAGAAGCCCAACAGTACATGAGAGACAGGAGAATTAACTTCTAGACCTTCGCATGGATAAAGGAGAACAGAGAATTTTGATTAAGGAAAGGAGTTGGCCATTTCACCTGAGACAGGAGTGCCATATATTTTGTCCTAGAATATGACCTTGGGGAAGTTGACTTCTCAGACTTGACTCACTGAAACTAGAAATGCTTCTAAACAGCAGAAACTGTAAACTATAAAAATCTCAATAACTATGTGAAAAAATTGTACTTAAACAATAAAGAAGCAAAAAAAAGCAAATTGAAGGTTCCCCCTTTATATGATATGGTTCAATACACTTACACAAAAGGAAAATATTTTGCTGAAGTGTTGAACAATAGAACACTTCTAGGAAGATGCTAAGGGAAACCCAAAAGATTTATGACTAGCCATCTGAAAGCATATCCAATCATTCTTACCCTGTCACTAGCTAACAAAAGAAAAGGTGAAAAGTTGTCCATCTCTAGGTGTCAATAACAACTAAACCAAACTACAAAACCTGCCACTGCTGCAAGTGGTTCTCTCTTAGCAAAGACATCAAAATCAGCATATTCCAGTTACTTTTGAAAATTGCATCGATGAGTAGTATTTCCTGTGAGACCTTTTCTCTCAGCCCAGTCACTGAAAACTAACATGCTAAGCAGGAAATCCACAATTCCAAATGATCCAATTTAATCTTCACAGTTCAGCAGCAGCTCATTCTAAATCCAGCAGGGTACAGCTTGCACATGGAAAGTAGCAATGATTCCACAAACCTGCCAGGAGCAGTTGGCAACTAGCTGCCCTACATTCTAACCCCCTAGAAAATTACTGCTACGCTGCTGCCCCTACCATTTTTAACAAGTTATTTTAGAATGAAAATACTCTATTTACTTATAATATGGATAAGAGACTTCCAACCCTTCTTGTGGACGGGCACCTCACTGGCACCTCCAGTCACTTGGGACCTCTCTGGTGAGCCAGGACTGATGATAAAAGCCAGAGAGTGGCCGGGGGAGCTCCTCTGTAGCTCCCTCAGTACCCTCAGGGGAATCCCACCCGGCCCCACGGACTTGCAGTGTGTCAGTGGCTCAGCAAGTCACTAACTAGAGATACAAGTTATACCAGCACGAGTCAGGCTTCCCTGCTTGTGATCCAAGAGCACACCTGCCTTTGTACGCACAGAATAACTCAGCCTGGGCACAGAAGTGCCCCCTGCCCCGGCCACAGCCAGCGGGGGTTGTGGTGGCACTGTCGCAATTTATACTAACGAGGGATGTGTTTGCACATTGAAAGGGAACTCGAGCTTTGTCAGCAAAGGACAAAGTGTAGCAATCTACATTTCTCACAGGTTACACCTGCTCTGATTCTATTATTTTATATGCTAAGAGCGAACTGAAATGTTTCTTTCCTAAAATATAACCGAGGCAGATTTACCCAGCCACCTGACATGTGACTGCATGAGGGTCTGCTTGGAGTTCAGGGGACACACTCCAGTTTGGTAAAACAGTTGCTAAACTAATTTGGGGTAATAGAAAAAAGAAACAAATGGAGAGTTTATTTAGAAGTGGCTTGCGGGGTTCATAGACTAATGAGTGCAACTTTTTATATAATCATGGCTATTGTATCTCTGCTATGGCAGAAAGCTTAACAAAGTATTCAATAAATTTATCTATTTCGGAACTACTATAGTAATTTTAACAGTTTCTATTAAGTTAAAATCTGGACAATTTGACAAGTAATACTAAAGACTTTTCTGGACTGTGTTTCCACTGCAGTGCTTCTGAAGTACTTAGGGTGTGGCAGCTCTGTTTTACAAACACTGACCTGCTGCACCTCACAGCAATTCCTGTACCAAAGGAAGCTGGGCCGCAGCAAACAGTGTAGTAGTTTCTGTTCAAGCTTAATAAAGTAAAGGACTGCACTGGAAAATATTCTGTTCTGGGCTTTCTGCCACACAGGAAGGGTGTTGAACATGTCAGTGTCCATAATTATTATCAACAGAAAAAATACCAGAAAGCAACAGTTTGGCTCTTAATTCTTTCATGTTATCACTTCCAAGAGTGAAGTACAATTTACATCTTCCTCTCTTCACACTCATTTTATGTGTCTGTACACTCTACATTAAGGCTCCAGTTCTGAAGTTCGTGTAACACTATTACTGACAATTTTAACTTTTTAGTTTTCATCAGAATTTAGTTATGTAGTAGCCCACATATCTTTTTATAGTCTTTTTATGAATGGCAACGGGGAGAAGTTTTAACCTCATTTTCAAATTGAAGAAATATTCCATTATCATTTTTTCTCTAAGACTAATCAAATATAAAAACATTGCTTGGGTAGGCAAGGGAATGCTAACAAATGTTTTTTACTGCACACTCGTGTATGAAGCTGTTACAGACAGTGCTGCCCTAACTGCAAACCTCAGAGTGAGCACAACTGCTGCAGCGAGTGCACAGAGACACCCTGGGCAGTGAGATCCCTGCAGATGGGCTGGAGATCCCAGCAGTCACAGCCCTGACACCACACTGCTCTGGGCACTGGGATCCTGCCTGGAGATCCCAGCAGTCACAGCTCTGACACCACACTGCTCTGGGCACTGGGATGGCCTGGAGATCCCAGCAGTCACAGCTCTGACACCACACTGCTCTGGGCACAGGGATCCTGCCTGGAGATCCCAGCAGTCACAGCCCTGACACCACACTGCTCTGGGCACTGGGATGGCCTGGAGATCCCAGCAATCACAGCTCTGACACTATTATGGGACAACATGAGAACTAATATATCAAGTGTTAGCATTCAGAGTTTCCATCTTGAATCAAGCACTATTCATCTTAAAGGAAGCTGTGAAACAGAGACAGCAAAGTAGATTTCTTCTGATATTCAGATGTTACAAATTCAATATTAAGCCAAGAAAGATCATCATTATTTCTCATTCTGATACAATGAAAGCCAAGCTATTACTTTTCTCTTTGTGTTCTTTAAAAAAAAAACAACAAACCAAAACACCAACAAAAACTTTAGTCAGAATGTTTCTTTGTAAAACTGCAATTTTTTCCCTCTTGAATAATTTTTACAAATTAAGGCCGAACTTGACTGCAAACACAATTTTATTTTCCTATAGATACTATCACCTTAGATACACACCCATAAATGTGTTGCAGATTTAAAATACATTGGTATTGATAACTGAAACCAAAGTTTAATCCCCATTCTCTAATAAAATACAATTAATCATACCCAATGTGTATGTGCAGGTCTCTGCAGCACTGTACACAGCTTTGCAGGATGTACAAGGACTGGTTCCAATGGTCCATCAATTCAACACTAGCTTTCTTTCTTTTTTCAACGCTAAACCTGCATTTCCAGTCTGACTTCCAACGCAATGCAGACATTCCAAGGGATACAGAACACCAGAATGATGCCTCTGTTCAATGCAGGTAACTGAACCCCTTATATTCAGACTCTGATACACAAATATACTACAGGGATGCTGGGCAACACGCTATAAAAAAAAACAGGGGTGTTTTTTCCAGCAATGCAATAAGAGACAGTTGTTAACTCCACACACACTGTGAACTGACGAATTGCTGAAAACAAAGCAGATACCTGTTCCTTTACAGAAGCTAAAATGGTCGTGGCAGTAGTCTCTGGTTCCATGCCTGGGCCTGTGGATGTCTCCTGCGTTGTCTGTGGCAGCCCCTCCTCCACCATTGGGCTCTGCTCAGGGGCTGGCATTTTGCCTGCAACAACAAGATTTTAAGATAGTTTACATTTTGAGCCAGTGACATTTAAAATTCAAGTTTTCAGGAGTATAAATGATCTTATACTTTTTTCTAAAAACTTCCAAAACTTAACCAAATTAGCAGAGAACTTTGCATTATTAATATCAATGTATGTTGCTTTGACTGTGCTTCACCTTCACAGAGACCAGAATCACCCACAGAACACAAGGGTTGGGCAGAAGCAAGCAAGCTGCACGATGTTTAATGATTATTTTTAAAAACACTATTTTGTGCAGGTTACTAGAACAAGCAAAATTCAAGATGTATGAAAAATACTAGTGCTAACCATTAACCAGAATCAGTACAAGTTTAGCACGTGCAGCTTTCAGCATAGAATGACACATAACAGCAGAATGCTCTGCTGTCAGGAGCAAACCATGGAAAAGCCTAATTATGGTAATAAAAACTTAATGGAAATAACGCTTCTAGTGCTCTTTTTGCAAAAGAGGAAATTAAAATACTAAAGTTAAAGCAATTGCCCTGGGCTATGGATAGCCTGGAAAAGACTGACAGGATTAGTGTCCAAGAATCCCAAGCTGTGTTATTGCGGAGGCAGTGCATTAACAGTTCCAGTCCACGGGGAAAAGCAATTTATTTGGTCAATTATCAAAGTCACCATTAACTAATATTACAGAGATAGTTATGAAATATGTTTAATGCTTGGAAAATAGCATTAAACTATTGAAGGTGGCATTCATGTTGCTTCTGCACACATACCATGCTATAATTTCCTTCAGAAAACAAAGCTGGGAAGGTCTAATGTCACAAGTAGTCCATATTTCATTTTAGATTTTCAGAACAAACTCATTTAATATTCCTAGAGCAGACAAATAGGAACACAAGTTCCTTCCCCCTTCCCTTCATTACACAAAGAGTGAGGAGATGCTTATGCTGCAAATGGGCTCCAAGGCTGAGAATGGACCCATGAGACCCCTCAGCCCAGATCTGTGTTAGCCATGACCACCTGAATGAGCACAGGGCACACGCTGCCCTAAAGAGACAGGGCAACACAGAGGATCAGCACACACCTGTGCTGCAGGGCTGCATCTTTCTGACTGGGTTGGAAGGGGACTTGAGCTGACCCTGGAGGGATCTCTTCTGGAAACACTTCACAGGACCACTGGCCTCTTGTCATTTTGCTTCCTGTACAGTGGCATGTGCACCGTGAGACGGATGGCTCCTGCTCAGGCCCATGAGCCTCTCCAAGCACAGCGTCTTTATTAACCACGCTATTCCTGTCTGCTAAAAATGCTGGTGACACGGTTCATGTGCAGTTTCACATCAGCCACTGAGGGATTCAAAGTTTCAGGGGAACTCAAGTGGTGTGAGTGATGAGAGGCAGTGGAGCGGTCTTGGGGACAATATGTGGTCCAGGAGCCTGGTCACCCACCAGCTTCTACCATGACAAATGGAGAAGGAAAAGCTGCTTCCCAAACACATCAGAGTAGTAGCCCAACTCAGGATCAGCCACTTTTGGGGCAGGACTTCTCCTCCCCTCAGCACCTTGCAGGTGTAGCACAGGGAGGCTGTCCCATACCCTGAAATGAGCCTGTATGAACAGTCTGCTCTCACTGTACATCACTATCACAATTATCTTCTGGAACGAGGAAAATGAAACTGCATAAACGTGGCACTGCCAGGTTTCTGGTGTCAGGACTGCACAGGGACACCAGAGCATGCTGGTTCAGCCACACCAAGAGCCACTGCACTTCCTTCCCCTCTCCTCCTCCTCCCAGGCACACAGGTCTCCCCTCACCTCATCTCACCATCCCACAGACACGGGTGTCCCCTCACCTCACCATCCCACAGACACGGGTGTCCCCTCACCTCACCATCCCACAGACACGGGTGTCCCCTCACCTCACCTTCCCACAGACACGGGTGTCCCCTCACCTCACCATCCCACACACACGGGTCTCCCCTCACCTCACCTTCCCACAGACACGGGTCTCCCCTCACCATCTCGCTCACACGGGTCTCCCCTCACCCTCGCACAGACACAGCACTGTAAGGACCATGGCACACTGTCCTCCTCATCTCCAACCCCTGCAGCCCAGGGTGCACATTCCTTCCTCTCCCAGCACAGCCAGGGCACCCCAGAGCCCGGCAAGGCCTTCCCGCCTCACCCGCAGAGGGAGCGGAGGCTCCCACAGGGAATTCCTCGCCCGCCCTCAGCCCCAGCTCCACGTGCCGTGGGTGTGCACAGCTGAGGGAGACCACGGGGAGCTCCTGCCACTGCAACAGAACTTACTCTTGAGAATAAAGAGACATTAAACACTACTTGGCTTCCAAGGTGCCACAAATGAATAACCAGACATATCTGGCTATTTTTGAAACACTATTTTTTTGGTTTCAGGCTTGCAGATACAAAGGCTGCCACACTGAGCCTGTCACATGCCGCCCATCGAGTGAGTGCACCCCTAAAGCTTCAAGGACCTTGCTTCTATGGAACCCATTAAATAACAATCAAGTAAGCAGAGTAAAAACCCAACTCTAATAGCTGTATAATAGCATTTTGAAAAGTCAAAGACTCAACTTTATGGTTTTAGAAAACGAAAATGGTTCCTTTAAGGTTTTACTTCTAAAAAACAACTCTTTCATCAAGCAGTAATAACCCAAAGAAGAACAGAATACGTGCCACAATTCCCTGTGTCATACCTGATCTTTTATATCACTTTCCACAGTTCTTTTATTACTACAACTCAGTGTTTCAGGTTTCTAAATGAACTGTTAAATTTGCAAGCATATCATGAAGTAATAAAACTACCCAGTCAAGCTTTTCCTTCATTTAGAAACATTTGCTAAGCAATCAAAAGGACAAATCTCAAAAACTCTCACAGGTTACACAGGGGCTTCTCTCAGAAGTGGGCTGCTTGCTGGTCCATACATTCCAGCGTGTCTCCACTTGCACATAACAGGGGAGTAGTGCCTGCTTGCCTTGGGATTTCCAGGTGAGAAGTACAAAATACAGGACAATAAAGCCAAGTTTTCAAATAATAAATAAAGCAGCACAGAATTCTCAATTATGCAGAGTTATGTATATTTGCAGCTGTAAATCAATTAAAAAACTATTTAGGTGTGTTGTGCTTTAACCTGGTGAGCAGTTCAGCCCCACTCCCCCCATTCCTGTAGGATGGGGAGAGAATCAAAGAGTAACAGTGAAAAAACTCCTGAGTCGAGATAAAGACAGTGTAACAGAGAAAGCAAAGGCTGCAAGCACAAGCAAAGCAAAGCAAGGAAACTCCACCTCAGCCAAAGCCAGTACAACATGCCATCATGGCCATACTTCTGTATTTCCAGTTCTTTCCAAAGGTCCAATTACAGTTTGCAAAAGATATGTCTTATAACACTGAAATCGCTGCAGTATTTATCAAACAAGTGAGACTTCTTCATTTTCCTTAAGACATGAAGGAAACCATAACACATTTTTTTGTTACTTACTTTAAGAAAACACTTAAAACTTTTTCAAGCTTCTGTGATGTGCCACAAACCCAAAAACATACTATACACAACAAAAATGCAGTGCCGTTTCCTTAGAAGTGATCACTTCCAAAGTATGTTGTCTACATGAATGCTTAAAACTGGACCAACTAAAAACTACAAAAATATTACATAATGAGCACAGCAGTGAGACAATGTCAGTTTGTCTTTTCCATGGTTTTCTCTGTTACTCTCTTCTCACCCCAACACTGTGAATAACTTTTCAACCTAGCTGTAGGAAATTTCTGTAATAAACTAGTTCAGAAAACACTCATCTGAAGTGGCTAGAAGGTATGCTAATTCATCTGAACAAAAAATATACCCAATATGGAGTATCTAATAACAACAAGAAGATAAAACACAAATTAATTATTAGTGAAGGTGTCAGTATTAAATGTGCATCTATCTCAGTGTTAAGAGATGTAATTAGAGAGCTACATCCTTCCACACAGGTAGTTGTTTTAACTGCTGTTCCTTCAATTAACACATTTCTTGGCAAAGTTACTCAGTTTCTAATCTCGATTTCAAGATTAGACAACTGTTGGCTCCTATCCTACAAACACTTAGGTACATACTTGAGCTAACAAATGAGTCTGCTCATCCACCCCAACCTCCTGTCAGGCCCTGAGCTCGGGTGACAGGAATGGGGACTCACTACATCTTAAAATTACTGAACATCAAAGTTTACAGGCTTAGGTCCTCTGATAGCAAAGAATACATGAGAATTGGAAGATTTAAATGTTTTGAGATGATCTTTTGGTGAATGTTGCAGAACTACAGACTTGTGAATGGTATTAATTGTTCTATACTGTAGTTCAAGAGTATAATGTGAGAGCCTTGGAAACTTTAGGAGGACATTAACAACAGAGGAGGATGACAGCGAGAATTTGTTACTGTTTTCTGTGGATTTCAGTCTCTGATAAAAATGTCTCTTAATCATTTAAATAATTTTTCAGAAAAAATTGTTAAATACTTCATCTTGTAGCATACAGCCCAGAAAATTTTAAACACCTATTCTGAATTTTTAAATTCTCTGTTTAGAAGTAAAGGCCAAAAGTAGTGCCAACCTAGCTCCAGGCTGGCCTGCCCGCATCAAGTGTGCAAGGAAGACAAAGCTGTTTAATTTAAAGCCTCTAGTCCAAAAGACATTAAACCAATTTCGGAAACAGCAGTTTTTCCATCCCCTCTGCCGTGGAGGATCACTCAAATGGTTTCATGAAACCACACAGTAAATCACAGCAGCACAAACCAAAGCACCGTAAAGACTCAGCTTTCCATCCAGCGAGGGGTCAGCCGGGACCATCACTTCGGGCCACTGAGGGATTTGCTTGAGCAAACCCCGCCTAAACAGCCCCTGAGCTGCCCCTCCAGAGACACTGTGCCTCCCCTGCCCACGCCCAGCACACACAGGCACCGGCTCCTAGAGCCTCCCTGGCACCAACCCGCAGACTCCCTGGCACCCCGGCACTGCCACGGGGCAGAGCCACCAGCTGGCTCCAGGCCCGGCCTCACACTGGTGCTCTCAGCACACCGGGAGAGAGAGCAGGAAATACTCCTTTTGTGTCTGATCCACTGGTCAAGCAGCTGCAAAGCCAGCAGCAGTGAGTTCATCGGACACAGCCATGCTTTTGGGGACGAGGTGGGGGCATGTTCTTCTGAGCCAGCTGGCCTTGCAGCCATGTAATCACTAATGCAGGAAAGAACAAGAACACATAGCTGAGAAGGAGAGAAGAGATATGAGAAATCACTAAACTGAGTGTAGTAAACCAACCTTTCAGTTTTCATTCTCGTTAGTCTCTACTCCCCACCTTTCACTGCTTCTCCTGTTATTTTCTTAGACATATCCAGACAGCTTTGCCAGTACCAAGTAATCCCTCTCCTTGTCGTGCAGGCCCAAAGAGAAGCCAGATCTTTCCAGGATCACTGCCAGAGAGAAAAAACGGTGCTTTTTCACAGCTTCCTACTCCCTGCCCTTTGTATTCCTCCTCCCTTCCTTACCCTGGTTATTCTCCCAATTTTTCTCCTTACCTGTGCTCCCTGTTTCTGGGCCTCCCACTGCTGACCTGCAGCCAGTAAGAACAGTCCCCAGCTCAACTCAGGCTGAAGAGGTAACACAATTTTTACCAACTCTGTCAGTTAGGATAGGACAGACTGGATCTATTTCATATGAGTAACATGATAAAAACAGTGGGCAACATCTCACCACTGATAATCCACATACTTATCTAGCTACAACGTTAACTCAAGCAACAAGAGGAGATCACCAGGGACACCAGAGTAATACTCATTAGGACAGAAGGAAACAGCTCCAATGAACTTTATTAATCTCGCTGGGACACTGACACGGTATTTACTATGCAACCAAGTTATTCTTGTATATCTACACTGAGAGCAACGAGGCACATCTCAGCTCCTGGTCAAAGGCTCTGCTCTTCTCATCCTTTACAGGGTACGTGAAAGTCAAAACCAAAACAAGACATACAACATTTCTACAGTTTTTACATGAAGACATGATTAAAATTTATCTGATTTTTGCAGCTCCCTCACAGAGCTGCCAGTGCAGGTAGGAGCAGTTCCTGTTGGCTCCATGCTGCCGCAGGGCTGGAGTACTGCTTCCCTACGAGCCAGGCAGGGATTCTCAAGCTCCCTGCAACCAACTGACTGAAGGGAGACATGCTCTGCCTTCTGTCTGCCAGCCTGCACAGTGTTTGGATGGAGAGGCAGCAGATCACAACTTACCCACTTGCTAAGATGATGCAAGGAACTAAAAATGGATTCTGTGAAAGATGGCTCCAAGGTTCACGTGAAAAACGGTGTTTGAAATTTCCAGATACATTAGGTGAAGATACTCCAAACATCACACTACAGGCTGAACACTATATTCATAGACTCCTTTTCTTCATGGGTATTAATAGTGCACAAGTTTTGTGCATGAGGACTGAAGGATGAAATCACAGAAGTAAATATATTATCTGATGAAAACATGGAAGAAACTGACTTCTGTAATGACAGGATAAAACCCACCGGCACAGTTGTGCAGACCAACTCCCACAGTGAAAAAGGAAACCTATACCTGCCTGATCTGCCACCTGAAAAGTGTGGGAGATGTGTTTAACTGACTTACTGCTCAATTTAGCCTCTTCCTCATCCCTTTTCCTTTACAGGATGTATTTTTCCCCCCCCTTTTTTTTTTAAATTTAAATACATGCAGGTCCAAAAGGCATTTGATGCTATATCCTTTTAAAAATGTTAAAAGTTATTAGCCTGGCTTTTGGATAAACATATTTTTGCTATAGCTCCCAGGAGAAGATAGTTTTGTTGTTTTGGGGTTTTTTTTTGGCTGATGGTTACATACTTTAACTTCATCCAGTGAGCAGGCAAGATTCTACATCCACAAAAATCCAGTTGTAACATGCTCGTGAGACTAATATTTCTTATAGCTTTCAAACCAACCATTCACCAGAAGGTATCAGGCAGGTATAGCAAGACAACCATTTTGAATAAAGGCATATTTACAACCAGGTCCTTCAAGGCCCAAGGCACAGTCTGTAGCTCACCTGAAAAGAAGCCTCTTTGTCACCTGACTGATGTCTGGAGCACATTCACGCTTCGCAAGCGTACACAGTACCAGCAGCTAAATGGCAATAAACAGAGTTCTCAGTAGTTTCAATCAACAAGGCTCCATGACTTAAAAGAAACAAGAGACCTCAAATCTGAACCTTTCCTCCGGGCCATCCCACGCCCACGGTGCTCTGTTCTGCAGAGGTATCCGAATCCACTGCCATCTAGGACAGCCCATCAGAGCACAGCGCTCAAAGCCAGCTCTGCAGACGAGCAAAGACAGCAGACTGATCTCAAGGGATAAAGTTCAGTCTCATCCTACTGCAGACTGATGGGGAGGAGGGACATGCAGCATCACAGAAGGATTTCAGGTTTTCCAAACAGACTGTCAGGTGACAAGGACATTCATCGATTCTTCATTCAACCATGCACAGAAGGACAAGTTGTCAGTTAGGTGTTGGAGCAGACTCAATTAATTTAGAGTATGAAGTCACTCAGAATGGATGCCACAGTAACTTGCACACTGTGCCAGGCAGTACCTGCAGCGCAGGTGTGCTGACAGCACTGCTGCCCTGCACCCAGCCCAAACCAGCACCAGTCTCACAGCTCACAACTCCTACAACAGGCAAGCAGGACTGCAGATGAGAATAGCTGTAAGTGCAGATATAACCACTACCAAGCACAACAATGGCTGCACCTGCTATTCAATTTCTACTTGTATTTTCTCCTAGCCCTGTAAAATTATTGCTGAAGTGTGACTCTATATGTTATTGCTAGAGATAATGCACACCAACTCCAGGTAGACATGCCTAACGGGAAGCATTATCAACCCCAATCTATTTTATATGCATTTATAAAAGTATGCTTCTCAATTTTGTTATATTTAAAAAAAAAAAATCACAAACCCAAACCATTTTCTCAATGATAAAACAGCTACAACCCCAACTTTTAAAGACAGCTGGAGAGTTACAGATTTCCACAGCTCCCTGTTTGGCCAATGCCAGTGTTCGAGGGATGTGGTGTAAGGTGCATCCCTCAGGTGGTCTGGAGCTGGACACCCCCCTGTGGGATCCTGCCTTTAGAAAGCACCCAGCCCCACACAGTGGTTTCCCTTAGGACAGCCATGAACTGACACCACAGGCTCCATCTCTGCAGGCAGAGCTGTGGATCAGGAACGAGCCACCTGCATTTACTCAGGATACATTTACAAGTTCTTCAATGCTGCCTATGGATGTTCCTACTCAAATGATTACTTGATTTCCATAGATTGTGGAATACCACTATTCTCCAATAAACATGGCTATGTGCTGGCAAAAGGCTTTACTAAAATGAAATTTTATCAATCAATAAGCTGTAGTTTATTCTTCCTTTTGCTCTGAAACAGAACTGCACAGCAAAACTCTGTTGCCAAGAACACTCTACCTGAAAACTTCTAAATTTGAGCAAATGGAGCTCTCTCCTCTTCTGTTCTCCAACCTAGACTCTAAAAAAACTTGCATGTAGGAACAGACTATATGAATTAGAAAACAAGCATATTGTTTTTAAGACAAAAATTACCAATACCTCCATCAGTTCTCCCATTTCTTCACAAAGAAGAGGTATTATTGGTATTATTTTTCTGAGGTATATTTGACTTTGTTCACCTTTAAAAACTTAATGTACTAGTAGTAGGATTACACATAACTCTACTCTATAGAGAATTCAGTATTTCTAGTAATACTTTATAAAGAGATGAAAAGCTGTGAAGCACCAAAATTTACAAGTGACAAGATGATTGGAGGAGATCAAAGAGAACTGAGTAACTTGAGGAAAACCACAAAGCAGGTGAATGAGCCAATGTTGATAAACACAAAATCACACAAACTGTTCCCATCCAAGTGACCCGTGTGCCTCCCCACAGCAGGGTGGGTGACAGACACAGCTATAAGGTTAGGCAGACTCAGGTTAAAGTGTTTGGCTAGGCAGCGAGAATTTTTGCAGAAGTGCCAGAGGGGAAAAAACTCAGGTCAATGGTACATTAAATAATGTCAATAATTGTAACCACACTCCAAAATAGATGCCCACAGTGCAAAACGTGTCTAATCCAGCATACAGCAACAAAAAAATTCAGAGGGATAGAAAACTATATATTGAAGGAATGAAGATTAAGTGTGGAAATGGTCAAGAAGCAAAACAAATACTGAATGAAGGCAAACAGTTCAGGTTGTTCACTGATGCTCAGTCAAAACAAGGAGAAACCCTCAGAGCACCCTTCTCAGGCTTCCTGCTGTGCAGCAGAACTGCATCTTTATGCAGCACTACGAGGTGCTAAGATGTGATTTTCTTCTTGCAGTGGAAAATATCTCTTCCTGTAAAATCTGCTACGGGCATGCAATTTTGTCATGAGGTGGCAACATTTTGTATCAAAGTTCACCAGTTCAAGATGCAATTCAGGCAGCTTTACTGCCTTGGTCCCTGAAAGACTGAAAATATGACTCAAGTCTATTTTAAAAGCTCAGATCAAAGGAATCTCAAATAGTGGTCACAACAACATCATCCTTATTTCTATCTTTTCATTCCCAGCCCCATATTCTAGTGACATGCTAATTCCTGAGCAGCGGAAATTAAACAAACCAAACCCAATAACAGGCAGTAGAACTTTGAGTGTTAGGAAAGAGTGTGGGTTTGGCAAGAGTAGACTATATCAATTCTACCTAATTTTGTTCTCTGACAAGAGCACTAGAGAAACACATCTTGAATGTGAAGCCTTGCCCACACCACGAGGGCTCGTGAGACACATGGACCAAGTCCTTCACCAAATCAGGTACAAACCCAGTACAGAAGACAACCAGCAAAACAACAGCTCTGAGGAAAACACGAAGCTGGGACACCTGTAATCAAAGTGCTTCCCTGGGGCAAAGAGAAGACAGGAAAAATAAAAAAGGATACCTCATTTATCCCTCCTGCTTATTTTCCATTTCCCACTGCACTGAAAATGCATAGTCTTCCCAGCCTGTTTCACTGAAGTTTTATGCAACTGATTTCAAGTTGAATCAATTGAAAAGTCAGAAGAAAGAGACCAAAACAATGCAAATTTTATGCAGAAGTTGCCTGTGTTTGGATATAAAGCAGAGACTATGGGGAAAAATGATAACAGCTGAAATATTGAAGTCACTGCAGGAAAAGACAAAACAATAATCAAGGATAACATTTAAGAGCTACTGATGTCTTCTTGCCAGTATCAGCCAATATCAATGACATTAATTATTTAAGTGTTGCTGTCTCCTCTAAATGGGATACTGGGGTGGCTCTTTCCCCCTTCCAAATTCAAACTAACTTTATTCTTTAGATCATTTCACAACTACAGATAACAGAAAAAAATTACATGCTCACAGTTAGGATTTAGATATACCTAACAATTAATATTGATATATACAAATAAAAAACTGTACCACCAGTAAAGTTATGAATTTAACCAGTTATTTTCACTGTGCTGTAACACAAAGCTCAGAAGAAAGAGCTAAAAAACAGTGATCAAAAGCAAAGCCTCACAGTAATAGGAGGGAGTTGGAATATTACGTAATTTTTTAGGTCTTAAAAAAACACAATTAATTACTGTTTCAGGGGATTTCCACTTTCAAACCCAGAAAGCCTGCTCTTGCTTGCTGTCTGCAAGTCCAGGAGAGCGTCAATACACCAACTCAGGAAATACACTCCTGGATGACACCAGCAGAAAAGAATGCACTTCCACCACTCCGCTCTTTCATGTAACGCTCACCGAGAAATTGTAGTTAGAGGCATATCTTTCCATTTTTAGAATGTCTTACTTAAGCTCCATAAAAATATATACAATTTCAGATAGCTGCTATTGAACTGAACTCTCTGAGTGCTGTAAAGAGCAGCAGAGGAAGCAGCAGAGCACCACGGGAATGGCCGAGCCAAGCAACACTCGAGCGCCCTTGGGCAGGATAAAGCTCTGAGCCCGGGCCTGCTGGATAGGGAGGAATCCACAAACACCCCAATTACTCTATCACAGGAACTGAAAACCTTGGCACACATACCATTTATGCTACCTGAAAATGAACCATTTCAGCAAGGTGCTCCAAGGCAGCTGCTAGTTATCTTCTCAACATCACAGACAGCAGGACAAATTACAGATAGGAAGAGGACGTGTATTCACCTAATTGCATTTTTTGCCTATTTGTGAGAGACCACTTCCAATCCAAACAATTTAAAATGGAGCTTTTCAGCAAAGGCACAGGAGTTCTACAGAGGGTTCAATCTCTTTTTAATTTTCAAAGCTCACCTAGTACATTCTCTATTACTTCAGTTCTCATAGGACCCGACAGGTGAAGCTGCAAATGCCAGAGCAAATGTGAACATGCCCAGCAAGGAGGGGCAAAAGTAGGCTCAAAAATCTACCTTACATGTACCTTGTTTAGGAAAGTGTGTAACACCCTACTTCTTCTGTCAAACAAAAGCACAATAACAACTCAATGGCATATACAATTTGTAACTTGTTTCTCTACAATAATGCTGTCAGTTAACTCCAAATAACTCTCACCACACATTCTGATGAACACTGACAAAATCTTTTTTCATATGTTTTAAAAGTAGCCCTCAGTGAGGCTATTAATGCAGACTCCAGCACCCTAACATACAGCACATACACACATGCACTACCTTGTCCCATTTTTATGTTTTTAATACTGATGCTGTAGCTGCCTGTCAACAACCTCTTGTTGAGCCACAGAAAGGACATGCCCAGGAATAAGTCAGAAGTCCTCTTAACTCGTCACTTATGGTCACCTTAAAAGGTAGCACCTCCTCCCAGCTGAGCTGCCATTTACTCCCAGCTCACGCTGTCCTGGAGAGCTGTTGTCCCCGGGCCCTCGGGGACCCGAGCAGGGCTCACTGAGCCTGGGCAGCCACAGCCCAACACAGCTCAGGGGCTGAGCAGAACCATGCCAGGCTGACAATCCCAGGACAAGCCAGGTTTCCTGCTGGGAGGAGTGTCCTGCCCACACACCCAGCACCAGGGACGGCGGGAGGGCCGTGGCACCATCCCTGTGCCATAGGGATTGGGCCTGTGTCCAAGGCCAGGAGCAGTGCCAGGGAGCCAGCCCTCATCTTGGAGAAGCCAGCTGGAAACTCTTTCAAAACCAAGATCACCACCACCACTACCCCTTGTCCTCAATAGGAATGAGAAATTAAAACATTTAAAGAAAGGGAAAGGTGGTAGAGCTGGCATGGAACAAAGCTCTGGCACAAAGCTGTTCCGTACTTGTCACCAACAAACCATGCAGGGGTGGGACGAGTCTTTAGACCCCATTATCCCCAAATAAGTCTTCATGAAAATGAAACTATTTACTGGAATGGCAATATGGACTGCAGGTTTCACACTGAATACCAAAGAACTGATGATCCAACCTCACTTGACAACCTCTTTGCAAAAGATGGAAAAACTTGTGCCTGTGCCAAGTACAGCATACTCAAAGCCACAAACTTTCAACAGAAAAATGCCTTCCTTAATAAACTATTGATTCAGTGTCTTCACTACAGACTTCTGCAATATTTGTAATTTATTAGTTATAATCCTAATCCATTGGTGAATTATGAGAACTATTGACCAAAGCAAAATTCAAAGGATAGGAATAGACATGTAACTGAGAGGAAAGTCATCTCTCTGGGGACTGTTCAGTTCTGCAGCTGGAGTTCCTTCACATGACAAAGGACAGAGTTTACAGCATAACCATTACTGCTGTTTAATGAATCTCCAGCAGTAGAGAGAAAGCTGCCAGCAGTGGCCACTCACACTTCGGGGTGGAAGCTCTACTAGAAACAAGTACCATGTAATCTTGGTCCTGTAAGACCCAGCTTCTCTAGGCATGAATGATCATCACAGTGGTGGGGCACAGGCATTCATTTCATAGATCCTGTGACAAAAACAAACAAACAAACAAACAAAAGATCACTCAACAAACTCGAGCCTAAAAGACAGAACAGAAACAAATCAGTTGCTGAAATCACCATGGAGCACATTATTATGGATGGATTCAAATTTTAAATGGAAAGATAAATTAAGTAAGCAGACCTGTAACTTTAGTGATGGATTTGAGAAGAATAAATCTTATGAAATAGCAAACAGTGTGGTGAAAGGAACCAGCTAAGCCCAGCAGAGCTGTCCAATGCTCCTGCTCCGGAACAAATCCATAGCTATCCAAAGCAGTGGAAGGGATGACACACAGAAGCACACAATGTACATCCAAGCCAAGAAAGAATTCCTTACCTGGGAAGCAAACCTACTTTAAAAAGAGACACAAATGCAAAAGAAGGTTACTACTCCCTTTGTAGCCTAAGGGGAGAGGAGAAGTCTACCTGTCTGCTGCTGTTTTCCAAGCAAATAATATGAGAGTTATGAGAAAGCTAGAGATGAACGAGCCAAACAGGGCTGGCTAAAGCAGCACAGAAACTCAAAGGGTGACAGAAACACTTGTCTGTAGAGCAAACCAGCTAGGTAAGACCTCAGCAGGTACCTCAGGCAGAATAAGATAACCATGGTCTCTGCTGTCAAATGACTGTGATTGTGTATCCAGCACGTTAAAGGAAGGAGGACAAAAGAGTAGTATTAACACGAAGCTCCACCTGGAAAAAAGCTTCTCCACTAGGAATTAAGTCCCTTGTGATTGACCATGTTTAACATTTGCAAAACAACTGGCCTTCACATCTTCCAAACTTGTGGGGGCTTTGGTAGGCAAAAAAGGCTTGGGGCATTACTCAGGCATATTTTTATAGAAGGCCTTGAGGAATATCTTGGTGCTGCTCTTTATCCAAGCCACAGACAGGGACTAAAGAAAGTTTCTGTGACAGACAGCAAGGTCATCACCAAGAAGTGACTGGTGAGAAGAACATGGGTTCCCCAGCTGCTCCTGTGAGATGGCACATGCTGTGGTAGAGTACATCAAAAATACACTTCCAGCAGAAATCAGAAGTGTTCCTCCCATTATAATGAAATGCAAGTTAACCCTGCACCCAGCATAGGCCTCGTTTCTCACATTCGCAGTTGGTTATGCTGGTCTGCCTGAATTCAAGGGCTGTCATGATGATAAAGGGACCAAACCCTCCTTTTTGACCATTGTTAACCTTACAAAACAGAAACTGAGGAGATAGTGTTTTCTATGAATACTTGGGGATACAAAGGAGGATAAAGAAACATTTGAGAGAAGAACAAATAGGTCTTAAATGACCATAAAGAAATTTATTGCTGCACCTAAAAATTAGGAAATTTCCCAGTGTAATGAACATCTTCAAAAGTGAAAAAAAGTATAGTGAATATATCATTTGAGAATACAATTATGGGTGGCTATTTTCTACACTCTTGTAACTGCGCTGTTAGGATCCTTAGAGTGGATTTCCATCATACTGGTATACCCAATTTGTTTTTTCTTATTTATACAAATAAAATCATATCTACCTTTAGGGGAGCCAAACTCCTTCAATCACAGAGTTAAACTAACAGCAAGTAGCCAGCTCCTCTGGGATGTGTTTACAGGCAGTACTGTTTTGATTCACATCCTGCTGGCATCTCTGTGACTGGAAAATGTTAAGGTCAAATCAAGGTGATTTGTTTGCTTCCCTTCTGTCGTAGGGCCATTTCCACTAGGGCTCTTGGATAAAATATACACCAGTATCTTCATACAGCTGCTCAACTAACTAATAACCAAAGCTGTTACTGCATTTAGCATCCACCCACAGCACTCTAACAACACCAGGTACATCTGGACACCCACAGAATCACACTTTCAGGTTCCACCTTGCCTTCCTCCTCTAGTTCTGTGTCTAGACATCATATCTTGGTTTAAGTTCACCTGGAATAAATGGGGATCTGATCCCGTCTGTCCAGTGTAGAGTCAAGGCCACAGCTGCTCTCACCAACACAAACAAGTTGCACAGGAGAAAACCTACTCAGCTGTAATTGTGTCCTGATAAACGATAACTTACTTCGGGGAGGTGCTGAATGTCCCCTGCCCAAGGCACACACACGTCTCCATTCCATGCAAACCCACGCAGATCCTGCACTGCAGTTTGACAGCCACACCTTCTCCCAGCTAGATGAAGAAACGACCTTGACATGAGCCAGGGGAGAGGCACAGTCACTGCATTCCCCAACACACACTTGGACTCACAAGAGGCAACAGGGATTAGCACCACATCACTCAGTGTCACCAGGCCCACTGTCAGTACACCGGGCAAGATAAATCATAGCAAACACCAGCTTTCCCAGGATAACTGGGTGAAAAGCTAATACTCTCCTAAAACTGAGGGGCTGACATTTCTGTTTGTACACCTATGAAGTTATCTCACAAATTTAACACGTCACACCAAACTGCTTCACATTCATATTGAAAAAACACACTGGCCAGAAGTCTAAACCTCAGACCATACAGAGCTGCCCATCAGAAGGGGCCTTTGGAAGCCAAACTAAGTCCCTGCCAGTGCTGCTTACCCAGCACCACATGAGAGATCAGTACATGCTTTAGCAATAAGAAAGCACTGTATTTCAAAATCAGCACATCCCCAGTGAAAAGCACTGTCTTCCCCTCGGATTGGATTGTCCCATTTCAGAGACTGAAAAGCTCCAAGTATCACACGCCTGTGGCAAACCCAGGAACCCACAGAGCCTTGGGAACAGCTCCAGAGCAGCGGAGCAGGGACCTCTCTGGCACAGCAATCTCCAGGGATGGGGCTGCAGCGAGTGCTGGGGACAGGGACACAGCAAGGGGGGTTCTGTACCCTGGGGCTCTCTCACAGCCTCCACCAGGAAACCAGTCAGCTGCACAATCACAACATCTTCCAGTCTGGAATTACTACGTTCAGCAGAATTAAGGGAATTTAACTGTAAAGCAGATATGCCTCAACTTATAGTATCTTTTAAAAAGTTGTGTAAAGTAAAGAAGGAACACAGAATATTAGGTGTTTTTCAGGGTTTTTTCCCTGATATTCTGTACGAAATCTTCTTTTAAAACTCAAAGTACTACTGATTCTTAAAAAAAAGGATGCTGCAGAACAGTGCTTATTTGTCTGTTGTCTGGTATCTTGATTCTGAAATACAGGCCAAAGAAGCTTAACAGTTTTGAATTTCAGCAGACTCTTCTCTTCTATAATGGTTTCCACCTGATACCTTAGTGTAAGAAATTATAGAACCCATTGCCACTTGTAAATTCAAAAGACAGCAGTACAATAGGAGGGTTGATAAAATAAATGTAAAAATTAAGAAAGTTAAGAAGCCTGTTTAGATACCACAAGTACATCTCTGCTCTCCTCCTGTCCGAGGCTGTTATAAATTGCCAGAGGTTCTGTGGCTGGATGTTAATTAGTTCCTAAGCATTAGCAGCATGACATTGCAGAGCTTTCACACATAGCATTTATGTTCATACTGGGGGAAAAGGACACACCATCCTTGAATTTCCACACTTACAAGGCATTTTTGTTCCCAAGATAAAAATCTCTACCCTGGCTATGATCCTGTGCAAGATGCAAGCCATTTCTGTTTTAAGTCCAGCAACTGAAATTAAGGCAGCCTCCATGAGATCCTGAGCAAGGAGGGAAACAGCCAAATGCAGTCCAGCAGTAGCAAATCTTGTCTCCCCTTCCTCCAACATGTCGAAGTTTGCCCATCCAAAGACTTGGCAGTGAGACAGACACGTCAGATATTTGAAAGAAAAGCCTCAGCAGGCAGGTGGCTGTTTGCCCACAGACAACAGTAACAAGTTCTTCCAAAGGCCTGCTTGTGTCAGGGAACCTGGGGGAAGGAAGAACCAGTTACCAGCTCCAAGAGAACCATGAACCGCTGAAGTACCTGCTCAGAGGTAGCAGTTCTTCATTTTGGAAGAAGAACATTCCACACAAGTAGAAAGCAGCTGTTGGCCTGTGGGATGAGGCATTCCTGAGTGCTGCACAGCTGAAGGAGGGGCTGCCTGAGCTTCTGGTTCAGGGCCATTCATCTAAAGTGTGATCAATCAGCTTCCATTCACAAGGAAAAGATCATGTTTATGCTTCAAAACAGAGAAAACGTCTGCATAGCAAGATCCTTTGTTTTCACAATGTTCAATCGAGGCACCAAGGTGGAGAACAATCAGTTCAGGAAGACAGGATTCAGGAACTCCAGGAAAACAGCACCAACACTCACTGGGGACCCGAGGGCTCCCGGTGTTCCTCCAGCAGCCCCAGCACACCAGCCTGGCCCAGCTGCTGCAGGAAGGGCTGTCCCGTGACAGGTTTGTGTTCTCTGGAGTGGTGCAGCCTGACTGGAACCTTTCCTGCACAGGAATCACTGGCCTGAGCTGCCACTTCCCACAGCTGCTCCGCCTGCGAGCACGTGCACACAGGGCTGACTAATAAACACTGTTCTTCAGGTGGTCCATGGAAACTGGGAACACTTGACCATGTGAAAATACCATCCCACACTGCTACACATAGAGCATTTTTTTCCGCTTTCTATAAAAAACAAAACATATTTGGAATATTGCCATAATAAAATTTGTTTGTTCCGTTGCAATACGATGCCTGTGATGCTTTGAGATGAAGAGAAAACAAAGGAAAACTCCTGAAAAAATTGCAATAACTTGAATCTCTTAGCTATCTGAAAAAAGTATCTTCTTTCAGTGTTTAAAATTTCAGCCTGAAATATATTAATATTTATATTATAGATCAAATCAATATGGTACTAATACAAAACAATTCAATAATACAGTATAAACTCATACAATGAACTGCATCACTAAAACAGCATTTGCTAGAATTGTAACAAGGCAAGGCTTCCTAAGCCTGAGGCACTCCACGCTTCCTAAAAGCAGGAAGTTGTGATTCAGGCTATCTTCTTTTGCATCTATTACAGTGAAAAGATATTTAAAATCTACTCTTATGAATAGCAATAAATGCAATAATTTTAACAAAAGCTCTTCTCCTCCTCCACTGTGCGAGTACATTTCCAGACTGGATCAGTGCAGGAGCAGCCGCCCGACGGACGGTGGGTGGTTCCTCCCACTCCTTTTGGAGCACTCAGGTTGGCCAAAATAAAACTCATCAGACAAATTCAACTCCTGGATTCAGTGTGCCTTGCTAATTCAACACTTTTTAGGTTACTGCATAACTCGGGGGTTAGTTTTTTGTTGTTGGATTTGGGGGTTTTGTTGTTGTGGGTTTTTTGATTTTATTTCAGTGTCAGTACATGACTTGATGAATATTTTTGTGCTGCTTAAAAATAACCTCTGTGTTCCACAACAAAACTAAAAAACTCTCTCAGTGGTGAAAGACTGACTACATCAGGCTGAACAAAAAGCATCCCACAGTAGGCAATGCTCTCTACCAGAACTTCAGAACTTCCTTAAGAAATGTCAAGTCCTTGAACCACAGGAAGTTTTTCTATCAGTCTGTCTATTCCGTAAAAAACTCTAAACAAGGATTTTTTAAAAATTATCTTCTGGAAAAGAACGTGTTTAATAACAGTGAAATCTCCCAAATCTCAGTGTATCGTGTTGCTGTGATTCGTGATAAGAAACAACAGCAAAACTAAGAAAGCTCAGGAATTTTCTTTCTTTATGTGATAGTTGGAATAGCACAGAGCAAACGGGCACATCTCACAGGTCTGTATGGGGGCCAGTCTGAGACTTCTGGGTTAAATGTTTTCTCATCTCTGGTCCAAAACACCAACACTCCCAGGAACAAGGGATGTACCAGTCACCTCGCTGCCAGTGTTTTCTATTTCAGCTGAAATATGGCACTGGGCATTTTCATTACATTAGTTATGAGGACAAAGCTGGATATGAAGGATATGGAGCAGCAACAGATGGCAAGTTCTGCCAGCAAATCTTTGATTAAGGCTGAATAAAACAACACAGCCCAGCAGCAGGACTGGATCACGAGCACCTGGATAAGACGTGTGTTACAAAGAGTCACGTTCTTGGTATCTTCTCCAATCCTTTCATCAGTTTGAGTTTTGCCTTTCTCTCTGTAAGCTCTACAGAGCATGGACCTACCTCTACCTCATAGAAGGGCACATCAGTTTGGAGTTTAGGCACTGGTACAGTACAAATGAAATCTCCTTTCATGATATGCTCTCATTTCTACACTGTTGTCTTGTTTCTCAATCAGAATATCTGGCAACTTCATTTTTAAATAAGAACAAGATGAAAACATTAACTCATTTTGAGATCTGTCTCCCTATGTATCTTTAGATACCGTGCTTTAAGCATGTCACACTGACACGGAATTTAAAGAGCTATCACTTGTCTGAAATTGTTTCAGGGATCAGTGAATTCATTTGGTTTTAGTTTTCACCACTCAGATTTACCCCCATGATCACAAACGCACGAATGCTCCATTGCTGGGTTACACAACAGGAAATTCTGCCAAGGCAAGACATTGAAGAGCGTGGTTTTGGAACTGAAAGGGTTTCCTTTCAGAGTACTAAGGATGCATTGCCTGCTGCTGCCTTCCTGGGGAAGACAACAGGAACACATCACTGGGGAGACTCCTGTTCACATCAGATTTCTAGCAGAGATGGCCTAAGTAAGATCATTTAAAGCAAATTAAAAGATAGACTAGGTGCTTTCTATTTGTACATGTGTAATGAAAATGTTTTTGAGTACATTTCCAAAAACCTGTTAGAAGCATAGCCCAGGTGATAACCTACAGCTTACCAAACCACCAAGGGGACCCCCGGTGGCCTAGTGGTTAAGATGCTGGTCTCTCAGCGCCAAGGCCACAGGTTTGAATCCCGGGTCCCCCGGGCAGATGGAGCTCGTCAGCCCCTAAGGCCATCCATCTAAGAGAAGGTCACTCGAAACAA
>JAWWLV010000183.1:342611-384111 GCA_035041135.1 Platyrinchus mystaceus
GGTTGTTCGCAATTTCTTTCTTTGTTTTTCCTGCATGGCTTTGAAGCATCAAGGAGTATTTGATTCTAGACCCTGCATGATCACCAGCCTTGTGATGGCAGAGCCCCTGTGCTCTGGCTCAGCTGCCACGGGGAGGACAATGCTGCCCTGTAAGGGTATCTCAGCCTTCCTCGTGCCAGCAACAGGATTCTGCAACTGTGCAGGCAGCTGGATTACACAATTGGTCCAGTTTCCCCAGAAACCTCCCCACCACACATGCTCTTATTTTTGCAGTTGGATCAGTTTGCTAGGAAAGTGCCCTGTTCCTGCCTCTAATGCCTGCACTGAGGAGCAGGAGAGTAGCTGTGGGCAGAGGGAACAGGGGCCTCCTCTTTTGGCAGGAAAGGGGAATGTTTTGCCCTGGATACCTGTTTCAGCAGAATGGAGGTTTGAGGAACAACAGGTTGCTCAGTGTAAGCACATTGTAATCCACAGTTGTTGGATCACGGTGTAAGCTCAGTAACCTTTCCTTGGCAAAAGCAGAGCACCCTGTCCCCATGTGTTTCTTCTCCTGGTGGTGTGGCCCAGGAGCGTGTGTGGGTGTTGTGTTTGGGCTGCAGGGGGCAGGAAAAGGGACATCCTCAGGTGAGCTGTGCTGCTGAAGCCAGGTCCCAGTTGAGAAACCAGGTTTGATCACACATGTGCACCTGTAAGTCAGGGCTGCTCTTGGACATTGCTGCACCTGACAAACCTGGACAGCTTGGTAATAGCCAAGTGGATGGTTTGGTGAGAGGGTGGGAGGAATCAACAAGTTGGATGTCCAGTAAAGACAAGGAGATCAGCAGTTGTCCTATTCTGTGGGTTTTCAGGTCCTTGTAAGTGAAAACAGAAAAAAAAACCCAACCAAAGCACAAAACAACTCCCCCAAAGCCCACAAACAAAGCAAAAAAACCCACCACCCCATCTCTGGACAATGCAGGTACTTATATCTGCTCAAGGACAGGGGAGGCCTGCTAAAATCCTTTGCAGTTCTACCAACTGCTGCAGTTCTCAAGCTGAACAAAATATTACCCATCTTCTTACTAGGCTGTGTTCGAGGCCTGGGAAGAGTGTTGAGAAATTAAACAAATTGTAATCTTTTGTACCAGACCAGGCATACAGAATTTCAAACTTAAATCTAGAGATCCTTATGAATAAGGAGGCAACAAAGAAAATATATCTGCAAAAAGAAGATTGATTCATATTTTCAGACTGTACATTTCTAATGGCTGTAACTGAGAGGCTTCAGACAAGCATGGCTTGTTTTTTGTGGTAGCATATCAGACAACGTTATGCAATAATTTAAAGTGAAGTTGTGCCAAATGCTTCCCTGCACGTAACTCGGCCCAGCAAAACTGGCAAAAGCTGTACAACATGATACTGATGCTCCTGACAAAATAACCTGCAGTGGCTACTAAATCACATGAATTGTCTGTCCCTCCGGGTTCTCTCTTGCAGGCTGCAGACAAATGTTCTGTTCTGACTCCTGCTATGCTACTGAGACAAAAATTGGCTGGGAGGACTCAAGGGATGGTGATACAGAGTCTTTGGTGTCAGCATAACCTCACAAGGTCCTGCTCCCTCAGGTTGCTCCTTCCCCCGTGGCCCTGACTGTGTCCCACCTGCGGCTTGGTGTGGGAAGGGACCTGTGGAACCCAGGCAGGTGAGATGCAGAATTGCTCTGAAGTAGAACCATAAATGTGGAAATCACTGCAACTCCAGACAGCCGCAGCTCCTCGTAGGCTGTAAAAGGGAAACATATCTTGGCTTAAGGAGAAATTGGACTTATTCAGACAGTCATATGTTCTCGAAGCACTGATAAAGTGGACCCCCAACAGCATAAACTAATCCAGCTGCATCCTGCCTGCAGTTTATTAGGAGATGCTAGCACAAATTGGTCTGTCAGCAGAGCTGTGGGGAAGGGGCCTCCAGCAGTGGGGCAGGGAACCTTTCCATACAGATTTGGTTTTCTCAAGTAAAAACCATTGTTAACAGAGCTAGCATGAAAATGTGGTAGGTGGAAGTGCTTTAATTTAAAAGGCTACACAGAAGATGTGCAAAATGCGAGGAGAACTTAAAATCACCTCTTAAATTCCATAAAACAAGGAACTGGACTCCTGTTTCCCTTCCTGCATTGAGAAAATCTGGGCATTAGCTAGATAGAGAAAATTAAGCTATCATGACTCTGAAACTGCATTTTCAGTTGTTCATTTTGCAGTACTGGAAACAACCACATTGGTTGATTTATCTGAAGAGCAACGAGGCTGTGATTTAACAGCTGGAATCCAGATACTTTGCACAGATTTTTTTTAAGCCCAGTCTTCAGTAGGTGTTTGCTGGGTTTTTTTAGAGTGGCTCAATGACTCCTTTCTACTCTGAGCTTCTTTAGCTCTCTCCCATTGAACTTCTGCTACTACTTAGTATTGATTGTTTCAGTATCTGATGGTTCAGTAATTGTGATGCCTCCTGCAGAACACACTGTTCTGCTGCAGCTGCTTTGAGGTCTAGCTCCTTAACTCTCCCTGCCTGTGAATTGCTTCCTTATTCCAATGGCCCTGTGTTACTATACATGGAATCCACCTTTGAAATTCCTGGGCTACAGGGTGGATCCTGCCTCTGGATGAGAAGTGCCAAGCCCAGGTACTTTATTGTACTGTAGGGAACGTTGATTCTCTGCAGTTTTTTGTTACAGCATCTTTACTTTTGTAGAGCTAAATGAATTCTGTAGATGTGAGTATTTCATCTGATGGATGCAGAGCAGCAGAGGGATAAGTTGCTTGCTGCACCGTTCCAAGCATCCCACTCTCCACACAGCCTGGCCAATAACAGGTATGATTTATGGACCAGGCGGTTACAGGCTGATTTAAAACATTTGTTATTTCTTCAGTAATGGAGAAAATTATAGAGTGCTATAATGGATAATTCAGCCTCACATCTTCCAATAAATCTTTAAATGAATATGTTCAAGCATATTGTTGGTAACTTTTGTTATCTATGGAAGTAATAAATAGGAAGCTAGATGGAACATTAATAAAAAGTGTATAATAAAACTGCAAATTTCTTGTGTTCAAATACAGAAGTCTGTAAATGATGCCTCAGAATTTCTGTCTTCAGCTCAGCAAAGCAGGATTTTGTCCAGGAGTTGTGGCTAGCCTGTCCCTGGAAGTGTCCAAGGCCAGGCTGGATGGATCTCTGAGCAGCAGATGGATCTCTGGTCCAGTGGAAGGTGTCTTTGCCCATGGCTGGCGGAGGGACAGGATGGGCTTTGGGGTCCCTTCTAACCCCAACTGTTCTATGATAATTAACCTCTGGAAGTGTCAGAGGATTTTCTCATTTCATCCTCTCTTTCAGTCAAACCTTGCAATTGCCAGTTGTGCTGACTGCAGCTTTGAAATCAACACATTTGGTCAGTGAAAGTGGATTGAGCTTCTTTTGTTCAAAACAACACAACGTAAAATGCCACCTGCCTCACTTGAGCCAATGTGACATGTTTGACTTCATTTCCTACCCTTTTTATGACAACTTGTCAACTTCTAAAACATTTACTTCCTTTTATCCGCTTGTTGCAATGTTTTTTCTATATGAAGTGTTTTTAAAGTTTATTTTATCTTGGGTTTTCTAAGAATATTCAAAGAACGGAGGGGGAATAGCTGTCCCTTGTAACATGAAGATCCTTGGAAAGCAGATGAGCTATTTCCTGCCCCTGCAGGGTGACAGAGCAGTCCATGAGGCTGATTGTTTTAAGTGTTACTCAAATTGATCTTCCTACTTTGGATTAAGTTTTACTTAATGAGGAAGTAATGAGATTATCATAGACAAAAAGGACTATGTCTCTTTTGGGAATGCACCATTTCAGAGACTTGACTTTATTTCAAAGAGATCCATAATTCTTTCTTCAGGGGAATGTAAATTTAAATTGCAATCAAACTATGGGACTTCTCTAGCAACTGTTTTGACACTGAATTATTGAAGTATTATGCTGTGTATTTTCCTGGGGAAAGGATTGACTGCTGCAAGATTAGCGTGTTCTGGATGGGTGCCATTTTCAGATAGTTAGTTCAACCAGAAGAGAATGGATCTGATTAAGGGATCAAGCTGGTTATTTGTTTGTTGTTTGTACTCGTGCCCTACAATGGGAGTGATTCTTTGCCTCTTTTCCCTGACAATAATTAGGATGAGAGGATTCCAACAACTTCATGTTAATATTCCTTTTCTTTGAATGAAAACATGCAGTAGCAAAGCAATTAACATTTCCATGAAACTTTAAAATCTTAAAAGAAGCCTTCCACAAATTTTATGGAATCTCCAGGTATTCCAAAGAGAGCTCTGAGAATAAGGGATGTCTGTGCTTGGGGATTTTTTCTGAGTTTGTATTTTTTAGGAACATCTGTCCTAATCTGCAATCTAACTTCCCACTGATGCTGTGTTCCAAGCTTTCAGTCAGCCCCTGACTCAGCTCTGGTTTGTAGTGGCGTACACCCAGTAGTAAGTTACTGAGCCTCTGAGGATTGTAACACCTACTGTCATGGGATTCACAAACATGAAGGGCACTGTCATGGATGATGCCATTAAACTGTGGTTTGTGTAGAGCTGATTCGCGTTATTGACTTTGCATTTAATAATGTGATTTAAAACATGCATAAAAAGTTGTGTTTTAGAAGGCACATCTGGATTGTTCAGCACTGTGCCCTCCCAGCAGCAGTGCTGCCCTTCAGGCCTGAGCAGCAGTTTGGCAGGGAGGAAGAAGTGGCACTCATGACCCAAATCTGCAAAGATCTGTGTGTGCAAATGACCTGTTGAATCGAGACAGTGGAATCAGGCTGAACTCACTGGGAGCACTCACAGTTGTGGAACCAGGGCCTGGCCTGGGCCTGACTCATCCCCAGGAGCAGCCTGGGGCAGACTCTGCTTGCTCCAGAAATGCTGACTAACACTGGGGAGTTTAATTTCTATTTAAATGAAAGGGAGGAGGATCTTGCCTCAATATTTATTGGCTGTTCCCATATGTAGGAATAAACTGATGTTGCATACCTCAGGCACCAGCAAAGGTTTCCATTAAGAATGCACTGAAGTGTTTGGTTGAATTGGAGATGTAATCTTTTAAGAGGTCACATTTGTTATTGCCTAGAAGAGTTCAGAATTGTGGTGAAATACTAAATTATCAAAAGGAGGAGAAGGCGAGGATTGGTAAATCTCATGCTTTTTACTGCTGCTAAAAGATTTAGCTGTGTCTGGCTGCAGGCAGAGCTGAGCTGGTGTTCTTGGGGGACAGGTTTCTGTGTACAAGGGCTTCTGGTTGAATTTTTTGTACTTCTTTCTAAGATGCATCCAGACTCCTGGTCTAGGGACTGTATTGAAGTTTGAGCCAAGTCTTGGAGCACAGGATCTGACTTTCAGCTTAGATGGACTCTTACAGTATTGGAGAGATTTTTAGCTTTATTGACATTAAAGCAGAAATAAATTTAACTGGCAATGCTTTTATTATTTTGCTTGGTACATTTGCTTACTGAAGACAAAATACAGGTTTATATGGGTCTTGTCCTTTTCCAAAACCATGTCAGCATTCATTTCCTCTGTTTTAGTGAGGTCATAATGTTGAGTTTGTGATAACAGAAAGTAATGTCTATGAAAAGCTGAGATCAAATACAAATGTATGATGTCATTGTGGAACAGAGAAATGGGTTGGCTAGAAGGGAATAAGGACTTGGTTAATCAGGCACAGTAGCCCTAAAATTACAGAAAATGGCCCATAAGGTTTCTTCTGCATCAGTTCTGTTCCTGGAGATGTATTTGCCTGCTTTCTTTTCAAAGGAGGTAAAGCTAAGGTGAATATGTGAAATTTTGTTCAAGTGCTGACGTTAAATGAGAAATGTGTCAGTAGAAAGATATTAACTATTTGCCAAAGGGATAAGTAAATAAATAATCCAGAGGGGTAGCTCTGCTGCTGCTAATCTTACTGGTATCCATAGTTATTTTTCAAAAAGGACAGCATTTCCTCTGTTAGGAGAAGCTTGTCATTTAAATCTGGCCAGATGGACCCAGATTAGGATGATGGCTCCCAAAATGTGTGATCCAGGAGAATGACGCTGACGGGGCAGCTGCACAGGGAGCAGTGATAAAAGGGGTTTAGAGAGGGAAGGGGGTGTGATGGGTCCAATCTCCTTAAAGCTTTCAAGTAGTCCTAATTTTTCGTGAATAAGTTGGTTTTGCCCTTGTTATAGGGTCAGATGAGAGTCCCTGTGTAGTACTCTCTTCCCAAGTTTGTCAGTAGAGGTAGTGCTGGGATGGTGAGAAACCAAAAGAAAGCAGGGGGGAGGAAGGCTGACTGTCTAGAGCAGAGAACTGGGGTTTCTTTTAAGCTTGTGGAAGACCAGATTTTCAGTTGCTTGTGCAGTTATTTTCTAAAGACAGGTGTTTCATCTGTTATGTTATTCATAATTTTGAAACGTCTCTTCACCCTGATTGTTTTTATTAAGCTAATGAAACCTTAGCCCTACTAAAGGTATGGTGCAGTAATGGAATTGTCAGGTGGTATTCCCTTTCTCTTTATCTGGCTGAAGTTCCTGACCTGACCTGACCTGGTTTTCTTTTAATTTATTTCTAAATCCCTTGCTCTTGTTTTTGACCACGAACAGCAGAGCTGGAACAGGTACTGTGAGCTGATGGGGAAGGCAGGAGAATAACCAGAAGCCAGCCTGGAAATCACACTGGGGAAAAGTCTGGGTTTGTCTTGCAAGGTGCTGCTCGCTCTGTCGAGCTTGGATAGGGATTGCTGGTACTTACAGGAACAGTTTGCATCCTCCTGTGCAGTTGAGTAGCATGTCATGCTAATTGGCAGAGCTCCCTAATGCAGCTCTTTTCCTTCTTCTTTTAGAGCTTTCATTTTCTCTCTAGTTAATGATTTCCTTTTTGCCATGTCCTAAAGAGCTGTGTTTTAAACTTTTAAATGCTAAGGTGTCAATTTCTGGAACCTGTTCATAGTCTTTCTGGTCACAAATGATAAATGGATTGACCAAGTTCCTGGATAGTGTGGTTGGTTCAAGATGCATTTTATGGACGTTAATAACTAGTGGCTAAAAAACCACCACAGAAACAAACCTATTCCCAAAGAAGTTATGGCAAGGGAAAGAAGTTACTCTGGTTTGAAGGAGTACTGCTTACTGAATAATCTTCCTTTAGAAAGGAGGTATGCAAATTTAAGTTATTCTGTTGCACCCCGTGAAGGCAAAAATATGCTTTGATGCAGTTAACTCTTCCTGAAATTGATATTTCTACTCTTTAAGTAGTTTAGATTCCAGAATACATAGATGTATGGAAAAAAATCATTAGCTGTAACTCATTAGGTCTGTTCAAGCAGCTGCAAACCTTTAAAAATTAATAATTTTCATGAGAAATGCTAAGTCTGGGTTGCAAGATTTCAACTGAAGCTCACAGGGAGCCTGCTGGGTAGGTGTTGAGCAAGGACCCCCAGAATTAATCACCTGTCAGTTAAATTTCTTGGGTTTAAACCTACAAATAATCCTATCTTTGTAAAGTGTCTTTATGATGTAAATATACTAAGCCTCACCCTAAACTGATTTCCTTTCCCCTTTAATACTGATTCTACAACTGGGAGAAATACTAACATGTCACAGAATTTAATGAGAGCATTGACATAGTTGAAATTACTCTTTTAAGGTTATAAAATACAAAAATTCCAATGGTCTCTTTGAGAGCAAAAGTATGAAGGTGATTAGAAGCACTTCAGATGCAAAATATAGTGACTCTTGTTAAAAACTGAGATGTGCCCTGAAACATTTGCATCACTTTCCATGAACTAGAGTGGAAATGCAAGAGGAAGTAGGAAAAAAAAATCTGCTACATGTGATTCTCCATGGGTTATGCTTGCAAGAATGAAAAATAGATTTTATGCTCTGTGAAATTGCTGAATCACAGGGATCAGAGGGATTTCCTGGAGTGGTGCTGGGGCCCTGAGCTCTGAGGGCAGTGGAAGCATCCGTGCTGTGGCACTGGGCTGGAGAGAGGGCTGGGAAGGCTGAAGGTGGAGACTTGAATGCCCTTTCTAAAGTCTAACTGTGTGAAAACAGCAGTCAGAGAATCTTCTGAGGTAAATCGTTTGCTTTGTACCGCTGAATCCCCTCTCTCCCTTGAGCCTGGGGGAGGTGGGTGCCAGAACTGCCGGTGGTCGCAGCAAAGCCCAGGCAGCTTTCTCTCTGTAGGTCTCTCCTTTTGACTTTGCAAGGAACCCTGATGTCCCACACTGTAGTTAGGACTATTCCACGTTGTGGTTTCCTTTGTAGATATATTTTTCTGCTTTTACTTTGAGGAATTGTCGTGACTTGGTTGCAGCTGGTACAGATCTCCAAAGCTCATGTGGTGCCCCAAATCTTGTGCAGACAATCTGCTTCAAGTGCAATGCAGATATATTTATTTCTGTTTGCAGTCTCAGAATGTGATAGCCCTGCTGATATCTCTGCTAAGGAAAATCAACATTGCTGTGTAAATATTAACCATAGTACACAAAACCCTCAAGGGAACTTGCTCTTGTTTAAAAATGATGCTGCTGATCTGAAGAGCTCCAATGGCTCTGCTGGAGAATGGCCAAGCTTGTTCAGGATCCTTGTGAGGGTTCTGCCCCTGCTTTCCTGGCCCCTTGTGACTGCAGGCTGTATCTGATGGGGTGAGAAGAGACTTGAGGCAGTCTTCACTCTTATGTTGTTAATAGCATCAGTAGGGTTACAGAAATACCAAGCCACAGTTGAATATTCACATTTTCCTGATGGAGCCTATGAATTGAGACCAATGATCTTTCTAAGAAAGAGAACTATGAAAGGTTTAGACTGGTCAATCAAAAAAAGTTTTAAAATAAAGAATTTAAATATCTTGTGATGCTTTCCCTTTTCTCTAAATTCTGCTATTTACTCTTAAATGAAATGGTAAAATTGAGCAAAAAAATCGAGTTTTTATTATTAGTGTTTTGAATTTTTCCATTCAACCCTAATGACTGTAAATTCAGTGGAAGATTGTCACATAATTGTGCCAGACTTTCCAGAAAGTGCTGAATAATATAGAAGTCCATGGAAATTATGCCAGTTTCAAGGGTTTCAGTTTTCTTTTGTTATGGTTTTCTCTCTGTCCCCATTTATAATTACAGAATTTCATGATGTGTCTGCTTTCCCCTCCTCCCAGGAAGATTTTTGGAGGCTGGAAATCTAAGGGCATTATGCCAGCAGGGATACTAAACTAAACCTAATTTATAGACTTGTGAACAACCTGAATAAAAAGAATTTTCTTTACATGCCTTTTGAAATTATCTGTCCGTAACTTAAAGATTTGTGTGTTGGTGATGGAGCATTTCTTGTTCAGTTGTGTTTCCAGTGACGAGTCCTAGAGACAGAAAGGCAAGCCTGTGTGTAGCTGACCTTTCTAAGAAGAAGCAGAAAATCATATTTTGTCTTTAGGGGGAAAAGAAGCAATATTTAAACTGTGCATCCTGAAGAAATAAGTAAGGTGAATCCCATACTTCACTGTATTATGTAAATCCCTACCTTAAGGCTTTAAATATATAATTAATTTGAATTTTAAAAAAATCTATTCCAACAGAAGTATATATGCAGTTAGGAAATTGTATGTAGATAAGCTGATGTATAGATAACACTAGCATGACAAATGGGCCAAAGTTGCTTCTGGTATGGAGAATTGCCTCATTTGTCTGGATGAATCTGGCAGTGTTATATGGTTACAAATTGAAACCAAATAATTGCTGCAAGCAGAGAAAAATTGAATCAGCAGTACAAATGTGCTAACATTTTCCTTCCTTTCTTTCCCCCTTGACTTTCCAAGAGGGTGTAGAGTTTGGCATAGAATTGTGAATTTATTTGCAGGTGACTATCAGATGGTAAAATACACATTGGTGTTTCAAGAGTAAAGTGAACTCCCTCATGTATTTGCTTGTTTTTGTGGGTTTTTAGTTTCAATATTTGTGATTAGATGATGACATTCAGTGTAGCTTCTGACCTATTAATCCTGTCAAATACTTTGAGCCCAGATTTGCAAAGGCCCCTGGCCACTCTTGGGTGAGGACAGGTGACGTTTAGCCTGCAAGGGACAGTCTCATAGCCTGCTTTGCCCTTGGTTTGGTCCAGGAGCATTTCCTGTGCATGTCCTTTGTCCTGTCACCTCACAGTTCCCGTGGACAGGAGACCCTCACACTGAGCCACAGCAGCAGCAGTGGGGGGATGTGGCTGTAATTTTAACTGCATTTACCATGTCTTTGCAGTAAGTGGGGACACTCATTCCTGGAACTGTGGGCCATCTAAGCTAGGTTTTCACTCTGTATTGTTTTTGATGATTCTGCCGTGCAGAATGTCAAACAGCTCACAGGAAAGTACAACGTTGGCTGTCTTTGGTTGCAGTCTCACATTTTTATTTGACTGGCATTAGTAGCTCTCTGTCAGAGTAGTTCCCTTTCCATTGCTTCTGCTGCTCTTCCTTCCCACCTTCGTGTTGCATTGTGCCACCCTTGAAATTTGTAGGGATAAACTGGTTCAATTCACTGGAACAGTGAGGAAATAACTCCACAACACAGCAGTGAACAGGCTTTGCTGCTCTACTGCTAACTGTATTGCTGCTTGCCTTGACAAAAGTCAAAGGTATGACAAAGGGGAGGAATCTTGTGTGTAGGAAATTTTGGCTTAGTAGAACTGGTTTTGAGGGAGAGGGTTTGTGGGGAGCCTGGTTGGACATGACCTTCCCCTTCTGGTGTGACTCGGCAATGGGTTCAGTTCGGCTGAAACACCCCAGTTGGATCCGTTGCTTTTATTTGTATGCCAGACCTGAGGTGGCAACCATGTATGCTTAATTATGGTGAAAGCAAGGGGATTGAGACTTCAGAGGTCTTTTTACAGTGTTGTGTAACTCATTTTAAATGTCACATTAATCCCACAATGATATGGGTACTTGATACAGCTGCTCACCAGGAGCTGAGCCGCTGCTGCTGAAAGAGCTGACTGGGTTTCACAGGTGTTGATGCAGAGACTCCTAAAGGGATCAAGACACAGTCTCTAAATGCAAGAAAAGAGTGATCTTTTCAGGCTTAATTTCTATAAAGCAAAGAACACCTCAAAAACTGATCTAATGTTTGGGTTAAGGGACTTGTTATATTTTGAAAAGCATAAAGCAAAGACGAGATATCTATGTGACAGCATTACAGATTTCAGAGGAAATAATATTTTGGTTTCTTAGCTGCTAATGATATGAGGCACATGAAATCCCTCTTAAAATGAGAGATGAACTTGAGGAATTTTTGTCTAATTTCATTTTTAGTGAGATGTACATCTTTCAGAAAATAATAGATATTTTTGAATGTGTTTGTAGATTGCATCCACAATGTTATTCTCAAAACATCTTATTGTTTCTCAACAGATATAAAAAACACCTAAAAAATAAAAATGGATGAACTGGACCATGAAACATTGTTTTCAACTCCTAGGATTAGTGATGGAGGTATGTATGCTATCATGTTCAAGTTTGTTTTATCAACTGCTTATGAAATACTCTGTGCAACTAATAGCTGCATACAGAAGCTGCTATAGCTCTCTGATCATAGTTTGGGTTGGGAGGGACCCTAAAGCTCATCCAGTCTCCCCCCCTTCCATGTGCAGGGACACCTTCCACTATCCCAGGCTGCTCCAAGCCTTGTCCAACCTGGCCTTGGACACTTCCAGGGATCCAGGGGCAGCCACAGCTTCTCTGCCCAACCTGTGCCAGGACCTCACTACCCTCACAGGGAAGAATTTCTTCCTCAATTCCTGTCTGAATCTGGCCTCTTTTCAAGTTAAAACTGTTGCCCCTCATGCTGTCATTTACAGGCCCTGGTAAAGAGTCCTCCTCTGTTTTCCTTATATGCCCCCTTTATATATTGAGAGGCTGCAATAAAGCCTTCCTGGAGCCTTCTCCAACTGAGCATCCCCCCCTCTCACAGCCTGTCTCCACATGAGAGATGTTCCAGCTTTTCAGAGCATTTGGCTCTGGATCTTTTACCTCTTTGAATGTGGAATGATTTTCCATGAGCTCTGCTGGACAGTGTTGCAAGCAACTTCAGAAAGAAGGAGGAAGAATCTTCACATAGAAACACCCACAAAGGGGGCTTAAAAAAGCTGCCTAAAGGCCTAAAAACTGGGAGAAAGGAGATTATTCATACTAAGCTCACAGGGTAAAAAGGAAGAATTTAGTGGATCAAACTACTGAACACTTTTTGTTTTAGGTATATAGAGAAAAAAGAAATAGTCCTAATACAAGATCAGAGCTATAACCTGGTTAGCATAACACTGCTCTGGTGGAATAATTGGTGTGAGGAGAAGATCAGTGGTGAGAAAATGAGGACTGGTGAGCAAGAGGGAAGGAAGGAGCCTTTCCTCCTCTGTGCAGGTCGTGTGTCCTCTCCCCCTGCACAGGGATTGCCTGTGGAACTCTGGATGATGATGATGATAATGAGGGGGAAGAAGCCACAGTTCTGTTCTGAATGGCAGCCTGGCACAGTCCCATGAGCCAGGAAATCTGTCCATAAATACTGAGCAGCTCTGTCTGAGGTTACCTCAGAGCTTCTCTCTGGTTCTGTTGACAAATCCCATTCAGGCAGGATTTGCAGCCCTGATTTTCTGGATTGGTTCTGATATAACTGTTGGTCTGCATGGCTGGAGGTGCAGTGGGAAATGGAACTGCAACTCATTCCCTTTGCATGAGTTTGGTAGGTTTTATACCACTTAGAAAAAATCACTCCTGTTGTTTAATCCATAGGTTACAATAAACATTGAGTAAGTTTTCTGCTTGGTGCAAGAAGAATGCATGTATTGAAATTAGAAGTTACTAAAATTCCAGTAAATGCAGTTTAAAGTGAATTCATAATGAAATTCACATGTAAACAATGCTTTTAAAACTTTTTGTAAACAGACAACTGGTTAATGTTTCTTACATAATTCTCATTCCCCAGCTAGCAGTCTCTGTTATGGAAACTTCTGGTGTTTAAAATATACTGGTTCTAATTTCTATCTATAATGCTTTCATTTTATGACTCACACTTAAATTATTTCTCCTGAATTTGAAATGACCTTATGTGTTTTATGTGACAACTAGAAAATCCAGTGATTCCTGCAAGAAATGCTCTTTGCAGCCAGAAGTACAAACCTGTTGACTACAAACATCTGTATGAACTTGCTGCAGAGGCAAAAATGGCCTCCCAAAAAACTCAGTTAAAGGTAGGATTTATGTAGTACCTGTAATGTGAATGCTTTTGAAGCTCAATGATCATATTTCTTCTCCCAGCCCCAAGGAATCTGAGAATGAATAGGGATAACAAATTGGTTCAGCCAAAGGGGATCAAATATGAGAGTTTATCCCAGTGTTACTGTGATTTGGATGTGTTAATGTCAATGTGTGGATTTTCTTTGAATCAGATATGCAAAATATGTGTGGATTCTGCTTCCTCAAAAGAGAAGAAAAGTTGGTATTTGAGTGCTTTGTGGAAACTCACCCAAACTTATTACATAAAATTGGAAGCAATGAAGAATTTACAGGAACAAATGGGGAAGTTGACCCAGACAATAAGCTAAACAAGAAGATATGAAGCAAGGATTTCCAAAAGTTAAGCTGAGGTAGATCCTTAAAAAAAAGTTAAAATGTTTAATAGCCATAAAACGTAAGTGTGGAGCTCAACAGAGAGGTATAAATAGGTGCAGTAGTGCTCATGTGGTAAAGACTACGGGAATCTGTTTAATAGTAGAGAAGGGTGACAATGAATGAGAGAAAAAATGCATATTTATATACTTTCTTCAATATGGAAGCATTGCTTCCTTTAATGCATGGAGTGATCATATACCAAAGATTCTGGCAGATATTTCTTTTCACAGATTGGCAGCACAAAATTTTACTGAATTCATCCAAACTTTATTTCTTCATGTTTCTTTTGGGTTTTCACCTTTTCCAGTGTTTTCCAGCTGAGTAAGTAGTAAAAAATATATATATTCTGAAAGCTCCATGGAGAATAGTATGTGTTCCCAGCTACTACTTTTTGTTGCCAACTCAAGCTATCCCCATTTAGAAGAGCTGGGTTACTCCTCCTCTGAGGCAGAACCAAAGACACAAATGGTAAATCAGTTGTTGACTGTTTAAGAAATAAAAAGACAGCATACACAGGAAAAAAGGGTAATATTGCAGCAGTTACACATAAATACATAAATGGCATTGCTGTTGCTATAAAATAATTTCAAGAGCATATGTAAAGATGGAGTTTTGTTTCACCTTAGTTTTAGAACAATTTGAAGACGTATGTATTTTCAGATTGCTTTAAATAAAGTATGCTGTTTGCTGAGGTCTAGTTTTAGTCATCTAATGGTAACCAAGAGGAAGCTGTAAGTAACTTTTTAAAGATGAACATATGTAAGCAATAAAAATGAGACATTATCTTGGATTTAAAAGCATTGTAACATACTGGTTGAAAGCATGCCACAGGTGTGTTCCAGCTCTCTTCTAGTACAGCCACACATGCAGGTTGCCCTGTACACCTTGTTTCTCAGCCACAGTCACACAATGTCTCCATGGCCCCTTTTGCAGCTTCCTATCCCAATAACACCCCATAACCAAGTTTGCTACCAAGCACAATGGATCAGCCACGTTCCAGCTGCTCTTCCTTACAAGACTATCTAGAAACCAGATATATTAATCCAGGTGTACAGAACTCAGGCCCATCTGAGATGTGGAAATGTTTCTAGTTTCTAAAGCAGGACTTTAGCTTTGGTGGTGGTGACTGAGGGGCTGTGATTGGAGAATTGCTGGGACCCTCCTTGCCTGTCTGTGAGTGCTGCACAGACCAATCCCACAGCTTTCCCTGCTGGTGTCCCTGACCCAGCCTGGGCAGGAGCAGGCACAGCTGGGGGACGTGTCCGTGTGTGTTCTCAGTGCTGTCGTGTCCGTGTGTGTTCTCGGTGCTGTCGTGTCCGGGTGTGTTCTCGGTGCTGTCGTGTCCCTGTGTGTTCTCGGTGCTGTCGTGTCCCTGTGTGTTCTCGGTGCTGTCGTGTCCGGGTGTGTTCTCGGTGCTGTCGTGCCCGGGTGTGTTCTCGGTGCTGCCACACCTGTGAGCACAGAGGGCTCATGGCTGGGTTTGTGCAGCTTGCCTGGCCAGGACAGTTGCAGGTTGATTCCACCTGAGCCAAGTGAAAACTCAGAGTTTTTGACTCGGAACATCATTCCTTTGTTGAACTAGATGTGGAGTGAGATCTTTATTCATTGTTCCCTGTTATGAACTAGGACAAGACTTTTGGTTTTTTTCTTGTCTTGCTACCATTCTGCCATAGAATAATGCATCTGCAGGAAGGAGGTTCTGGGGAGGGGACAAAAGGGCCTGTGTGTGAATTGTGGGAGCCGCTGGAGTGAGAGGTTGGCTGGGATAGGGATGGACAGGTGTGCTGGAGGAAGGGGATGGCAAGGCAGCACAAAGAGAAGGAGCAGGAAAGGAACTTTGTCCTCTGTATGCACTGAGAGGCCAGAGACAGTCACGGTGGCAGGAGGGTGAGAGGAAATGTCTCGGGGACATCTGGCACCACAGGCTTTGATCCCTTTTGGGGAATCATTGTCGGCTGGCCAGAGTTGTGTGGCTGCTGCTTCAGCACCTCCCCCTGGCACCTTTTCCTCTGACTTAAGCAGTAACTCCATCTGTCTCAAAAGCAGGTGTTCCTATTTTATCTGAAGTGTGAAGCAATGTTTTTGTGAAGCCCTCAAACAGTTTCAGAACCTCTTTAATTGGGTAGATTTTGTAAAAATACTTTTTAGTCATACATTTTTGAAATTCTCTTTCTTGAAGGACAGACCTTCACTCTTTCATCTTCCCACCTGTAAGAATTTTTCTTTCTCCTACTCATCTTCCCCCTGCTTCACCCCTGGGAAACAGGGATGGAAAAGGAAAGAAGAAAATGGACTGCATTTTTTTCATTTTCTCCTCTCATTTAATTGTGACTTGAAATTAAATAAACTTTCTTTTCCCCATGAAAATTGGTTACACTTGAACACACTGTTCTTCAGAAAAAAGTTTTTAGAAAAAAATTTTGAAAAAAGCTATTAGGTTTATCATTCTGTAGTTAAAATTTTCAGTATGAGGGCACTTGATAAAGCTATTGAACAGATTCAAAATACAAGCTTTAATTTTCCCTGCAGATTAAAAAAACAGAGCAAGTTTCAAAAATTAACAAAGAGCAAATGCTGCTGAAACAGCACCGGCAGGTGTGGTGGCAAGAGCATAAGAGGCTGAGCGAGAGCAGGTAAGAGCTGAGGAACCTGAAGGAGTCCTTGCTGAAGGAAGACACCAGCAGACAGTTTCTCTGTGGAAAGTTTTCAGGTTTGATTCCTTTGGAGTCTGTCTCTGGCTGTGTGTATTGAGTTCACACTTGGAACAGGGAGCACTGATACTGCTCCTATTGCCCTGGGTGCTGGATAGACACAGACCAACAGCAACATTTGTGGCTTCCTTGTCACCTTCACGTCCACACCCTGCACTTCATTCCTTCCCAGGCAAAGAATCCCCTTTTTAATTAATTATTTGAGGCTTAGCATTCTTGCAAATAAAATGAATAAGAAATTAAAGCTTCTGTAAAATCCATGTTCATACCTTTCAGGCAAAAAGCAGAAGGAGAAATAAAGACTTTTCTTGATGAAGAAAGCCATAAACACAACTTCTTGGATTTGAGGGACTTGGGTAAGAATTTTTATTAATTTCTTCATTATTATTTTAAAGTCAAAATTATCTTGATTGTTTGAGTTTGTAAAACCCTGTCTTGACAGGTTTAGATTTGGAGAGCACAGTGCTGTGTAATGTTTTGTGTGTTTGAGAAAGCTTTGTTTCATTTGGATACAGAGCAGGAATTGTCCAGGGAGCGGGACACTTACCAAACAAACACTGTAGTTCCTGTCTGGCAGCTAAAGGAGGATTTGAAACTCAAGCTGGCAGAAATGCAATGTTTTTGTGAAGCCTCTCAGCGTTGCCTCTCAGAAGAATCTTGTCAGAAATCTGAGATCAATTCATTTGAGATGTTACAGCAGGTTGGTGTTTTAACTTTATTTTTACAATTTATTATCACCATATTTTTAGCATTTACATTTATTTTTGTTAAACTTTGAGGCTAACTGACCTGTAGAGTATCCTGTAACCTCTCTACTTGCCATGGTATAGATCTCTGCTCGCTAAAATCTGTGGAAGTGTAGCAGTGTAGGGCTGGAAATCTGACTTTCTAAATAAAAGCTTTCATATTGTAACAAGATGAAGGAGTAACAGTAACATGTTTCATGAAATAGATCAAATTTGTGAAGAACCAACAGAAGGCAGTTTTGGAAGGTCTTACTCTTGAAAGTCTGGCTTTGGAGAGAGAGCTTGAAGACTACAAAGCAAATGTAAGCTTTTCCTTATAAGATCAATTAACAATTTCTTGAGAGAGAAAATATGATGCAGAGCAGTGTTCTGAGAAGCATTTCTTGATTGCAGGCATTAACGGGCTCTTTTGAGGAGAAAAATGGACTTTTCCATGAAGTTCCTGCTGAGCTGCTGTCTCTGGAATGCCCTTACCCTGACCTGAAGACCTTAGTGGTCCAGGAATACCAAGACCTTGCCAGTGGGTACTGGGCAAGGCTTCGGGAGGTCGACCAGCAGTTGGAAGCTTTGTCCAGGTAAGGAAAGGTTTCTACATGACTGTTCTTGGGGATAAAAGTGCTTATAACATCCTGTATAGTCTGTAGGTGCTGCAGTTGGCTTTGGCATTGGAGCTGGTGCTGTCTGGTGCAGAGCTCTGGGGCTGGACAGTTGGGAAGTGTTTACACAGCTGAGGGTGGAGCCAGTCCTTGCAAAAGCTCTCTGCTGAAATAATAAGCAACATATATGGTGGGATAAGGAACCAACAATCTGGTGTGTATCAAATGTCCTCTTCACATGCTCTTGCAGGAATAGAAGTTACTCTTTCTGCATGGTAATTACTATCAAATTTATGATAGAAAAGTACAGGCTTTCCGAGACACGTTCAGAACGTTTTTTATCTATAAAGCAGATGAAAAGGTCCAATCTTCTCACAAATTTTGGATCGCTGCAATAATTGTCATCACAAAGAAATGTAAAAAATGTATATAGCTCTGATTCAGATTAACTGAAAGAAGGAGAGATTATTCTGTAAATGAAACACTTAATAGAAAGAACATTATTCATAATGATCTAGAAATGTAACAAACCTAAATATTAATAGTATAAAGCTTAGCCTTTCTGCTGAGACTGTCTAGAATCCAGGAGAGATACTGAGTTGCAGATATTGGATGGGCTTTGCCTTCTTTTTGCCATCTCCTGATATTCCTCTGGCTTAGGATGGCTTTGGGTTTAAAGACTGAGAAGGGGGAGATCAGTGGAATGGTTGGAAGCCTGGGCAGAAGAAACTGGAGAGAGCAGGAAGGTTCCTTGATTTCTTTGGTAAAACAATGGCACACTGCTTCCCAATCTCTCTGTTTTCTGTATGCACCTCCAGTGCAGCACTTGGATCTTCTGTCCCTGCTGCTGAGATAGTTGGGTGTGCTGAAGCAGGTTAAAGGTGTTAGGTGACATAGAAAGTGATGTTAGGATCTACTTACCTTTTGTACAAATTGTACTGACATTCTGTAGGTTCTTCTTCTGTTACTTGAAACCTGTATATTATTACTGTAGCATCCTAGCTGTTATAGCATGATATTTATTAAAAATTGCTTTGATTTATCCGATATTTATAGCATTTATTAAGCAACAAGTGGCAAATTTATAGCAGTTGCTTTGCTGCTGTCTCTGATATTTTGTTACAGTTGCTGTTACAGACTTTTTAACAACCTCAGTGAGAACCTGTGACAAATGCTAAATCATTAAATATGTAAAAAGTCTTTCTAGTGGTTTTAATTAAAATTGTGTTAAAGTTTATGATCGACATAATTTTAGTGAGAATTCATAAGTTAAAATCCTTGACCCACACAGCATGTGTGCTACTGAATAACAAACATCAATGTAGACAACAGAATCTCTGAAAATGGTTGAAAAATTTACAGTGGTATTTTCACTGATCATAGGCAGGTGTGAATTCAGGGCTGGAGCTAATTTTGCACTGATAATTCAAGAATATCAAGACTTAAAGATAAAATGCCATATTTTCAAGGGAAATAAATGCAGTTGTAGCATGAACACGTGCAGTGGTGCTCTGAAGGAATGAAGTTGTGATCTCTAGATGGGAAAACCAAAGGGATGTAGCTGGAAGAAATGCTGGAGGGAGTGGCAGCAGTTTGCTGAGGGGACTGTAAGGCGATACTGGGGGGCAAGAGACCTGCTTTAGGTCAGCATGTGACAGAACTGAGAGCTGGGAATTTAGGGAATCATAAATGAACCACCAGCAATTATCTCAGACAATTTATTTAAAGCTAGATCTTGGGTTTTTTTGGAGGCCAGAAGGCAAACAAAATCTTTAATGTATTGCTCATTTATGTTTCTATGATTTTATCCACAGCAACATAAAAAATGTGTTTTCAATTAAAAAAAAAAGCAAGACTTTGTTCTGGTAGCATTGCTTACTTCCAATAATATCTGGGTTTATAAAAGACACAGCACTCTTTGTCACTTCTTACGTTTATATTGGTTAATTTGCATGGGAATGTTCTATGAGTTTGCAAAGATGCAGCCTTGTGATTGAAGTATTCTATAATTCATCAGGCAGCCTGTGATCCAAGTGGCACAGAAAATGCTGTCAGAAACTGGAGTGACAGGTCCTTGACCTTGGTGTGTATCCCCTGTGCTCTACTGATTAATACAGCCTTAATGAAGCTTTTGCAGTTATTGTCATTGCTCTGTACCCACAGAGACCAAACATCCTCCTGCAATACACTTCTTCCCTCATTTTGGTGATTTGAGAAGTTACTCAGTAGCACAACTTGACTCTATGATTATGTGGTAACCTGGTCACTTCAGCTGGGGATTACTGCTCTGTCCTCCTTCTTTCATCATCTGCTTGAATGTACAGTGAAGAAACCTTCAGTTGATACTACTCTGGCACTGCACATCCCGTTTTTTAACTGGTGAGACTGTCTGGAAGAGAGAATTTGGAAAATGCACAGAGTCTGAATTTTCTTTTTTGGACATTCTAAGATAATATTCTCGTCTATTCTGTGTGCTTTTCAGTCCCACTGGAGTGCCCATTGCAGTGGTCATTGCTTTCAGAAATGGAAGAAAAATTTGAGATTTTTTTCAAGCCTAGTATAGGATTATAATATTTTATAATCTAATTTAATTCCTTTTACTGCTGCTAAACCACAAGTTTTTGTGTTTGGAAAATACCCAGGTCCTGAGATATCCCACAAATTGTGGCCATAGAACTGATGTGTGTGTTATAGCTGCTGATTCTCTAAGCACTATTATATTTTTGCCACAATTTCCAAGGAAGTCTAAATTATTAAAATCACTGAAGGATGAATGGAGCATTGCAGACTCAGCACTGCATCCTTGGGAGCATCCTTTCAAATAAGTGGGAGAGTAGGACCAAGTCAAGTAAATGTAGTCCTCTTTGCAGCCTGTTCCCGGGATGTCTCTGTGACATAATTAATTAATTAATGGCAGGGATGGCCATCCCCCATCTCTCATCTCCCTCGGTGGCATTGTGGCAGCCTGTGTGTCTGCAGATCCAACACGACAGCAGTGCCAGCACACGCTGCTGCTGCGAGGGATCTGTGGGGATTACAGGGGAGAGGGGAGCTTCCCCTCGGAGCTATTTGTATGCTTTAGGACGTGTAAAGCCAGGGATTAATGCTGGGTAAATCTGTTTCAAAGGAAGCAGCTGCCTCAGGGCTGTTGCATAGAAGACAATTGCTGTGTTTCAGCTCCGAAACAAAACCAAGCCTGTGCTGTGGTCTGGCACAATGCTGCACACAAGGAAAGCCAGTGCTGCATTTAAAATTTGGGTCATGCTTTCAGCCTGGCAAACGTTTGTCTATATCTTGACACGGCAGAAAGCTGATATTACCTGAACTGTTCCTGTCAAATGCGCTGGAGTTCTCAGACTGTTGCAGGTGAGCTGTTCCTTTGTGAACCTCACGGCAGTGTGGCTGAGGTGCCATCTCGGTTCCCTCTGCACTGTTGAAATTCCCTGTGCGTTCAGTGCTGTCAATGCACTGGGCTGGGTCAGGCTGATTTTCTTTGGGGTTTTTTGGTGCTATTTGTCTATGAGCAGCTGACAAAATCTCAGCACAGCTGACAAATTTTGGCACAGCTGACAAACCAAGGCATTGGCAGTCAGTTTGTCCCTACTTACAATAAACTACTTGTAGCTGTAGCTCCAGCTGATTGCTCCCCAGAGGATCTTCCACAAGCCTTGATTTCCCCCTTGTTTGGAGAAGTGCAGAGATTCATCGTTAGCTGGCCATTAGAGGAATATAAGTTGGAGAGAACTTGAGAGATGTGTGAGATGGAGGAGGCAGGAACTGATGCAGCAACCGGTGCCTCTGCCCCTGTGTGGTGTAACGTTCCCTCACCAACATGTATCTTACTCATCTGGTAGGCAGAAGACCTCACCAACCTGTGTGGGCAGAAATATCTAAGGTAGAAGGTTACAAAAGAGAATCTCAGCTCTTAGAACTGTCTCATTTCTGCACTAAAGTGATATGTTCAGATGTCAGCATACTGAGGTGTGTCAGTACTCACAGAGGAGGATTACTGGTTTCTTTCAGAAATTACAAGAGATAGTTGAAAATCCAGTGTGTAAACTAGGAAACACTCTCTTAGAATGGCTGGTAGTCCCTCTGAGTGAAGGCTGCCAGAGTTATATGTTGATTCTTCTAATACCCAAATGAACAAAATGTTGGGGCTGGAAAGACAAGGATTATAGGTGTTATCTTAAAAAAAAAATTTGTACTTAGTTCAGATCAGTAGGAGCAGTTGCAGTGAAAGAGATTTAAATCATAGCAAAGAATAATTAATTTACTCATTAAAGTTATTCTTCAGAAATCCTATGCCTCAGAATATCAAATTATAACACAGATTCTAAAATTAATAAATTATCTGATTTCATAGAAAAGCTCCCTCTAAAGAGGAGAGAGGAGTTTAAAACAATAATTTCTGAGGATCAGCTGCAAGATGTTTCTCTTAGAGGCAGTAAATGCTGCAGAAACAGCACATCATTCCAATGCCACCTCTGTGACCAAGCTCAGGGGCTGTCTCTGCTGCTCCAGACCTGCAGTGTGGAGGTTATGGGATGTTACAGCACCGTTCCCTCTTGGTGGGATTCCTTAGGCCCATTTTCCTTCTGGAGTACTATTTCTGCTTTAGGCTTAGGGTATGAAACCACCCAGCTCAGACATCCGTATTCATTGTCTGTCTGGGAAATTCAGCAGGCACCTATAAACACTTTCATAGCTGTTCTGCTTTGGCTTGTGTCATTTCACTGGTTACCTTGTTTTTAGCCTTTGCTTGGCTGTTGCCAGTCACTGCAGATGATAAACTCTTTACAGGAGCTGCACCTTTGCTCTCCCATTTCAAGGCTGCCTCCAGTTCTTTTCAAGAGGGCTGGGTTTAATAGCGAACTCCTGAGTCCTAGAAATAGATTGTTGGATATTTCACATAGTTTATAAGAGAAAGTTTTCACTTATTTTCCTATCTCATGTAAGCTTGTCACCAAACTTGCCAGAAATGGTTTGTTGTTAGGTGAAATGGTTTGTTGAAATAGGATATTGTGTCTTTATAAAGCTGACAGGTGTAGGGATGTTCCCTCACTGTCCCCAGTGCTGTGTAATGGGAACAATGCACTGCAGGTTTACTGTGCAATGTGTTACAGAAAAGGTGTGTTAAACTGGGTTCCACAGATTTGTTTCTTAATGCTAGTGTTCACTGTTTTCTCCTTGGAGATAATGCTGGATCCCATAATGAAGTCTAGTTTAGTATTAATTACATGTGAGCAGCTCACAAAAATCCCCTTTCTGAAGTATGTGGTTTTTCTGCCTGCATAAGGGTAAGGCTGTTCCAATGCCTTACTGGATGCAGTGTATGGAATACTGAGGTAGTGCTATGGAATACTGAGGCACTGCTGCTGGCTCAGGCAGTCCAGGAACTGCAGCAGCTGGAGGCGGCAGGAATTCGAGGTGGGGGTTACAGGATCTCATGATTGCCGTCTTTTAATTATCCCTGGGCTCTTAGTCACTTCTGAAACCAGGTCACTGGGCTAGAGAGACCTTTTGGTCTGACTCAGTGTTGCTGTTCGGATGTTAATGCTGACAGTGACAGCCTGACATTAATCTCTTGAGGGCCAGGAGTTCAGATTGAGGGTAAATTCTGAGCTACTGAGTCCAAGCCTGTGCTACTCTGTTTTAGCTGGACATTACTTGCAACTCTAATTTTCAGAGATAGATGAATGCAAGCTGATTGGTACAACTGCTATTCTAAAAAATGCTTTGCTGATGAGTTTATGGCTGTTAGGAATTTGGTTTAAACTAGCTCCTCATTTAGTTGCATGCAGGGATTGTCACTTCATTCATTCCATTTTGAGCATGTATTTAGTGCTCAGTGGTAGAGTCTGATCATCTTCTTCCTTTCTCGCACTGTGTTTTCCCATGTGGGGTGACTGACTCTCCACTAATGAGGCCTGTTGGAGAAACATGGTGTCCTTCCCCAATAAAGAGCCAGGTTAGAAACAGAACAATTTGCTTGAACAATGGCACAATAAATGGTCACATTAGCAAAGCATTATATGTTTGCTTTGTTTCATTAAATGAAACAAGCTCAGCTCTGACTACACGTCCAGTTTACAGCATCAGGACTGTGAGCCCACTGAAAGGTGGGGCTGTAAAAATAACCCAGAACTAAACTCCTCCTTTTCAGTGGTTAAGTTGTACTGGGGTGGATTGTTTTACATTCCTATAGGAACAGTGACTGGAAGGAAGAAGATCAGTGGGTTTTCCAGGCTGTTGTCAATCAGTATCCAAGTGAACTTCAGAGGAGGAGGACTTTGTACCTGGATATGCTGCAGAGATACCTTCCCCACAAATCCAGGCATGAGCTGGTCAGTGTTGGCTTAAATATTCATTCAATTATACAAATTCTTATATAAATTATGTAGTGACCAGTTATATTAAAGAATGTTTATCAAAGTTTTTTTGTTTTAAAATTTCTTAATTAAAAATTTTATTCTGCACAGTGAAGATGAGATGTTCCTGTTTTCAAAATGCAGGACCTTTAAACCTATTGCCTCTTCTAAACAAGCCCTGGGGAGATTTTATAGTTCCACACACTCTTACAGCCAAACTCACAAAATAATTTGTTAGCACTGCTTTTGCTGTACAGTTTTATAGCTATGTCATGCTACTCTGCTTCTCTTGGTGTTTTTATTTTTCACAAGGATATAGAGCCTTGTCACACTGTCTAGTAATAGTGATTTTAATTGTTCTGTGACACATATATAGGAAGAAGAGTGAAAAGTTATCTCCTGTTCTCAGGGAGAGGCTATTTTTATATTTATAATGCCTTTGAAATTGATTGCTGATTCCTCTTATGCTCCACAGTGAATAAGCTCATAGCACTAATAGAGAAACCCATTTCAAGGCCAGAACACTTCAGGAACTCATAAGGAAAGTAGGAAGCTTTTTTTATCTCTGACTGTATTTTTAGACCATCTACTTCCCTGTGTTTGAGGAGTGTCTAGTACAACGGAGTGGCAGTGAAGTGATACTGATAATTAGCCTGAGTTTCACTAAAAATAAAGTTCTTGTGGATTTTGGACCTTTTGCCTTGGAGAACTGGGATGAATAGTCACGTGCTTTGGACAGTGGAGGTATATTTTAAGCACAGCCTCTATTAATGGTTCTAATTCTTGGAAGGTTCATTTAAAATTTAAGAATGCTAAATTTAAAAATCAAACTCTGCATTGAACTGATATCTCTTAGTATGTGTATTAGCATGACAAATATGGAAATGCTAAAACAGTGCTAAGAATCTATTCTTAAAGTGTATGTGTGTAATGTTGGAATATCGGCCTGAGAGCCCGCCAGGCCTCCTTCCCTCCATGCACAATGGTCAGTGGGCAAGCTCCCAGTGCCTGATGCTGTAGGAGCTTGTTGGAGAGGTCTATTTTCCAATGAGCAAACTCTCCACCCCGTGCCTTTTGTCTCAGCTTTGGCAGTTTGTGAGTCTGGGGCAGCAGCCCTGACAGAGGGAACTGATGAGGTGGTGGCCTCGGGTGTTTGACCGAAGGGCTGTCTTCATCCAGCCACGAGCTGATGGGAATATCTGTGAGCCAGGCACAGTCAGCATCCCCTGCCAGAAGCCTGGAAATCTAGAATGGTCTCCTGGACACCTGTGAGCAGCCAGCCATCTCTAGAATCTCCTTTGTCCCCATAACTTGTATTTTTGGGGATATAAGACAGGCTCAGGACTCAATGGCCTCAGTCTATGCAGCCTTACCTGCTAATACTTCTGTCAAAGTCTTGAAGCTTGAATGTCCTTGGGAACCTCACTGAATTAGGCCAGAGAGTGTATTTTGGATTAAACACTCCCCATTTTGGCTAGGTGGTGACGCTAGTGGTGGCACTGTGCTGCTTGGCAAGCTAAAATTCTATTTCCAAATTTCCTGTTGGGAAAGAAGTGAAGCTGATTCTCACCTGTACTGCTTTTGTACAGCTGTTTCAGTGTCCTGTTTCTCTGTAAATCACAATATGCTAAAAAAAGCCTCATCTTGCTGGAAGTGCTCAGTATCTCTGGAGATGTATTGGAAGGACGTTGTATTTAATGTCCCTCAGGGCAGGAAGGGACCATTGCATTTAATTCCTGTTGCAAAGGTGCAGTTCAGCAAAGAGCAGTGGGCAGCAGGATGCTGGAATAGCACATGGTGCAGACAGAGAGGGCAAGGCTGGAGAGGGGTCACTGCCCTGGAACATCCCTGGCAGAGAGCACTGGCCCCGCATTGTGATTTATTGGTGATAATATAATTAATTATTCTCAAGGTTTGCAAAAATATCGAGAGTAATTTTATATTATTAATGCAGAGTTTTTAAACCCTTCTGAAATTCTTTGCTCTTTCAGGTTGCTCATGAGAAAGCTTGGGATCATTACCATTCCGTTAGGAATCAGCGCAGAGCCCTGCTGTCGAACTGGGCTCAGGCTAGGAAAGCCTTTGTCCTTAGGGCAGTGGCAACTGCTGCTGAAGCTGCTGCTGCTCACGAGGCAGAAGTGGTGCTGGCTGACTCCAGGCAAAAGCAACTGGAGATCTGTGCTGAGCTGAAAGCAAAGGTATGTTCGGTTATAAACCCGCCACAAATCTGTTTCTCACTGAGAAATTCAAAATGGAGTTTTTAGATTAACACTAGTCTCTTCTCAGAGAAATAATGAGTATCTATATACCTTTCTGTTTATTTTTAAGAATACTTTCTAAGACCTGAAACAATGGATCCTGTAACTTGTTTGCTCTTGCTATGGAAGTGTCATGGCTTCACAATATTCTGAATTTACTGGGTTGAGAGTGAAAAAAAGATGAAAATACCTGGGTGTTTTTGGTAAGAGAGTAAAATAAAATGGGAGGAGCCTGGGTACAAGAGGAAGGTGTTGTGATGTTCATGCCTAAGGCATTTGCAGGAGGAATCCCATTTCTGGGCATGAGAGGCATGTTAAGATTTGTTTAAGCTGTTCTCTGTGATTTTTGACTTGCACAGAAATGAACATCTGAGAGCAGGCACGGTGTGTTATTCTCACTTTACCAACATTCTCTCTGCTGAGCCCTCACTTCTCAGTGAAATACTAAACACTTGATTTAGGTTTTCTACAAGTAGGAAAGCAGAGTAAAACCTGTGCTGTGAGGAAGAATTTTGATGTTGATGCTAGTTTTTCACTTAGTAATAACACAAAAGCCCTTCTGTCTCCTGTTCTGGAGCTGTTTGGTGTAGGAAGGTTTGACTCTAAACACTTTAGGGTTAGAAACAGTCTGGGCCTGACTATGTGGGGAGTACCCTGACTCCTGGGGCAGTGTTCCCTGGAGCCACGAGCAGTAAGGAGTGGTTCTCTGGAGCTGGGGGGTGTTTGGTTCTTTTTTCCCTGGACCTTCCTTTCTGGAATATGCCTGTATTTCTCTTACCTGCACAATCAGAGATGGAAGGGCCATTTATTCCTGAACTGTGAATTTGAGTCACTTTTTCTTCCCTTGTTTCGTCTATTTTTCTTCCCCACAAGAAGTAACAAGCATGTGCTGTGGAGTACTTATGTTGTTTCCATGTATCTTGAAATTCTCACAATGCACTGAACATTGTCTAAAAGTTTTTTGTATTCTGACCTCCTGTTTCCAGTAACCTGGACCTGTCTGAAACTTAAACCTATTAGGCCTACACTGTTCAAGGGTGGCCTTCAAAGGGGTCTTTGTTAAAATGTCGAACGTTTGAACAAAAACAACTCACCTGTTCCCCAGAAAAGAGGAATGAAAAAGGAACATATTTTTCATTAAAGGAGGATATCATTGTGACCTTGTTTTGATCAGCTCCACAGCTCAGAGGGCTGGAAGATGGAAGCTGTGATTGGGTGAGGAGCTTGCTGTTTTTCAGAGGAATAATTCTGAACATATCTGTGGGTCCTCTTTGAGTTTGATGGGGATATGTGTTTGAAAACTCCTAGTTTGCCCAGTTATAGTTTATTTTACAGACTTTTTACACTTCTGGACTGTGCAACTACAGAGTGCTGGACATGGAAAGTGGCTGCTGGGAGCTGTCAGGTAAAAGGGAGATCTCAGTCCAGTGAGGCGATTTACATGGATAAACCCCATCCTGACAAGGATCCTAAGATGGCTGAAAAGGGAATCTGTCTCTGATGAATGAGTGTGGAGCTGGAAATCAGGGATTAGGGCTGTTCTCCCACCTTTTCCTTTTGGCCATTGACTGACTTAATATTTTGCATTTCACATGTTTAGCATAAGGGACTCTTACTCATATCACTTTGCCAGAGAGGCCATGTAGTTGCTATAATGGTTTAGCTGTGAGCAAACTCTAGGTATGCTTGTGAGAAGGTTGTATCTGACTGAGAGGGACAGAGCTCTCCTTATTACAGCAGCAGGTTTCAGAGAAAGCCACAGCATTTATGTGCCTGTTGACATCATCTGTAAAGGAAGTGATGGCACATGCACTGTAAGATATGTAACATCTGACAGCCTGTGCACGGTTTTAATTACTGCAATAACCACATGTTATACCTAACTTCTATGTGGTTCAAACCAAAGGTGCAGCAGACTGAATAAAGAGTACGTGATTTAAAGCTGGTTTAAATGCACTAGGAGCCATTGCACTATGCTACTGGTGAGACTCTAGGCCTTGTGACTGACAGTAAGGGATAACAATTAAAAAGTAAAGCAGCAGAGAAGTTAAATTATTATTTATAGCAGTTTTTACTTGGGGAAAGGACTTTCAAATTCTTATTCCATATTCCACCTCACAGAAGATCAATGTGTGTCCTTAACAGAAATCAGAGTCTCTAAGGAGGAATTTTGGAACAACTCAAGAGGCTCAGGTGAAATAAATCACAAGGGCCATATGGTAGTCATCTGAATGAAGCAAAGTGTGAAAAGAATGATGCTGGGGAGGATGCACTGTGCATTCTTAGAGAGAAAATGTCTTGTGTACATATCTTAACACCCCTGTTTGCCATGGGAAAGCAAACAAAACAAACCCTGGGGGTTTCCACTTGGATGAGTGATCAAGAGTCACTCAGTTTGGTGTGCTTTGTGCTGTGGAGATCTGCCCTGTCAGGGTTCTCGAGTAGCCACTGTGTAAAATATTCTTTCTGTATAAAATATTCTAAAGAACACAGAGAAGCAAATTTTTTCATGTCACAAAGTAGGTAAGGCCTGAAGTGAGGAGTGATCTTTTCAGAGGGTTAGGAGGTGCTGCCTCACAGCTGGGTTTGAAGGGTTGAAGTACTTGCTGTAATACCTCTAGATATTCAGTCGAGGCATCTGCATGCTTTCCAAACTTTATTTTCCTATTGGATCTATCTTAAAATATTTGTAATCCAGTACTTTCCCTCTTTGTATAAAACAATTTTAGAACAGCACACAAGTGAAGACCTATAGCAGCAGACAGAAGAGCAGTTTGATCTCATGTGTGATGCTTAGTGTGGGCTTTTCCTTCCTCAGCACAAAGCTGTGTGCCTGCCTTTAAATCTCTCCTCTTCCTTGTTTTGTGTCCCAGGATTAATCCCCACTTCAGTGCTAAAGTCTCTTGCAACACATTGTGAATTTTGGGAGAGCAGTTCTTGCATTCCTTATCCTGACAGAAACCAAGATAAATTAATTTTGAAAGGAAAAGTGTTGGGTGAAATTAACTGGGATATTGCAAATTGTATAAAGCATGTTGCAGATTGCCTTCCCTTTCCTGTATTAGAGGAAAGAATGTGTCAGTAAACTCAGGGGGGAAAAAAAATTATTTCCCTATTCAGCATATAGTCAAGTCACTGATTTAGATGCTTTGACTGCTAGAGGAGATCAACATTGAAGTATTACAACTGAATTTAAAAAAAAAAAAAGTCTGCACAGGTGTCACATCTAGTACTTTGACTATAATCTGATCATTTTGAGAGAAACTTGAAAAAATAAATATCTGGATAGTGGGATATTTAAAAGAAAAGTTTTCTTTTTCAGAAGCATTGTCTGTTCACTACTGAGGTGACCCATTCATTTGTTAGACATAAAAAATACAAGGAAGCTTTAATAAATGCTCCAAAGTGGATGTGAATAAATATCTTTTAACATTCACCAAGGATGAGCCAGCTCTGACTCAGTTGTAGATTTTTAATCCAGACCTAATAAACCTGGATTTAATAATTTGAGGTCAGCACAGCATTGCTGAATTGTGTCTTTTGGGTCAGATGAAGCTCATGCACAGTAAGTGTGAAGCACTTGCTGAGGTTGTCTTTGCAAATTTGCTTTGCTTGTCCTTTCACCCCTCCTTTGCCCCGTTTTCCTGTACCCCATGTTCTATCACAGGATGTTATTTCTAATCTATCAGCCTGCTCTTGAAATCCTCTCCCAATGTATCCCTAATGTTTGCCCTTAGCCCATTTGGGCAGGGCTAGGAGTGCCCAGAGCCCTGTGCTCCAGAGCAGCTGGCCAGAGGCACTTTGTTAAACCACTCTGTGTGTTTCTTTTGATCCTTCCAAGGACACTCTCACAAATTCGAGCTTAATCCAGCTGGCATAAATTGCAAGCTCTTGGGAACAGGGGACTGCAGGGTGCCCTACATGGGAGGAGACCATGGACTGACTTGGCAGCTCTGAGATCCATTGGAACAACCCATTGCACCCGAAACTTCAGCTGATGAGAGGAGCACGTGGTGCCTCAGCCTGGGCTGTAGTTACCCTGCTCATTACCCTGCTGCTGGGTTTGTCTGGAGGATGTTTGAGACATACACTTCTCTCAAACTTAGTTGACATTGTCTGGTGGTCCCCAAAATTACTTGAGGATGGGTCTGCCGGACAAGCAGATAGCTCATGCAAAACATATTTTTTTGGAATTATCTCCTTCAGCAAGGAAAGTGGCACCTCAGGCAAGAAAAATTGTGTTAAAATTTTGCAGAAGTAGTAAAGGATCAAAGGGAGTCTCCTCCATACAGTGGCAGATAGGACTAGGAGAGAGAATACTGTATATAAAAGGATAGAAAATTCAGATAAGTAGTTGTAAATAGAAATGCAGCCTACTTAAGGTCATGCTTGTGTGAATATCTAAGCCTACATAATATTTAAACATGTCAATAAAATGTTGACACTCCTGTTGTCACGAATAGAAAGATGTTCTCTGATGCTGGCTGAGAAGAGAGGAACTACAAGGACAAGCTGTGAGAAGTAAACTGTTCACACATAGCCTTGAGCAAAGATGATTTGATGTGGTGTCAACTCCAGGGAACTGACAGTGCTGCCGTATTGGATCCCAAATTTTATCAGGACTGATCCCAGCCCAGTTTCCTCACTGGAAGCAGTGTCTTGTTCCTGTTCAGGTCATGGCTGAGGGTTGTGCTCCAATGCTTTGCTCTCATATCCCTTTTTAGGATTTAAACACTTGTACAGCTGAAGACAATGTTCTGTTAACAATCAATACAGTTACTTTTAACCACTTCTCCTATTTTTTTTTGACCTCTTAGAGGTAGTTTGTGGAGCACAGGCTGTTCAAGAGTACCCATCACAAATCTACTAGGGATGGGAACTTCCATCGTTTTTCTAATCACAGCCAGAATGAGATTAGCTTCTGAGATTAACGAACTTGTGAGTGTATTATTTGTTAATTATCCCATTGCCAAATGCTCTAATACTGCTCTAATGCTTCTCAGAGGTCTTGTGCAAGCCAGTCAGAGGCAGAAACCGTTAGCTTTTGCCATTTGCTGCTTGTCATCTAAGTCCCTGTGGAGTCTGGATGTGATTCCAGGTGCTGTTCAGAAGTTTTCAGGGTCGAAGAATCACCAGTCTGGAGAAAAAGGGGTAGATTTTTAGAGTTGAAAGTTAATGGAGACTTCAGATCACCACCTGCTAATATCACAATGGTTTGTTGTTAATGCCATGTCCTGTTGATAATGGCTGATGTTATAACTTCATGTCCAGCTCCATGGTCTTAGGAGGGGCTGCACTCCTTGTAACAGTAACACAGATGAGTTCTTTGCTGGGACAGCAGAGCTTGATCCTGTCCCCAAGGGGAGGGAGCTGACCTGCTGCTTTTGTGGCTGCTGCCCTGGACCCTCTGTCATGGGGAGGGGTGGTGTTTCCATTTACAATTAGGTGTTCCCATGGATTTTGAATGCTGTGGAGCTGATGGCCCCCAGAATTTTAAGCATTGCACCCCAGAGCACAGACAGCAGGGCAGCTCTGGACTGGTGCCACCAGCCTCTGAATGAAACCTCTGAAGAGCAGTGGTTCCTGCTGAGTGTTGCTGCCTGATCATCCTATGCAATATGGAGCCCCCTTGTACACCTGAACATCCTCCAACCTCCTTCCACAGCTGTGAGTCCCTGACACATGGGTTATTTTGAACGTGCCTGGCAGTTCGTGAGGTTACTGACACGTGAGAGAAGGAAAAAGATACATATGATGCTTATAAAAAAGCACTTTCTAAACTTAAAAAATGATGACTTTTTCACATTGTTTGGACAAATCCTCCACTCTGTAATGTTTCAGACCCCAGGGAACTGTTCTTAATATGCATTTTAATTTTTTCCCTTTTCTAAGCTCTAGTACTCACACCCTGAGGCACCCATCTCATTAGCTTTCCATTTAGGAATATATGCATACACTTTCTATTCTTATTGTATTTCCAGGAATAACACTGTTAATATTTTATGTTTCAGTCTGTAGGTGGGCTTGAATAGTGCAAGTATTTCTATTTTTTTTTAATTTTCAGTTGATACAATTACACATCAGTAGCAGGTCTCCTATATGTCCCAGTTTCCTTGGCAATGTCAGCTTTGTTGGGACAGGAGTTTTAGTAGTCATTGGATAGACATTTCTGTGTAATTAGTGACTTAAAAAAAAGGTTAGTTTTGTAACACAGTCTTCTATTGTCCTGTTTCATTTGTAAAATGTTTAAGTCTAAGGGATTTATTATTCCATTAACCCAAGTGGAATTTATGTGCTTCTATTAACCCTGGGAGAAATTATCTGGGTAAATCCTTGCTCTTCTATGGGAGACTGGATCTTTAACTTTTATTTTCTTTTGTGTTTCTCTTCCCTTTTCTTACAAAGATTTCCTTTCTTTCCTCTCTCAGAATGGCAGGGAGTTGCTCAGACAGAAGACACAGATCAGCATGTGCTGCTTTTATCTGAAGTATTAATGACTGAACTATATTGCAAGTGAAGAGGCTGCACTGCTAGCAATAAAAGTCACCTTTTAATGAGTTTTCCATGTTAATCTTCTAGTGATCTCAGTTTGGCCAGTTCTAGAGGAGATAGAAAGTAATGACCTGCTCTTGTGTGGGGAAATGAAAAGTTTGCCAAATTTATTAAATCATCTTCCTCATTGGTTGATGTGTCCATTAGGAACTGAGCTCAGAAGAATATCCTTACCGAAGAGCTGATGCTGCAATCCTTTAGCATATAACTTTTTATCACTTAATGACCTTTTACATCTGCCTTGCTTATTTCTGTTTCTCAGGACATGCTAGAAAGGCATAGCTCTAAAATGCCTTTTTTCCTGTGAACGGAATTCCTTAGGTCACCAACTTGTTCTGAGGCTGCAGTCCTTATTTTAAAAATGTGAAGGAAAAATGTCATGGTTGACGTGGTTGAAATCCAAATTTGCAGTTGAGAGGCATTTTTCCCCCTCTGTGCCTTGTGGCTTCCATCTGGAAGAATGAAGAGGTATCTCTGACTTGCCATAAATGGAATGACTCTCAATTCTATATTCAGCAAGACACTGAGTAGAGAAGATGGTGATGATGCAGTGAGGTTGGGAGGGAGGGAAGGAAGGATTGGAGCTGGTCTGGGCAGTCGGAGTAGATCTCTCTGGTTATCTGAATGTGGACATTCCTTGATGTGCTTTTGGACTCTGTTGATCCCAAGCTTCCTCTGTCTCCCAAGCTCCACAGGAGCGCAGTGTAAGCAGCTCTAGGGAAGCCTGAGATGACTGGAGGACTCCAGACTGAACAATCCTATGGGAAGGCAGCAGTTGTAGGGTCTCCTACAATTCGCTGCTCATCCTTTCCAGAGCTTATTTTGTGGTTCTCAATGACTACTTGGGCTCTGCCTGGACAGGCCAAATGGCTGCTGTAGGTGTTCTGTGCTTCAAGGGTACTTTCAGTAGCCCAACATGGAGCTTTGCCATAGAGTAGCAATTGTATTGGTACCTTCACTGATTTTTGGTGCAGGTGATGTGCACAATCGAACACTGAGCTCAGGTGCTCTGTGCTGGCCCCACTGTGAAGGCAGAGCTTTGTGGCTCTTGATTGTTGGGATTTCCCACCCACTTTGCAGAACAACCAGTGGGAACTGTGGGACAAATGTGGGAAGACATGTTGTTTATTTCCTTTCTTTATCCTTGGGGTTTTATATATATATTGAATTGCTTTAATTAGTATTTGAGTCTCTAGTCATTTCATAATCCCATCTTGCCGTTTGTGACCACACAGCCCTGACCTGCAGCTGCTGTTGCTGGACCCCACCATGAACCAGGCTGGCTCTGTCTCGTGCTGGAATCCTGTTCCACCAGGGGCTTCCATGACCAGCCAAATTCTGTGGTATACTTCTTTTGCCACGTGGCATCTTCATTTGTCAAGTTATTTTTCTTGAAGAGACCCTTGAAGTTTTTTTTCTCTGGGCATTCTTAGAATCAATTGTGAAAAGTTTCTCCTGTGAACAGGAGAAAAAAAAACCTGCAAACCATAATAAAAATTAGGAAAGGTGAGCAGAAATGTTTAGGAGATTAATAAAATCCTGGGAGATTCTGGAAGGGTATTGGAACTGGGTCATTTTTCTAAGGTTGAAAGAGCACGCTAGAGAGAATCAAGGTGGGTGACTCAGAGGATTTTCTTTTTCTTACTTCAGTTATGACAAACAGGGCTGGCTTTATCACATGATTATGGGGAATTTTTGCTTAGAATCTGAATTGCAGCAGCTCAGCATGGCACAGCGTAGCCCATGAGGGAGTACTGACCTGAGCCCTGGGCAGTCATTTCTGACACTGTTCCTCCCAGGCATTTTATGTCCCTGTGGTTCCCAGTGTTTATCTCCATTTCCAAAGGCTGGTGCTGCTCCCTGTGTGACCTTTGCTGTGCAGACCCTCCTCACACCAGCTGTGTTTCTGTTTACCCCTTTCAGGAGCTTCATGACACCTCTTGTGTCACCATAGGCAGCTTCAAGGTCTGTTCATAATGTAAGTCAGTGCTGCTTAAAGAGAAAGTCTTACGTGGTGCTACGTTACCATTTGCTAATTTAATGGGAGTTCCCAAGGAAAGTCTCTCAAATTGTTCTGTCTTTAAAAGAGATATATCTGTAGCATTAAGTAAATGGTAAATACATTATTACTATTCAGATGTTAGAGTGAAAGAACTAATTTATTACTTTAATTAGTTTGTAGTGTACTTTACATTATTGTAATATGCAATATTGAAATAATGAAGTGAAAATAGGTGTGTGCACATTCTGTTCAGCACAGCAATTTAATAATTCACTTGGCAAAAGCTTCTCTAATAATACATGAACTGTGAAATGTACTTGAAATGCCAGTTGTAATTAAAAACTTTCAGAACTTAATGTTGGTAGTGCTTGTACTGCTAAAATGTAAGCTGCTTTGTGGAACAGGCACTGGGGGAGCCAGGTTCAGTGTATTTTCAATATTAGTTTAACTACTAGGATTTTTTTTAATATTTAAATAAAACATTTACTGTTGACACAGTAAAATCTACCCTTCTGATTTTGCACTCATAGGAATGAAAGAATGCAATCAGGAACACATTAATTTTTGTGTGCAGTCTGTGCTCCCAGATTGCTGCTGCAATGAAGCAGAATTGTTGTTCCGGAGGTTTTTTTGTTCTCCAGACCCTCTGGAGATAAAAGCTTGCTGAATGCAGCGGGCTTTCTTGGCAAGCTTCAATTGTAGGAATGCTGGCAATTCAGCGTCAGGTGGTCACTTTTAGACAGCAAAATGATGAAAGCACAGAGGGGCTGTGGAGATTCCTCAGCTATCCCGCTCCATTCCCTGCCAGCCCCACGGCACTGTGGGGTGGCCCAGGACAGTCCCCCCTGCCACACTGCACTGTGGGGTGGCACAGGACAGTCCCCCCTGCCACACTGCACTGTGGGGTGGCACAGGACAGCTCCCTCCTGCCACACTGCACTGTGGGGTGGCACAGGACAGTCCCCCCTTCCACACTGCACTGTGGGGTGGCACAGGACAGCTCCCCCCTGTCACACTGCACTGTGGGGTGGCACAGGACAGTCCCTCCTGCCACACTGCACTGTGGGGTGGCCCAGGACAGCTCCCCCCTGCCACACTGCACTGTGCCACTGAGGCCCAGCTGAGGGTTGGCCGCTCTGTCCTTTGTCACCAGGAGTTCAGACAGTGCAGCTCCTCCTTTGTGAACCTGTGAGCACGTGGACAGGGACCGGTTTGGGCACCTCTCCTGTGGACGGAGCTCCCCAGAGATGTTCCCCTGCACAGGCCCACAAAGTGAGCTGGGGCTGTGGGACCACAACTGCTCCCTAGCACGGAGGCTTTTAATGTTCAAGTGTGGTTTAAAAAGTGAAGTATATTGGCATTTGAATCAGCTGGTTAATGTCTAATTTTTGTTATGTCTTACACTTCAATGTAGCTCAGCTTTAGGAACATTTTTTCCAATATGACTTTAATTCTTCATGTGGGAAAAACCATGGCATAAGGCCAGCCTACTGAATCCCACTTTACACATATTTTGTAAATGCTGCTTTTCTGGTTTTTACCGATTTTTCCCTTTTTTCCTCTTTTTTTTTTTTTTTTCCAAATTATGAATTGTTTTTAAAGGAAGTGAATTGTTTGTCTTTATGAAAAGACATGGATTAGATAAACATGGGGGAGGGGACAGGGATAATCTAAACTAACTTCATGTGCTCTCTACAGAAAATAATAACTGGGTATGGTGAGCAAATATGGTATAGTTACACTCTCCTTTGGCATTCTCATTACCTATTTTCCTGATTGGCAATGGGCTCATACATTCAAAAGCCTAACTAGATAAAGATGGAAAGCAGATTCTACACCCTGAATGTGTGTGTTAGTGATTTAGGGCAGAGTATGGAGTGTTGTGGGAGGGGAGATACACCCTGAGTTACTGGCTTATCTGTTCTGTCTGGGGAACCCCGTTGGATGATTAGTGAGTGCTTTGTCAGCTGAGGAAAGTTCTGGGTTCGATGCTTGGTTATGCTCATTTGTTTGTATGAAACCTGTGAAAAATCTAGACTGTGCCCCAATATTGATTTCTGACTTGAATCAAAAGGCTGTGATGGAAGAGCTATGTGAGAACAACCAGGGGAGGTGATCACAGCCTGGCACAAGATTATAACATTGCCAAGCAAACCACTGCTAATCAGAATGAATTAATAAGGAGGCTTGAGATGATTCCAGACTGAACTAGTACCTGTATCTGCTCACTGCTACAGTGGGGTTTGATTCCTTCAGTCAGTTGTTGTCCCAGACTCTGCAGGGCCCACCCTGTTCTCCACATTTCCAGGCAGGAGTTCCCCTGCAGTGTCAGGGAACTGGAGCTTTCACTGAGACCAATTTAATGGCCTCAACAAGACCAACGATTGCAGTGCTAATGACTGCAATCAAACAGTCAAAAAAATCCCTGGTTAATAGGTAAATTAATATCCAGAGAAGACCAATAAAGGATCAGAAGAGTTCTCAGACGTGGAGGGAACTGAAGCTGCATCATGTACTGAGCCCAGTGGCATTGATCCCCGTATTGGAGGGACTGTTTGAAAGGAGTGTGAAGCAGGATGTAGGAAAATCCAAGCTTACAAAAAGCAATTTTTTTGTTACATAATCTGATTGTTACCCCATTTCTGTTCAGAAAATCTCAGTGGTGTTATTACAGATGTTTAAAGCTCCTTCGAATGCTTCTGCAGCTTATCCCAGCTCCAATCTGAGTATGCTTTTAGTAGATTTCATTCACTGTTTGCTTGTTAGATTTTAAAGCTTCCTGCATATGGTTTTGCTTTGGTCTGTTTCAAAAGCCAGGTGGGAAGGATTGCACGTTCTTGTAACTCATTTTCAAAGCATTCCTTTTGAGTTCATTAGTGTGGCAAGTGAAGGGTAACTGAAACAATTTAGCATTTTATTTTAGATTCTTAAAGTGCTAAGCTGCGTGAGCAGGCTGCTGGCAAAATTGCTACATGAAGATCTGGATTTAAACAGCTGTTGTGCTACAAGTTTCAAGTGTGAGGGAGGTTTAATTCTGGTGTTGCAGCTGAGGCTGGAGGGGTTCCAGACCCCCTGGCCGTGCCCTGCCCTGACAGGGTCAGATACAGCTGGTGACCCAGGATCCTGCCGAACCCAGGTTGAAACATCTCCAAGGGGTGGAGGCTCCATAGCCTCCCTGGCCAGCATGTTCTAGTGTCAATCCACCCTCTCAGTAGGGAAGTGATGGATGGAATGGAATTTCAGGAGTTTCAATCTCTGCCTGTTGTTTTCCGTCCTGTCACTGGACACATCTGAATCCATCCTCTGCACACTCTTCATTTTTGGGTTGTTTTCTTATTATTACTTTGCCTGCCCTTCTTGAGAAGTCACATCATTGATCAGTGTATTGCAAAGAGCAAAGTATAATTGTTATTTTAGCAAGAAGTGGGGCAAGTGTGGCATCACTCAGATGTAACTCACCGAGAACCTTGGACCATGGGGAACTCTGCATTTCTGAACAGAACATCTTTCATAAGCACAGACCAGAAGAATTAATAGTCTGTGCACACAGGCACCAAAATGCAGTAAAGGTAGCAAAAATTGTAAGCATTTTAATATCTTAGTATTAAAGTACTCACTGTAGTGTAGAAAGCCAGCTGAAAAAATGGCTCCAATGCTTGTTCCTTAGAGGAATGCAGAGTTCTGTTAGCACTTGACAAATCCATTACAGAAAGAGCTGGCAAGCCAACAAAAAGGAGACATCATTAATCCTGTTGAAACCAGTGTGAAACAGATGAGCACACAAGTGCTCCTGACAGCACTGAGGTAAATCGGGACCCTCACTGGCTGCAGATGAGTCACTGCCCATGGCACAGGGATGGGGTGTCTTCTTTAGCTAACAGTCTGTCAGGGTCGTGTCAGGAGTGGATTTCTGGCAGGTTGAGCTGGGTGGTCCATCCCGTCTCCAGAACGTTTTGTTAAGAAGCAGGGCAGGCTCTGCAATGAGGGGCATGGGTGAGCTGGGCCCTGGCCTGCTCTGCCAGGCGGCTGCTGCCTCTCTTCCCACAGAGGAGGGGGATGTTGTGTGTGCAGGACCCCCCAGACACCAGTCACAACCCCTGGGAACGGGCAGGGATGCCAGGCTGGTTTGCACTGTCTGAGAGCTGGCAGAATTGAAGCCCCTGTCGCTGCAGTGAGTGCGGTGCTGTCCCAGAAGTGCCGGTACTGGAGGCTGAGTGGACTCTGCTCTGGGACTCTCGGTCTCCACCCTTTTGTCGGTTCGTTAAGGAACATACATGTCATTGAAAGCCTAAGTGCAAAAGGGGAATTCAAGATCTGAATTACTTAGATGGTTTTAGCAGTATTACCTAAAATCTTTTCCTTTGTGATTTTATTGCATCTTGTGCCACTGAGTTGCAAACTGCACATGAACATGTGGAGAGGTGGTGCTTGCTAAATGATTGTGTTGCTGATAAGATTATAAATCTTACTTTGTAAATGGATTACATGGGTTTCCTTCCCAGTCTCAGCTTGGCAGGATCACAGTCACAGAGAGTTATACAGTCTGCTGCAGGACTGTCTCTTCAACCATTTCTTCCAGGTTCTACAGTGGAAAGCACAGCAGGAAGAAGCTGCTAAACTAGAAGCTGCTGTGGCTGCCAGAAGAAAAGAAAAGGAAGATGAGAAAGAAAGGCTACAGAGAGAACAGGAAACCAGTCGTAGAGCTCAGGAGAAAGAGAAAGTATGAGAAACTTTTATACATTTTTGCATATATTAATGTGTACAATTGCTCCTATAATCTTTAATTGATTTCATACCACTTGTATTAAGCATTAATATAGAGAAGGGCAAATGGTCAGTCGGATCGTGCTCCGGTCTATTTTAGCTCTAAAGCTGCCTGCTCTGACACACCAGTTATGTTACTTCATTGCCTGTCTTTAAAAAAAAAGCCTGGACGAGTCAGTGTGTGACTGTGGCCGTGTCACACACCAGCACAGGGCTCGGCTGCTCTGACTCCACACATTTGTGCCTCTGAGCAGTGTGGCAGCCTCAGGAAGCTCCCAGTGCTGCAGCTGAGTGCTGCAATGCAGCAGAGGAGCCCGACAGCTCACAGCCTGCAGGACAGCAGGGTGGGGGACCAGCACATCTCCAAGGGACAGTATTCCCAGTACTTGTGTGCTCACCCCTTGGGAAATAGTTTGGATGCAACTTAGCAGAAAATCAGAAATCTGCTGTAGTGAATGTAATGCTTTAGCAAACCAAGCTGTGTCACACATGTATTTGTGTTGGCCTTTTTATTTAAATGATGTGGCAAAAATCCAGGAGGTTGTTTCCTTAGGATTTTACCTCTGAGTCCAGAGATACAGAGAGGGACATTTAGTAAGGGTTTGCCGCTTAGGTCATGAGTGGCTTTGCTGCTGCTTTTCTTTTTGTTCCAGCATGTTCTGTGTATTTGCCTTTATACACACAGTGTTTGTAGTGGCAGGTGGCTCTGAAACCACAGGGAAGGAAGAGGTTTGGGCAGGCAGTGCTGACCCAACCACCAGCAATATTCATTTTATCTGTAAATATTCTGGTTGTGCAAACTTTTTTCTCTTCTTGTGTGTGATATCTATATAGAATTGTCCTCTGCCTATGCACAGATGGAATAGCAGCTGTTTGGGGTCAGCAGTCATGTTTCACTGGAGTATTTTCCATCTTAGATCCTTAAAAGGGCTGCTAACCTTATACTGCAGCTGCTTTTCTGGGGAATGTTCTGGGACAGCAAGAAGAATATTTAAAGTACTTGTGAGCAGTGTAAAAGGAATGACCACCCTCTACCTGGTTTGTAACCCAGGCAAGGTATGTCAAGCAATTCCAAACATGGGAAAGGGTAAAATGCCATTAATTCTAAATGCCAATGCTACAGTTGCTCTATTGGACTGCAGATCAGAATTTTTCCTATATATTTAAACATGGAATTTTAAAAATATCCATTGATCCCTAATTAGAGTTTATGAGAAAGCCCTCAGTCAATGAGGAATACAAAGAGAGAGTAATTGCAAAAGAGAGAGTTTTATTTCATAAATAGAAGTATATGAAACAATATTAAATAAAAGCACTCTAAGAAATATGGTTCTAGATGAGGTTGCTTCCTGACCTTCATATGTCAAAAATGGCCTGTCTAAAGAAATGATTGGCTTACAGGTTGGGAATTTTGAAATATAAGCACTGTTTGGAAGACCTGTTTTATTCTCGATCGTGATAGTGAAGGGTTTTTCTGCACTAAGTCCATCATTCTGTGCAAGGTGCTGCACATGGGTCAGGGAAATTCCAGGCACAGATGCAGGCTGGGTGGAGAATGGATATGGAGCAGCCCTGAGGAGAATGGACACGACCCAGAAACCACCCCTGTGCCCTGGGCTGATCCCCCAGCATGGGCAGCAGGGCAGGGGGGGATCCTGCCCATCTGCCCCCTCAGGTGGGACCCCCCTGCAGAGCTGCTCCAGCCCTGGGAAGAACAGCACAAGGACCTGGAGCTGCTGGAGAGAGTCCAGAGGAGGCCATGGAGATGCTCCAGGGCTGGAGCCCCTCTGACATGGAGCCAGGCT
>JAWWLV010000183.1:417780-441009 GCA_035041135.1 Platyrinchus mystaceus
GTCCGTGTCCCCCCTCATGTCCCCTGTCCGTGTCCCCCCTCATGTCCCCGCCCGTGTCCCCGCCCGCCGCGCTGCAGTGCCGCGGTTGCCCCGCAGAGGGCGGTGTTGTGGGCGGCGCTCGGAAGTGACGCGCGGCCGTTGCCGGGTCGGGCGCGGCTCCGCCCGCGCTCCTTTGTCAGCGGAGCCGCCGCGGCCGCCCCATGGCCCCGCCGGCCTGAGCGGGACCGGCCCGCACCGCCCGCCCGGCCCCGCACCGCCCGCCCGGCCCCCGGCCCCGCCAGGTGAGTCCCGGCCCCGAGCGGGCCGGCGTGCCGCCGTGCCCGTGCCCGGGCGGGGCGCACAGAGCGCACGCAGAGCCCCCTCCCCGAGGCCCCGCGGGAGCCGCAGCGCTGGGGGCTCTCCCGGTCCCCTTTCCTTTCGCTGTGCTGGCTTTGGCCGGGGCAGAGCTCGTTCTCCCCCGTGGCCGCCCCGGGGCCGGTGGGAGCGGGGCCGGGGCAGAGCTCGTTCTCCCCGGTGGCCGCCCCGGGGCCGGTGGGAGCGGGGCCGGGGCAGAGCTCGTTCTCCCCCGTGGCCGCCCCGGGGGCGGTGGGAGCGGGGCCGGGGCAGAGCTCGTTCTCCCCCGTGGCTGCCCCGGGGCCGGTGGGAGCGGGGCCGGGTCGCGGGCGCTGCCCGTGTCGGGGCCGGGTCCGTGCGCTGGTGGGGAGGGAGAGTCAGGGCCAAAGTCTGTCGTGCCAGTTCGTCTGCGAAAGGCGCTCCTCGCCCTGCCAGCCCTGCTGGCAGCGGGGTCTGAGCCCCCGGTTCCCCACAGCCAGCTCGCCCTGGGCTCCGCGGGGAAGGAGAGGCAGCGGGATGTGCCTGCATGCTGCCAGGACTCGGGGGGACGGTCCTGGAGCAGGCTCAGGACAGGTCTGTGTGTTAACCTGGAGGCTCCACATGCTGGCCTGTGAAATCTGGGCACGAATATAGTAGAGAAAGCTGCCTGGCCAGTCTTTCCAACTCTGTTAATCTAGAAAAATACATAAAAATAACTTCTTTCCAGCAGTACTTTTACAGTAAACTGGGTTTAAACCACTTTGTTTTCCAAAAATTGAGAGAGAAATTCACCTTCAGCAGGTTCTGAAATAGCTGGGGTTTATGTAGGTGTGCTGGAGCCACCAGTGCCTCGGGACGGTGTTACTGGTGGGAGCTTTCAGGTTCAGGACTGAGCTTCAGAACTGGCACTTTTGTACAGAGACGCTTTTTAGGAACAATACATTGAACTTTGAAAAGAGAACAGGTTCTTGTCCCAAATCTCACGTGTTTTTATAGTCTGCATTGAATTCATCTCAGCCTCTCGTTTAAGAAAATTCTGTGGCTGTAGCAGTTTGCTGTGGGCAATGACAAGTCTATTTTTAACCTTCACTTTTCTTTTGTTTCCTGTAATCCGATCTTTTCTGTGATCCTTATACTCATCTTCAGAGGGACGGTTGTGACCTGGAATGCAGCAGACACTTTGCAAATACTCTCCGAGCTCTGTCCTTGAAGGGCTGGAGCTGTTTGAACAGTGCTGGGGTGCCTTGCAATTGAAATGGGAAAGCTGGAGTCCTGGCTGTGGAGAGCTCTCAAGTGCAGAGCTCGGGCCTTTGATGGCTTGATGGCTGAAACTTCTTTTTTTTTTTTGGAGGAGGTGTTACAGATCTGTTTTAAAGAAACAAAAAGTTCTTGTGTGCGCTGTGCTCCCCCCAGGAGGTGTTAAGTGTGTGCAGTGTTTTGAGAGGTTTGCTTTCCCTCAGGAATTGTTTGCTGGGATAAGACCTGCATTCCTCTGGTTGGGGGGGTGGGGGTGTGCTCCTTGCCCAGTGGCACAGGGTTAAATCTGCCTGTTTGTCTCCGCTGAGTGACAGATGTGTTTAGGTCTGTCTCCATTTCGAGACAAACTTTAAGGTCTGTTGCTGTGACTTAGATCACCCCTCAACCATCTCCGTTTGTAAATAATCAGCTCTTACAGGCCTAAATCGTAGTTAGGCCAGAATAAAACTGTGTTATATATTTTTAGTTTTAAGGCTTATTACATATCTCAAAGTTTTTGGGAAAGGGAAATCCTACTGACCTGGTGCTGATGATGCTTCCAGAGGTGTTGCTGACAGTCTCATTAAGTTCCACTGCCCAGGAATTGTTGCTATTTTTTTTCATTACTTATTTTTATACTTACATTAGGAAACTGAAAATATTTTGGTTGCAGAGCTGCTGAGGTTGTTACCTCATGTTTATGCTCTGTAGAGAATAGGATGGCTGCCTTAGTTACTGACGAAAGAATTGGTGAAGACCCAAATGGTGTGTGCAGAAGTTCAGCTTCATTGTCCGTGAGCATCACTCATAAAGGGACTTTGGCCATATTGCATTCCTGGAGCTCGCAATTCAATACACTTTGAGACATGAGAATTCTGTTTTATGCCTTAGTAGATGGATATTTGATATTCTGGTGATTGTTTATGCTCTTAACACATATGAAGTTGGTTGCATTTGTTTGGTCGAGGCAACCTGCTAAAGCTCACCTCTAACTTGGAGTAGAAGGATCCTCCCTCAGGAGAATGTGAGTGTGTGGAGGAGCCGAGGTGAAAGGGGAGGGCTAAATATAGCCATTTCCAGCAGAACTTATCTGCCTTTGAGGCCGGCTCTCCAAATGGAACTTGTGTCTTCCAAGCCCTCAGAGAGGGTGGGAAGGGAACATGGGCGGGGGAAAGAACACCAGTGGGGTGTTGTGGGTGGGTTGTGTTTGTGGTTTTTGTTTTTTCCAGCCAGCTGGTACTCTGAAGTCATGCTTAAATTTAATGAAAGCCTGATGCTAAAATAGGATCGAGGGACAGCCGTTGTAAAATAATTAGGCACCCGTTCAGCCCCCTTGTCCCTGCCAAAAAAAAGGCTGCTTGAATTCATTTACAGTCTTGATACTGGAACTCTCAAAGGGGCATCTTGGTCTCTGATTATGTGTATAAACAGGTTAAAAACCTGCCTCACTCAGGTGTGCAGCTGTGGAGCTACAGCAGGTTGCAGTGGTGGTGCTGAACGCAGTGGATTTCCGAGTGCCCCTGTATGAGGATTCATGGATGTCACCGGGGTGGGTGGCAGGCTGGCCTTGACCAGGGTGTGTTAGGGGAAGGATTAGTTGCTTTAGGACCTGAGGGTAGTCAAGACTGAGACAGTTTAAGAGCATCTTAGTTACAGAGGTAAATGACACTGTCAGAAAGCTCACCTTTTGAACTCTGCTGCCATAGGTTCTGTGGCCACACCTTGAGGGCATAAGACATTTATATGCTGTACATCCCTGTACATATCTGTAAAATAAGGAATAATGATGTTTCCTAGCAGTGTTGGAAAGCTGAATTCGCATGGGTTTACAAAGTATTTTCAGATCATGAATTTATAACATGTTGTTGACTGTGAAATGTGTGGAATTCCATGGAAATGCTTTCAAGAAATTCCTTTTTTTCCCACTATGTTTGCAGCCAGAACACAGTTTTGGAGTAATGCTTTCAAAGGCACAGAAGTCCAGTCAAATAGCAGTAAGTGGTTGTAGTGAAGAAGTTCTGTGTTACACTGGACCATGAGCATGCACGTGACCCACCCTCAGGTGAGGTTATCATTGCTGTTGTGGAATTGTGTCTATACAGTGCTCACAGGTTCCAATTTCAGAGGGATTTGCATCTGTACCTTGCTGGTGTTCAGAACGTGCTCTCCAAGTTCTACTCTCGCAAGGAGATGCACAAAGGAGGCACTGGGGTTATAAAGTAGCACTGAACTCCGTGGGATGCTGTTTGCTGGGAGGAACATCAGGAGTGTGCCTGCACTGCTAGTGAAATGAGTAGGTAGCTGTTCCTCCATGTGGAGGATTGCAGCGCTGCATGCGGAGGGGCTGGTGCTTTGCTGGCAGCTCAGGTGCTGGTGTTCCCCTGCAAGGCCAGAGCTGACCTCGAGATTCATCTGCTGCCCAATAGTCAACATCAGGTGCTGCGTCACGGTCTGCCAGGTAGGGTAGGTCCCTCTTCGGCAGGGTTCCTTGGATGTGCTCTGCCCTTTCCTCTGCACTCAGCCGGGCTGTGGGTGCCTTGCCTTCCTGGCTGCCCCAGTGCTGGCCGTGCCTGTCCCTCCCTGGCTGTGCTGGGCAGTGTGCTGGAGACCAGGGCCTCTTGGGCACAAGGCTCTGCCCAGCTCTGGTCAGAACACGCTCTGCATTCCTTGTGCCTGCAAATTGGTGTGCCATCAGCTCCGAAACACCCGACAAGCCCCCCAGATCAAGGCCCCTTATCTCGAGTGCTGGAGTTGTGTTTGAGTACAAAGATGGTGTAAGTCCCTAATCAATTGGGATCATCATTTTCCTTCAGCTCCACAGTTTCTTCACGCTGGGGAGCTGTTTTAGTTTTATGTGCAGTTGGCTCAGCCTTGTTCTGCAAGGCCGTGTGAGGTGGTGTGGATGCAGTCTGTGTAAATAACTGACTCTTGCTAAAGGGAGAAATGCGTGAAAGGAAATACTGTAGAGGTTTTAAAGTCACAATTGACATGTGAGTAAATGGGTAGTGATGATCTTACATAATTTCTTATTATGTAAGGAAGGGGGAATACTGTGTGTAGTCAATAATTGGCAGCTGTAAAATTTAAACTAATAGTCTTTGCATGGTGCTTGTTAAAGCCATAGACTGATTATAGTGGGACATTCAGGAGACCTATTCTCCTTTTAAGAAATAATTGGATCTGTTGGTAGGCCTGTAGGGGGCCAGTAAATGCAGTGGTTCAGATGCAGGTTTTCTCTTGGGAATTTACCTCCATCTGGGAAGCACGGAGTCAGGGGCAGAGGAGGGTGGGAGAATGACCTTTGCATGCTGTCCTCACGCTTCTTCCTGAGTGTCTGCTCCTGGCCTCTTCTGGAGTCAGGTTATTGCTGAGTGAGGTGTATGTGGCTGTGTTTGTTGCTCCTGTTGGTGTGTAGGGGCAGCTCAGCATTGCTCACCCCCAGAAGTCCTGTTGTCAGTGGATCTCCCTTCCTGGCAGGGTCAGACCAAGTGACTGGTTACTGCTCATGGTGCTTCTGTGAAGATGCATCTGGAAGTGCCTGGAGCTTGCTGTAGAGTAACTCCACTCTGCTTCAGGAAAAGGAAGGCTCCAGCTTGGTTAAGAAAATCTTATTAAAACAGAAGACCTCCAGTTCAGTGATTATCCAAGGCAGACTTTGGAGTCATTTGCCTTGTCTGAAATGACCAGAGATGGAGGTAGGAGATGGTGAGGGGGAACACCAAGGGCTGTTATCTGGGCCCTTTTACAGAAAAGGTGATGCTGCAACTCTTAACCATCTGTCCTGAGCATCTGGAACATTCCTTCCTGGCACGCTGAAGCCACAGATGACCCTCAGTTGAGTGGAAACTGGTAGGAGGGCTCATTCCTGGTCCTACAGGGAGCAGTTGTAGCCAGTTGTGCTCACTGGAGGTCGGGCCTTTCTTGTTCTGACTGCAAGCCTTACCTCTGCTAATGAGCTGCAGAAGAGAGGCCAACAAACACCTCTTGTAATTGCAGGTCTGCTCTTTGCCTGGCAGGGATCCGGTGACAGCAGGAGCGGGCTGGCAGCCGCCTCTGGCTGGGCGGATAGCTCGGAGGTTCGAAGTGGCTTCCCTTTGAAGTCCTGGAAGCTGCTGATCCCTGCTTTCAGGAGTCGCTGTGCCTCAGCAGGCCCCTCCAACCCTCCCCTCGAATGGCCTGGGGTTCCTGGCGCAGCGGTTTGAGGCAGTTGGGGCTGTGGTTGCGCAAACCTTTTTGCTGGCTACTAATGCCAGGGGAGTAAGTAGTCCTGCTTCTCCCTCCCCATGTGCTGTTCTGTCCCCTGTTCAGGCATCTCTGGCCATGTGGTGCACTGGATAAGGTGTTAATTTGGTTAAAACTTAGTCTGTCTTTGCCAGATTAGTTCTAACGCAGGTTAATTCCCAGTTTGTTTTCTTGTGCTGGTGCTAAGGAGGAATCTGCGAGGGTTCGAGTGGCTGGGCAGACACAGAGGATGCTCTGCTGCCTCGGTGTGTTTGTGAAAACTGTTGCCTTGTTTGAGTGCCTCGTAGGAATATTGAGTTTGGGTTTTTAGGGTGCCTTGGCCTGGTTTGTCCATGCCAGAGCGGACCTGCTCTGCTCCCCAGGGAGAGTTCCTGCAGGTTTCCTTGTCACGTGCTCTTGGCCTTGGCTGTGGCCCCAGTGTGTGCTTGGACCCAGGTTTTTGGAAGCCCCACACACCTGCCTGCCCTCCCTTCTCTGCAGGACAGTGGCCAGTCTGTCCCTCAAGCTGGTGGGCAGCAGTGGCCAGTCTGTCCCCCGAGCCGCTGCGCGTGCCAGGGCTGCCCCACGTTACTCATCCCTCAGGGGTGGTGATGTCCTACGTTGTCAGGTGGTGTGGAATGGGAGGCAGAAGAGATGAGAGAGAAATCTCCCTAGGAACAAATGTAAAATTAAACAAAATGCGTGTTTGTATTAGTCAGCCTAAACCAGACTGGTCTATTTAGGGCTCTCTGCTGCCATAAACTTGTCTCTTGTGTTTGTGTGGGTGGACTGCAACAATTAAGTCATTTTAAGTCTGAATCTTAGAAGAGAAAACAAAATCAAAAAACAATGGTTTGGTTTAAGAGAATATCAATTGTATCATGTTATGTTATAATACTCATATGTTAGAGAAAAGATAGGTGATACCTTATAGGTTGGTTATTGGTAAAAGTCATGTCCACGCTGCACATTGAAACTCTTCTTGACTTCACAAGGAGTGATTTTTTTTTTTTGTTGTTTTTTTTTAATCCATTAAATCCTTTTTTGCTGCTGGAGAGTAGCTGCCTGCTGCAGCTGCAGTGGCAGTTGTGGGGTAGCAGCCTGCTAAAACATCAGCTTTGATGGCATGGGCTGGGCAAATCCCAGGCTGGAGGAGGATTTGGCGATGGAGTTCATGTGGCAATCAATCTTGAAGTATTATACTGTGTGCTACTCCTTATTTTCCATTGTCAGAATGAAAACTTGTGCAGCTTGTAGTACACTAGTCTGAGTATAAAATTAGCTAATTCATATCTCCTAGGAGTGGAATTACAACAAGTTGTGCATTTTAAAAAAAATGCTATTTTCAATTTGATTTTTAAATACTGACTCAAATGATAAGAAAAAGTATTTTAGATGTACTCTTAACTCATGAAAAAGTGCTGATGCTTGTGAATTAAAAAAAAAACAAAACACAACAAAACAGAGGAGGGATGTGTGTGCTCTTGGTGATTTTGATTACAATAGAAAAATAAAGCAAATATTTTGAAAGCTCAGGAAATTATTTTCCAGACATTTATTCCTATGTATTGAGCATTGATCTAAGTAATTTTTATTCCACTTGACCTTTATTTTTGGATTGAGTTGCAAAACCTGTGTGGATCCTGAGTCTAAATGAAACGATGATGAAAAATGCCATGCAAGCATCTTTTTACTCCACCCATTTTCCCTCCCGGGGTGACTACGTGTAAATGTGGTCTGGGACCGTGTGTGCCTCTCTTGGTTTGGGAGCTGTCCTCCCTGCAGGGGCAGCACAGGGTCTGTCTTTGATGTCGTGTTCCTCTCTCAGGCAGAACCTTGTTGCTCAGCTGGGCAGCCCTTTGTGCCCAGCCCAGCTCCCAGACGCCCGTCTGGGAGAGCAGAGGTACGTCTGTGTGGTTATGATGAAGGTTAAATCATTTGAGTCTTGGCTGTCCTCCAGCTTCTTTGCATAATTTGAACCCATCTCTGTCCAGAAAGAAACATTCAAGTTATTTCAAGTCCCTGGGATGGAAGACAAAGCTGCCTGTGACAGACTGCAGACGGTGCAGTGCGTGGGCCGTGTCCCCTGCCCCGAGTCCCCACGTCGTGCGCGTGTGAAGGCGCAGCTGGGACGTGGCCAGCGGCTTCCTTGGCCTTTCCTCCATAGCTGTTCTCAGGGATCCCGCCTTTCCTTGGCTTTTGCTGTCAGGCCTGTGCACTTCTTAAATTCTTGAACAACTCTTTGGCTTGGCTTTTGCCCTCCCTTAACCTCACATTAGTTCGCTGTCAATTAGGCCTTTACGAATGTGCCAGAAATGCCACGTAGACACTTTAGTGTGTTTGTGGACCTGGCATGTTTGCATCAGCCTCCAGTGGAGAATAATCTGAGTGACATGTCTCAGCTTGCCTAAACAATAGGGTGCTTTTCTATCTTGGTTGTATGCGTTTTACACATTTGTAAGACTAATGTCATACCTCTGAAGCAAACCTGGGCATGGTCTGCAAAACCTGTTCTAAAATCTGAACCTATTTAGACCCTTCCCTCCATACACCTTCCTTACGACACATGTCATATTTTGAAGAATGAGTGAATCAATATGACTGTTCCTAAATGATGGAAATAAAAACCTAAGCACCATCAAAAGGCTGTTTGAAAGAAATACAGTATTTCCATGCCTGGCACAAAAGTGGCATATTTTAATGACTGGAAAAGACTTTGACTTCATTTTTTTGTTTGGAATTTGTTTCTGGATGTTGTTTAGACATTCAAAGAAAACACGTATTGGACTTTCATGTGAAAAAGCATCCAGGATTTTGAGGGAACTTTTTCTAGTTTCTCCATCAGGAAGGCCAAAATGCTATGCAGTGAGGAGCCAGAACACCAAACTGGCTTTTGGAGCTTGGTTTTCATACGCAGTTCCTGGAGTCTCTGGGGAGGAATTGCTGTTCCCGAGGCTGCAGTGCAGTTTTACGCCTTCTGTAACAAAGGAGTAAAACCTACTTTATTTCCAGTCTGGGGATTGGTAAATCTTTGACGTGCAGCCCAATTATAGTCATGTTGGTTTAGTTCCCAAAGTGGATGCTCTTTATTCTAAGAGAGGCCCTCCTTCATGCAACCAGGAGTATTGAAGGCCCTGAAGTGTTAGCATTTGAATGGTTTTGGCTTAGCTTTAAAATAAATATCTACTGGATATGGAACTCTGGGGAGTGGACTAAAGCAAATGGAAAAGGTGAATTAACTGGAAGTTGTTCCGCAAGGCTCGGTTCATAGAGCCTCAGCACAGCAACACAGCGGCAGATGGAGGCAGAAGAAAGGGATCTTGAGAGCTTGCTTGTGTTTTGATGCTGTTCTCAAGTGAAGTAGGTGCAATTCAGAGGCTGCTGTTCCTCTGCAGAGTCCCCTGGTCATTGTTCCTGCTGTGCAGTGTCCGTCCTTGTGTGGCCAGAGTGAGTTTCCTGCGAGCGCCTGTGCTGTCTCCTCAAGGACACAGCTTTGCTCAAGCTTTGGAAGGACTGCGGTGTTTGCCTCCTGGTACCTGAGGGTTCTTTTCACATCTGGGTGAAAATATCAACAGGTGCCCTCCTTGAAGAGGGAAATTCATGGTTTTTCCTGGCTGTGGTGGAAATCTGGAAAGAGAAGCAAGTGTGCTTCTTCAGGGGTGTGTGTGCCACAGGGAAACCAAGCTAAACAAACTGACAAGCCCTCCTTCTTCTGGGGAGGGGAAGAGCACCACTCGGAGCTTCTGGCTGCCTTCTGGAGGAATTCAGGCACCTGTGAACCAAAAGTGGCCCTGGCACTGGGGCCACACGGTTTAGGGGGTGAAGAACCACTGTGCTGGGAGTGAAGGTGGTCTCTGCTGTTGGGTCTCCTAAAGAAGCCTTCAGGAGAACCGAGATGGAGTTTGGCTCTCATTACAGATACAAGTAACTGGGAGGTCGGGAAAAGAGGGACACTCAGGAAGGCTTTGTGGGACTCAGGTGTCACCGTGAGAGGAGGCGATGGCAAAGGGCCAGGCATGTGGCAGAGTGTCCCTACCAGAGTAAGTTATTGCTTGTCAGCTGTTAATTGGTGCTGTTCCCCTCTGCACATGCTTCATGTTCTGAGTGTGAGCAAAGCAGTGGCCAGAAAGCCCTCAGTGGGGTTTTGGGTGGTTTGCTGTGCAGTCTGTGTCCTGCAGTGATACCCTGGCGTCGTGGGAAGGTCCTTGCTGGCAAGTCAGTAGAAATGTGATGGCAAAGGATTGCATGTTTGTCTCGGGACTGTCTTACCTGAGCAGTTTCAGTGGCACGTGTGAGGTCTCTCAGGGTGGGGACTGTGGTTTTTACCAGCTTTCCCTTGGTGGGAGGTGTGAGGGCAGCGCTGCAGGGCTGGAGACCTCGCCGGCCCTTTGTGGGCTGCCCTGGCAGGGACCTGTGCAGGGGGGACCGTGGGGTGCCCCAGAGCAGCAGGGCTTGGACAGCAGAAAGTGAGTGTGCATAGAAAAGGTTCTTTATGGAATGCTGACCAGTGTGAACACGAAGGGAAATAAACCCAACCCAGAGCTGCAAACAGCAGTGACCCGTAGGCTGTAAGTGAAGTCTCTGAGGGGTTGGTGTGCAAGCAGTGGGAAAGGATACCAAATGTGGGGGTTTTCCTCAAAGTTCTGAAATGTTCTTCCAAAAATCTAAGGCGTTTTTTGACAGGATTGATCTTGTTTCAGTTCCACAGGTGTGTTTGGTTGTATGGGAATGAAGGATTCTTCTGAAATTGCGTTTGTAATAGCACAATAATTAAAAAATGAGTGTTGGACAAGCAAAAATGTCTGATTTAACACTGGCATATCACAGTTGTATGAAAGGTGTCTGTAAGTGTGTTAGCTGTCAGCATGGTGCAGGTTACAGGTTTTTCCCAAATTGTTCTTGGGGTCACAGCCCCTCTGCAGGCACCTCTGGTCCTAACAGCTGAAGGAAAAAGGCGCTTAATATATTATCTTCTTTTTGGGTGATAATTATGGGTCAAGAGGCCACAGTAGCTACTGTGTCAAATAGCAAAGCCAGGCCAAAGGAAATAGGCTTTTATGGCCCACCGTGAGTTACAGCTTAGCATGAAGGTGGGTTTTCTGATGCAGTATTTGATCAGTTTCCCAAGACACCAAGGGAATACTTGAGTATCTGTTGTTAAAGGGAGATTCTGTTGATTCTCTGATCTTGAAAGGCCACTTCCTTACAAAACAAGCAAATAAAAATACCCGCAGAAAAAGCTGTCTCTTAAAGTAATTTAAAATGTTTAAATAAAATAAATGAACATAGCAAATATTTTCTACATGAAACATGGAAAAAAAATAGCATTTGATTTTACTCTGAATTGAGTTAAAAACTAGCAAGCTAAAACGTGGGCCTGTGTGGAAGGGTTTGAGGAAATAATGAGATTTGCAGCGCTGAGCTGACCCTCCCTGGAGCCACACCGAGGTCCTGCAGAAACAGGCGGCACCTTCGCGGTTGTGTGTCTGGAGTATAAGAGTTAAAATTACCCTAAATGGCTGAACTGTTTTGGGTTTAATTTAATTTGTGTTTTTGTTTGCCTGTTGTAAACCCCCCCAGTAAATTCTAAATAAAGTTTGTTAAACGCTTGCCCCAGCTGCTTAATGAGAAGAGTTTAAAGGCGATTGAACACTCCCTCCCAGTCTAAGACACCAGAGATTTGTAAGGAGTGTTTCAGGGTGGGGGGGACTGTCTGCTGGGGCTCCTGAGAGCAGCAGAGCCTGACTCCACCTGATCCCTGAGCTGAGAAACAGGGTGGTCTTGTCTCCTCCCACCCAGGTCACCCACACAAGCTCACCTGGCTGGCTTGGCCAGGTCAGTTCAAGAGCCACAGGTCCTGTGTCCTTTACTGGCAAAAGGCTCTGAGAATTTTTCTTGTGTAATTAGCACAATCAGGCCATTGTGAGCCTGTTTTCCAATTAAAAATAAACTCTGAAATATTCTATTTGTAAAAATAAATAATAATAATAATAATAATAATAGTATTGCTTTCAGTAAAAACTGGAAACTGGGGTTCCTGGGTGCTGAAGTAGAGGGACAAAGAGGGAAGTGGTCTTTAAAGCCTCTATTAAGTTAGTCTGAATATGTTAATTTGTACTGAACAGTAATTAAACCTTTCTTAAAAAAGAACAAAAGTACAACATCATACATAGAATGAGTTATTTAAATTGTACTCAACTTTCTAATTTAAATCACCTTGATCAACTTGGGAGCATTTAAATACAGAGCAAAACCTGAAATGAATATTCCACCCATGGAGATGTAAAATGCTGTTTTGAAAATTTCAGAAAACTAGTTAAAATTCCAAATGTGTGGGTTGGGGGCTTTTGGGGGGGATTTTTTGGTTTGTTTGTTTTAAACCTTGAATTTTGCTTAGCTTGACTCTGAATCATTATGCTCAGACAATTACTCAGTAGGGTTTATTTTGCATTTCTGTAACTATTTTTTTCCTGGTATTAGTCCAATGAAACTTCCATCCCGAGTGCAGAGTTCCCTGCTCAAGCAAAGCGGCTGCAGCAAAAGGCAAGTGTGGTGTACCCGGGTGTTGGGTGTTCATCCTGGGGATTTCTCCAGCCTTAGCTGGGAAGGGTTGGGGCTGTGAAGTGCTTTGAAATTATGTCACTGTCATTTTGTGCCTTCCCAAGATAAAGGCTTTGGATTTGAGGGAGGAGACAGGAGAAAGGGGGTGAAGATGGAGTGAAGACTTAAAGCAGTGTGGAAGGTCCAAAGAAACCTTTACCCTCAATAAGAAAACTTCTCTAATGTCAGAGTAGCATAACACAGCCCCTGGAGCTGTGTGCAGGGAACTGGAGCAGTGTAGGAAGGATGAAATACTCCATGTAGTGCTGAAATGATTTTGTGTGGTGTTCCTTGCCGGGAGCAGCTTGTGCAGCCTGGCTGGATTTTCGGGTGGCCAGGGATTGCTTTTTCCTGGGGAGCCGTGCAAACCTGCAGAGAGCTCTGGCTCGGCCAGCCCTCCCCAGAATTGCTAGTTTGGCAACTCTGCCCCTGGGAAGTTTACCACAGAATTATTTTGAAGCTGTTTGATTTCTTTGCAGCCCTGCTTGTGGGAACTCGGTGCTTTTGGGTTTGTTCCGTGGCTTGCTCTGTCTGCCCTGAGCTGGTGCTGCTGGTGCCTGTGTCATGGTGCAGTGACAGCTCAGCCTTTTGCAGGGGTGACAACAGAGCTGCTCAAACATCTCCTGCCCTCTCCTCCCCACCTGGTGACAGATGAGCAGAGCCTGCGTGTTACAGTCAAATACAGACCATGGAGCAGAGCCTTTGTTTGGAATTCATGTTCCCACTAGTTGCAGGCAAGACCTCTCTTATGCTCCAGGCTTGCCTGTGGTGCTAATAGGAGACTGTCCGGCCTCTGGTTGTATGGAGGTGGGACAGGGGCAGGACTCCAGGAGAACAGGCTGCTGAGTGCAGAAGGGAGATGAGGGGTTTATTGGTGCTGGAGGAGAGCTGAGAGGTAATGTACAGCTGCAGGTCCAGAAATAGGTGTTCCTCTGAGCAGCTGCAGGCAAGAAGTCATCTTTTACCAGAGTTCTCAGCTAAAGCTCTGTTGTTGTAGTTGTTTCTTGCAGCAGTGTGTTTGTATCTGTGGGCCAGTGTTAACCAGTGTCCAGCAGCCCTTGTCTTCACCAAGCCCCAGATGCCGTGTTGTTGGATGTTCGGTGCCACTGCTGAGGATCAGGGCTCACTGGCACCCTGGCTGTGCCCCTCAGAACCCAGCAGGAACAAGGGAACAAACAAGCTTTGATCCCAGATGGAATTTAGTTATAAAAGCTATTTGTTAAAAAATTACCAAAAAAAAGAAAGGTGACAATTTTTGAAAATCATCTGCTGATGAGACGTTCTTCTAGTGCAGAAGACAGCTGGAGAGAAGGTGGCAAAAGGAGAGTGCCTGGACTGGAGGGTACATGTGAAGGTGAAGGATAGGGGAGATTTCAGAAAATGGAGTGAAAATAATTGCTTTGAGGGACTTGGAGCGAGTGGAAATGATTATGGTGTTAGGAAGGGAATATAAAAAGAGGAGGAATCAAAGCGCTTTTCTTGTTTAAGTGGTTTGTGCCATGTAAGTTGCACAGGTAGCTACATTTCAGTTCCCTGCACGCTCATGAACTGGGTATTGAGGGAATGCTGCAGTGCTCTTCAAATTCAGGAAAATCCTAGGCATGGCAGATTTTGTTTGACTGCATAAATGGCTCTTCATGGCAAACAAACCTGACCAACAACCAAATTCACGCAGTTGTGGTTCACTGGTTTAAACTCTGCTAGCCCAAGTCATGATTATCCTTGCTCTGGGAAGCCATGAGGAGTGTTAGATGATCTGTCCCAAAAATGGCAGGCGGGACAAGCAGGAAGTTCACACAGTGAGACAGTTCAGCCTGGAGCTCTGGTCCAGAGGAATGCAGTCTTGTCCATGTCTGTGGTGACTGTTCCCAGACACGGGGCAGTGACTGCTGCGCACATCAGTAGGGGTGACTTGTTTTTGCTGGCTCAAACTGTCAAGTGAGTTCATATTATTCAGTCAGTTCTGGGAGTTTCGGAGATGATTTTTTCAGCCAACTGACAGAAAAATAAAGTTTTGGGAGCACTGATAAAGGGTTCATTTATTCAGCTCTGATCTGCTGGTTTGCTGGCAGTGCTCAGCTTCCTTTGGAGAGCCTGGCTGCTGCAGGGCAGGCTGGGGACCTGCAAGGACGGGGACTGGGGGCACCAAGCCTCTCTGCTGCCGAGTACCATTGCTGTGAGTTAATCCTGCTTTTCAGAGAGGAAATGGCTAATTCGTGAGTAGATGCCTTGGGAACAGGCAACAGCTGGGTGCAAAGCAAAAATCTGCTAAAACATGAGTAATTTCTGAGTGTTGTGTAGAGGGTTTTTGTGTGTATTCAGCAGCAAATTACCATTTGAGCTTATGCTGCTGTCGCTTCCCCGGCTCTGGCATGCGCTGTGTGTTTGAACTGGTGGTCATTGCTATGAGGCTGTCAAAGCACTGCTACAATGTGGGGGTTGGCTCTCTGTCCTTCCACTCGAACACGGCCGATTCTGTCCAACGGGAACTATTTTAATTGGGTTCCACTCTGTGTTATGTTAAAATCTGCTGCTAGATGCAGAAACCCGTGAGACGTGTTTTGTTTGTTCTTGAAAACATGCACTTTATTCTGCTTTGGCCATTCAAATTGGTTTTACGTGACTGTCAGCTGAAAATAATACTGCGATTGGCAGCAGCACGGTGGCTTCGGGCAGCCCGGGACTGGCAGTGGGATAACTCGTCCAGGGGGGCTGTGGGATGGAAATTCCTGCTCAGAGAGCAGTCATTGCTTAGCAGGTGGCAGCGTGGCCCTGGGAAGGGCTGGCCCAGCACCCAGGCGGGCCTGGGCAGCTCTGGGTCCCGGGTGGTGGGTGCTCCGGGACAGCACAGCCTGGCCACGGTGGGGAACCTGTCGGCCACCATCGCCCAGCTCGAGCTGTGCTGGGAGCTGTGCTGGGAGCTGGGAGCTGTACTGGGAGCTGTGCCGGGCTGGAGGCCGGCTGTGGGTGAGGCCGGGAGTGCCAGGGCAGAGGCAGCACATGCGGGGGAGAGGAGGGAGAGCTTTGGTGGTGAGCCTGGAGTGCGTAACTGCAGTGGGATGGCTGGTTAGAAAATAACCAGTAGTCATGACTTCTGTTAATTAACTACTAAGAGTTAAATAAATGTTGTTGGAATAACTAGTCTGTGTTTATTTGGCACGTCTTTCTCCAGCCAAGGCTGGTGCTAGTTGGTACATGCTCCACTGCTGAGCCTGTCTGCAGCGTGGTTTTATGTTTTCCTTCTGTATTGATTTTCATGATTCATTGACCATGATCTAAGCAAAAAGCACACTTAAATGACACTGGAGACAGCTGTCTGTTAAAGTGGGACCTTTATGTAGCCTGAAATGGCGCCAGGTTTTTTTTCCATTACTTTATCAAGTAACACACACCAGTAATATTCTTTGTTTAATTTCCTTTTCTAGGTCACTGATATGTCACCTCTCTTTTGTGTAAGAAGTGATGATAAATTCTCACTTTCCTATCGATTTTGCTCATGTTATTTTTCTGATAATCCTTTTTGAGGTTATTTCGAAGTATATTTATAAGGAAGAGGCCTTACATTGTGATTGGGAGTCTGTACGAAGGACTCGGTTTTTCTCCCAGTGGAGCTGTTTTGGAAGGCACATGTGGGAAGTTTGGATAAAAGCAGAAACATATAAAGCTTGGGAAGCTGATGTGTAGCTTTTTCCAGTTTTAATCTGTCTCTCTTTGTATAGCAAGCTGAAGTTCCAGATGTTGTTTTGGCTTGGAGATAGTGAATGAGGGAAAAATAAGCATTCTTAATGTTGACAGAGTCAGCCTGTCTGGGTCTGCGCTGACAGGAAGAGGGAGAGATAAAACCTTCATTAATGGTGTATGTGCTGCTGAAGAGCCAGTGGAGCAGGGCTGTGGTCCCTGGAGAAGCAGTCCCGGACTGGCAGTGCCCGGTGCCAGCTGTGGGAGTGTCAGCTGATGGGACACTGAGCACTGACTTCCTGGGGAGCAGTGGGGCTGCTTGGCTGTGCAAATCCCCCGTTTTTCAGTCAAATGGTCATTCTCACCTCCTTTTCTTCTCCCCCCACCACACCTCTTGGTAGCCCTTGGTAGCTGACTCTGGGTGCTGGGGGCTGCAGAGCTGTGGGGAAGGGCTGTTGGTCCAACATGCTTTTGGGGTCAGATGGCTCTGTGGCTGTAACCCACATTGGGGTTCTGTCCTGGAACACCAGTGGTGGGGTTCTGTCCTGGAGCACTGGTGGGGTTTTTGAAGCTTGTCCCCTCAATGAGCTTGTTTGTTGAGAGTTGCAGAGCAGTTTGGGCATGTTGTGTGCTGGATTTCTTCTGGAGGAGACTAAGCTGCAAGCTCTGTTCCTGGTGTGTCCCAAATGTGCTCCATCCTGAAATGTGGGCATTGAGTTCTCTTCTGGGCAGCTTGGAGCCTTCTGTGGTAGCACCTTCCAGTGAAGGGACCAGGCTCAATCCCCTCTGAAGTAAGAGGGTTGAAATGCTTGTTAGGATACAGTGGTGTCCAGGAATGGAATTTCCTGGGCTAGTCCATAAGTTATATGTATAATAGTCTATCCATTTTCCATGTTATATTAAATACATAAATATGCTGTGACCTGTGTCTCTTTCAGACCTGTTCCTCCTGTCAGGCTTATTTCTAAAATAAATGTATAAGAAGTTTATTTGTAAATAATGGCTGCAGTTCTGCTGATTTCCTCCTTAATCTTCCCTTTTTTCCTTTCTCCATTGTTGGGTCTAGGAAGTAGCAGTTTCTGGTGAGTGGCCTGTCCCCACGCCTGTTCCTTCCCGCGTGGCGTGGTGTCCTGCAGGGCTTTCTGGCTGTGGTCAGCAGTTCTGGTGAGAATGCTCAGTTCACTTGCCTTGATACTGGAAAGCTAAAAGTGAATAGTGCTGACACTCCCTCATCTGAGGGACAGAGGAGCCGAGCTGCTGCAGCCCTTCTGGTGTCTGAAATCTTGTGTGTTCGCCGGTTGGAATTGCGATAAATGTGTCCACGTCAGTTTGTGCAGGTTATTGGAACAAGGGCCTAGGTGGGCGGGAGGGGAGCTGTGTGTGTTGATGTGGCAGGGTAAGGGATCCTTGGAGTGTGTACAGTGTGGCCAGTTGGACATGGGTGTGAGCAGAGGCCAGGATTGGAATGGTTTAACCCTTTGTGCCTTGGTTTTGCCTCAGAGCTGGGGGTACCTGCCTGGAGCCGGCTGGCTGACCGGCTGTGGTCGTGTACACATTGCCTAATGCCCCAGAAACACCATCCTTAGGAATCCCACTGGACTGGGCTGTGGGAGACGCCTCAGAGTAAAGGGGCTGTGGCATGTTTGCTGGAGGAAGATGCAGAAAGGAGTCTGGGTGTAGGAGACTGCTACTGCCTACCTTTGTGCTGTTCACATTCCTGCTCGGCTGCCCGCAGGCAGCACTGGGGTGTCTTGCTCATGTGGTTCATGACTCAAGCCAAGCCCAGATGTTTTCATGCCCAGTCTGGCCTATTTTCTGAGAATAATTTTGGATGCCTCAGTCCATTTTATTGTGGTTTCCTTAGTGTCTGGTCCAGCTGAAGTTAAGATGATTCCTGGCTTAATTGAATGCTCATAGTCAGACATGGCAGCTCCTGCTTTCTCTCTGCAGCTGTGTTCCTGCTAACTTCAGAGCGCTCAGAATTGGAGCCACGTTGGTGAGAACCTGGGGTTGGGTTTTGATGCTGCTTTTCTTTGAGTGGAAAGTTTTGCAGCATGAAACTCAGAAGAGTCTGTCTTGTGTCCCAGGAGATGGCTGAAAATGTGACAGGTTCCTGTGGAGACAGATCTGGCCTTGCTGACCAGCCTGGCTTTCCATTTCCACTGAGCAGTGACAGGGAGTTGTAGACTTGTGTGTACTGACCGTTGGACCTTTCCATCAGCATATCTGGCTGGCAGGTTGATGACAGTTACTGTGCAGTACATCCAAAATTTATTTCCTTGTGCCTTTGACAGTGCTTTTTGCCCTTTTGTTTGTATTTGTTATTTTTTATTTGTGGGAAGTACAGTCACTCCTTTAACTTGTATGTTCTCCTCTCAGAGGAAAATGGTTTCATGCCGAATACTTCCAAAAAAGCGGAGTGGTCATCTGCTCTGTGTGAAGAGGTGCTGTGCTGTGTTCTGTTGGAATGGTCCCTTACTCCATCGCTGCCTGGGAGCAGGGAGAGCCGTTGGCCCAATGCGTATTTGGGCACTTCCTTTTTTCAGGAGCAGTTGGTGAGGTTGTCTTTGACTCACTGTCTTCAGTGTGTTACATGAACAGTCATGGCTGGGTCCTGCATGTGGAGATGTTGAACCTTGGAAATGGCCAGTGGATGTATGTCATGAGCTCACTTTAATCACGAGAGTGTGGCCTTGTTTCTACCTGGTGATGGGTGCGTTGCTCTTGGGCAGTTTGTGTGGCGCTCCAAAGCCAGCCTGGTCTGTAAAGAGAACGTTAGCTTTCCTCATCTTCACTCTGCAGTGTGTGCGAGGTCAGCCACGGGAATTTAGTGTAAAATAGGGACGAGACTGGCTGCTTCTGGCATCTGTAACAGCAATTAAATCAGAAGTCTGGATGAATCCATGGAATGGTTTTATGGAGATCTGCAAGTGCAGTCAGGTTTGGCAAGGCCATGTGAGATTTGTGAGTTTGAAAGCATACAGCTAAATAGGTGCAAAGGGAACACTTAAAACAACTCTGGAAAGAAGTGTCAGAATCGTGTATAATTGGGATAAATTTGGCATTGGGAGAGGTGACAAGGTGCCTGATGATATGACTGAGAGGTGCATAGCATGGCAGTGATGGACATTGGTTGGGACTGTGGCAGGGGAGCTGCAGTACCAGGGAGAGGGACATGGGATGATGTGACCCCTTTGCCTGAGAGGTTCGACACAGCTAAAACAGCAACTAAGAAATGCCAGGACAGAGTTATTTGGGAAGACCTGGAGCTGTTTCAGCACACAGGCTTGAATGTTAGCTGGATCAGTGTCCAGGGTGAGCCTGTCACAGGTAAGATGTGAGCAGAACAGAGACCTGTTGTGGAGCCTTACAGAGCCTCAGGTGAGAAAGGGGGACAATTTGCAGGATGCCTGGAGGGACCTGGAGTAGAGCAAGGGAGAGGATCGTGGTGGAGTGAGAGATCAGACCAAAGCTGTGGTGGGAACTGCAGCACTTTGAGGTTAATGTTGCTGCTGTGGGAAGAACAGAAATACCATCAGAGGGTTCTAGGTTGGAGAAAAGCCTCAGCTGGTCCTCTTAGTGATGACTGTCCATCTGCTGTTTCTGGAATGAGGCTTGTACAGAGCCTCCAGACACCCTGCTCTGGAGTGTCCCATTTCATAGTGCCAGTGGAGGACGGGAGGCTGTGGACCACCATGGCTGTAATAGAACCTGGGTTTGTTTGTCCCTTGGGTATAAGAGCAGAATAATGCGGCTCTGGCCTGTCCAAACAGGCAAGACCAAACTTTAGAACAATACTGCTAAAATTCTGTGGTGGTCTAATATAATCCCTGAAGAATTTGACTTTCTCGTGTGGCAGGGTGTTTCCTCTTTCTTGGAATTGCTACTTGCATTCAGCTTTTTGGACTCCAAAGTAATAGTTAATGAAAGATTCTGCTATGAGGAAAGGCTGTTCGGTGACTCGTGACTACGCAGGGTCAGGAACTGCTGTTCTCAGTCCGATTGTTCTAAAAATATTGGTTAATTTTCTTTGGCTGGCTGAGGGTGGGAGCAGTTAAGCTGTTAGTGGCAGGCAGAACAAACACCTGACTTTTCTATGTCCCTTAACCTTTCCAGCTTTGTAGCAGCCCATCACTCCTGAAGAATGCTGCTCTAATCCCAGTGTAATCACTGAGCAGTGAGTGGAGGTGTGAAGCCAGGCTCTCCTGAGCCCTGTGTCTCCTCGGTGCCCCTGCCGTGGTATGGTGTTCCTCTGCACTTCTAGTGCTCCTGTCCTGCTCAGGTTTACATGTATATTTGTAGTATTTACAGCCTTGTAGCTGTGTTTGCTGTGTTGTTCTGCTGTTGTAGTATTCTGCAATGAAATAGATTTAAAAAAATATTTTGGCTAATTTTTATCAGAACCCCAAGCTGCATTCAGGGTAGGGTGCTTGGGCTAAGGGGCATGAGTATTCTGGTGGTGATGACCCTGTGAAAATGACTGTGGAGGTTCAGATTTACCCGGGCAGGCAAAACCCAGCTGGGATTATTGATGTGCAAATGAGGGTCCTCAGTGAGGTGAAATACTGACACAGATGAGGGGTCGGTCCTGTGGCTGAGGGAGCTTCCAGCAGCTCCTCCACCTCTCTCACAGAGCTCTGAGTGATCCCACCTGATAGCGTCAGGAGCTTTGGAAAAAGCATTTGCACCTCTCTACCTCCCTGCATGTGTGAAAACACAGTGAGACTGTAGGGAGATGCTCTTTAATTAATGCATTTGTAGGAGCTAGATTATATTGTTGTCTTGCAGCAGGGTTTGCTACAGTGAGAGATGGTCTCTAAAGCTGTGCCCATCATCAGACCTTGGCTTCTCTGAAACCCAGAAACGAGGGGAAAACCAGGAAAAAAAAAGAGCTTCTTGGAGGAAAAATTAAGATTTTTGTTGGTGATACTGAACATAAAGGTTTGTTTTTGGAAATGCTTGTTTTGTGTTGGCTGAAGTATTCACAGAAACTTCAAATAGGCAAGCTATGTGTTATTTGAAAACGTTGCTTTTAGATTAGCAGTCAGTGGTCTCGTGTAGACCGTGACTTCAGCTGTCTGGGATTTTCCTTGAGATTATGGGGCAGTTCTCCAGGAGTTACTGATTTGGGGAGCGGGGCGTGATGCAGCCCCTGCTGTCTGTTCTGCTGGTCCCCCTGGGGGGCTGAGGTGCATTTTCACTGTGGGATGGTGGTTGCTGGGGGACAGGACCCTGCTCAGAGCAATGGCAGTGAGCTGGGGCCGTGCCCGGGGGGGTAATGGGGCACTGCTGTGCCTTACACTGGTCCAGAGGGGCTGTGGAACCATATCCCAGTAACACTGACTGGTGCTGTGCCAGACTGTGCCCTTGCTGCCCACGTGGGAGTGGGGCTCAGTGTTCCACCCATACTCCTTGTTTTTCCCCCCTGTCAGGACAGACCAGGATGCAATAGGAGCAGTGTGTGATTGGAATCCCTAAACCCCTGCAAGCTGTGAGTGTGTGTTCCTCCCTGAGCTTCTTCCTCACACAGTGCACAGATAACATCTGTAATAAACGCTGTAATGCTGGCTGGAGGAAAGCAGGCCGAGCTGGGAGAGGTAGGCTCTGAGTAAGTTAAAAGGAAGGTGCTGGTAGGGGGTGCATTTTGAGGTGGTAGTTATTTTAATTTTCTGGTAGTTATTTTAATGTTTTTACCTGAAGTATTCAGGAGCAGCTTTTACATGCAATTCCTGATAATCTGTCAGTCGAAACTGTTTGCGTTTGGGTCTTATTCACAGCTGCTGGTTAAATCCAGGTGTTCTGTTTTGATGACATTTGTATCCTCACTGGCAGTTTTGTGCTGAGATCTGACAGTGCACTGAATTTGGAGAGTGAACCATTCCAGGGGGAAGTGCACCATGTCTGGCAGCTGGATGTGCAGGGATGCTCCATTGCCTCCTGGGCCTGAGGCCCCAGCACAGATGAAGTCACCAGATGTTAGTGGGGATTGTCCCCGCTTTGGGGGCAGTTGGAATGGCCTTGGCAGAGTGGTGCCCAGCGTTGGCTACAGCTCTGAGTTGTGTGTAAAAGGGAAGTGTCCAAGGAGCTTGGAAGCCGTGCACTGGAGCCCTTTTCCTGGCAGCTCTGGAATGCAATGTTCCCCTCTGGTAGGAGCTGTCTGTCTGCCATGTAAGAATACCTGGGCAGCAAGGAAATGTGTGTAGCATACTAAAGTAACACCTTTATTATGTGTGAAATATGTGTGAAGCCACAATAATTCCCGTGTATCTCAGTGTCTTGAGCAGATTCCTGCGCGGGTCATGTGAGGTGAAACCCGCACGCCTGAGTGTTCCCGGGTGGCTCACGGACCTGCAACCCCCAACCTGCTCGTTTGCTGTACAGAGCAAACCGTGTGTGCTGGTTCTCTGCACATGTGGAATTGCACACCTCACTTCCCAGGTGCTCCCAGCAATGACATGATCACTGAGCCATGGACAGAGACTTGGTGAGAGAGGGGTTTTGAGGGATGTTGCTGTGTGCAGGTTCTGCAGGGAAAAGCTGTTCCATGGGCCAGTGCTAATCCTTGATAGCTGCCTCCTGCTGCATTTATTTACCCCACAGGTAACAAATGATATGGAAAGATACACATGTGGCTTCAAAGGCACCGGGAAGTTGCAATATATATTGGGGTTTTCAGATCAATTTGAAAGTGTCTGTGCTTGCTTCATCGTTGGTGTGCCAGCGGTTGCCTCAGACACTGGTACTGACGCAATACCTGCTCACAGCCTCAGCTTTACACCAGGGCAAGGGCCTTCTGTCTTCTGTGTCCTGCAACCACACAGAGGTTCTGCTGCCCACATGGAATCACTGTTTGAGTTGGAAAAGACCATCAAATCCAGCCATTCCTCCAGCACTGCCATGCCACTCCTAACCCATGTCCCCAAGTACTACATCCACATGACTTTCAAATCCCTCTGAGGATGGGGACTCCACCACTGCCCTGGGCAGCTGTGCCAAAGCTGGACAACCCTTTCCATGAAGAAATATTCCCAATATCCAACCTGGAATAACTTGAGGCCATTTCTTCTTGTCCTGTCCCTTGTTCCCTGGGAGCAGAGCCCGACCGCCCCCAGCTCCCCCCTCCTGTCAGGGAGTTGCAGAGCCAGAAGGTCCCCCCTGAGCCTCCTTTTCTCCAGGCTGAGC
>JAWWLV010000183.1:451873-490818 GCA_035041135.1 Platyrinchus mystaceus
AGTGTCAGAGGCCAAGTGGGGCTGGCAGGAGCAGGGCAGTGGGGATGGCTGCAGCCCCTTCCTCCTGCTCTGCCAAGGCTCAAAAGTGGGGAGGGTGGTACATGGGTGAGGGGTCCTGGGTGGCTGTGCACACCCACCTGCTGCTCCAGCCCTCCCAGGAGGGCTCAGTTTTGGGATGCTCACCTGCTCCAGCCCTGGAGTGTGCTTCCTGGGGGCCTGCAAACTGCATAGGGGTGAAAGTTTTAAGTACAGAAATCAAAGAAAATTTATATCTTTTTGAGGTGCTCAGATTACTGCCAGACATAGGAAACTGGGGCAAAAAGGCTGATATTAACCTGTTTGAAAGTGGTATCAGATACAGAACTGAGAGACCATAAGGTAAGTAAGAGAACAACAAAGTGCTGAAAAAGGGTGGGATCTCATGACAGAGGATAGCTGGTAGGCCAGGAGCGAGCTTCCAGTTCACAGGCATCTATTGTCATTTATTTATTATATGAAATGACTTATTAAACAAATGCTCCTTGTCCCTGACTGACCAAATGACATCCCCAGAGCCACTGAGATATCCTGAGCTGTAACCTACCTGCCCCATGCAGGGTGTACTTTTGTGTGTATAAACTGGGAAAAATGGGGTTCTCATGGCTTGTAAACTTCTGCTTTTCCTTTTGAACAGGATTTGTTGGACCATTCCTGCACATCTGGAAGTGGTTCTGGACTTCCTTTCTTGGTGCAAAGAACGGTGGCTCGTCAGATCACGCTTGTGGAGTGTGTAGGTCAGTGCCAGCCTTGTTCACATCTGGTAACAAATGCAGAGAGAAAGCTCTATCTGCCATCCTCATCTTCCTCCTCAGTTTTTTAGGTGGTATGTGCAACTTTTCAGGCTTTAGCTGATGGAACATGCTTGGTTTTAGAAAGTCAAGTGAAAAAATTCCTTCCAGATCTCTGCAGAAGAAAGGGGCAAATATCTGTGCTTTGTGATGGAACAATTTAAGTTTGTTAAGTAAGGCAATGCTAGAAGATACAAACCAGGCCTGTTTGGGTACTGTGTAAGCTAAATAAACTGTTTTTAGAAAAGCAAGCTCAGTTTGAAGTTTGACACTGTGAACACCATTTGTTCATTAATGGTGTTCAACTCAAAAGCTTTAGAATTTGAAAAAGGTCACCTGGGTTTGAGATCTGGAGTTGGAGTGTCAAGCCAAGTGGTAAACATGGCATTTCGAATAGAAACCTGTGATTTTGGGCCGTTGGAATGGGAACATGAATATGTTGTAGTTGACTTCCTCTGCACTGTTCTTTGGAAACCTGGAGGCAGTGATGTGCTGCTGCTGCTCTTCCCCCTTAAAGAAAATCTCTCTAGTAATTCTTCCCTAAAAGTCTTCTAGGTCTTTAGTTTTTTGTAGGACTTTAGTGTTAATTTTAGGGATTCATTAAATTTTACTTCAGCATATATTTATTATTAATTGAATAGTGTTAAATTTGAGTTTAGTAATTTTAGGAAGCATTTGGGTCAAAGATACCCGGAGGCAGTGACATTGAGCCAAGATGCTGTACTGGCACTAAAAAGGTGAGGAAGGCATGAGAAAGAAGGAAGAGAGGACTGGAGTATGTTCTGTGCTGCTGCTTCAGTGATCTGAACTCAGGGCGGTTTAACACCTTCCTGTCAGTCCTGAGAAAGTTTAACTCATCAGGGTGTTAAGTGAAGCCCAACTATAACAGATGAACCTGTGAATCTGCAGGGACCAGGCCTATATTTTACCAGTGTTTCTGTGCTTTTGGCTCAGTATACACTGAGTAGGCACAAATGTTCACACTTGCCTGAAATCCAAGTGTACACCCTCTGATGCATCAGGAGCTGTAGGAGATGACAAACATGGTGATTCTACCTGTGATAGAGACATTTCTGTGTGTGTGTGAATCCCTGTGTCCCTGCAATGGTGCCTGCTCCCAGGTTAGCTCAGGCTGGCACCATTCCCAGGAACCCTGTGTGTTGCCCTGTAAGGCAGAACCAGATGAAGGCACTTGTGCAGACAGTGTCCCTGGGGTGACAGCAGCGAGGCCTCAGCGTTGGGTGTCTGGTGAACCTGCTGCTGGTTCCCATGTTCTGAAGGACACGGGACAGCAGGGCAACAGAGGGCAGAATTTGAGTGTTTGGAGTTGCCAGGTCTGGCACAGTTCATGGGCTGTGATGGAAATGGCAACAGCCAGAACTGTTCCAGCATGCCTTGTCCAGGATGGGGGTTTGCACTTGGGTGCTTCATAATGTCGTACATTTCTTCTAAGCTATTGGGGTAAAAAGCTTGGTGTTCAGACAGTGTGTCCTGATCTCCACAGAACAGGGGTGTGTTTTGAGGGGGATTGGTTTTTTTTAATCCTTTTTTTTGTTTGTAGGTGGGTTTGGGGTTTTGTTTGTTTCTAAATCATTATTTTGTGTTTTGTGTTGACTGTTTCTGCAAGGGCTGCTGATGTAATAGAAATGTAAAGGTTGTATCCCCAGCATTACATGTCCTTCCTGTCCTTCTAACTGCAGAATTCACAGCTTTATTTGTGTTGTGACCTTGCCATGTGCTGCCAAAGTCACTTCAGCTGCAAAAGCACTTTCATTGCTGGTGGTTGAATGGTGACACTCCCAGTTCACACCCTCTGTGCTGCACTGGTGTGCAGGGAGGAGAGATCCACACTCAGAGGGCTTGCAGTCAAAATAACAGGAAAAGTGAAGGGATGGTGGAGCACAGTGTGACTCCAGTGGTAAGAAGTGCATGATCAGACCACACCAGTGTGATATTTAGGCCATGACAGTCGAGTTTCCATCCTTTCAGCTCATCCTGCCATTCTGCCTAGTGAAGGTTCTTAGCTGACAGACAACTTCTCCTGTGTTTTTTCCCCCATCAGGAAAGGGCCGTTATGGAGAAGTTTGGAGGGGTCAGTGGCAAGGAGAAAACGTTGCTGTGAAGATCTTCTCTTCTAGGGATGAAAAGTCCTGGTTCAGGGAAACTGAGTTGTACAATACTGTATTGCTGCGGCATGAGAATATTTTGGGTAAGTAGGACAACCACGTTCTGTATCCTGGTGTGGCTGGTGTGAAGGGGAGTTACCTGCACAGGGAACTTTGCATTGCAAAGCACAGCATGGTCACCAGGTGTCTCACAGTCTTTAAGTTCCTGTGTTGTGATAAATAGTTGAAGGGGAATTTTCAGAGACACCTGCCAGGAGGAGGGGGCTGGATCTCAAATGGGGAGTGTGTGGTGACAGCCATGACTCGTTGCCCTGCAATATTCCAGCAGGAAGCAGATTAATCAGTGAATCAGTTGTTGGCAGCACAGCTCATAGAAAACAGTGGAGGTGCCACAGACCCCCGTGGAAGAGCTGGCCCTTGCAGCTCTCACCACAGAGACCTGCACAGTGTGTCAGGGCAAGTTCTAGGGGATCTGTGTTTGTAACTTCAGTTTCCCTGCAGGAATGGAGGGAGAAAAAGTGGGGAGGAGTTTATAAACACATTTAAGGATTTGAATACTTATGCCTGAGTAAAATGAAGCACAAATCCATTATTTTCTTCTGTTTTGCAGTTCTACTCATGGTCAGACTAAGCTCCTTTGGTGTTTAAACTTCAGCTGTAGTTGAATGATGTGTCTCATTTCCTTGTAAATATGGAAGTACAGTGAACCTTGTGCACTGCTCATACCTCGTGTGCTTGGTTCTGAGAGCTGGGAAAATGGCTTTGTTGTGTTGGGCCATGGCTGAAGTTTAAGCAGCCCTTTGATTCCTAATAGACATGCCCTTCTGCCACTGCTGTGCCACCACTACAAATAAAAGCAGCAGCCCATTTTCTGAGTGCTGACACTGCCTCACCCGCAATCTGTCTGTCTTCAGTCAGGTTTTCCTTGGGCTCCTTATTCTTGCTTCCTGTCAGAGAATGTTCTTTGGCTCTGTAGCTCACCCTACTAGACGTTTGTCTAATGTTTCCTGAAGCAGTTCCTTTGTTACTGCAAAAATAATTTGATGGCCTCCTGAAATGTGAATTATTGAACTTCCCTTCCCGAGAGAGCAAGTGACTTGGCTGAAATTACATTGCACATTTCCCTTGGTCCTCTGCCTGTGTTTAGTCTTTCTTGATAACTGTCAAATTTGTTGGCTATTTTGTAGACTTTTTTTAGATGCAATATTAAACAATATCACGGATTACAGAAGTGTCACATTGTGCAGAAGTCTGACTTCAGGAGAGAAAGCAGTGGGTGTTCTTTCTGACAAATGTCGTATGTGAGCTTTTAATAAACATAGTTTGTTCCTTGGACTTGGGAATAAAACTTCTGCTGTTCCAGCTAAAGCTGTTGAGGTCACCGTGCTGGCACAGACCCAATGCAGAGGTGGCAGGAGGGGAGCTACTTCTGAATTTGGGGTTCAGTTTTAAGCCACCGCGTTTTTGAAGCCACTCTTGAGGTTCATGAGTTTTGAGCAGAAAATTTTCTCTGTTCCTTCATAAAAGATCATTGTGTTTGGGCTACACGCTTAACCCTGTTCTCAGCAGCCTGTGGGCCCTAAAAATGGAAATGGTTGTTTATGGCTTGATCCTTGAGGTGTTGCTGCTTTCCAGTGTGATTCACTCAAGTGGACAGCAGCAGATGTGCTATAATCTCGGGGTCTTTCTGTTTGACTGGGCGCTTCTCTACCCCCAGGTCCTTTAAAAAGAAGGAAAAAATAAATGTATTTTTAAAGTATGTGGTCCTAATACGTAGTTGTTTAGTGTGACTGACAAATATATAAATGTGTTCTTGTGAATAGGTGTGAGTTAGAGTTCCAGAATCTGTCAGCTCTCTTTTCATCACAGCAATACCTGCAGTCTGCAGTGCAGCTGTGGAAAAGTTGTAATTAAACAGTTTTACATCGCAAGAGGGGCCTCAGGATTGATTCTCTTCCCGAGTGAGCCTTGAAGGAGCTCTGTCACTTTGTGTTCTTACTTCTCCTTTGTTCTTTCTCTCCCCTAGGCTTTATCGCCTCCGATATGACTTCCAGGAACTCCAGCACGCAGCTGTGGCTGATCACGCACTACCACGAGATGGGCTCCCTGTACGACTACCTGCAGCTGACCACGCTGGACACGGTGAGCTGCCTGCGCATCGTGCTGTCCATCGCCAGCGGGCTGGCCCACCTGCACATCGAGATCTTCGGCACGCAGGGCAAGCCGGCCATCTCCCACCGCGACCTCAAGAGCAAGAACATCCTCGTCAAGAAGAACGGGCAGTGCTGCATCGCCGACCTGGGTGAGTGCAGCCCCTGCTGCCTGCAGGAGTCACTGCTGGGGTGGCTCCGGATGTGGAGTACGGCAGTACCCGGCAGTAGCCCTCAGTACCCCTCAATAGCCCCTCAGTAGCCCTGCAGTCACCCTCAGTAGCCCTCAGTACCCCTCAGTAGCCCTCCGTACCCCTCACTAGCCCTACGCTGCCCTCCCACCGCCCTCCCGGCAGGCGGCGCTCCCCGCAGTGCCAGCTCCAGCCGCCAGGTGGCGCCCGCAGCCCAGCACCGCATTTTGGGCCATTTCCTTGGATTTCTGTTCAATTCCCGGATCCCAGGAGGAGGATCCCGGGAGGATGCAGTGAGTGGGGTTCGGCTAACAGAGAACTAACAGAGGTCCTTCCACAGACAGTCTGTGCCGTGTGCTCGCTGTCCCAGTGCCCTGTCTCCGTCGAGCTCGAGTCTTGCCAGATCATCCCGAGCTCAGAATTGGGTTCCCTGGAAGCAGCTGGTTTGGAATTTAAGTTGGCATGGTGCTCAGGAGCAGTTGCTGCAGCATAGCTCATTCACACTTTGGAGGGATGTCTGACAATAGGGGTTTTTTTCTTTTCTCTGAAAAGAAGGGAGAAAATAGAGGTAGAACAGTATTGGGGGGCTATTGGTTAGGCAAAAAGTGTGTCAGGAGATGGGAATATTTTTTAATAATAATTCCAGTGCATACTTTCTACTTGTGCCTGAGGGACTTCAGATACACACAGGGGAAACTTGAAAACCACACACCTGGGCCTGTCTAAATTTGCAGAGGGAATAGTAAGTAGCAAATAGAGCAGTAAGTTGAAAATACAAAGGTTCAGAGACTGACTTGTAAATAAATTTTTAACTCATGCTGAGGAGGGGGCAGCACATCCTGGCATTGATTGACATCACATTGGTACAGTGAAATCTACTACATCATTTATCTAGAGGCTTCAGATGTTTGAGATTTTCCAAGAGAGCACAGCAGTGAACACTTCCCAGTTAGTTTTTACAGTAAAGTAAGTGTTTTTTTAAACATTAATTCCTCAGGGATGTATTTGACACATTCTCCCTGTGTTTCTCCTTTCTAAGGGAGAGTCACCAAAGAATTTGTTGCTTCTGGCAAGTATTCATGCCTTTTTTTCTGTGAGGCTTTGTCTTTTTTCCATTCCCTGGTGTCCTCCTCTGTTTCAGCCCCAGGATCCAGAGCTGGGAGCTGCTCTGGCCCACAGCAGCCCCAGGATCTGGAGCTGCAGTGACAGCACTGCCTGGTTCAGATATGCCCTGGCTAAGCAGAAACTGTGTGACAAAGTCCAGGATGGGTGTCATTCCTGCTCAGTCTGTCAGCGCTGTGGAAAAGTTCTGCCCTTGTGCTTCTCAGGCACTGCATGTGCCTGGTGATGGGTGTGAGTTGAGCAACCCCATGGAACAGCATGAAATGCTGCAGGAAAGCAGAAATACTCCAGTGTGCTAAAAGAGTTTTTGTCTTGTAAACCCAAACTGTTTCTTTTCTTTTTAAGAGCTGATATCTTAAAGCAAGAGTTCTCCTGCCAGGCACTCAGTGCCCCTGAGTTACATGTACATTGGGCCCCTGGGAGGAGGAGACACTGAAGTGGAGCAGGATTTGCTTCCCAACTCCCAAAGAGCTCTGATGCCTCCATGATGGGAACCTGGTTTCAACACTCTGTCCCCTGACCTCATTGCACCATGTCCTTATTGTGCAGTGATGGGATGCTGACTTGCCTCCCTCAGCTGTAAAACTTTGACCAGTCAGCCTGTGGAATCTGTTTTGCCCAATTTGGATGGAGTATTTTGATTTTTATCAATGTCTTCTCCAAGGTCTTGATGTCTTCAGAGTTTGCCAGGAAATGTGGTTTCTAACCTTTGTTTGCAGTTGCAAGCCTTTTCCAAAAAATGTTATAATCCATACATATCGTATAATGTAATTTAATGTGCATTTAAACAAGTACATACATGTGTAAGTGTGTGTGTCATATATGACAAAAACACTTGGATCTGGGAGCAGGCTTTCCAGGTAATCTTGTCAGGAGATGGTATCCAAGGTGTCCTTAAAAAAGGTGGGGACAAACTTTGTAGCAGGACCTGTTGCAATGGGCCAAGGGGTGTCGGTTTGAAACTAAAAGAGGGTTGATTTAGATTTATTATAAGAAGTGTTTTACAATGAAGGTGCTGAGGCCCTGGCACAGGTTATCCAAAGAAACTGTATCTGCCCCATCCTTGCAAGTGTCCAAGGTCAGGTTGGATGGGGCTTGGAGCAACCTGGGCTAGTGGAAGGTGTCCCTGCCCATGGCAGGGGGTGGAATGAGATGAACTGTGATGTTCCTTCCAACCTGAACCGTTCTGTGATCTTTCTAGAAGTGCCATAAGCATTTTCTTAGCAGCTTGAAATTTCTTAAAGTGCATTTAGATTGTAGGAAAGTGTTTTTCAAATTTTTGTTACATATAAGTACAGACTGTTCTTTGGAAAGAAAACAAAGTGAATGATCTGGTGCTAGGTCAATTTTTGAGGGACCAAGGTAAAAAGCTTTTTAAGGTTCACCTAAAATAAACTCCTGTTAAATGGAAATAGTGTATGTTATTCTTGCAAGATTTGTTGAGGAAATTAGGGAGAATTTGCGTTGCCCTCTCTGTCGCTTGGCTCTGCCACGCACCCACTGCTGCTCAATTTGTGGTGCTCTCTGTTTACCGGGGCCAAATGAGTCCTCTCTGTGGTTCCAAATTTACAGTAATTTAGTCCCTCACATAATGTTCTCATCTTAAATGTTTAGTAATTAGTAGAAACCAGGTAGAGTGGTTTTGTCTGACTCATTCTAGATTTGCTTGAGGATGTTTATTTTTCAAGCTACTGCAAATACGAATGTTTTTTGTTTTCCAGCTTTATTTTTTTAACTCATGTGTATCCTTCATGCAGTGTTTTTCTTCTCTCTTCCCCACAGTTCGGATGTATCCACCTACCCAAAAGGTCTATAAATAAATTTGAGTGCTGTGTAAAATTGTTTTCTCCTGAGCAGCAGCTGTTTGGCCTCTGTGTGTCTGTGCCCGGAGCGCTGGGGACATCCAGTGGCTGCAAAACACTTCATGACCATGTTTTGCAACAGTGCAATAAAATGCTTAACGGTGATCCCTGAGGAGATAACGGGCCGCTCTGTGGCCTCAGGGGCTGGTTTTGGTGGTGGGTTTGGAGCTGACCACGTTGGTCTTTGGACAGTTGGGCCCTCGGCTCCTCTTTCAGAACCTTTAAGCGTGTGCTGCCACAGTTGTAAGGGGACCTGTAAGCTGTGACTCTTTCTCTCTGTCCTTCAGGCCTGGCAGTTATGCATTCCCAAAGCACAAACCAGCTGGACGTGGGGAACAACCCCCGTGTGGGCACCAAGCGCTACATGGCCCCGGAGGTGCTGGACGAGACGATCCAGGCAGACTGCTTCGACTCCTACAAGCGGGTGGACATCTGGGCCTTCGGGCTGGTCCTCTGGGAGGTGGCCAGGCGCATGGTGAGCAACGGTGAGTGCCTGGGGCCCTTCCCTGGCCTCCAGCAGGGCTGAGGAAATGGCAATTCACCTGCCACCAAAGAGCACAGCAACGTGCTGGACCTCCACAGCGGTTTGGTTCCTGATACTTGGAGGAAGCCGTTGGTGTGTTGGGTACAGTGGCCGAATCTTGTTGTCATTTCTGTTAAGGCAGAGAAGAAAGAGGGTCCCCTGCTCATTGTAAACCCTGGTGAGACCTAATTCATACCAAATAGTCAAAATTTTGGATCATAAGGTCTCCACACTTTTTCCACTTAAACCGTGGTGAATACCTGTAGAAGGCTACGACAAACCCTAAGAAACAGAAGGAAATTATGTCGGAAGTGCAGAACTTGTCAAAATTCGGGGCTGTTCTTGCTTCACCAAGTTAAATACACTCCCAAGGCAGGACTTGGCCCAGGTGCAGTTCTGCTTAGGAAGGGTGCTCCTGCCATCCTGTCTAGAGTGCAGGGTTTCTTCCTCGCTCTTGGCAAGGGTGCCTGAATTCAGCTGGGTGTCTGGTGGTGTGATTCCTGCTCAGTTCAGAAGTCCTCTCTGATTTCTAGACCTCAGGTTGTGCTCTCTGGACCCAGGTGGGCAGGAGAAGGTGAGGATGCCCTTCAGACATGTGTGCAGACCCTGGCAGGGATGGGTTGTTCACAGCCACATCTTTAAATATGAGGAAATTGCAGACACATTTAAATATGAGGAAATTGTCACACACATTTGTTTACTCTGTGTCTGATCTGTACCCACTAAGTCCAAATCTTGTGAAGGTGAGTGTGGCTAGTTAGAGGAAGGAGGAAAGGCGGTGAATATGTGGCATTAATGTTTCTGAGGATTTTTATTGGCACAGGTGTGTCATAGGCAGGTGAAGACCTGCTGGTTGCAGTGTGCAGTGTTTGGTGCTGGGCTGCATCACGTCGGTGTCAGCACCTGGAGAATTTCAGCTGGAACTTTGGTGTTCTCAGTGCAGTTTTATATCCTGCACTGTCTTGGCAGTCTGTGAGCACCTTCGTGTATCAGTTGCCATGAAGTGATGTGGTGGCTGGGCAGGAGTTGGTGAACTCCTGTGCCAGAGGTGATGCTCATGTGGTGGGGAGGGAAGGTGTGAGCTGTAGTTGATTTGAGGGCACAAAGTCAGCAGCCCTGGGGGAAAGCAGTACAGTGTATTGGGAATGACAGAAGTCACCTTCCCACTGTGCAGGCAGCCCAGGCTGGGCAGTGCTGCAGGACCTGGGTCTGCGGGGGCAGCGGCGAGGGGAGCGTGTCCCGGGTCAGTGGTGCTGTGAGGGCACAGTCTGTGGGCCAGAGGGTGAGTGGCTCGCTGGCACCTCCCGCCTGCTGTGGAGCTGGGTGCTCCCAGGGGCCCGGGGTGCTCGGCCCTGGTAGCTCAGAGCACTCCAGAGTCACTACTGGAGTAAAGGCCAGAGCCGCTTCCTTCGCGTTGAGAACTGCACGTCTTATCTGCAACAGCCACTTCTGGGCTCCGTGCTTGGGAAAGACCTCGTGGAAAGACTGAATTAGAGCCAGGCTCTCTCTGCAGTGATAAAGTTCATCTGTAATACCCTCGTGGCCCTGGGAGCGTGTTCAGAGCTGTGTGACACAGCTGGAGTTGGGTGTTTGACTCGTGCCAGGCCCCAGCTTTACCTGAAGGGCAGGTGTGGGCAGTGAGGGCTCAGGGTGGTTGTGTTCATGAGGTCTCACAGTGTTCTGGGGGAAGCAGCAGAAGGGTAAAGACAAGAATTCAGCCCAGTAGGTGATGTTTGGTAAATGCAATTGGGAATTGCTCTTCCTGAAGACTATTTCCCTTTTTGACTAGTCATTGCAGACAGGGATTTACAGATTTTTACAGCATATCCATGGGAATATCCGGGATTTTGATCTTCATCTGCAATAGAACAAGAAAACTAAAACTCAAAACTTTGCTGTAACGAAGACTGAGAACCTCTTTTCAACTTCAGTCTCTCCAGAGCATTAGAGATGCTCCTGGATTTCATGTGTGGCTCTGGGACAGCTGCCAGCTCTCTGTGTTGTGCCCAGCTGTCAGCAGTGGCCGTGTGATGTTCCTGCTGGACCCAGAGGGCCTCATTAGCTCCGGGTTTTTCCAAGCTGCTGACCCAAATGCCTGTCTTTGAACACCGGTCTGTAAATTGGCTTCTTGAGAAAGTTGGGCTCCCTGTAGATGGTTTGTGAGCCTGCTGCAGTGGCTGGGGAGTGTGATGCAGTGAGGAAGCAGAGCTCTGTGCCTGCCTTGGGGAGCGGGCAGGGGGCTTGAGCCTGGCAGCGCTCTGTGAGTGGGGTGCAGGTGGGGGGAGCACACACACAAACTGCTCTTTCAGTGCTGGAGCCTGGGGAATGGCAGGCTGTTGGTGTAAGGGCCAGGCTGGGCAGGGCTTGGAGCGTCCTGGTCTAGTGGAAGGTGTCCCTGCCCATGGCAGGGGGGTGGAATGAGATGAACTTCAAGGTCCCTCCCAGCCCAAACCATTCCATCATTCTATGAAGATGCATTCAGCCCCTGACTGTCACAGGCTCTCGGGTGTTTGGCTTTGTGATGGCATGTGGTACCAGTTACCCTGGGGATTTTACTGTTTTCATAACGAGAAATGAAATGATTTGAAGCACCAGCATAAGGGTCTGTGGATGCCAACGTATTATTGGACCCTTCCAGGAATGACAAAAGCACCAAAGTGTGTGGTGAGCCTGGTAAAAACCACAGTGCAGACCTTACATTTTTCTGTTTGCTGGTAGAAATCCCAGTTTGTGATAGGCAGGAAAGCTGTGTGTTACAAAATATGGCCCTTTAGCAAGGGATTTACTTCTCATCCTTTAAGTGCTCTTCTGTTGTTCAGTGGCTGTGTGACACTGTGGGATTGACTTCTAAAGGATTTGTGTGCCTCTCAGAACACATGGGTCCTGTGTTCCCTCTGTCCCTGTGAAAACGCTGTTCACTGACAGCCATTCAGTAATGCCTGTTTGTGTCTCAACAGGTATTGTGGAAGACTACAAACCACCCTTTTATGACTTGGTTCCGAACGATCCCAGTTTTGAAGACATGAGGAAAGTGGTCTGTGTGGATCAGCAGAGGCCCAACATTCCCAACAGATGGTTCTCAGACCCGGTCAGTGGGTGCTGGGGGGGCTGGCAGCAGACACGTGCTGACCTTTGACAGTCACAGAAGTTATTTTCAGTTGGGCCCTGTCAGGGCTGTGCAGGTGTTGGGGGTGGGCTGGCCTGGCCTTGGGGGAGCTCTGAGCAAACTGAGGACTTCCAGGTCTGAGCCAGTCACAGATCAGCCACTTAGGAACAGGATTTAGCAATAACTCTTACAGCTGCTCTTCCTGGGTTGTTGTTCTACCTCCAAGGGGAAATCAAGGGGAGGGAAGCCAGTCCACAAATTTAGAACAGAATGCTGGTTTCTCCTGCCTACAGAATAAGGGGCTGTTATTCTTTTTGAAAGGCTGGTGCTGAAGTTTATTTTTCAGACTGGCCTCTGCAGTCTGCCCAGCTGTTTTGTCCTTACCCCTGAAGCTGTGGAGGTCAGTGTGAATCTGCAGGGCTGGCCAGGGCAGAGGGCCCATCTCCAAAGTTTGGGTGTGGAGCTGTGCCCTCTGCTGTCCCAGCAGCCAGCTGGGAGTCCAGCCAGTTAAACCTGTGCTGGGCATGATGGAATCACAGGCAGAAAATTTGCACCTTCTCATCTGCCTTCATGGGTCTGCAGGACTTGGTTTCATTGAAAAGAGATTCTGTGGAGTGTTTTCTTAATTAGGAAAGAAACTCCGAAACTCCATTGTTTGAAGTTAGCCTGGCTGATCACTCCAGTCAGCCCAGGGGCTAATTGTGCTCTTGGTTTAACCAAGTTATCAGACTTTGAGGGCTTTTGAACACAGGAAGCTCTGCATTTGCTGGGTATCATGAAACTCTGAAAATGGAGTGTTAATTAGGCAATAAATCCTCTGTGAGTGCTTGACCCCAGGCAGTGCTTCCTTGGCTTGTTACCTGTGCCTTACCCTGGTGTTGTGTGGTTTCTGTTCGTTCCCAGACGTTAACATCCCTCGCCAAGCTGATGAAGGAGTGCTGGTACCAGAACCCATCGGCCAGACTGACAGCCCTGCGCATCAAAAAGACTTTGACCAAAATTGACAATTCCTTAGACAAACTGAAAGCTGACTGTTGACCCTCTGCTCGTGGTGCTCTCCCGACAGGAAGGCACTGGGCTGGCCCGGAGGGCTCTGGCCGGGCAGTTCATGGCCCTGGTGCCCACGGGGCTGCTGGGAGCGGGAGTGCTGTGGGAGCACTGGGACCCCTGGACTGCTCGACCACCGCTGCACCCACAGCTGGGGAGCGCTGAGGACTCAGCTGGATGTGCTGTTGCTGAGGTAGTGGCCTGAAGGAAGACAGAGAAATCCTAAGACAAGATCAGGGCATTAAACAATGGCTTTGAACAGCTTTTTTTTTTTTTTTTTTCCCCCCCCTTTTTTTCCCTTCCTTTTTTAAAGTTTTTGTTTGTTTGTTTTAATTCTCCTAATCACTCCCAGGGTGAATACATGGAAGTGGTAAATTTTAATCAGCAATATTGCCTGTGCTTCTCTTCTTTATTGCACTAGGAATTCTTTGCATTCCTTACTTGCACTGTCACTGTTAATTTTAATGACATGACTTGCCAAAAATACGATTGGCTGTATCCTGCATTGATCTATACCCGAGTAATAGGAAAAGAATTCGGTAAACTGAAAATGTAACTGTCAGACTTTAGCTGCATTTTACATGTGTACTGATGTTTACAATAATGCTGAACATTAGGAATTTCTCGTTTATCCAAAACTTGCAAATTATTTATTACTAGTGCACTTGCCAGTTTTTTAAACTGTAAAATAAGTGCATAAAGTTAAAGCTTATTTTTATGTGGCCTCTTTCATGATTTCTTACACAGACGTTTTTGTAACACAATATAACCTGAAACATGAATTGTTTTATGTATTATCATATTACAACTCGATAGTCACATTTTAAGTGCTTCACATTTGTAGGTGTGTGGTCTGTACCATATTTTCAGTTGGAATATGGAACGTATATATAGCCATTTCCCACAGGACCTTGCATCTGGCATCTTACTGATCTGGGAAAGGAAAGCAATGGAGGAGTTAACTAGAATTTTAGGTCATGAATGCTGTGGGGAAAATGCATTTTATTTCTTCTAAGCTATATAATATGCATTTAAACTCTGCCAGAAAAATAACTATTTTGTTTTAATCTACTTTTTCTATTTAGTAGTTATTTGTATAAATTAAATAGAACGTTTTCAAGTCAAACCACAGTGTGCTTTAGTTCTCTTACTGCCTGTCAGTGACAGGTGCCCCCAGTGCAGCCGTGGGGACCCGGGCAGTGCCTGCGGGGTCCGGGCTGGTGCCGGTGGAAGTCTGAGGTGCTGAGGCTCTACCAGGGCCTGGGCTGTTGCTCTGTGCTGAGCTGGGTCCCAGGACAGTGCAGCAGGGAGGCACTGGGCTGTCCCTGAGGGCACAGTGGCCGTGTCCCCCTGCCCTCCCCGCGGTCCCTGATCGCTGCTCGGAGCAGTTCTCTCTGCCTGCACCCCTCCACACCCTCCTGTCTTTGTTCCACCCAGTGGAGAAGTGCCCAGGGAGGGGCAGTGCCCTCTCATCCTCAGAAAAGAGCTTTATCCATGGGATTAGAATCCCCTGGGTAGTCCAAGGCCCTGGGCAGTGATCATCCACCTGGACATGCTTCCTCTCCAAGGTTCCCTTCAGTGCTTCCAGTCCGCCAGGTTCTGCTCTGCTGCCTCTCGGTAACTTTTCCCTCTCAGCCCCATCCTTCCTGTCCCATTCCAGCCAAGTGGAATGCCTTGTTCTACATTGCTGGTGTAGGAGTAGGAGCCAAGTGTGTGGGGTAGGTGCTGCCTGGGGCTGAGAGACAGCGTGGTGCAGAGCTCTGCAGAGCAGCCGGGGCTCGCACCAGCTGCCAGGTCTCTAATTATATGTGATGAGAATCTGAGCAGATCCAGTGCTGCACAAAAAACTGGGAAAAGCCAGATCTGATGAGTTTTTGCTGTTAGTTTTTAACTGGAAGTCAAAAGCCAGAGTGTGTTTTGGTTTTCCTTTAAACTGGTGTGTGTGAGCTCTGTACTGGGCTGACTGGGCCACAGCTGTAGCCCAGGAGGGATGGGATGTCAGTGGTTTGAGGGAATCAGGGTTGGACTGAAGCTGCTGGGTGGCTGGAGGTCACTGGTGACAGGTACAGCTGCCAGGTGAGGAGCTGCTTTGGTGGCCAGTACAGAGCAGTGCCTGAAGCTCTGCAGTGCCTGGTGCACACCCCTGTGTTTCTTTAACAGGTGTTTATGGGATGGCACAGCCAGCAGGATTTAAGGCAAGTGGGAGGGGAGACCAGGTCTTGTGGAGCTGCTGTGGTGCTTGGAGTGAGGCCAGTGGGGACAGCTGGCCAGGGCAGGGTGACACAGAGGTGGCACTGCAGATGGAGGGGACAGAGCCAGAGATGGCAGTTCTGTTCAGTCTGTGTAAGAAGGGTATGGTCAGGTTTTTACTTGGAGTTTTTGCCTCTCCAGCATTTTCCAGTGCAGGTGTTAAAAGACACAACCTGTCGTGAGTGACAGCTCTGGCCATGCTGGCAGAATTTGGACTGCCTTCCCCAAACACTGCCTCTCTGAGTCACAGCACCTTACTAGGCCTTGGGAAGATAGTCATGTTAAATACCTGCTCCATCTCTTCTTCGCACTCTAGCATCCCCTGGAAAGTGCTGTGTACTGGAACAGCTCCGTGTACCCCATAGTGGTTCCCTCTGCTATCCCTGAGGATCTCGATCTTCTGACCCCAGTGCTGGTGCTGGCTCCCAGCTGTGCTGGGGCTGGTTGGGATGCTGCAGGATGTGGGACCTGCAGCAAGGACCTGTGCAGTTCTCTCTCCACCCTCCTGTCAGGGAGTTGCAGAGAGCAAGAAGGTCCCCTCTGAGCCTCCTTTTCTCCAGGATGAGCCCCCGCAGTTCCCTCAGCTGCTCCTGCTGCTCCAGCTCCTTCCCCAGCTCCATTTTCTTCTCTGGACACTCGAGGGATAACAGACTAAAGGATAAAGCCACAAACCATAGGAACACCCCAGTAATACCCTGTTTATCCTGTGCCAGGTAAAGAAGATTATCCAGGTGAGCCACTGGCGGGGTAACAAGGCCTGTCAGTGCTGGGACTCCTGGGCACTCCCCGGTGTGCTGGGCAAGGTCACGGTCACTGGTGCTGCTCCAAGGACTGCCTTCTGCATATCAAAGCATCCAGGGATTATTTTAAACCCATTTCAGTTTCATGCCCTGCTGTTGAAGTACTTCTGGTCCAGGCTAATAGAAGTGTTAGCTGGTGTGTGCTTGAATTGGGTCGCTGTTCAGTGAATGTAAATCAAGAAGATTGAGTGAAAAGTAGACATAAGAAGTAATTTCTTAGCAAGTTCTTGTCCCTTGACTTGGGATAAGTCATTCATGTGCTTTCCTGATGTACAGTGGCTGCTGAGGACAGTCAGGGTCTGTGCTCTCCAAAACTAGCAGGGATAGCAGGGTTTCCTCTGGAACTGGAGGGGTGTGTGCCTGGGAGTAGAGAAGGGAAAATTCAGTGATAGTCAGAGAAGGATTATATGTGGTCTGTGCGATTTAACTTCATTTCCAGATGTCTGGACAGTCCCAGGAGAACACTTGTTACTGCTTTTCCTCTGGAGGTGTCAAAGCTTGGGCAGTGGGGGAGGTTCCACGTGAAAGGAACACCCCCACCTCCCTCGCTATTTTTCCAACGTGTTTATTAATCAATGTTCCTCTAGTACCTCCACAAAATCTAATCTTCTAAAGAGATTTGGAATGCTTAAATATAATCTGCTGCAGTAAGGGTGTCGCTGCATCTATTACTGTGGGGATGGCACTGGCAGTTCCCTCACTGGAGTTGAATTATCCGTTGAATTATTCATGTGTCTGGCGGGTTTGTGCTGCAGCAGCCGGGATGGAGCTGGGGCTGCTCGGTGGGGATCAGAGCCTGCTGAGAGGGGGCCCTGCGTGGAAAAATAGCTCAACATGAGTATCACTGCCTGTGGGATTCACTTGTCCTGTCGGTGTGGACGATCCCCAGCAGTTACAGGAGACAGACTGGATGGAACCAGATGTGGCTTCAGGTCTTGGGAATGGGGGAAGTGTTGGTGCTTTTTGGTGGATTTCTCTGTTGCCCAGAGAAGCTGTGGCTGCTCCATGCCTGGAAGTGTTCAAGAGCAGGTCAGATGGGGCTTTGAGCAACCTGGGATAGTGGAGGGTATCCCTGCCCATGGCAGGGGGTGGGACTGGATGGACTGTAAGGTCCCTTCCATCTCAAACCATCCTATGATTCCATGATTCTATATGCAGAAGGCTTGTTTGTTACTGCTCAGTAATATGTGGCACTTGGAGGTGTCCTGGGGTCAACTGCAGGAGCAGCCTGAGGCCAGGCCCTCCAGGCAGTGTTGCTGTAGGGAAGTCACTGAAGGCTTCCTTCCTCTCAGTTGGAACTTCTCTTGTGGGCCTTCTGGGCTGGAATTATCTACCAAAAATCCATATCAAGCCTTCCAGAATTTTGTTTACCTGGATTAAACTGTTTTGATTGGGAGGGACAATTCTCTTCCCTGTGAGGTGAAATGTCTGCTGTGCAAAAAGCTCAGCCTTGGCTCAGTGGTTGGCATTGCAGAAGGGAAGCAAAGACATTTCAGGTGCTCTGTTCCATTTATAGAGAGACAATCTCAGAATACATTTTTACATTTTAAAGTTAAGATTTGTGTGGAAAAAGTAAGTGAACTCACCTGGGAATAGCACACTGGCTTTACATTCCCAGTGGGAAGGGAAAACCCACCACACTTCAGTGCCTGAACCGTGGAGCTGTGCCGGGACAGAGCCGGAGCCTGCCAGGAGAGCCGAGCGCAGCGGACACGGTTCATGTTGGAGAGGCTGCAGGGGGGACCTCGGGTTCTCAGGGAGAAGAACCTGGGACTTGCTCCGTGGGTGCAGCTTCTCCCTGGTTACAGTCTCGTCTCGCAGCCCCCGGATCCTGCCTGGATCCTTGTGAAACCTGCAGAAGGATCTTCGGGGGGTGTGGGACACCTGCCCACTGCCTCACCCTGTTCTGTGCCAGCCTGACTGCCTGGGGTGCTGGGGCCATGGCCTGTGAGACCACACACCAAAGTGCCTGCCAGCTCTCAGGCCCAGGAGACTTTAATTGTTGGGTTTTTTTAAGAAACACCACCCGGACATCATGGAGAGCTTTTCTTTGTTTTGTTTTTTGTGGCCTTCAGAGCATGGAAAAGGCTGTGCCCACCTTCCTCTCATGCCTGTGAATAGTTCATTTGCTCAGAGGTAAGCTGTGTGTCAACTCTGAAAAGTTGTGCCAGAAGGAAATCAGACCTAGCGAAGCCAGGGATTTTTTTGTTAAAGACATTAAAACCTGCACTCAGCTTGTTCTTTGGATCTTAGCAGATGACAACACCCTTGGTGGCTCCTGCTAACTGGAGTCAAGGACTTTTCATCGCCCCAGTCTCTTCCCCATATGTCTCTGCAGCAGTCTTCTCCAATTTTCACCACCCAAAACTCCCTTTCCCAAATATCATAATTCTTTCAGATTCACAGCATAGATCTCTTTTCATTCTTGGACTGTTCTGGAAAACCTGGAGGTTTAAAAGGTGATTCCTACCAAAGATGGTGGTGGTGGAGGACAGTGACCTGTTGGATGTAAGACTGGAATTTTATGCTAAAGCCTGGCAGAAGTGGCTGTGGTGTTACCTTGCCTGTCTGCACTAGGGAGAACAGCTACCTGGTGGAAGTGCTGATGGGAGGAAGCGGAAGGGCTGCAGAGCAGTTTTAAGGGCAGTGGAACTGCTGGCACAGGGAAGCTCCCGTAACTCGGGCTGTGAAGCGACTGCAGAGCCAGGAGGGAAAACTGCTGCCTTTTGTCGCCCCAGTTATCCATGTTTGGTTACTCCCTGTGTGTGGAACTCGCAGTCCTTAATGCAGGGAGCTAAAATAGCTGAGTGTTGGCCGTGCCCCTGAGGCGAGGGAGTCCCAAGGGACAGGGCAGTGCTGTTCCCTGCCGGGCACCGACCGTGGGCACGGCTGTGGATCGAGGCTGTGGCCAGAGGTCACAGGGCTCTGCTTCAGCTTACCCTGGAACCTGAGACAGATTTACTCTGTCAAGTCTCTTGTAATGAGATTCTGTGTGACTTTAAAACACGTGGCTGCCTCTCTTCACTGGGAGGAAGAACACTGATACCAATGAACAAAGAGAAAGGAATTTGTCTCTAACTGCTTATTGAGAGAATCTGAAATCGTGTCTTCTCTGCATGCACTTTTTAAAAAATTTGCCTGAGAAACTTCACAGAAATCCACGTTCTCAGTGTCTCCTCTGTTTTATGAGGATCTTGAGGTCAATTTAAGCCTTCAGGGAAAGGGCTCTGGCCCTCTCCTTTACTCTGACTTTTCTCCTTTGCCCGTTCCAGCTGTTACCAGTGGATGGTTCAGTTTCCCTGTTGCTGTTCCTGGCAAACCTCCTCTCACTCCCCCAGGAGATGGTTCCAAACCGGGCTCACTGGAAATATGTTGGGCTGGGCTTAGGTGGAATGGAAGTGACACCCCACCCCTGGAAGTGTCCAAGGGCAGGTTGGACGGGCTTGGAGCAACCTGGGATAGTGGAAGGTGTCCCTGCCCATGGAGTGATGAGCTTCAAGGTCCCTTCCAACCCAAACCATTCCATAATGAATTAACTTTTCAATTACACTGATGCTCACTCTTTGGACACTTCTTATGCCTGAATAATGCTAAAATATTCCAAGCAGCTCCATTATTACCCTCCTCACCAAAAAGGCCCTCAGATTAATGTGGCCTTTTCAGCAGATTAATGGGCTACTGTGTTAGAGATTTCAGAGCTGTAGAAAGCAGCATTTTGGGGGTGGGTGTGACTAAAGAATTATAAAATGGTTCTTGGAACAGTTTGGGAACTTTTCAACTCTTTTTCTAATCACCATGATCAACAATATAATGGTTTTGCAGGAATGTATCGATCTGATGGCGATTTTTGGAAGGTTTCATTGCATTTCTGGATGAGCAGAGTGGGACAGAGGCTGTGCAAGGCAGCAAGACAAGACACTGATGCAGAGGACCAAGGGGATGAGGAGGACCAAGGGGAGAGGTAACTGCTGACCTGCTGCCTGTTCTGGGGTATCTATGGATTCCCTTTTGTTTTGCTTGCACAAAATTTCAGTAGGTCTTGGTTTTGCCCTGAAGTGGAGCAAAATAAATTACAAAACAAAATTCTTGGCTTTTGGCCAGCCCTAGAAGTGCTTTCAATTGGCAAAAGTTTCCCTGGTGTTACCCGTTTCCAAAGACTCTTAAATCCCCAGGATAGGCTGTTTCTGTCCTGCCATGAACCACGCCATGCAAGCAGCTAACTGGGGAGCACGTTGGCCTCTCAACAAAGTGTGTGGGGGGTTTGTTTTCCTCCATCCCTTGTTTTGTTCTTTTGTTTTTTGCTGGTGTTTGGTGTGTCAAAGGCCTGAGGAAGATCAGGCACAGGGTGAATGCTCAGTGATGTTCAGAATGCTCAGAACCTGCTGCTCCCTGAGTGCTCCACAGGCACAGTGAGCACAATGGGTTCTGTGGGGGTTTCAAAACTCAGTTTCAAACAATTTAAAATGTCGGCAGCTGGTGGTTCTGCATCAATGATACTCACAAAAATGCCATTTATTTACACCAAACCTGTTGAAGAAAGTTAAAATGCAGCAATTTGAAGTGCTCTGTTCCAGATTTCACAGATATCACATAATGCAGAATGTAACAGCATATGAAGAACCCAGACAATTAGTTTTTCAAGGCCCAGAGGGAAACAAAAGCTCTGTAGTGTGTTTTGAGGACGTGCAGCGTTATCAGTATTAAATCATGCAAAGAGGCCTTGTTTGAGCTGGGTAACAGTGGCAGCACAGCCGTGTGTGTGAGAAAGCACCTGACCCCAGAGGTGGGACAGAGCACCGTGATCCGTGCTCTGCTGCAATGCTTTTCCCTTATAGCACACCTGGGAATGAGAGGGGAAATGGAGAAAGTTGTCATATATTTAATTTGAACACATGCCAGTGTCTGCATTCTCAGTGATATGGACTGATCTGTGGCAATGAGCCTTACAGTTTCCTACAGATGTGTAGTGAGGTCCCAAATAAAATGCTCCAGCTTTGCCACGCCAGTGTCTGCAATATTGCTGTTCACAACAAGTCTCCAATCATTGGAATTACCGAGTCCATCGGTCCATTACTCTACCAGGAATATATAAAAAAGTGTAATAGGCTTGTATCTCCAAACTGGTGCTTAGTTGGTGTTTAAACCTGTCTTTTAGTGCTGAACCATTTGTTGCCACAGCAGGACGAGTGTCTGGAGCAGTGGGGCAGGATCGTGTTGTGCTCCAGCTCGGAGGAGATTCCTCACAGGCTAAATAAAAAGGTAAACAAGGGTATAAGTGGGCTGGATTTAAAAACTGGCACTACCCAATGACTAAGCCTCAGTCACACCACCTAGCAGCCCCAAATCCCTGAGCCACTTCTTTCTAGGAGCTTTGATTAATATATTTTTTTTCTTTCTATAAACTTTGATTCTCCTTGACAAGTGCAAGAGATACTGTTTTCATCACTTCTGCAAAGGTTGAGCAAATGTGTTCTATACATTTTTTCTTACACTAAAAAACAACCTTAACTACTTTAATTACATAATTCCTACTTCTATGTCTGCCTTCACCCAGAAAAGCAAGATAATTCCATGCTGTCAAACAGAGACGAGTCTGAATGAGTTATATTTATGTTTTCTAGTAGCACTGAGCTAATGAAGCGAATTGTTAGAAAGTCTTCAGAAGGAGAGGAAGAAAACATGGATCTGCAGGAGCAGAGCTGCGTTTGTCTGATCTGCCAGCAGCATGAGCCGTGCCTGGGTGCTGCTGAGGATCCAGTGTTCTCTCCTGGTGTTCCCAGAGCCAGCTGGGATCTCCAGACAAGTCATATGCAGCTTAACAGGTACTTGGCAAGTAATGGATGGCTGAGCAGGTACAGCTAAGTGGGCAGGGAGCAGTTACCGACTCCGGGCTTTCAGAAGGGAAGGAGTTGCAAATTTATCCTCTATTATTTTATTGCTCTTACACCCAAACCTTTGTATTTTTTACTAGATCTTGGCAGGTATTTCCTAACAGTGAGGTGTGCAATAGGCTGCTGTGTTCTGTTTCAGTCCGATAGAACATACACCCATAGAGACTGCTATGCAATAGTCACGTTGCACTTCACTGCACTAAGATGTTGTAATTCCCACCACATTTAACTGAGGATGGAGTGACATGGAAGTCCTGAATGCCTTCCCTTGATGTGTTTGGATTTAAAAAAGGAAAAAAGCTTGTACAAGAGCAGCTTTTTTTGGTGCTGTTTAACAGCCACTTAATCCCAGACTACTTGGGTTTCATCTCTGCTGTGTCTGTACCATGGTAAAGGGTAATTTGTTTTCTTTCAAAAAGCATTTAGTCAGATGAATTTTGCTTGTGAAGGAGTAATCACAGAATCCCAGAACGGTTTGGGTTGGAAAGGACCTGAAAGCCCATCCAGCCCCACCCCTTGCCTTGGGCAAGGACACCTTCCTCTATCCCAAGTTGCTCCAAGCCCTGTCCAACCCGGTCTTGGACACTTCCAGGGATGGGACAGCCACAGCTTCTCTGGGTAAGCTGTGCCATGGCCTTTCTTCCTAACAATTAATCTAAATCTCTCTCCGTTTAAAACCATTCAGGATATTGTAGAAACGCTGCAAACAGTTCAGCACGTTGCTGTTCGCGGGGGTTTCGGCGCAGCCCCGGGGCCGATGCCAAAAGCTACTGCCGGGCTTTTGGCAACCCCCCCATGTTTAAAAATCGTCCTTGTTTTGGGCCGGTTTTCCGTATCCTGCAGGCAGAACCCCCAGGGCTGCGGAGCTGCCGAGTCCGTGCTCTGAGCCGGCCCGGGGGGCGGCGGAGCGGGGCGGGGGGGGGGCTCGGCACCACCCGGGGCTGCCCCGGGACCCCCGCCCGGCCGGGACCCCCGCCCTGGGCTGCCCCGGGACCCCCGCCCGGCCGCGACCCCCCGCACGTCCCGCCGCCGTCGGTGCCGGGGGGGCGGCAGAGCCGCGTCCGCACCCTCGAAGCGGCGGGGTGGGGGGACGGAGCGGGGCGGGGGGTCCGGGCGGGGCCGGGCCGGGCCCCTCCCCGCTAAAGCCGCTAAAGCCGCTAAAGCCGCGGTCGGCGGGGCCCGGCGGGCCCGGAGCGGCTCCGGCGGCGGGAGGAGGACGCGGCCCCCGCGGCCATGCGGGACCCGCCGGGCCCCGCGCTGCGGGCGGCGCTGCCGCTGCTCGGTGCCGCCGTGTCCCTCTGCACAGGTACGGCCGGGAGCGCCGGGAGCGGCTCCGGGAGCGGCGCCGGGAGCGGCTCCGAGGCAGGCGGGACGCGCGGGCGCCGGGACCCCCTTGTGCCTCCCCCCGTGCGCCCCGGCCGTGCCCGCCGCCGGTCGCGGGGTTCGGGCTCTCGGTGCGTTCAACCGCGGCCGCGCCGACCGAGATCTGGGTCAGCGGGGACTTATCGGAGCTGCCCCGCGCCGGAGTCCCTGATCCCTGCGGCTTCCCACGCCATCCCGGGCGGATCCACCCCGGGGGGCTCCGGCGGCGCTGGTGCTCCAGGGCAGATCCTCAGACTGAGCGGCATCGGTGCCGGTGAGAGGCCCCTGAGCGGTGTCGTGCGGTGCCCGTGCCCCATCCCGTCCCACCGCACCCCGGGCGGGACGAGCTCCCGGCCCCTCGGGGCGCTCCGGGGATGAGGAACATGCGGCGTCCGGGTCCTTCCGATGCAGGTTCCTCTCCCACGCGGCAGGTGCTGTGAGACACTCCTGCCCCTTAATCGTCCCTTTAAAACCTAAACCCGCGGTCTCGAACAGCGCTCTGCAAACAGCGGTTCCAGAGGCAGTGTACCAGCAGAACATTTCACAGTTTTTCTCTGTGTTTTCACCAGAGCAGTTCGCTGGGGTGATGCTCATTGCACTTGCCGAGAGGGGAGGTCCCAGCCTCGAGCTGCAGGGAGGGGCTGTGCCCACTGCCCCATCCAGGTGCTTATAGAATCCCTGCTTTTGGGCGGGGAGGAGGAACAAAGCTCAACTGTGGGGTGTGAAGTACTTCTGTGTAGTGTTGCATATCTGGTAAATCTCTGGTACCTTCACAGGATGTAAAACCTGCTCCATCGAGCTCCTCTCCTCGTTTCTGTGGATTTTTAGTATCCAGGTTTGGAAGTGAACCCCAGAAAGAGGCAGCCCGTGCAGCCCTTATTTGCCCCGGTGCTTGAATTGAACCGGAGCATTGCCAGTGCTGTGGCCATCACCTCTTCTTTCTGGAGAGTGTCCAGAGCACTAATGAATCACATTGCCTTTGATTGGTATTTATATAAAATCTTGCATTACTTTGCTCTCTGGGGGTGCAGTGCAGGGTCTTACCCTGTTCCACAGCCTGGCTCAGGCGTGGGGGGTGTGTACAGCCCAGACAGGCAGATGTGTGGCAATAGAGGGGACAGTCAGGATGACTGTCTGGATGGAAAATTCCTTGTCAAACTCTGATCAGATGTGACTTTAAGAGCTTTCAGTGCTGGGGATTCTCTTATGCAAACTATTCCAGACCTGGAATCAGTAAGAGCTGTCAGCCCTGTGTTATCTCAGCTGCTTCCCCATGGAGTTTGTACCCTCAGCCCCTCACAGACCGGGACCAACAGGTTCTTCCTCAGCTCTGTGCATGTGCTGTATTGCACAAAATCCCTGCACTCACAGAGCTTTGCTGTGTCGCTCATGTCTCATAGAGCACAACCTTTCCAAGGGTACCTTGCCTGTTCAAAGCTTAAAACATCCTTTGGCAGCTTATTTCAACAGAAGTAATTTCTCTGGGTGTTGTTGCCCTTTCCCTGCCCTGTTAATATTAATTTCAATGCCTGGCCTCAGCTCCTGCCTGCTGGGGTTTGCCAGGGCTGCTGAGCTCTTCTACAATGGGGATTTTGAGCACCAAGTATCTGTCGCCTGAAATGAAGATACTTGCACGTTAATAAAATCACTCCTCAGATGTTTTTTTAAGCAATGAAAATTCTGAAACTCTGTGATGTCCCTCATACCAAGACATTTTCTTCACTTCTGGAATAATTACTTTTCCTCTCTTCTCTACAGCTTTCTAGTTTTTGCCCTGTTGGGTATCTGCCCTTTTTGCAGTATGTTTATATAGGAAGCTTTTAATCTGCTATTACTCCTCATATTTTCTTTCAGAGCCCTCTCTAGAGAGGAACTTCTCCATATTTTTCATAATAGTCCAAAAAACAGGTTTGTTGTTTGGTTTTTTTTTTTAAGATCTGTCATTGCCCCATTTTCTGTTTTCCTCTTCTGAAGAAATGTGTTACAAGAGAATAAATTTGTCAGGGACACACTGTTGCTTCCATGTCTGGGGCTGGCTGTTGGAGACGGATCCCTCTGTGCCCATGGGAGTGGGGTGTGCGTGGCAGAGGGCTGGCTTTGTCACCCCCAGCCACCACTGCCAGCCCAGCAGATGCTGGAGGACTGAGGGTGGGATGCAGTCGGCAGCCGGTGGGCTCAGGGCTCTCAGGTGGAAGCTGTTGCTTCTGTCATCAGCCGTGGCAGGTTCTGGAAACCTCTATGTACAGGTGGGATTGTTCAGGACTTGTTGGATGCTCTCGTGCTTTATCCCAAGGGGTTGAACATGCAATGATGGAGAGGCAGCCTGAGGAAGAGGAGAGCTTCCTCCTGCCCTTTGCAAATGTGCTGCCAGTGATGTCTGTGCTGCCCAGGAGCTTTTGAGTGAGTGGGAAATGGTGAGCAGCTGATTCCATTCTTCCTCCAAATATGATCTATATTTCTTTATAGAACCTTCACACTTCCAGAACTGCCTTTGACATGTGAGCCCAGTTTCTCAATCTATGTCTGGTACCTCTTGCTATCTGTCCTGCAACTGTTTCTACTTCTCCTGTGCCTTTTTGAAGCAGGTGAGAGGAACCCATCCCAAAGGCAAAACAGGTCTGGATCTCTTCCTGATGTCTCCTCTGTGAGCTGAGTTCTCCAGTGCTCCCCAGGGAGGCACAGCCCTCTGTTCCCAGTGGGGAGGGATAATAGTGGGCTGGTCACTGCTCATGCCCAGATGAAGCTCCTTGTCCTCCTGTATGATTTGACTTTCCTCTGGCTTTTGATCCCTCAGGAGGGGGCAGTGGTGGAATCCCTGTTCCTGGAGGGATTTAACAGCTGTGTAGATGTGGCACTTGGTGATGTGTGTTAGTGGTGGCCTTGGCAGTGCTGGGGGATTGTCTCAGAGGGCTTTTCCAACCCAAATGATTCCGTGATTCCATGGTGAGATTGCAATGCTCTGAAGTCAGTCCTACTTTTTCTATCCTGAGCAACCCCTTTTGCTTTCTTATTGCTTCCCCTCACTCAGGAGCACTCAGCCCATGTTCCTGTGCCACAGCCTTGTACCTTGTGGCTGCTGGTTCCCTCTGCCTCATACCTCAGCTGCTGCCAGACAAACAGGCCAACTGGTGCAGATCAGAGTGGCTCTGCCTGATGGCAGCAGAGTTTGCTGTGATCAGTTCCCAGCAGTTTGAGAACAGGGGCCTGTACCAGACCCACACCCACCCTGTGGCACCTTCACCAGCACCTGCTCCAATTTTTGTCCTGGCTCCATCACCAGCAATGGGCTGGACAATGGGAAATATCCAATCTGTAGTTTTTAGGATCTCCTTTGAGCCCCTTTGTTCAACAGTGAAACTTTTGCCACCTGGAACCCTCCTGAGAGTGAAGTGTCCATTCAGTCAGGTCCAGGTATGTGTCCTGAGGTGTGGGAATGTCCCTGCCCAGCAAAGGTGGCCTGGGGCCAGCTGTGTCCTGGCACTGGGGTCTGCACCTGAGGAAGGGCACCCAGGCAGTGTAGAAAGTCCACACTCATGTTAATTCCCAGATCTCTTCTTTGGGAATAAAAAGTAAGTGTATCTAGAAGGGCACAATACAGAATGACTGTACAGAATGATCAAGGATGGAAATGTTCTGGATATTCAGCCCTTCCTCCCATTACAGAATCACAGACTGGTTTGGGTTTGAAGGGAGCTTAAAGTCCATTTCATTCCAACCCCCTGCCATGGGCAGGGACACCTTTCACTGGATCAGATTGCTCCAAGTTCCATCCAGAAAGACAATTAATTGCTGCAGGGCCATCTAGATATTTGCTTTCCAATTTAATTTTTAACTGCTCTACTTTAGTTATGGTTGGCAGTGCTGGATTATGACTTAATGGAAGATTAATGTCCTGGTAATCTGTGTAGTAAAAAAGTCTGTTGGAAGGTAGAACCCTGTGTGGTTCATAAGAGAGAGTGGGTCTGGCTTTGCTCCCACAGAGCTTTCAGTTCTTTCCATCAGTCCTGTGGATCAGTCACCTTATGCCAGCTATACACTCAGTTCTTTCCATTTAACTTTTGAGGTTGCACTGTGTGCGTCCACATGTTTTTTGCTGCTTTTATGAAGCTGGTGTTTAAGCTCTTATTCTTCCATCTGCTGTTCACATGTAGTATCACTCTTGTTCCTTAGCTGTCTAGTGGTTCTTGTAACTGAAGCTGACACGATGGAAAAGGGATGGAAGCACACAAAACCATTTTCTGCTGGCACCTTTGTGCTGGTTTGTTGGGAATTGGGGGCTGGTTCCATTCTTCCTGCTCTATAAGCTCATTGCACAGTGTGTCTGTGTTTTCTGACAGTCACAGCGAAAACTAAAAGGCAGAAAACGTTGCTTTTCAGGTAAGTCAGGCAGGTTATTTTCTGCTCTGAAGAGCAAGTCATGCTGTCCTTGATTCATAGTGGGGCTCATCCAAAAATCTGGTGTGTAGTCTCAGCTTCCATGGCAGTAACAGCAGAAAAACCATCCTTGAAAACCACTTAGGTCTTAAAAATGCCAGACCCAGGGAACACCTGTTCCTGGGGTCTCTGTATCCAAAAGTTGCTTTCCTTGTGTGTCTGCTGATGTGGGAATCCTTCCCTGCCACCTTGGCTGGCTCTTGGTTTCTCCTGTTGTTTGTGGGGACCTGTGGAGTGCCAGTTGCCCATGGGAAGGGATGTGGCCCCACACACCCCTGTCCTTCAGCCTGTCCCTGACTCCAGTCCCTGTGGAAAGGAGCCCACGGTGTGTCCCGTCCTGCTCTGCCCTGGCCCTGCCTCGGCTCCACAGCCAGTCCTGGGGGACAACCTGCCCCTAGTCCTGCTGGGGTTGCTGGGTTTTGGGAAGGGAGAGGACAAATTTATTAATGACTGCTGGAGAGTTCCATGCTCGGAGAACTGGGACCATTGGTGGCCAGGTTTGGATGCCTGGCATGGCTCTCTGCAGCCGTGGAGTGTTTCAGTCATTCACTTCCTCCTCATTTCTTAACTGAGAATGGGATGTTTTAAGAGAATTGTTTTCTTGCGTAAATAAAGGAGTTGTGTTCATTATCAGATTAAAGAGTGACTTCTTTTGAAACTTGAGGAGCACACTTTCATCCTGCACCTTTGACCCTTTTCCTTTAGCTCCTTCACCTTGTTCCATTCCCTGGTTTCCAGGATGGTGGGAGTCACAGCTTTCCTCCTGTGATGGTGCACACTGATGGCATTGCCAGGACCGTCCTTGGGAACGGGTGGGTAATACATGGACAATTTTTTCCAATGGAGGAAGTTGTCATGAATAAGCAGGAGCAGACTGAGGCTTTCCTGGTGGAGCAGCACAGACAAGGCACAAACTCTGGTGAGTGCTGTGTCCCTGAGGATGTCAGTGGGGATGGGGACACAGGCTTGGCAGAGCTGGAGTGGTTGTGCAGGTGTCTGAGGAGCTACTGTGGGGCACAGCAGGGGTGTGACACTGGGGGAGAGCTGATAGGGTTTGTCACGTCCCCTGTTCAGCGGGACAGAGAGTGGGAAAAGCGTGGATCTTCCCAAGGACACGTTCACAAGGGCCCAGGCTCCTCTTCTGATTCCACAGTGGGGAGTCAGCTGGAGCAGCACAGGTGCAAGAAACCCATCCTTTCATAGTTATATTTTAAGATAATCTTTCTGGTCAGTAAAGGGTTCTGGAAGGACAGAAATGCTCCTGGAAACAGGGTCAGGGGTTTATATGTGGATTGGTATTTCTATCAGTTTTTCTACACGAGAAGTCAGTCAGCAGCACAGGTAGGTATCTGGAGAACCCAGGGCTTCTGCTTTTATAGAATTATATTTAAAGTGGTCTGTGTAAAACTTCTGGGAAGAAAGCATCTCATCTTTCCCAAAACTCCAACTCTGATCTTGTCTCTGAATAAATTTAGCTACAGTTTTTCTGGTTTTTTTTTCCCCTATGTGAGGGCAGCATTTGGTGATGCAGAGCCTTATCATTCTGGCAGTGACTGTCTTGGCTTGGTCAGGGTGAGGATACAGAGCCCTTCAGCCATCCTCATCTCTCCTCATGTTCACAAGGCTCAGAGGAGTCACCCTGGAGGTGCTCAGGACATGCAGGGACAGTTTTGATCAGGTCTGCTCTAAAGCAATCTGCAAAATACAGAATATGGATAAATTGTCAGTTATCCACTGTGGATGACATCATAAAGATCATATCCTATTTTATTTTTAGGCTGTGAGAAGGAGAGAAAACCAGCATAATGACGTGTCCCAGTCCCTGAAGGCACTTGCAACAATATCAGACTCCTTTCCTCAATAATGCTTTTATTTTGCAGTTTGGGTGATGATGTGTCTGTTTTCTTCCTGCTAGATCTCTAATTTATTTGGATCTGATGAGTCTTGCTCCTGGCAGCTCTTCTAGGACCAGGGTAATGTCTTTAAGGGAGACTCAGCTGCTGTGCTGGAGGTGATGGATGGGGCTCGTTCCCGTGCCAAGGGAGAGCCAAGGCAGCAGCTCCTGGCACACCCTCACCAGGATAAACATGGACATATGGTGCCAAGGAAGTTTGTTGTGGGCCCGAGCTGAAGATAAACACCACAAGCTGTGATTTGAGAAGGGTGGCACGGGATGGAAGATTGTTGTAAAGAAAACAAAGAGTGTCACAGAAACAGAAATCAGATTCATGCTGCTGTCTGTCAGGACTTCTGTGCTCCTCTAGGCAGTCAGAGATCACAGAATCATGGAATGGTTTGGGTTGGAAAAGCCCTCTAAGATCATTGAGCCCATCCATTCCCCCAGCACTGCCAAGCCCACCACTAACCCGTGTTTCACTTTTCAAGTCTATGTTATACCTAAAGGAAAGAAACCCTTGTCCCCCCCCCGCCAATCCCAAAGAAACAATGGTTTTGTGGATAAAACTACTCTCCTAAGCAGAGCAGGGTTCAGTGTGGCAGAGCCACAGCTGATCCAGGAAGGGGTGTCTGGACAAGGTGCCTCATGTCAGGAGGATGGGGAGGAAGGGTCTGTCGTTCTGTCCATGTCTGTCTGTGGGGTGCCGGCTGCTGTGTCTTGGTGATCCCTCAGCTCGGTGCTGTCACCCTGTGGCTCTGACATGGTGGGGTGGTGCTGGTGTGGGCAGGGGGCTTGGATGGAGCTGTCTTACTGGGAGTCAGCAACAACTTCTTCACCAGAAGCTGTTGGTAATATTTAAGAGTTGGTACATAATGACTGTGGCTGTGTCTAACAGAGATCAAACAGAGCCTGTGCCTGTGTCTTTGTACTGAGCATTGTCTGAGGTGTTGTCTGGAGTGGTGAGAGCTGAGAACATAAACCCAAACCTCTGTCTCTCCACCTCAGCAAGAGGCAGCTTTTACAGGAACTGCTTTTTGTGGTGGTCAGTCTTCTGCACCAAGCAAGACAGATGATATCTGTAAAATTCCTTGGGACCAGGATTAAAACACTTGTCATGTGTGAGAGTTGGGGCTCTCCTGGGACTGGCTTTCTCCTGCAGCTCAGGAGCCTGTTTGCTGGCATCAGTCCCGGCATGGCTCTGTGCCAGGGCTCCCACGGGGTGCTCGTGGTCAGCCAGGCGGCAGGACCGGCTGGCACAGCGGCCATGGGGCTCTGCTGTCCTGGAGCTCTGCTGTCCCTGGGCTCTGCTGTCCTGGAGCTCTGCTGTCCTGGGATCTGCTGTCCCGGGGCTCTGCTGTCCTGGAGCTCTGCTGTCCTGGAGCTCTGCTGTCCTGGAGCTCTGCTGTCCCAGGGATCTGCTGTCCTGGAGCTCTGCTGTCCTGGAGCTCTGCTATCCCAGGGATCTGCTGTCCTGGAGCTCTGCTGTCCTGGAGCTCTGCTGTCCCGGGGATCTGCTGTCCTGGAGCTCTGTTGTCCCAGGGATCTGCTGTCCCGGGCTCTGCTGTCCCGGGGATCTGCTGTCCCAGGGATCTGCTGTCCCAGGGATCTGCTGTCCCAGGGATCTGCTGTCCCAGGGATCTGCTGTCCCAGGGCTCTGCTGTCCCTGGGGCTCTGCTGTCCCGGGCTCTGCTGTCCCCGGGGCTCTGCTGTCTGGGGCTCTGCTGTCCCAGGGCTCTGCTGTCCCGGGGATCTGCTGTCCCAGGGCTCTGCTGTCCCAGGGTCCTCTCCCAACCGCTGGCCCCTGTTTTGCAGGCCTGCAGTGCGTGTGCCAGCTGTGTGAACACACCAACTTCACCTGCCAGACGGAGGGTGCCTGCTGGGCCTCGGTCATGCTGACCAACGGGCGCGAGGAGGTGGTCAAGTCCTGCGTGTCCCTCCCGGAGCTGAACGCCCAGGTCTTCTGCCACAGCTCCAAGAACGTCACCAAGACCGAGTGCTGCTACACCGACTTCTGCAACAACATCACGCTCCGCCTGCCCCTCGGTGAGTGCCGTGTGAGCGCTGCTGTGGCACCTGAGGGTGGGCAAACACCGTGCAGGGGACGCAGCCGCGGCAGCAGCCCGTGGGGGCTTTACAGGCTGTCTGTAGAACAGCAGCTGGTTTTGTCCCAGCTTGTTTCACACAGGAAAATCTAAACTGCAGCTCTGGGGGACAGGGAATTTCTTGCATCTTGTAAAGGTCTCCACACGCTGCCTTTGGGTCCTGTGAGCACTAAGCATGAAGATGAAAGGAAGGTGTGAAGATGTGCTCTCAGGCACATGGTGGGGTTCTTGGTCTGTCCCATGCAGGGCCAGGATTTGGACTCAATGATCCTTGTGTGTGCCTTCCAACTCAGAATGTTCTATGATTCCATGATTCTGTGATTCTAAGTGTCTGAAGAGAACTTGTAACCTCACAAGTTTTATGGGCTGGCGTATCTTCAGGCAGTGTGTGATTTGAACCGGCATTAGGATGGATGTTGGAAAGATGGTATCTGAAGCACTGGTGAATTAGCAATTGTGAGGAGCCAGGAGCTGTTATCTGGGGTCTTGCAAGGGAATAACAACCTCTGCCCTGCCTGAGGCCTTCCAGCCTCCAACATCTCCACACACGATGGAAAATGTGCAGTGCGTGAGTCTGCCAGGTTCAAAATTGTGTAATGAAGTTGATTCAGTGCAGAAGGGACACCCTAGTTGTGGTTTTGCTCTAGAAATAAAGCACCATGCTGTTTTTTTTCCAAGCTGGGATGCTGGTATCTTGGGTTAAAACTGCTATTCCTAGAAGAGCTGTGGAGGCACATCTGTCATCCCAGCACTTGAACTGGCAGTTGCAAACCCTCTAGTTTTGTACTCCAGTATCCCCCCAAAAATGGCTGAGTTCTTACCCTGAGCCCTTTGCTCTAAACATTGGGGGGAACTCATGTCAGTCAGAAATGTAACAATGCCAGTGTGGTTTGTGTGCCCCTCTCTCTCTCTTTTTCCATAACTATCTCTTTCTCTCTATCTCTTTTTCTATATCAAACTCCTTATAAATTTATCTACCTTTGTGTATATATATATCTTTAAGTGCATATATACATTATATATCTACCCACTTCCCTGCCAACCTGTCTGTCTCCATTATGCAGATTGTAGTTTGAAAGTAGAGCATGTGGGCATGAAAAACGTGCCTTCAGGCAGGAGTGACTCTCCTGGAGGAGAAGCCCTGGGAAGGTCCAGTGTGGTGCCCATCATTGCCAGGCGAGGCAGGAACTTTGTGCCCTGCTGGGACACAAACCTGTCCTTCAGCTCTTCTCCAGGCTTGGATCAACCTGGTCTAGTGGAAGGTGTCCCTGCCATGGCAGGGGTTTGGAACCAGGTGGGCTTTAAGGTCCTTTCCAACCCAAACCATTCCGGGATTCTGTGACTGGGGGTAATTACCAAAGGTTTTTGTTGTAAAGGTACCAGGAGTGCCTGGAAACAGTGAGATGACCCGCAGGGTGAGGATCTCTGGGGGCAGAGGGTGTGTGTGCTTTGGTGCCTCAGTTCCAGTGGCAGAGCTGCAGGTGGCAATGCCCGGTCAGAGCAGGGCTCTGGTTGGTGCCCTGGAGGACAGGAACTGGCTCTTCATTTCAGTTGGGGTTTTTTTTTGTTTGTTCTTTGTTTGGTTGGTTTTTGTCTGTTTGTTTTTACAGTGTCTAAAAATACGTATCTTCAACCTGGATCTCTGCTTTTTATATCCTCCTTCTTGTAGGCAGGGAAATCACCGCAGTATTTTGCATTAGCAGGAGAAAGTTTCAAAGTGCAGGATGAGTTTGCTGTACTTGTTGTGGGGTTTTGTTTGTTTGTTTGTTTGTTTGTTTTGTTTGTTTTCTGTGTTTGGTTGTTTTGTTTTTTTTTTAATTTAATTCCTTTTTGGGCTTCTACTGGTTTAACAGGGATAATTTCTGCCCCAGCTCAAGGTGAGCTTCCCCTGTCGGTGGGATGTCACAGCAGGACTAAGAAAATGCTCTGTGTGCTGCTGCCTTGAGGGACCTCCCTTTGATAAACCATCCCTTGCACATCCCTCACTCTCGTTTTCTCTGTAGAACTCACCTCAGTGTGGAACAGGCTGGTTTGAGCCGCTGCAGGTCAGATCCAGAAGGCTATTTGAGTTGTAGACTTGTGTCTCACAGGATTTTCTGGACATATTTAAGATCTGGGAGACAGAGATTGTGATCTCTGCCCCTACTCCACTGTGAGTGGCATCTGTAGTCACAGTGGAAGCTGGAGAAACTTAATTTTAGACTCTAGCCCAAACTGTGTATTTTTGAAATGGTTTAGAAGTATTCTGTAGAGCTGACTAGAGCTCCCTATTAAGGCAACAGATTTTCTTACTGCCTTGGAGAGAACATGTAGTTTGCCCCCTGAGTAGCCTAGAAACTTGCACACACAGAGTTCAGAGCTTTTGGAAACCTTACAGTGCTCATTATGAGTCAAAAGCAAATGGCTGTGTGTGAGAATGTCTTTTCCATTGGAGGGGAAAAAAAAATCCTTGCTTTTTCTTATTTTCTTGCTGCCTACAAGTACTATTTTGTTTACACAACTTGGACCATAACTACTCCAGGTTGTGCAACTGCTGAGTACTGCCAGATGTGCTGCCTTTGGTTCACACATGGCAACATGTGCCAGCTCCTATTCTTGGTTAGTCAGTCAATGAACAGTACATTCAAAATAGGATTGCAAAATGGGATTAATGGTGTTGTTTTGCTGGTTTTGGGTGGTCCTGAGGGATTGTCTGATTTCCCCAAGAGTCTGACCTTGCCCAAGTGCTGTGGATGTCACCACTCTGGTGTGGCCTTTAATGGCACCCCGGGCATGGCGTGTGTGTTGTGTTTGTGGTGTTTGTCCTTCCCCTGTGTGTGGTTTGAGCTGTGGGGAGCCCCTCAACCCCGAGGGGTGTGTGTCCTGGCCACGGGACATCTGGTGCACGGGGTCAGGGTTGAAGATGGCCCTGACTATAATACAGGAATCACAGTGCTGGTTTTTGAGGTATTTCTTCTAGAAAGTGCTACTCTGGAGTAGAGGGAGCTGCAGAAAGGAGGGAAGAGAAGGAAGGAGCTGGAAAGGCTGGGAGGGATGGACAGAGGTGACCACATGCTCCAAAGGGGCGGCTGCAGAGCCTGTGCTGAAGAGGTGGGAGGACTCTCCAGCCCAAGGTGACACGGGCTGTGGCCAAGGCTCCCAGCAGGAGCAGGAGGACCAGGAGCTGCAGGTGTAGGATGTTCCTGCAGACTCTCCCACTGCTGGTGTTTGACATCTGGCACCCACCACTCCCACTGGAGCTGACGGCCAGGCTGGCAGGGACAGGTATTTCCAGTGGGAATGCTGGTCACTGCTGGCAGCAGGGACCATCTGCTGCTCCAGTCTGGGCCACTGAGCCCGTGGGCCAGCTGTGTGCTGCTGGGAGTGTCCTCTGGTGTTCCCTGAGGAATGGGATGGGATGATCCGAGGCGGTGGTGCTGGGTGGTGATCAGGAGACACAATAAGTGTGCAGGGAAAGACTCCATGTCTTACAGGAATGGGCTCTGTCTCATGGCCAGGACGACTGCGGGCAGCCACTGAACCTTGACCTGCCGCAGCCCCTGACTCGGGTGTTTCTCCAACCCCGCTCTCGTGTTCCCGACAGCGTCGGAGTCCCCCGGCAGGGCCGGCCCCCGGTCGGCGGTGCTGGCGGTGACGGTGGCCGTGCCGGTGTGTGTGCTGGTGCTGGTGGCCGTGCTGGCCGTGTGCACCTCCCGGGGCAGCCGGCGCTGCGCCCGCCGCGGCCCCCGAGCGCCCAGCGTGGAGGATCCGCTCTCCGAGGGCAACCTGGCGAGGTCCGGGAAGACGCTGAGGGATCTCATCTACGACATGACGACCTCCGGCTCCGGCTCTGGTACGTGGGGTGCCCTGCGTGCCGAGGGGGGTTGGGCCGATGCTGTGGCTGCCCCTCCCAGCAGTGACAGGGCTTTGTGCGCTCTTCTGCCAAACTGCAAAAGTTCTGGTCCTTGTTGGAATGGAAGAGTTAAAAGAGTGAGCTCAGGAATCAGGTTCAAGTGTGAAATCCAGTGCTGCTGGCTGATAATGAAAGGTACCAAACTCACCTGACTCAGGATGCTGCTTCTGAAATTTTCAGCATTTTATTGCAAAATAACATTACCCAAAATTCTTTTTTTGAGCAGAATGTCCACCTTTCTAACATTTTTCCTGTTTCTGATATCCAGTCTACTGTGATGCCTCCATTGCAACGGAGAAGTTGTTAAACCAAAGAAACACAAAAATGAGGTGGAATTGAGATATTCCAGATCATCTGGCCAATGGCACATCTGGGGTGTACAACACAGCTTTCCCTGACTACAGCTTTTATTGAAAAATATGTGGACTGTGCTTGCTTTTATTTATAAATGAAAAACATAGGAATGGTGCCTTACTTAGTTGACTTTATTTCCATGAGCTGCATACCTCTGAGGATTAAGTTGTTGTTCTTCCCTAATGCTTTTTCACAGCTATAATGAGCAGACTTGGTCTTTATTTAGCCTGAAGTTTTAACTCTTCCCAGCCATCCCTGGGCCAGGAACAGGGCTGGACTTGTGATGATCCAGAGCCCCATGCAGTAGGGCAAATTGGTCTGATTTCAGCCAAAATCAAGGTCAGCTTGATTTTAAAAAAAAATAAAATTAATTTTTATTTTAAGTCCCCAGAAAACACAGAATCAAACCAAACAAGTTAGAGGTTATGGCTTGCAAAGGACAGAGGAGCTGCTATGATAATTTATCTTTATTTTTGAAAATATCAGTCCGAGCAGAGCAACTAATTGATTGTAGGAGAGCTGCAATTCCTGTCAAACCAAATTGAATAGTTCAAGCCTAGTTTTTAATTTTTATTGGGCCTTTTAATGTTTTTTTAAATATATGGACACTGAAAAGTAACACCTAAAAGGCTGATCTGGGGAGATATCATGGGGAGAGGATTTTCCCCTGGCAGGCTTGGAAAACAAAGCCATGAATGCAGCTTGCTGGGAAAGGGCAGTGTTGGGATTTGAAGATCACAGTGGAGCTATTTCCCAGGTACCTGTCTCTCCCTTTAACTAGGTTTGCCTCTGCTCGTCCAGAGAACCATCGCCAGGACGATTGTCCTGCAGGAAATTGTAGGAAAAGGCCGGTTTGGCGAAGTGTGGCGTGGGAAATGGTGCGGGGAGGATGTAGCTGTGAAGATCTTCTCCTCCAGGGACGAGCGCTCCTGGTTTCGGGAGGCAGAGATTTACCAGACGGTCATGCTGAGGCACGAGAACATCCTGGGCTTCATCGCTGCCGACAACAAGGGTACGGGGCGGGAGCGGCAGCGGGGGCTCCGTCCTCTCACAGGGCTTTTCCAACCCTCATAATTCTGGGGTTCTCTGGGGTGGCCGTGGCAGTGCCGGGTTCATGGTTGGACCCAATGATCTTAGAGACCTTTCCAACCCGACTGATGCTAAATCCCGAGTGTCTGTCTCAGAATAGCTTTCGCTGCCCCCCCACATCTGCAGCACCACCGTGAACTGCCCGCTGTCCTGAGCTCCTTCCCGGTGGGACGGCTGGCACACCTGCTTGCTTGCATTCCTCCAAACAGGAAGGCTTTCCCCAGATAGCATTTTAATGCTCCTGCTTCCTCCGGGCAGATAACGGGACGTGGACTCAGCTCTGGCTCGTCTCCGAGTACCACGAGCAGGGGTCCCTGTTCGACTACCTGAACAGAGGCACGGTGACGGTGGAGGGCATGGTCAGGCTGGCGCTGTCGGTGGCCAGTGGCCTGGCCCACCTCCACATGGAGATCGTTGGCACACAAGGCAAGTGTTTCCCTCCCACTTGTCCTTCGAGTATTTTAAGGTGCTTCAATGTTGTTTGCAAAAACATTTATGGGTGACGTGGAATTGTGAAGCGTTTCCCAGACTGTTAATGCCAAGAGGAACGGTGTGTGAGCGCTGCAGGGGAACAGGGATGTCGCCTTCCCACTTCTGCTGTCTGCACCTCATCCACAGCTTTAAGTGGATGCCTGTGGGAGCAGCTGTGCTAAAGAGAAGTGAGCACTAATGAAAGAAAAATTAGGAAAAACTTCCCCAAAAGGGCTGTCTAGCTCTGGCACAGCTGCCCAGGGCAGTGGTGGGGTCCCCATCCCTGGAGGGATTTAAAAGCTGTGTAGATGTGGCACCTGGGGACATGAGTTAGTGGTGGCTTTGGCAGCACTGTGGGAACAGTTGGCCTCAATCATCTTGGAGAGTTTTTCCAACCCACGCCATTCCATGATTCTGTAATTTTCTAAATTAATTTGAAGGGTGAACTTCCAGTTTCTTTTTCTGTGTTTTATTCCTGAAATACAGATATTGAAACAAAATGCCATCAAAGTTTTCTTTTGAAGTTGACAGCATTTAGCAGAGCTTTGCTTGCTCAAAATAGGCTTCAGTGTTTCTATAGGGAATAGTAATAAAATTGAATAAAACTGGTTCCACATCCTTGCTCATTATATTAAAATCCACACTGTTGTTATCAAAATTGGAGGCGGTTTCTCTCACTGTGAACAGGGAAGCCAGCAATTGCACACCGAGACCTGAAATCCAAGAACATCCTGGTGAAGAGGAACGAGACCTGTGCCATCGCCGACCTGGGCCTGGCGGTGAAGCACGACTCGGTGCTGAACACCATCGACATCCCCCAGAACCCCCGCGTGGGCACCAGGAGGTGGGTCAGGCAGCCCCCAGCCGGGCTCACTCCATGGGCATGGCTCCTCCCAGCCCTCCCCTCCATCACTGATGTCCCCTCCACTCTTGGGGTCCCGCAGACCCTGTCCCTCCACCCCCGCTGGGTGGGAGGGGAGGTGATTGCTGTTCCCATGGAATGGAACTCTCTGTCCCACTTGGGATGTGGCTCTGGCACGGACATCGCGTGTTGGTCACTCCACATGCTCTGGGCCTGGTCAGGGCATGGCTCCAGTGCCAGGAGGGGTCCCCTGGCCCTGGCACATGGCAGGGCAACCGTGGCCTTCTGTAGGAAGTAAAGTGCCCCCGTGTGCTCCAAAGGTACATGGCTCCCGAGATCCTGGACGATGCAATGAACATGAACATCTTCGAGTCCTTCAAACGTGCAGACATTTACTCCCTGGGGCTGGTGTACTGGGAGATAGCCAGGAGGTGCTCCATTGGAGGTGAGGTGCCTTTTCATACAAGCACAGAATCCCAGATTGGTTTGGCTTGGAAGGGACCTTGAAGCTCATCTCGTTCCACCCCCTGCCATGGGCAGGGACACCTTCCACTAGCCCAGGTTGCTCCAAGCCCTGTCCAACCTGG
>JAWWLV010000183.1:490918-530387 GCA_035041135.1 Platyrinchus mystaceus
TCCCTGGATCCTTCTCTTCTCCAGGTGAACCCCCCAGCTCTCCCAGCCTGGCTCCAGAGCAGAGGGGCTCCAGCCCTTGGAGCATCTCTGTGCCCTCCTCTCGACTGGCTCCAGCAGCTCCATGTCCCTCCTGTGCTGGGGACTCCAGTGCTGACTGTAGCTCATTTTGTGATCCTCACCACTTTTATCTTCAGTAAAACCAAAGCACTCCCAGTTACTGCAGCAGTAAGTGGGGACAGAAGATGTCATGGAGCCGTTGTTTAAGGTGGCCCCAAAAGTTCCTCTGTTCTCTCTCATTGCCTGTAGAAACAGTTAGTTTGTTGTGGAGCAGGTACTTTGTATTTTGTGTTACCTCCACAATATATGTTCCCTAGGAATCACCGAGGAATACCAGTTGCCTTACTATGATGTTGTGCCTTCTGATCCTTCGATAGAAGACATGAGAAGGGTTGTCTGTGAGCAGAAGCTCAGACCGAATATTCCAAACCAGTGGCAAAGCTGTGAGGTAAAATGTTAGTTTAATTTAGTTTGTTTATTTATTATTATTGGTTTAGTTTCTAGTTAATTTTTTCTAGTTTTATTTTATTATTTATATTTTCGAGTTTAAATTAAAGCAGAATTTTTCAGTGAGAAACAGGGTACTTGGTGCCCAGCCTCTCCTGAATTTAGCTGTTTCAGATGTGTAGCTGTCTTTCAGCTCTCAGGTCAGCTCTTTGCACCTAGTGCTCAGCTCTCTTAGATGTGAATCTTAACTAATGCTGCTGCTGTTGTGTCACTGTTTCAGAGAGCTGCACTTTATTTTCCTGTGTTGCACTTGCAAAACAAAGAGCTGGAGGTGCTGGTTGCTCCCATGTCTACAACTGCCTGGGCAGGGGCAGAGGAGGGGCAGGACTGAGCTCTGCTCTGGGGGACCAGGGACAGCACCCAGGGAAGGGCTGGAGCTGTGCCAGGGCAGGCTCAGGTTGGATCTCAGGACAAGGTTCTTCCCCCAGAGGGTGGTTGGCACTGCCCAGGCTCCCCAGGGCGGTGGGCACAGCCCCAAGGCTGCCAGAGCTCCAGGAGGGTTTGGCTGATGCTCTGGGGCACAGGGGGGGACTGTTGGGGCTGGGCCTGTGCAGGGCCAGGAGCTGGAGTGGGTGATGCCCGCTGTGGCTGTGTGTGCAGGCGCTGCGGGTGATGGGCCGGGTGATGCGGGAGTGCTGGCACGGCAGCGGCGCCGCGCGTCTCACCGCCCTGCGCGTCAAGAAGACGGTCTCGCAGCTCTGCCTGCAGGAGGACTGCAAGGCCTGACGACCTCCCCGCGCCAGGAGACGGCAAGGAATTCCGCTGTTCATCTTTCCACGTGTGATAGTATTTTTATTTCTGGTCTACCTCAGGTAACGTGGTTCGGTATTGCAGTGCCCGAAGCAGAGCACTGGCCTCGAGCATCGTGTTCAGCTGTGGGAAGAGGCAGCTTGGGACTCAAAGTTCGGGTTTGATACAGCAAGGCCATGACTTGCTTTGGCTTTGTGAGTAAATTGGACACCAGGCAAATTGCAGGAAGGGGCTTAAAGCATCACAACAGTGTAAAAATACCTTTTGCTGTTGCACTTTTCATCCTCCTCAGACCCCAGATGTCCTGGAAATGTCTGGTGTTGGTTAAAGATGTTTGCAAAAAAACCTCATGTTCCGTCCTCAAACCAAGTAAAAGACCAAATTTAGCCCAGCTTTTTACCTATTTTTATGCAAGAATCTGAAAAGGGGCTATCAGTAAATGCATTTTGAATTACTATATTTATTATTACCTAAGCAATTAAAAAAGATGGAAATTTCACTAAACGTGTACCTTGTGAACAAAACCATCAAGTCAGTTCTCTGTTAACATTTATATTTATTGTCTTGGTTTCACATACAATATTATGGTTAGGATTTCAGTTGTTTTACTCTGTTTATTTGTTTGTTGAACAGACCAAGGGATAACTTTTCTTTCTAACAGTTTGTAGAGAAAATAATATAGGCAATATTTTCCATTAGTTACGTAGGGATAAAGTGGGAGAAATTCTACCTAAACTGAGAAAATATTTATTTTTAACAAAATCTTGCTAATCACCAGTAACATTTTTTTAGTGCCTTTTGATGTGTTCGGGGAAGCTTTAACAAAAGCCAATAAAGCCTTTTCAGAGGTTTCTTATGGAGTTCTGTAACAGCACCACGCTGGTGATGAGTATTAGCATCTCTGATCATGTTGCCATAATACCACAGCCATCAAAGTGAGGTGTTGTGTCAGAATTCACTGATGTTCTGGCATTTTGTGAACTGGTGCTTCTGTCCCACTCCATGGCCCACATATTTGAATATAGTATTCTAATATTTTTATTAGCCAAAATTATACATTTTATGATCATAAGGTTCTTTAAATCTTTAAATCCAGCTGGTCCATGGAAATTAAGCCCAAAGGTGTTTCCAGAATAGCAAAGCTCTATAAAACTCTGGTGTGGCCACGCAGCTCCCTGGCAGTTGGCTGCTCACAGTGTGTCAGATCAATCTTTGGTGTAAAATCTCTTTAATTGGAACTGTTGCAGGGAAAAACAAGTTAAACTTTTACTGAGTGGGGTGGTCTGTAATATCAGCACTCTGGGTTTCTTCCTGACACACATTTCCAGGACATTATGGATACTTTATGGCTGTTAATTGCCTGTAAATAGGCTCTGATGCAATTTAGGTGTTTGCACAGGTGCTTGTGTTAAATTATGCAGGTCTTTCTGGGGTCTGGAGCTGAGCAGTGGAGAGTATTTCTTTTCAATTGCTGGTAGACTTTTCTCCAGTGTGGTTTCTGAGATATAATCAAAGGTGTCTCAGAGATTTGGGCCAGATTGGATGGGGCTTGGAGCAACCTGGTCTGGTGGAAGGTGTCCCTGCCCTTGGCAGGGAAGGGAATGAGATGGGCTTTAAGGCCCCTTCCAACCCAAGCCATCCCATGATTTAATTCTTATGTACTTCAACTACATGAACTACCCCGTAGAGCTCAGTGGATGTGACTTTCTAGGCTGTTTGAGGGGTAATTTTAGCATGATCCAAAGCATGATGCTGACTTGGGTATCAAAAAATTTGCAAACCTAAGATCCAGCATTTGTTCTTGTAGAACATAAGTTGAAAAAAATTCCCTATCTTAAAAAGGAACAATTGAAGATATATTTTTTTTAAGTGGGAAAAGGGTTTCATCTGGCGTCTCTGAAGAACAGTCCTGTAATTTGAACAAGACCCTTTTGGTGCCTGGCTGGGAGGTGTGGGGGGAGGATTCTCAGGCTCAACATATCACAGCTCCAACCCCATGAATGCTTTAAACCTTTCCCTGCACAGCCCCACGAATGCTTTAACCCTTTCCCTGCACATATCTTGTGGTATCAGATATTATGGTCTGTTTGTCCTGGCGTTTCACCCAACTCAGTATTTTTGCACTGGTTTTCTTTTTTCTTTTGTTGTTGAGACTAGAGTTAAAACATAACTGAGCCAAGGGCTGATGATGCTGTATTGAGCTCTGAAATGTCTGCAAACTCTACACTCCTTTAAAAAAACCCCAAAGAATCATTGTTTTAGTGGCCTTTCCCCTCCCTGTGGATATGTCCAGTTCTAATTTAAGCACAGAGGTTACACTCTGCGGTTTAGGGAGGCTAAAGTTTCCTCTGAGGTTACAGTGTACCTGCCAATCTTCACAAGTTCTTAAACTCATAAAAATTTTCAAGATCAAGGATGCTCAAACCCCACCACTACATTCAGCCTCTCCTAATTGATGCTTCTATTGGGGAGGAGTTACTAACATTTTATAGTTTGCTTCTAATAACAACCTAAAGCTTAATGTAGGGATTATGGACTGAAAGGGAAAGTTAATTAAGGTTTCCTCTAGCACCGAATTTTTTTGTGTTTCCTGAGCTGCTGCCCTCAGACACCCCTTGAGAAATTCAGGCTGTAATCTCCTCTGCACTTTGGTACGTTTATTATTTGCAGTTAACCAAGGTTGTTCCCTCATGTAACCCTATAATGAACCCTACAATAGTTTAGTCATTGCTATGTCACTTCCTTTCGTGGTTATAAATTCAGGAATTATAGATAAATTTATTTAGAAATATGTCCAGTCCCTACAACAGGTCTGAACTTTGAGCAGGGCACGTCTGCCCAGAGCTCCTGTGCCACTGGAGGCTGTCCCAGCTCACCCTCGCCCGTGGGAAGGAGGGGTTTGGGTTTCCTCCCTTGTGTGGGGATGGTGTAGTATGAGCTGCCTCAGCAGTTCACAGCGTGGCCTGGGGGTGCTGCTGGGACGGGTGGTGTTTCTGCAGGGCTCTCACTGCCGGTGTCTCGGGGGGTCGGGGGACAGGTGGTGTTTCTGCAGGGCTCTCACTGCCCGTGTCTCTGGGGGTCGGGGGCTCCGCTGCAGCCTTCGGGTTCACAGGCAGGGAGGAACAAGCCCATTTTTGTGTTCCTGAAGGTTATGGCTCAAACCCCCCTGCTGTGGTTCGGTGGGGGTCTGTGAGGCTGTCCTGGGGCTGTCCTGGGGCTGTCCTGGGGCTGTTCTTGGGCTGTCCTGGGGCTGTCCTGGGGCTGTCCTGGGGCTCTCCTGGGGCTGTCCTGGGGCTGTTCTTGGGCTGTTCTTGGGCTGTCCTGGGGCTCTCCTGGGGGACCCCTGGGTGCCCCCAGCAGCACTGGGAGCGAGTCCCCTCCTCTGCCCTCAGCTGTGTGTCTGTGTTTCCAGGGATCATGCCCACAGACTGTGGGACCCCAATCCCCCAAAAGCTTTTAGGGAAAGACGAACAAGTTCTGCTCTAACAGGCAGAACAATTTATGAATGTACAGGGAATAAGACTGAGGTACAATATATTTCTGCAGAATATAAGAAATGTGCAATAAGTTGTAGCTTACACTGAATGTATTTTTGGATGAATGGACCAGATGTATTTTGAATGTAGCTATGACGTTTGTGTCTAAACCTGCTGTTGTTCTCAGTTCCTAAAGAGAAACATGTCATATTTTGTCAATCTACAAACCACTTTCTAAGTTGTCTGTTTTTAAAAGAAGCATTAATATTTTATCTGGAACATTGTAATATTTCTGAAATAAGTATAGTGGTGCAGTGCTCAACCCTCATCTTGTGAAATACATGATCTGTGTACACTGCAGAGTTATTTTTAAAACTATTGCTAAAGTTATTGCTTGATATTGCAGCTGCCTGGATGTAAATAATGGCTGTTGTATTTTGTACGCGGATTTTTCACCCCACATACTTTGGGGAAGACGTGGCTGTTTTAATAAATTCAGTGTACTCTGCCCTGATGGTCCTGTGAAGTGTAAAGTTGTTTTTGTGTTCATTTATGTGAGGGCAGAAGGGTTGAGCCTGTTCCAGGTAACTTGAGTGGGACCTGCTCACCCTGAGCACCTCAGTACTAGTGTGTGTGTGCTTGAAAATCCCCCTGACATAGCCACAATCTGGGGGTTTAAATCAGGCTTTATTTGAATTTCAGGCATGTCAAAATGAAGTCTGCCACTCTGTGACCCAAGAAACTTTTGTGGCTTTTGAAGGAAACTCTGGGCTTTTAATTTTTTTTCTTAAAAAGACCACTGTATTATAGGAATTACTTGTGAATTCTTGCTCTTTGGTCCCTGAGCATCTCCAGGAAGGTGGCACTACCACGGTGCTGGCTGTGCAGGTTTGGTTGTGGCCAGGCAGCCGGGGCTCTGGAGCGGATCCCGATGGAGCGGATCCCGATAGAGCAGATCCCGATGGAGCAGATCCCGATGGAGCAGATCCCGGTGGCTCATCGGTGAACATCGGCTGCCATCCCCTGGCCACCGCTGCGCCGGGTGGGCGTCTGTCGTAGGGAGAGCAGTGCTGCACTTCCAGCAGCCTGAGAAAGTCCTGTGTCCCCGAAACACCCTTGTCCAGCACACCTGGGTGGAGGAGCAGCTGCCCCTGTGAGCCAGGTGGGTGCTGTGCCCTGGCAACTGCATCCCGGCTGGGTGGCAGCAGAACACCACGGGCTGTCACCTGGGAGAGGTGTGCATGAGAAATCGTTTGGTGGAGGGTTTGGGATAATTCCTCATTTTCTTGTCAGGTAAACCAAACTCCCAGGAGCCATTGGTGCACAGCTGGTAGCACAGGAGAGGAGCCAGCTCCCGAGTCCCTGAGGGTTTGTGTCCTGCAGAGGATGACTCCTCTCCTTCCTTCTGCCCCGGTAAGGTGAGTGTGGGCAGAAACCCTGCAGGCACTGTAGCCTTGGAGGAACGGGTGTTCCACCCCTGGAAGCATTCAAGGTCAGGTTGGACCGGGCTTCGATCAACCTGGTCTAGTGGGACACGTCCCATCGCTCGGGCCCTGACGGCGAGCGCTGTGCTGGGGAGGAGGCTGGGGCAGGGCATCCTCGTGCTCTCCATGGACACGCGTGGGCAGCTGCCGTGGGCAGCAGGGTCTGACCCGTGCTCCCCTCTGCCTCTGGCTCGGCTCTGTGCAGCTCTGAGAGCGGGAGGGCTGGGAGGGAGGGGTATGTGTCGGGGTGTGGGGTGTGTGTCGGGGTGTGGGGTGTGTGCCGGGGGTGTGGCGTGTCTGGCAGGGCTGTGGGGTTCATTGTGGGGGTGTGGGGTTCATTGTGGGGGTGTGGGGTTCATTGTGGGGATGTGAGGTTCATTGTGGGGGTGTGGGGTGCGTGGATGGTGTGGGGTGTGTGGATGGTGTGGGGCACGGGTCATCAGAGAGAGCACGGGGCTGCTGGGGCAGCTCTCACCAAGGTCCTGCTTTGTGCTCTCATGGGAGGTTTCATTTGTTTCTGCACTCAACTTATTTGCAGATGAGTCACTGGGTTTCAGGAACGTCAGAGAGGGCTGCCAGAGGAACCGAAATGTGCTTTGTTTGTTACCAAAGCGCTCACCGGGGTGACCGTGAGCAGGAAAAGGGGAAGCGGCTTTGAGTCACCCGCTCCCTGCATTGCTCAGCGTGCAAGTGAGGAGATGCCCCTCTGGGCTACAGCTACTTCTCTCATGAAATAGGAGAGAGCTTTCCCCCACTCCTGCAGTGCTTTTTAAACATCTATTTTCTGCACCTTAACCCAGGGGTTCCCCCGAGGAACTTGAGATGAAGGACAGACATCTAAATTCGTTGCTGCAGAGCTGCTGTGGTGTGCAACACTTCCCTGTCCCCACCGAGGCACAGGAACTGCAGGGATTCCTCTACACATCAGCCAGCAATTCTACTCCAGGTGTGTGGAGCAGATGTTTCCTGACAGGATGTTTCTCTGCTGCAAGATGTCGGGTTTTTGAGGGATGAATGTTTAGGATGGGGATGCACTGACACTTCAGCCATCCATGACAATGAGTGGATCCCCTTGATCCCCATGCCAACATTTTCCTGGCACTAGGAGCTCCTCTGCACCAGCAAATGTCAGGCACCTCCTCCATGGACACCCATCCCTGCACCTCCTCTGCCATGGCTCACAGAGGCAGAGCCCTTACGAAAGGCATGTGGAGCAGCTCTGTGTTGAGCTGTCCTGACACCTGCCAGCCTGCACTGAACTTCCTCATGGCTGGCAGAGACAGAACCCCCTCACCCCGCAGTCCTGGCTGCCCCCCTCCTCTCCCTGTGCCCCTGCCAGCCTTTCCTCTCAGGACCAAGTGTCCCAGGTGTGTGCAGCAATACCTTGTAAAGGTGCAGAAAAAGGCTTTGCTCAGAAAATGACTGTAACTTGTATTTTTGTATTACTTCTCTGTTTAATAACAGTGGCCCTGCTTTTCCCCATGCAGGTTCACAAACCAGCCAGGGCCAACTCTGGCTGCTCTGTGCAGTTGCAGTCCCTGGTATTTGTCCATCTATCTCAACAAAAAATGGCACAGGCTGTTTCAAATGAGCCCATTGGGTTGTCCAGCCTGTGCCAGTGGCTGCTCCAGGTCACTGACAGCCAGCAGTGCCAGTGGCTGGGACACAGGGCTCTGGCCATCGCTGCAGGACTGTGTGCCAGGGGTGCCCCTTGCTCCGTGGGTGTTTAGGACTTGGCTGGAGTGACTGCCAGGACTGGCAAGCTGTGCTGCCCGGGCTCACCCGCTGCTCGCCCGTCCTCCTCCTGCATTGCTGACCCATGACTGAGGGGCAGTGGGGACAAGTGGCCACCCCTGTGTCCCACCTGGGCCTGGGACTGCTTCCCATGCTTCTCCATCACATGCAGGATCAGGGAATCCAAAGGTTATTCAAAGCTACAGCGAATTGACAACAGGTCAGACAATAACTGCAGAGAAAAAACAACTCCGCCAGAAGTTCTCGGAGTCATAAATCCTCCTCAACGTGTTTGCTGCTGGGACAAAATCCTTTGCAAGACAGGAACCCCCTGTCTGTCCCTTCCCGAAGCCCCTCAGTTGACTTTGCTGGGTGTCCCCAAACCTGCTGTGCCAGGTGAGTCCTTGCTCCCCACCGTGACCCAAGTGCTGTGCTGAGGGCATTGCTCTGCCCTCGCTCTGCCACGTTTTCAGCTCCTGCTTTCGGCCTTCAGCTCTCATTTCCCTCTCTGGAACTGGAAGTCCTGCACTGACACCATTAGCCAAAGGCAGTGTTGTTTTCCCCATCTTTGCCAAAAGGTGATTCTAGGGATGCCAGGAATGCCGAGCAAGTCAGAGAATGAGCAGGTTGAGTTCAGATGAGTGCCTGAGGCAGGCAGGGCCATGAGGACAAATCCTGGCAGAGCAGCAGCTGCTGGTGAGAATTGTTGTGTGCAGGAATGGAAAAATTAAGCAGATTTCTGTAACTGCCAAGCCTAATTCTTAACTCCCCTGTGAGCACAAGGCACACCGAGAGCCTGGGGCTCTGCTAAGAGGGATTTGTGTAACGTGCACCTAAACCACAGGTCACGTGGAGGCCTTTCCGCTCTCGCCCTGCTCGGTGGCGGGTGCAGTTCCGTGGCCATGGCGCGGTGCTTGGCAGTGCCGCTCTGAGCCCCTCACCATGGCCCTGAGGCGGCTCCTGCAGCAGAACCACAACACCAGCCCCGTGGGCTGCAGCCCCGACGGGGAGCAGGCGCTGCCCATGGACGGCCGGCGGATCCAGCACCTGTCCGGCACGGTGGGGACGCTGCCCCGCGGGCACAAGCAGGTACGGGCTGGCTGCGGGAGGCTGGGGCTCCTCCTGCCACCCGGGCGTGCCCCAGGATGACCGTGCAGGCTCTCTGTGGCCCCTGGACTGGGGGTGCTGGAAGGATGACTGCTGGGTGCCGTTGGCTGGGCCCGTTGTGGGGATGGCGATGGAATCTTTGTGGTGCTGGCAGTGTGGGGAGCTCTGCGAGGAGCGAGTGACAGGGTGTCCTGCCTGCAGGGCCTGGGCTGGGAGGGGCAGCAGCAGCCGAGACCCAGCCCTGGCTCAGCTCCTTCTGCATTTCCAGCTGTGCTGAGCCAGAGGGGCTCATGCTGCCTGGGTGCTCCTTTAAATGTGCATTTACCTCAGTCCAGCAGCCTGATCACCGTCCTCTGCTCTGCAACACTGACAGAGAGCACCCACCAGGAGCTGTTTCCATCTGGTTTTGGAGTGTTCCTGTACAACTATTGGGGCTGTTGGGGCTGCCTCTTTTGCTGGGCTTTCCCCCCAGTACAGCACAGAGCACCACATTGCTGCAGCTTGTCCTGGGATTCCCACAGAACTGTCCTGCTGAGGCTGAGAACGGTCAGCTGAGCAGTTCCAGCTCTGGACTTCTTGTCTGACATGAAGAAGCCTGAATAGAAAGTGTTTGACACACATTATAGTCTGGAATTAGGATCAGAAAAATAGTGCGTAATATCTGTGCACTTAAGGTTTCACTTTGTTCAGCCACAGAAAAGCACTTCATGCTTTTCTTGGTGCAAATGTGGGGACATAAGGGAAAGCCAGAGCCAGGCCAGTCCTGGGAATGCTGCTGCTGGGTGGCACCAGCTCCCAGCTCTGTGGTGGAGCTGCCCTTGGTGTGGCTGAGCAGCCCTTGGTGTGATGGACCCACCCCTGGTGTGACTTTTCCCCCTCGGTGTGGCGGTGGCTGCTGGCAGGGAAGGGTGGCAGTGACGACTGTGTTGTGGCTGAGGCTGGTAAAGCTGAGTTACAAACCACATCAGAACCAAGGACACACTGCAGGGTCCATCACCCTGTGTGCCTCTTTCAGCCCTCCCACCTTCTCTGCAGTGGATTCTTACACAGTGGCCTCTCCTTCCTCTCCTTGTCCCTCGACAAGTAAAGACATGTCCATGAAGTCGCTGTTTCTGTAGATCACACTGTGGCACCATTTTATCCTGCTGAAGCCTGAGACATTGGCTGTGTCACCTACAAACTTTTCTCTGATAATGTCATTCCTTATTCCTGGTTCGATTTTATGGGAAGAATCGATGATCCTGGCTATTCCCAGAGACCTCTCCAGGCACTGCCTGAAGCAGGGATCCTGGATGTCCATGTCTGGCTGGGAAATGCTGTGCAGTTGTCACAATACACTGCAGAGCTCGCTGTCTGCACTCACCCATATTTGTGGGTGCTTTTTGCCTCTCTTGGCAGGTGCTTGGTTCATAAATGCCCACAGATTTTTATAGGAAAGGTGCAAAAATGAGGTGAGCTCTTGGAAAAACAGAGATGTGATTTGGGCACTGAGCTCAGTGCCAGCATCTGAAAGGTGGCTTTGACCTTCAGGTGCTTTTCCTCCTGGTTGGAAAGTTCAAGTTCCTGTTTGACCAAGGCAGAGGCTGTGTTGGTGCAAGGTGCTGGGGAGTTGCCACCAGCTGCTTTTAGCTTTTCTCTAAACTGCTGATTTTAGCCATGTGCCTCCAAGAGCCACAGACCTACTGACCCCTATCCTCTCCCACTTCTGATCACAGCTCGCCTTAGCCAGATCCAGCTCCTCGGGTGACTCCTCCAAGCCACAAAGGTATGATTCTATGATTCTAGAGTCACTGTTATTGTCTTATTCTGCATGAAACGTGTCCTGGGAATCTTCCCAGCTCAAGTGGGATCGGGGTGCAAGGCAGAGACTGGTACCCAGTACCTGGGTAATGCAGGTGACCTTTAGTGGCTTTGAGTTAAGTTTGAGTAAGGACAGAGGCAGCACCACCACTGCCCATCGGAGGGAGGGTGTGGGGACAACCCACAGGCCCAGGGAGAGGTGATGGTGGGAACACGATGGTTTTGGTTGGAAATACAGGTGCACAAAGCCTGTCACCCCGTGTTCACACGGAACTGTGTGTGTTCTTCCTACAGACACCTGGTTGCTATATTGAAAGAAGATAAAGAGACGTTTGGATTTGAAATCCAGGTAAGACTTAAATGACAAGTTGATTCATTAAAAAACAAAATGTGGTGCAGAGTCTAAAGTGTCACATCCTTAAAATCAGGTTAAGGCAGCCCAGAGCAGAGGAAAGCGACTGTCAGATCCTGTGAAATTTGAAGAGCTTAAAGCACTGATATAGAACTGGGATGTTTTTCCAAGGATTTTTTTCATAGCAAAGGTCACAGATGAGAATTTCTGGCATTCTCACAAATCAGAGTGTTGAATGTAGGAGAAATCCCATCCAAATCCACATAAGAAGCAATGGCAGTGCCTTCTTGCCTCCATAAATAAATATTTTTTTGAGAATTGTGTTTGAAAATATTGTCATATAAAATGAGAGAAATCAAAAAAACTATCTTCAAAAAATACCTATTACTGGCTTTTTGCTACCTCCTTTAACATACATAGAGAAGTATGTACTTTTGAAGATGTCAAATACTGGTGTATTTTTCAATGACTGCTAAGCATAACTTTTGGGGGGGTGGGCTAAATCATATAGGAAGAGATTCAGTGTAGAAGTCAATAAATCATCAGATAGGAAACCCAGAATTTTATCAGGAGTACAGCTAGTGGGGGATTTTTTTCCACAGTTTCTTGTGAGAAAGATAACTTCCTAGATCAGCAGGCCTACTAAAATCCTGGCTGCAGTTCAACATTATCCCAGGAATAAAGGGATGTAGTTTGGGAGCAGTGGGATCTGCCTGCCAGCAGCAGGGCACCTTCAGAGTAGTCTCACAAGGAGAAACAGTATTTTCAGTGAAATTGGTGTATTAAGAAAAGCTTAACTTTGCCCAGTTTGGGTCTGTGACTAATGAGCAGGTCAGCGCTCGGCTCGTGAACAGAGGAGAGCTTTCAGAAGGGAGGATAATTGAGTCGATTATTGGGCTTTTGTGTAAACTGTCAGGGCAGATTTTCATTGTATGTGACATTCTGATTAAAAATAATTGTTCTTGGCACATTTTCTTCCTGAATGCACATTTAGCGTGAGCCCTTCATAGAAAGTCTGGGCCGTGGAAAGGCAGCCTCTGATACTGAGGATAACCATTATTTAGAAGCTGTAGTTTCATTACTATGAGTTAAGTTTAGGCAAAGCAGAATAAGATGATGTGAAACTTTGGGTCTACATCTGCAGGAAGCTCAGGCTTCACTCTGTGCTCGTAGTTTAACCAGAGGTATTACTGCTGGTCCAGGGTCTGGAATGCTGTGCTGGGGGGATTTGGCCAGATGAGCACTGAACTCACCTGGTATCCACCCCTTTGTCCCACACTGGCTGAGAAAATCGGGAATGCGGTGTGAGTGGCTCAGTCTGGTTTGATGGAGCAGCCACAGATGCTCAGGGAGCTCAGCCTCAGTGCTCAGTGCTGCAGGCACATGTGCCAAGGTATTTGCATGTCACCAGAGGACGTTTCCTGCCCTTGCAAGATCCAGGGGGGCTGTGGCGACGGCTCTTGCATTTCTCTAAGTTCATGTCAGCACCCAAAACCACACGAGGGATTTATACCTAGAGTTACTTGAGGTATATTTAAATACCTAAGTCAAGAACAAAAAGCACTTTTGAGGAGTGCTGGGATGTGCGTGAGTGATGAGTTTCAGAGCCTGGAATAGCAAAAGTAAGTCCAACTCTTCTTTCTTTTTGGTTCCCATTGCAAACTGAGCTCTCTGGCAGCAGCAGCTGACTCCACACAGCATTCCCAGTGAGGAGGAGTTAACCTCTTGCAAAGCCTCTTGTCCCATCCTGCCATCTTCCCATGGCTGGGAACGAGACATCCTTCCGGAAAGCCATCCCACCCATGCTGACAGATATCCTTGGTTAAAGTTACTGAGTTTTTAATACTGAATAACAAACTTGCTTTAAAACTAGTCTATTTTTTTTTTGCAAACACAGCATTCAGGAACCTGTCAGGTGTCTGCTGTTCTCTGCTGTACAAATGCATTTCTAATTGTTGGGTTATAACATTTTGGGGCTCATCACAGCCCTCTCACTGAAAAAATGTAAAAGACTGTTGAATTTTAAATGGTTTTAATGGCTCCAGTATTGGTAACTCTGTCCCTTTGGCATTAACAGACTGTTAGGTTTCCAAACCCAAATGATTTCTCCCTGGAGGTATGCACTTGCATCTGCAAAATTCAAGAGGAAAGTCCTGCCCATCTCTCTGGCCTACAGACTGGTAACTATCCATGGGTTTTGCTGCTGTGGGAGGCCTTACCCTCCTTTCTCCCTGTTACTGTTATTGTGGAGCAGGTGGAAGATGTGCACGGGCTGCGGATGCTCATTTTGGCCTCCGTGTATCTCCAACAGGCGACATCCTCGTCAGCATCAACGGCGTGAACACCGAGGGCTTTGGTCACAAGCAGATAGTGGACTTGATAAAGTCTTCAGGGAACTACTTGAGGTGGGTGTCCCTCCTTCAGATGGGGTTTGGCTTAATATTCTCTCCCGCTGAAGCCAGGAGAGCTCCTCGTGCCACCCCAGCCCTGCGCTGCCTCAGAGGCAGAAATCCCTGAGGGCTGGGCAGTGAAGCCACTATCAACTGTTCTCCACAGGTTAGAGACGGTCAATGGCGCCTTGTTCCTGAGGAAAATGGAGCTGGAGGCCAAGCTGCAGGTACTCAAGGTAATGTAATTAATTAGTTATTCCGCTGTCGATGCAGATGGCTGGGTCAGGTGTGTGTCTGTGGGACTGGGGGTCCTGGCAGGGGCTTATAGCCAATGGGTCCCCTGCAGCCAGCACCCCCAGCACTCGTAGCCCTGGTCCCTGTGATATTATTTTTCCAAAATGGGGAATAGAGAATAAACGTGGCTGCAATCCCAGGAGTGCTCAGGAGAGCTTATGCTGGTCAGTTTGGCTGTAGGAATGTCCAGCTGCACAGACTTCATCGGTTCGGTGGGGAGGGGCCTCCTGGGACTGTCCCCAGGCACAGCCTCACCTGTTTGGTGGGTGTTTTTAATCAACTCTGCCATGATTTATTGTGCACCAAAAGCTGACCTGCCACAGAGAGAAGGGAAACATTGTGGGGTGTTGGATGGCTCGTGGCCCTGGGAGGCTGTAAGGATGCTCGGGGTGTGTTCTCAACACGGGGCAGGAATGGTTGGCTGTGCCCCCCCACACCACTCTGCAAGACCCAGGGAGGAGGAGTGGGGTGTCCCTTCCCAGTGTGGGTCTGGAGCTGGGGAGGGCTGTGGAACCCCAGGAAGAGGAGTGGGATGCCCATTCCCAGCAGGGGCTCTGGGGCTGTGGAGGAGTACTGGCATTGCCACGACTGTTTGAAGGTGGGCTGCATGCTCTCTGGGTTTCAGCCTGTGTGCTCTCCAGGTTTCAGGCTGCTTCTTTCCAAATTAGATGTGGCCTGTACCTCAGCCAGAGCACCCTGGGCACGAGCAGACTCATGTTTTAGAGAAGAAATGTGCTAAACTCAGGGAAAATCATCTTGATAAAGCCAGACACACATGCATTTCCTGGAGGTGACCTGCACTGTTTAGAGACTGTTTTCTTGACAAGTGCTTTGTGCTTCTGCGAAGTGACGGAGCCTCTTCCTTCTCCTCCCCAGCAAGCGCTGCACCAGCGGTGGGGGGAGCTGCGGGCGCTGCTGGCCCGGGAGCGGCACTTACTGCACGGTACGTCCTGGTTACTGCACGGTACGTCCTGGTTACTGCACGGTACGTCCTGGTTACTGCACGGTACGTCCTGGCTGCCGGCACCGGCACCGCAGCGCTGCCGGCCCTGCCGCCGAAACGGCGCTGCTGCAATCCGCCCTTTGCCTCCTCTCCCCCTCCTCATGAAGGAGTGGGGCTGGCCCTGGGAGCGCTTTTGTCCCGACAGTAACGACCTTTGATGCTGCTTGACTGATGCAAACCAAGGTGTCTTTGCGTCAGTCCTAGGAAATGAGTTTATGTGGGTGGCAAAGCTGTTTTTCCATTCTTAATTTGGATTTACCAGGGCAGAGGTTTGGTTGGGTTTTTTTTATGGGCTGCCCAGGGAGCTGGTTCGATTCTGCAATCCCCATTCTGTGGGAAACACCTCGCAGCCAGAGAGAGCTTCCCATGTGGAAAGGGGCTGCTCCGTGTGCCAAGGGGCTGGGCATGACCTTCCCTGTGCCACCATGGCACAGGCATCATGCTCCCGGCAGGAGCAGGTGACTAACGCTCCTCTCCGGCTCCTGCTTCCAGGGAAGGTGAACGACAACGCTCTGCTGGGCGCGCTGGACCTGGAAGAGCCCAGCTCGTGTGGTGGCTGCAGCTCGCCAGGACCGCTCTTCCCGACCAAGCCCCGCTTCTCCAGCGAGAGCAGCTCCCGCAGCCGGCTGAGCTCCATGACGGTGGGCAGCGAGGACAGCTTCTTCCAGGGCAGCGCCTTCGAGGACTCTGCTGCAGAGAGCCTGAGCCGCCAGTCCAGCCTGGACGATGACTGTGTGTTCCCCAGGGACGGGGACGGTGCTGCCGGGAGGTGCTCCCTGCGCAGGCACCGCAGCATCAGCCTGGCCAGCAGCGGCTCCATGTCCCCACTCTGGGAGAGCGGCAGCTACTCCAGCAGTTTTGGGACCCTCCCGCGGAAAAGCAGGAGAGCCAGTGTCCGGAAGCATCTTTTGAAATTCATTCCAGGGTTTCACCGGGAGGTGGAAGAGGAAGAAAGTCGGGTCTAACGTCACCCGTGTCACCCTCGATGTCTGGGCTCTGCATGTGGGACCGAGGCAGCCCCTCACCCCGAGCACTCTGTGGGTGAAGGGTGGTGGCACCGCAGGGCAATCCTCCAGATAACAGCACTGATGAGATTTACACAGCTCTGGGGGTTTAATTATTTTCATTTTTTAATCAGAGCATGCTGTGGACCTCTTCATTAACGGGAGAAATGTGAAGAACCTTTGCAGAACTTCCTCAGCGAACGTTAGTGTTAATAACAGTTTTTAATTGAATGCAAAATTGATAGCTATTTATTTCCTGTTACTGGAGTCAGTGTTTTCCAAAGGTCTTTAATAAAGCAAGTGCTTCTACTAGAACCAGTGACAGAGTCCCTGGGGAAGAGGAGGGAGCCCTGAGCAGGCAAAGAGACCCCAGGCAGTGATGTTCTGGCATCTCCTGGCAGCCTTTGTACAAACCCTGCAATAACCTGGTGTATTGGTTTCATCTGGCCAGCTGCAGTCTCTGCCAGGTTGATATTTCATGTCATGCCAAGCTGTCTTATTCCAGGGGATTTGGGGTGGAAAGGACCCTCCTGAGCACATACATGCCCCCAGGTTCTTCTGCAGAGCTAGTGCAGGAGAAGACAGTGGTGTCTGTGTGCTGCTGCCCCGAGCAGCTCCATATGTCCAGCAGATATGGAACTCTTTAAGGTAAGAGAAGTAAAGAGAGAGCCTTGTCCTGCAGGGATGAGCAGGATTGTTCTGTGCTGGCTGCAGTGGCAGGTCAGTGGCTCTCAGCGACCATCCTGGAACACTGTGCTGGGATCCTGCTCCCTCAGCCCCCCGGGGGCTGCAGGAGCTGCCCCTTGGGCCTGTGTTCCCACTGCTCACAGCAGGACAATCATTACCTGCCTGCATTTCTCCAGGAGCAGAGGCCTCAGGCAGTAAGGATGGCGGGAGAGTGTGTAGGAAGTGATTTAAAAACTATGGGCACAGATGTGGGGAAAAAAGGGAAATTTCCCTCCCCCTCAGTATACAGAAACAGGCTGTTTGCTCAGCCCAAGCAGCCTAATGATGTTTTTCAAATATATCTGGAAGCATTTTGAATATGATTCAAAGACCTTGTGTGACTCATTCACCTGTTGTCCGGGCAGCCGTGCGGCCGTACCCTCGGGTACCGCTGTGCCAGGGCTTCCTGGGCTTGTCAGAAACCTCAGGCTACATCCAACAGCTTCCCTCTGAGATGAGCTTCAAACAGAAACAACCTGTTCCCAGCACTCCTCTAAGGCATGAACCCTGGTAAGCCAGCAGAGCCAGTACTGGCCTCTGGAAATGAGTAAGTAGCTGGAAATACAGCAGGTCTCTGGGAGAGCTGGAGGGCACTCGGGGGACCTGAAGGTCAGTCAGAGGACCTGGAGGGCAGCCAGGAGACCTGAAGGACACTCGAGGGAGCCGGAGGACAATCAGGAGAGCAGCTCACGCAGTTTGTACATATGGGATGATGTCCTGTCCGTGTTGCTAGACTGAGTGCCTGCAGTTCAGTCTGGGAGTGATGCTGTGAATCCAGCCCCAGCCCCTGGACCCAGAGTGGGGCTCTGCTCCAACACACACGTGGAGCTGATGCCCGTCCCCAGCCCAGGCTGGGGCATTTCAGGTGGACTCTGTAGCTCATCACTAGGCATCAAGTTTTTTACCGTGATTTGCTGTCTCAAGATAATTTTACTTTTTGTTGACAGTGGGACCAGCTAAAAGGAGAGGAAAAAAAGAGACTGTTCTATTTGGCCAAAATGTTGACTTAAAGGCAGATATAGGGGTGTCTGAAAGCAACTGGGACAGAAAAACCAGAAGATCTGGTGAGGGTTGTTACACTGCCCAAAGAGAATGAGCAGTTCCAGCACTGAGAAAGGAACCTTAAATTATTGAAGCTTTACAGTCTGAAGTTGTGATTCCTTTGATTTGGAAGGTTAATTTGCCACACCTTGGGAGACACGGGCTTGCTATGTGTGTGGAAAGGCTTAAGAAAGACCAGACAAGTGACGCCCTCCCAGCAGTGGTGAGAGCACGCTTTGGGTGCCACAGGATGCCAGTGTGACATGTTCACGGCCGTGGTCACAAACAGGATGTGGGTGACAGGCGCCTCTGTGAGCTCTGCAGGGCCCCAGCCTGCGGGGGAGGAAGGAGCTCACAGACCAACCAAAGTGCTCAGAGAGCAAAGCAACTGCAACAGCTCTTTGAAAAGCATTTCTCCTTGCAGAGAGGACTCTGAGAGGATCCTGCTCTGCCTGCTGGGAGTGGGGCAGGAGGAGGGGGGTGGACAGGCAGTGTGATGTGGTGATGCCAGGGTTTGGGGTTGGGGCTCCAGGTGCTCTGGACCTCCAGCAGTGGAAGTGTTCTCACTGATCATGGGAGTGTTGGAGACTCAACAGCCAAGAGAAACCTTTTCTGTTCTTATTCCCAACAGCGAAGGGACTGTCTTGTCTTCTCTTATCCCCCGTGGGCAAAGCGGGTAATGTGAATTTACTTCAGTGAGAACTGTGTCTGCTTTGAACAATGCTCTTGCGTTTTAAAATTTGAATTAATTTGCTGAATGCCACAGAGAGTGACCTTGTAAGGGTGCTTACCTCCTCAACTGGGTCCCGCCCAGTGCCTAGGCCCTCCCACTGGGTCCCTGCCTACCGTGTGCCATCCTGCTCCGTGGTCGGGGACAGCGGATCCCGCCTCGCACGTGCCATTCTGCTCCACTGGTCGCTGCAGCCACAGCCAGTCCTTCCTTTCCCTGGCTGGGCTGTGCTCCCGTGTGGCAGCAGCTGTTGTACCCAGCCCTCGCAGCTCTGAGCAGATCACACACCAGGTTATCGTGGGCAGCTGAGTTTGCCCCACCAGCGCTGCAAGGCAGAGGGGAGTCCCACCTTATCCAGAGACAGAACCAGGAATGTGTCGCTGTGCTCCTGCCTCAGACCGGCTCTTACTGCTCTGCTGTGCCACACCACGTACAAAAGCTTTTTCTTCTTTAAAAGCTTGAAGAGGCAGAAATCCACCCCATCGAGTTTGTGTAAAAGGAATGTTTCCCTGCCCTGGAGAGGTGGCCTTGCCCAGCTGTTTACAAAGAGCCTGTGGTGGGAAAAACCTGCAGCTGCTGTTTCCTGGGGGAAAAGTCAAAATCCTGACATTTTCTGTTGAAGAGGAAGTCCAAGGTACATTTTTTTCATACATAGAAGGTATGACAGAATGAAAAGCACAGGCACAGTATCATTTAGGTTGGAAAGGATCTCCAAGATCATGCAGTCCAAATGCTTGGATGTAGCTTGTTGACATGATCCCTGTGAGTGTTTCTCTGGGTGTTTAGGTGAAATGTAATCCCTTAATCCCTCCTGGCTATGTGCAGGGTGCGAATGTTTGGCTCCAATACCACCTGCCCTGGCTGTCGGGTGGCATCTCCCATGGTGACCCTGGGCATGTGCCTTCTGCTCTAGAGCTGCTCCAGAGCCTGTGTAGGTCCGTGTGCTCCCCTGGGCTGCCCAGTGCATGCATCAGCTGCTCCTGGAAACCTGCAGCTGGAGCAGGAACTGGGGAGCAGAGACGTGATGACAGGGGAGCCTACAGAGCTCTACCAGCACCCTGCCAACAAACACAGAATCCTAGAATGGCTTGGGTTGGAAGGGGTCTTTAAGATCTCTTGATGCAACCCCTCTGTCATGGGCACTCTGCCAACACTGTGCCATGGCAGCCCCTTCCTCTTTCTGGAATGACTGGGAATTACTGGGGCTCTCATGGTTTTCCTCACTGACAATCAGATCCCTGCTGTGCCCTGATGCCTCTGCAAGCTCAGGTGCTGTGTCTGAGATTTTAGCAAAGGACAGCTGGAACAGAAACTTCTTGTGGTGAAGGTCATGGGGAAGATGGTTTATGTGACTGATCAAATGGTGCCTCCAGCATGGGGCACTTGTCTGGGAAAGGTGACTAAAGGTGACTCCTCGAGAGCTGCTGTGCAACCAAGAGATGGCACCAGGAAATACCTAAAATTCTTTCAGTATCTTTCTGCAATCAAGAAGTCAGGGATATGGAAATAGTTTGATAAAAAAAAATTATATATATATATGCACCAGGGGAGGTTCTGGTTGGATATCAGGGAAAATTCCTTCATGGAAAAAGTTGTCCACTCCTGGCACAACTGCCCAGGGAAGTGGTGGAAGCCCCATCCCTGGAGGGATTTAAAAGCCATGTGGGTGTGGCACTTGGGGACATGGGTTAGTGGTGGCCCGGGCAGTGCTGGGGGATGGTTGGACTCGATGATCGCAGAGGGCTTTTCCAACCCAAATGATTCAGTGATTCAATGAAAACAGAAGGAACCTTCTCCTCTCCAGCCACCAGACCTTGCTGGCTACCCAGCCTCTCCTCCTGTGGGCACCAACTGCTGCATGTTGTCAACTCACTTTCAAACCTCGTCATCCATTTTTCTTGGACAATTTTTTCCAGCAAAGGATGGATTTTATAAATCAATTACACCAAACTCATTTAAAAACAATAATGAAAAGTTGTTGATTTAAAGACACAAACTCACAGATGAATAAAACCAGTGGAAAGACTTTGGTTCCATTTCTAATCAAGGGCTGAACTCAACAAGAGGATTTCCAAGCCCTAAAGCCCAAAGATATCAGAAATGTTGCATTGTACAAACACAGAATGTCATTCACAGTAGGAGATTACACTCTTACATAAACCTGGCTTTGGGCACGAGGGTTGAGACGAGTTCAACTGCGGCCAGAAATGCCCCTGTGCTGCTCGGGTGATCCTCCTGCTTCCCTCTGCAAAACGTTCTTCTCGCTCCTACCAGACTTAGGTCCAAGTGATAGTCACTGATAGAGTGATGGAATGAGTTGGGTTGGGAGGGGCCTTAAAGCCCATCCGGTCCCACTCCCTGCCATGGGCAGGGACACCTTCCACCAGCCCAGGTTGCTCCAAGCTCTGTCCAACCTGGCCTTGGACACTTCCAGGGATCCAGGGGCAGCCAAAGCCTCTCTGGGCAGTGCTGCCTGTCCACGGCACGTGGGTGGGTGTGGGCAGAGCGTGGCATCGTGCCGTGTGCGGGGCATGTGCCCGCCCGGCCGGGCTGTCCCCCCACAGGGCTAAATGCTCCCATTGTGTGCCCGCAGCAGGACTTCAGCGGCACAAACCCCACGGGGAATGTTAAGCGGGTTAGGTGGCAGGGTGCTGGGGAAGGTGGTCACCCTCCAGGGATTAGGGGTCGGAACAATGGCCGTCCCTGTGACCAGCAGGGACACAAAGGGCCATTGTGCCCAGAGCACAAACTCCTGTTCATTCCCGCGGGGCTGACATGCCCACAGCCCTGCTCTCAGGCCAGCACAAAAGCTTCCTTGCTTCAGATTGTTTGTTTATGTAAATTATAATGGTGTGTTTAATTATGCAACGGGCAGAGCCTCGGCGACAAGGGAGGTGCTGATTGGGCTGGCAAGCCCTGGGCACAGCGGATGGTGTGGCCGCCGACCCGGCACGGGAGACGCGCCTGGACCACTGGAGCAGGGGAGCAGAGCCCGGGGCGAAGGGGTGAGGAGAGCACTCCCCACCCCGGGGCGCTGCAGTGGGGCCCCGGAGTGCTCGGCCCCAGTCGGTGGGCACGGCAGGGCGCTGCAGGACACGGCCCTCAGCATGACAGAAGAAGTGCCCGCAGCACCCACCATGCCGGCGTGCAACGGCAGCGCTGCCCCCGAGGACGGACCGCTCCAGGGCAGTGGCGTGACCGACCAAACACCGAAATCTGCCGGGATGGTCCCGCATGCAAATGTGGAAACCAGCCCTGATGCTCCACCTGCAAAGGAAGCTCTGGAGGAAAACAGAAATTCATTGGCAGAGGACACCACTCCGGGAGATTCTGCTGGAGAGAAGCCATGCCAAGGTACCGTACAGGGCTGCTTGTCTCTTGAGAGTTGGGAGAGAAAAGCTTCGTTTTTTCTAGAGCCTAATGAATAACGGGACATGTTGTGCACGTTAGTTAAAATTCCTAAACTACAGTAGCTGTAACTCGTAGTATTTCCAGGCACACATTTGAGGGACGAGTTTGTAACTAAAGAAATGAACAATTTCTAAATCTGCTCTGAAAATCTGACAATCTGCAGCCATTGAAACCTGATTGTCGTTCCTAATTGCTCCATGAGCCCATGTCTTCTGCTTTGTGTTTCCCAAAGAAAAGTGTGAGGAGAAGGAGGGGATGCTACAGCAGGGACCAGTGGATATCCAGGACACAGGGACCGATGGCCAGGGATCAGGGGAAGGTAATGCAAAACTCTGTCTGATGTGGGGTTTCCTTGACACATAGCAATGAGTGGCCTTCAAAGTCAGTGGATGCAGGTGGTTATTAATTTTTTTAATTGGGTCAGACCCTTCTGTTCCAGAGAGCAGTGACTCATTTCTCATGCACGGAGTTGCTGCACCTTAGAAACCACAGCTGGTATCTTCCCTCCTGAGGTTTTGCATACCTCCATAATGATGGGGTATCAAAGCACTGTGGGGTCTTAGACCAGGAGATCCCCAAAAGCTTTGTGAGGTTGGGAGACGCTCTATCTTCTGCTTCATGCTCAGAGGAGAACCTTGGGAGGCTGCCAGAGGCCTCAAAATGCAAACTCTTTTCCTGCCTGATTTACCAAGTGTTGAATCCCATTTCAGATAACCATGGGGTTATCTGCAGAAAATTGCTCTCCCAAAGGCTCCTCAGTTTCACTCTGCTCATTTCTGGGTGAAAATGGTAGAAGTCAGTGGGGCCAAGGCCGGACCCTCAGCTGTGTCCTGGGGTGAGCGGGGCTGCAGGGGGGTCACTGCCTGCCCTGGTGCTAAGTTAAAATGTACTGACTATATATATAGATGAACATATTTAATTACACTATGCAAACTGCAGCCACTCCTCCAAAATGAGAAGTATTTTATGGAGTGTTACTAGAGGAGGAGTATTTTATGGAGGGTTATTAAAGGAGGAACACCACTTTTCTCCAAGGGGGGCTCCAGGCATTATTCCTTTCTGTGTCTCCCACCAATGGGCTTCTGCCTGTCTCTTTGGCTTTGGCAGTGGTGGGACAAGGGCACTCGGCCAGGGGCTGCTAGAGATGCTCTCCCTTGAGCTTTGACGGTGGCTCTAGAAGAGGAACAGGCTGTGCCCTGCAAATGGAAACTGCTTTCATTAGGAAAAGGAAAAAACCTGAATATTTTTCATGGGCAAATTAATATTTCATAGCAACTGCCTAGGCTGCGAGGAGGTGAATCATGGTGGAGGCTATCCCACTTAGAGCTGACATCCATATTCCAGCTGTGCTGCTTTAGGAGTGCACAATAAAATCTATTAAAGGATCTCGCACGGCTCCCCCCCCTCTGCCCCTCAACCACAAGCACTTTATCTTGAAATTGCAGGCAGCTTTTTAGTACCCAACCAATTTAGTCTAATTAATACTCTGGACCCCACAGGCAAAACGTTGAATAGACCATTTGTTGCGACACTAAAGCATCATTACCCACGGAGACGTGCCAAACAGGACAAATGGGAGATGGCCATCGCAGCCGGGGCAGCCACTGCTGGGGGGGGGACACGTCCCAGGGGGCACAGCTGGGCATTGCGTGCAGAATGGCTCCCTTCCCCTTCCCTTCTCCTCTCCCTTCCCTTTTCCTTCCCCTTCCCTTTCCCTTCCCTTTCCCTTTCCTTCCCTTTCCCTTTCCTTCCCTTTCCCTTTCCTTCCCTTTCCCTTTCCTTCCCCTTCCCCTTCTCCCTTCCCTTCCCCTCCCCTTGGTGGGAATGGGAGTAGAACAGAGAGAGGCATTAAGAAAGGGGGCCAGCCTGGCGGTGCAGGGCTCCCCTCACTCCCTGGGGCATAGGGGCTTTGGGGTCACCCCCAGAACCCACCCAGGGGGTGCCGACCCCTCCTCACCTGCCCCCTCCGTGTCCCGTAGGGCCGGGCGGCACAGAGGGGCTGTCGCTGGGCACCGGGGAGCCACCAGTGCCAACAGCCAGTCCCAGCGAGGAGGCAGAGGAGAGCCTGGCAGCCAGGGCTGATCCCAGAGGGGACGTGGCCGAGGAGGAGGAGGAGGAGGATGTGGAGGAGGAGGACACTGAAGAGGATGAAGTTCAGGTGATTGAAATCAAGAAGGAGGACGGCGAGGCGTCCCACCTGCAGCAGCAGGACAGCTGCAAGGAGCCATCAGCCCTAGCCAGTCCCAGCTGCAACTCCCCACTGGAGAAACCCGGGGAGCAGTCCAGCCTGGGCAAAAAGAACGACATCTCCAGACACAGCTATTCCAGATACAACACAATCTCCTACCGGAGGATCCGGAAAGGAAACACCAAACAGCGGATCGATGAGTTTGAATCCATGATGCACTTATGAACTGAGGGGGAATTGCCTAATGTGCCAAGCCTTTGCTCTGGGTTTGGGTTTATTTTGTTCCCCCAAGACATGTCTCTTCACACAACATGAGGTCACTGCTTTTCTCCTTTTTGTACGTGATTTATAATACACTGTGAAAATTTAACATCTTGGCTTTGACAGGGGCAGAGGTGTCCATAGTGCAGGAAAATAAATAATCAGTTTGCTAAATACAAATCCATTTGATTTTAAGGTTATCCTCTTATTTTCTCTTCAACTTTATAACCATGTTCAGACCCCAGGACGGCCCGAACTGGCCGGGGCTCCTCTGGCTGCCAACGCGCACGTGGCCTGTGCCGTCAGCCACGCCGTGATGAGCTGGCAGTGGGAGGCACTGGCCAGGGCTGGGGAACAGTAAGAGACAGCTCTTGGCAATTCCCCTGCTCTGGTTTGCTGTGTGTCCGTGCTGGTACCTGACAGGACCCCGACAGCCACTGTCCGTGCCCACCTCATGCTGCAGGGATGGACTGGCAGATGCCGGTGTGGGAACTGAAGATGAGAAGGCACCGAGGACCCTGTGCCCTCCCTGCTGCCCCTCACTCCTCCCATGGTGTGACAGCCAGCACCAGGTAGGTCTGGCACACACGGGGTCAGAGGTGTCAGTATGATGTGGTGTTGCCCGCCTGTCCACGCCGTGGGCACTGCCAGGCTCACCAGTGTCGCCGTCCAGCCTGTCCTGGGCAGACAGTGACTCTGCAGTGCAGTCAGACCAGACTGGGCTCCTCTTCCCCCCCAGCCCTCCTCATTGTGGCAGCCCCCAGCCCTGGGCTGAGGACCCTCACCCAGCCCAGGGGCAGCTGCAGGCAATGCCAGCCCTGGCAGCCTGGGGTGGTGGGGGTTGTACTGGTGACCAGTGCCATCTCCAGCACACAGCTGGGGTCTGGACCAGCCCCGAGGGCAGCAGCTCACCCAGCACATCCCTGTGTGTGCCTCGATGTGCCCCTGGCAAACCTGGCCACTACCAGGAACCTCTGTTTTCCCAGTGCCACCAGGTCAGACTCTCCTTTGTCTCTTCTTGACTAAGTTTAGATGTAAAATTAAAGATTGTTTTGTCAAAGCCAGGTAAGTTTTAATCATAATTTTTGTCTCATCTGAACACAACCCTTCTCTGTTTTGAAAGATCTTTGTGTAACCACCATATAGTTGTTGCAATCTTTTTTTAAAACTGTTTTTCAGTCAGATTTGTCTGGAGTTGGGACTTAGCTTTGCAATTGCCATCCCAGAAAGCATCTGGGAAAGCCGAGAACAACTGGCAAGGGAGAGGAGGTAAGGACAGAGTTATACAGAGGCCTCCTGCAGCCATAAGTGCCTTTTTAAGGATTAGCTTTACATCTCCAGCAGCACTGAATATCGTTTTGACTCTTCTTGTTCTACATAAAGGCAATTATTTATTGGCAACATGAAAATAATACACGGCAATTCTGCATTGTGCCAGCAGACACAGCCCTCATTGTGCCATTCACACTTGTTTATTTGCTCCTTGGCCTGGGGAAGTTCTGAGCTTTGCTTGTACCAACTTACACTGTGGGTCTGTTCCCACTGACAGCTGCCCTGGGCTGCTCTGGGGGTGACACATCCCTCTTAAAGACGTGGTCATGGTAATTCCAACCAGGGCCAGGCTGGACGGGGCTGGAAGCAACCTGGTCTAGTGGAAGGTGTCCCTGCCCATGGCAGGGGATGAAACAAGATGAGCTTTCAACCCAAACCATTATGTGATTCTATCAGTCTTTGTGACCATTCCCAGAACTTTCAGGGGGAAAGGCTCCCTGAGACTTTCAATGACCTTGGACTCACTTTTTACCTTCCTTGCAAAGCAGCACTTGCTCAGCTGAGAGCTGCAATGCCCTCTCCTGCTTTCCTGAGTAACTGGAAAAATAAAAGTGCTGGGATGCTCTAGGGGCCTGAGGGCCTTTCCCACAAGCAGCCCCCCTTGCCAGACCCTCTGGATGGGTGGATGTGGTGTGGACAGCAAGGGATTCACAGGTAATGACGAGGCAGAGGTGGGTTGCTTGCCCTGTGGCCATCACGGTGGTCAGTGGGTTGGATGGGTGCACAGAGCAGCCAGGCAGGCAGCTGCCTGTATGGCATGTGAGGTGAAGAGACACCTGGAGATCTGGAAACTTGTCCCTTGGAGCAGAGGCACTTTGAGGCTGATTAGGATATGGCAGTCACAGGCCCAGTTTAGCCAGAAAATCCTTTCTCTCTGTTTCCAAGTGTGGGCTGATGGCAGGTGGGAGCTGGAGCCTTACGGAGGGTGTTGATGCCAGATGCCACAAGCTGCAGCAGCTGTGGGTGCAGCAGCCAGCTAGACTACTGCCCTCCCCTGCACTGAACTGGGATCCACCACGGCCAAAAATCGGGGGAATTGGCACTTTGAGGGTTCTTTCTGGGGTGAGGCTTCGTGGTTCAGCCTGGCAGTAACTCAGGCAGGAGTCCCTAGAGAGGGTTCGTGTCAGTCAGTTAACTCACTGCGCTCATAGGAAGCAGCTTCACCTATTATCATTTATTCCCTCTTTTTAAACCTTTTTTTTTTTTTTTGAGTATACCAAATGGGGCCTCCCACTGTGACCCCTTTGATTCAAGGCATTCAGTGATGGAAGCACAGCACAAGGTGCCGTGTCCCTCCCCACCACAGCTCCAGAGGCATTTGCTCTCCTCTGTGCCTGTTTCCCATTGCTGACACAAGGGACATCAGGGGCTTCCACCCCCATCCCAAGCAGTGGTTCTTCCAGCTGTGGTGCCCTCCTCCCTGACCCCACTGCTCACACAGCTGCACAGCCCAGGCTCCGATGCCCCGAGGCGCGATGCACACCCCGGTGTGTCAGTGGGGGCGGCGGGAGCAGCTCGTGGGGAGCAGCGGGACCGTCACCCATCGCCACGGCTGCCGAGCCTGCCGGAAAAATGCTCTTGTTTCTGGAAGACTGGGCTGACTGGTGCCATCGGAACATTCCCAGCGCTGAGCAACAGCAGGGCCCCAGCTCACCGCCAGCAGCCCCCAGGCACCCTGCAGTCCTTGAGCAAAGATCCAACGTGGAAGTGAGCATTTACACAAGCGGGGCACGGCACGCGAGTGACAGGGCTGGCGATGGGATGTGACTGTGACATACGACCGCCTGGTGCCTGCTCAGTGACAAGTGATTGAATGTCAGCAAACAGAATCCGATGAAATTCATGCTCCTGATACGAGCTGACTGCCCAAACATCGTCTGTGTCATTTTTCTGATGGTGACTGCGGGCTAGCTGCGCTGAAGGAGGGAGAGAAAATCGGGAAGACAGTTGCAATAGGAGTCAACTGGGAAAATCTGTTGGGCCAGTCAATATTTTGGCAGACTGAGCCTGTCAGATGCTGTCAGCGCTGATCCGCCACATCAGAGGCAACAATATGCCACGGCCTTCTGAAGAACCAAAGGAGAGGTAGGGGGCGTGTGAGGTGGCGAAGCAGAGGCTCGGCCACGGTCACCAGTGCTGTGAGCAGTCAGTGTGAAGCTCAGCCCTGGGTACCCTGAGGGCTCATGCTGGAGCAGCCCCTCACCTCAGCACAGGGCAGTGGGGCAGAAGTGCTGCCTCCCCCCATGACCCTGCAGCAGTACAGGGAACAGCCTCCCACAGAGGGAATTCCCAATGGAAACAGGGGGAGAAACCCTGACTGGGATGCAGTGGTGTTACACCCCGCAGTTTGGTGTGCAGGTCCTGGCTGTGCTGGGCAGCTTGGGCTGAGGGAATTGGCAGTGCTCTTGGGGAGCCCCCAAAAAGCCATGGGTGCTTGGGGACATGGCTGGGGTGCTGCAGCCCCAGCGTGGGACAGTCTGGCTGCCCTGGCATGAGGAGCTCCCTGGCTGGCCACTGCTGTGTGCCACTGGCAAGAAGCAAGATAAACCTTTGGATCCCCCCTCCAGCAGCTCCTCTCCCTGCCAAGCAGAGCCAGGCACACGTGCCCTCACTGTCCCGATGGCATGGGCAGGGCCTGCTCCAAGCCTGTCACACAGCCCCCGGGTAACCCCATCGAGCCACGTTCGCCTCCCACTATTAAAAGTGGCTTTATCAATACACCATCGATTCCTCACAGAGCTCTGGTCCTCATCTGTCACACAGTGGGTCCCCCAGGATGGGAGCCTGTGGCCAGATCCAGTGTGGGCACTGATGGATTTATCTGATGTGTTGGTCAATAAACTTCCATTTTCTGTGGAGGAATAAGCAGCCCCTGCTTTGCTGCTGACGGACTTACAGGGCCCTGGAAGTATTTCTGCAGCTTACGCTGCTGTCAGGGGGAACTGAGGGATGTTTGCTTACAGTAGGATAGGGACTTCAAAAAATATTTCCATTTAATAATACAGAAAGTGAGTTTTTGCCAAAGTCTCCACGGTGAGGGAAAAGCAGGCCGATCTGTTCAGGCACTGTCAAACCAGCTGCGCTGCTCTCAGTGTTCTGATCCCTCAACACGCTGGTATCAAATCACGGATTCCAACTGTCATCTGGAAATGCACTTCCCATTTGGTAGCTGTCCCAGCCACGCCGACGTCCTGGCTGAGCTCACAGCTGAAACCACGGCGGTCCTGGTGCAACTGGGCTCCCTTCAGTCCGCGTGGTAACTGCCAAACTGCCACTTCTGATAAGGGCTTGTGGAGTCACAGCCCTTCACCCTCAGGGCTTTGTAAGAGGGATCCACTTCCAAGCAAGACAGCTGTGGGAGGTGCTGGTGCTCGGAGATGATATGGTCGCTCTGCAGGGGAGAGAGAGAAGGCTTAGGGAGGCTCAGGCTCCAGTGCCCCGCAGCAGCAGCTCAATTTTCTTACCAAGAAAGCTTGGTTTACAGAAGCACAGAATCAATTAAATTATCAAGTCCAACCTATGGTGAGCCCTTTTTTGACATGTCCCTAATACGTGAGATCTCTGCTGACTTCCAGAGACTTTGGGGTGGGACCCAATCCTGCACGTGTTGCTGAGCCAGGATCACACCACACCTGCTGTGCTTTCTGGCTTCTCCTTCACTGGGAATGGAGAGATCAGCTCTCTTGCTGTCAGCATGCCAAAGGGAATCACTCGGATGGCATTTGCTACATGGGAGCAGGAGATGGATTTTTGTATTGTGGACTTTGTTGGCTGATGAACTCAGAGCACAGTTACTGTACTGAAAGAGATGTCAGGTAATTCAAACGCTGGGGTAGTACATTGGACTGTGAAAGAATTAAGAGTCTGAGTGATCTCCATCCTTTTGTTCTTCACGACTTGGATTTACCTACATAAGCCCCATGGCCAGCCAGGTGATGCTGCAGGTGCTGCCACAGGTAAGGGACACTGTCACTGCCTTGCACTGCAGTGATTCTCAGAATCAGCTCATTAACACTGAGATGAAACACTCCTGACATTACATGCAGAGTGGGGTCTGGGCAGAAGCTGGATCTTTGTGCACTGACTGCACTTCACATCTCTAAACAACACAATGACTGATGTCAGGAGAGGGTAAAGCACCAGGACTCCTTCAGCCAGCAGCTGCTGAGCTCCCCTCGGACTCCTATTGCTCCTTTCCCAGTAAAATGGGACCACCAAATCCATCTCACCCACAGTTCAAGGTGAACTCAGACTGGAACAGGAGACAAGTCCTGTCTGTGCCCCACACAGCTCCCTGGACACATTTTTAACAAAGTGAAATATTTTTCACAGAGTGAAATGACAATTTCATGATTTTCAGTAAGTGGATGACAATTTTCCTGTATTTTTCCTCAAACACCCAAGGTGAGCCTGTGACATTCTGGCTTTGAACACAGGAACTTGTCAATACTTTGTGTAACTCATCTAGTTTTTCTTTCTTAAATGAAGAGTGTTTCTTTCTTAACTCTAAACTATGCCATTTCAGAGCATTTCACACAACTCCTGACAGAGATAGAGCTGTAACTCTTTGTGCAGTGCAGGCAATTAACATAAGTATCCATTCTTTTCCGTTCCATAGATGCTTTCTTTAAAAACCACTGTGAGCTGAGAGCCAATCAATACTGAGTCATCTCCCTGTAAGTGCTATCGACAGTTTCCATGTAAAAGCAGGATGTTTTGTTACTGCTGTGGAGGCAGTGCCAGCGTCCCCCCAGCCTGGCACACGGGCTGGGGGTGCTCATCCTTTGGACTGGCACAGCCCCAAGGCAGAGAGGCCCAAGGAATGGCAGGGGTGCCAGGGACCAGCTCAGGTGCCCCCATGCTGGGCTGTCACTGCCCGTCAGCGCGTGCCCGGCTCAGTGACCCGTCCCAGGACAGTGTGTCACTCACCAGCCCTGGCCGGACCGTGGCCAGGGACCTGTGGAGCCAGGCCAGGCTGCGGCTCCTGCCCTGGCAGCGGCGCAGCCCCAGGGCCCCCAGGACGCCCGAGGGGGCGAGGCACAGCTCCCCGTGCTGGATCAGCCGCAGCCACGTGTAGTTGAACTTCTGGTTCTGTGGGGAGAGATTGAAAGGGACCCCAAAGCTCATTTCATTCCACCCACTCTTCCAGGGCAAGGACACCTTCCACCAGCCCAGGTTGCTCCAAGCCCCATTCAACCTGGCCTTGGACACTTCCAGGGATCCAGGGATAGTCACAACTTCTCTGGGCAATCTGTGCCAGGGCTCATGGATTTATCACTTTCCTGTTCCAGCTGAATTTGCTGGCTCGGGGGTTGTTCATGGCTACAGGCTGTGCCAACAGGCAATTCCTGCCCCTCGTTGCTCCCAGGCATAGCCTGGCCATGTTCCCAGGTGGGAAGGGCTGTGTCACCTCCCGGGGAGGGAGCAGGTCACCACAGGAGGCACAGGAACTCAAGCAGTGTGACATAGTCCTGTGCAGGGTGTCCTTACCGTGTTGTTCACATCACACTCCTCAAAAGCCAGAGTGGTGCCTTCCACAGCGACACATCCTGCCAGGGCCACGTTAACAAGCTGGAAAATAGCAAAAAATGCAGATGTAGACATAAATTCCCAAGGAAGGGGACAGGGTGTTACACTGCACTTAACCTGCTGGATTCACAGGACTCTCATTAATAACTGCCCATGTCACTATGCAGTGTCCAAGGCCAGGCTGGACCGAGCTTGGAGCAACCTGGTCTAGCTGAAGGTGTCCCTGCCCACGGCAAGGGGTGGGAATGAGATGAGCTTTAATGTCCCTTCCCACCCAAACCAGTCTGGGATTCCGTGGTGTAGAAAGGGAGCCTGACCCTGTTCTGCTCACCAGCTGCCCAGCAAGGGGCTTGTGGAGGCAGGACTGAATCCAGAACGGCCTTTAAGGTGTTTTCCGCCCCCTGCCCTCCTCCGAGGTACATGTTCCGAGCGCAGAACGGTGCCGATGCCCCGGCCCGCCCGCAGCGCCGGGAGCGCGGGCGGTGCTGCGCTCTGCTGGCGGCGGAGCTGCGCGACAGACCCCGCGCCCGAGCGGGCAGGGACGGACGGACGGACGGACGGAGGGATCCCCCGGGATGTGCGGGATCTCCCGGCACGGAGGCGCATCCCGCCCCCGGGAAGATCCTGTCCCGCGGGCACATCCTTCCCCGGGGACTCATCCTGCCTGGGGCATAAGCCGCCTCGGGGGCACAACCTGCCCCGCGGGCACATCCTGCAGGGCAGGCACATCCCGGCCGGGAGCACATCCCGCCCCGGGGCACGTTCTGCCGGAGGCTCATCCTGCCCAGAGGCACATCCTGTCCCAGCACCGCCTCGAGGGCAGCGCCACTGCTCAAACACCAAACCGGTTCTCCAGCGGGAAATTCCCCCTTGTACCTGTGACCTGTTTCTTTATAAAAACACAGTGGAATCCAGCCCTCTGTGCTGTATCAAATATCCAAAACACTCCCAAAGGCCAGGGAAGCCGTGCAGCAGCCAAGATGCTGCCACAGGCCCAGCCAGCCCCTGAGAGCCTGTGTGAAGCAAGGACAGGTCCTTGGGTACATACCAGCCCGCTGGCTTTAACCAGGGGAGCTTCCAGGTCTGGGTAGACGTTCTCCAGGTACCATTTGAAACTTTTGCACTGGAGCTTCTTTCGCAGCTGGATTTGTTGAGTCAGGTCTCCAACATCCACGTTCTTCAAGACCAAGTGGTAAGCGTGGCCGTAGAAGAGCTCCTTGTACTCGTCCAGCCAGACCTCTGCCACACGGGCCAGGTTCCTCTCCACTGTTCTCACCCGGTCTTTCGGGAAGGAATAAGGATTGTCATTCCTGAAAATGTGCCCAACTCTGGAGCAGGGAACAATCTCGATCTCTCCTCCGCACATCCAGACCTGAGAAACAGAGGTCACTGGCAGAAACACGTGCAGATGATGGGTGCTGGCTTTGTGCAAGCCAGGAGAGAAGCAGAAAGCTAAGTCAGGTGCCAGGGGAGATGGAGTCTCCAGCACGGAGCTGCCCCTGGGGAGCCCCTGCCTGAGCCTCTCCCCCACCCAGGCTGGAAGGGGTGCAGGCGTGTGACAGTGACCTACCTTGAATGAAATCTCCATATTTTCCCCTCCCCAGACATCCAGTCCTGGGTCGTACATTCCCAGCTCAAAAAAATACTTCTTATCAATGGAGAACAGGCCACCTGCCATGACGGGGCACCTGGGAACAGAGAGGCACACGATGCGTCAGTGACAGAGCTGGTGTTTGGGTGGCTTTACCCAGCCTGAAACTGCAGCGGGGCAGGAAAAAGGCAGTGGAATGTTCTCCCAGCCCTGGGAGCATCACTGACACGCCAGCAGTGCTGTGAGTGGGGGGAAAGGCTTCCTGGGCTTTGCCCGTGCCTGGTGGGACTGCCCACAGCGTATCTGTGCCTCTGCTGTCCTGGCAAGCAAAGGAACAACACTTGGCTTCAAGGACCAATGTTTGGCCTCAAAGGAACAACGTTTGGCCTCAAAAGAACCTTTGTTGCTAAATTATTACCAAAGGAACAGGCTCTCACATTTGCGTTTTTTACCTTATTATATCAGTCTCCTTGATTTTATTTGTCTCGATGACCTCTTGTGGAATCTGCCTCCATCCAAAATTCATTGGCCAAGTAAAAATCCCACGCTGGAAGTTGTCCACGGTCATGTAACTGAACGGAGAAAAGATCAGGATGACTAATTCTGAGTCACATTCCTGATTGAAATGTCACCCTTAATGAGTGAAGATGAATGTATGTACGCAATTAAACCAGGATTTTAACAAATTTCATCAGGAATCCTCTTCATGTACTGAAAGTCATGAAAAAGGGAAAAGGTGTGTGTGATAATCACAGGGGCCATGTTCACGGCTAATGTTAATTTCTGGTACACAGCAACGTTCCATGTCCCCTGTGGAAAGCTGCTGGAGGCCAGTTAGGAGGTCTGGACTCAAGTCTGCCTGTAGTGAACACAGTGGTGGTCCCAGTAAGGGATTTTACTCAAGCTTCCAGCATGGATCTGGGGATTCCCAGGGATGCCCCACCTCATGTCCTTGTCACTGATGACCTCGATGACGGGGCAGGCGACCTTGGTGCGGCGCAGTCGGACCCTCTCCAGCAGCGGCTCCAGCCAGCCCACGTTGCACTCCACGTGCGAGTCCAGGAATGTCAGGACGGCGCCTGTGCAGAGGCCGGGGCAGCATCAGGCCTCGGGCACCCTGACCCCAGCCCGTGCTGACCAACCTCCCCGGGCACCCTGCAGGCTCAGGGTGCTGCCAACAGTGCCATGGCCCCCCTTGGCTCCCCAGAACCCCCCAGCCACAGCCCAGAGCATGCTTTCACATGGCAGGTTCCAGCAGAAAGGGCCATTTTGGTGCTGACACGGCCTGGCCAGGGCAGGTGGTGGATCTGGGGCGGCATGGCTGGAAATCCTGATGAAAGGACACCCGTAGTGCCTTGGGAACGACTAACACCCAGTGCTGGAGACGCCTCCCCTGCACCTCTGGGGGGTCCCAAGCAGCTGGAACGTGGCTCTTGTCCTACCTTTGGCGATCTCTGCTCCCGCCAGCCTGGCCCGTATCAGACCGTGCCTCTCCTTGAGACGCAGGATCTTCACCTTTGGGAACCGTGCCATGTACGTGTCCAGCTGCTCCTTCAGGTACTCTGCAGAGGAGGAGAAGGAGAGGCTGATTTACCCATTTCCACCCACTTGCAGGGTGAAAAGCAGCAGGCAGGTTTTCCCTGAAGTATCTCCAGACACACCGGGATCCTCAGCACTGGGATGTGAACATCTGGGCACAGCCGCAGGGCTTCTGGTGCACAGTGTTGTGGTCCCAGCCTGCTCTCCAGGGAAACAGCCAGTTGCTTCAGTGTCAGTGGTTTAGGCTGAAGTGAAGAGCCTAAAAATCTCTGTGGGACATTTCTTGTGTACCCCAGTACTCAGTGACGGGTGTGCTGCTTTGTGGTCTCACTTGGGCAGTTCACAATCCAAACCCAGCTGTTCAAAGACTCCAAAATTAGGGGGTTTTAGTTCATGCACTATAATTGCAATTAAAACCTGGTTGTAATTTTGTTTCCCTTTGCCTCAAAACCTATTTTTTTTGTGCTCTACAAACTACTTGACATTAAGCACCACACCTAAAGATCCAGGGTTTAAACTGCACAAAGGTTTGCTGTGCCTCATCTCTATTTTTCAGGTGCTTTTGCCATGGCTTCCCATGGCTGTGGAGGCAGCTCGTGGCAAAGTCTCAGGAAAAAGAGGGTGTGAGGAAGGTGGGAGTGCCAGGCAGCCCTGGTCAGGGGCACAGGATCCGAAGGCTCTGCCACAGGGCTGCAGCTGCTCCAAGCACTCGGTCTGGACACAGACCTCCCTCACCCATGGGCTCCCTTGGTGTTCCCTGGTTTTCTTCAGGAGAATTGTTTGCATTCCAAAAGCCAGTTGGAAAGCTTTGAAAGGCTCTAAGGCTGAAGGATTTGTGACAGGTTTGCTGTGGGCCACTGCTGCTGCTCCCGGGGTTCCAGCAGTGCCGAGCACTCCCCAGGTTTTGGGTGCAAACCCCATGTTTCAGATGTTCCCTGGCTAACAAGCACAGACAAAGGGAAGCTTTGGGGAGAAAGTAAAGAGAAAACTTGAAAAGATGCTTTTGAGGGGAAATAGTAGGAATGTGTTATGATGATTATATTAAAAATCAGCAAACTGAATCTTTTTCCTCTGTGTTGCCTTTTGTTGCATTGATGGCTTTCTGTGTGCATGGCATGAGCTCTGAAGTCCATCTGAGACAGCATTTCCCCTGAAGAATCAGCAGTGGGGAAATTACACCATTCCTAAATTTTTAAGGGCTGAAGTCAGCAGAGAGCTGAGCCATCACCACGCAGAGGTTTGGTATCACCTGAAATGCCGGTAAAAGGCACTGGCACAGCAGATCCCGGCTCACCACCACTCCCACTGCAGCTCCCTGTCCTCTGAGGAACTGGGCAGTGTGTCCCCTGCACTGGGAACACAGGGGCTCGTCTGGGAGCTGCACAGAGAGGGGCACACAAGCCCTTGAGCCAGGGACTCAGAAGATGGGTGGGCTGGGCAGGACTCAGCTCCCTGGTGCCCCTGGAGCCTGGTGCCTCCAGCAGCCTCTGCCTTGATTCCCTACAGCCACCCCCAGTGCCCACCTGGCCTCTGATCCCCCTCAGCCCCCAGCACAGGCTGCACTTCAATACAGCCTGAGGAGAAAATGTGATTTCTCTCTCCTATTCAGAATTGAATTACAGAGAACAAATTGCATTTTGCCCTGAAGTTATATTAGTTTCATAAAGGCAGAAGCTTCACCTACCCTTAGTGCTGAAGTCATCCACCAAAATGACTTCCTCAATCAGGTGTGGAGGAGACCTGCTGAGGACACTGTGCACGGAGCGGAGCAGGGTGGACCACACTTCATCCACGAAGCACATGATGATGGTGGTGGTCGGGAGGTCGTCGTGGACACGCTGCTCGGAGCACCTGCAACGGCAGCACGGGCTCACAGGCCACACTCCTGAAAATATCCAGGCTCAGTGTTTTCTGGGAAAATGCACGGGGAGCGGGGGAAGCCAAATGTGGAATACAGAGGCAAAGCTCTGCAGTGCTGGGAGGGGGAACAGAGGGGTGAGGGGGGAACCCTTCCCACAGCCCCAGTGCCCCTCTCGTGGGCAGCCCAAGAGGACGGGATGTGCTCACTCGTTCCTGACTGGGACCTATTCTGAAGAAAATTCAGAGGTACTTCAGGGCTTCACAGAAGTGCTCTGGGTAAATGAAAATCACCCCAGAATTACTCTATCACAAGCCTTCTCCTGCTCTCTTGGAGCCCTGTTAGGCACTGGAAGGGACTCAAAGGTCTCCCTGGAGCCTTCTCTTCCCTAACTCTCTCAGCCCCAGGACTACTGATCCAGGCTCTGCAGGAGTGCTCCCCACAACCCTCCTGCCCATCCCACTCCTCCTCAGGGCCTCTCCCTACAGCCCTCCTGCAGGGACACAGTGCCTGGTGAGCACCAGTGTCACCAGTAAAGGAACAAGCACTGTGCATGGAGAGGCAGGTTGGAGACTGGGACATGACATGTTTCCTGTTGGCCAGATTTTGGTGGTCTAGTCCAGTACTCCAGCAAGAATCACAAGAGGATCTGGAGTCTAAACTGGGAGAGACTGGAATACACCAGCAAAAAAGTAATGTGTTGTTTGATTCCCAAGAGCTGCCAACCTCCACTGCCATGAGCTGGCCCTCACAACGCAGTATGTGCCCATGCCACCGGGCTGGGGGCAGAGCCTGCACAGGTTCCTGGTGCAGCAGCACACATGCCCAGGGACGTGCCCTGTTTGGCCAAGGTGTTCCCCGTGACGGCAAAGCGTCTGCTCCTGGGCAGGTGTGTCACTCCCCAGAGCTGCTTCCTGCTCCACAGCTCCAAGGCTTTGCTGTCCAGACCAATCCCAGTGCTGGCTTTGTTGCCACAGCTCTGGTCCTGTGCACAGGTGGTATGAGGAAGTAGCCCTAGCTGTCTCCCTCCTTCCCTGCTCCTTCCTGTGCAGGGTCTCACCTCAGCAAGCACCATCAGCACCGCGGGAATGTCTGCACTGTCCTGCGGGATGGGGACAATCACGGCACAGTTCCCACCCCACTGTATCCATGGCCTGTGAGCACAGGAAGAGGGACACGGGAGGGTCTCTGCACAAGGCAGGTCTCCTGCGTGCCCAGGGGCTGAGAGACATCTGTGGCAGGAAAGGCTTAATGTGAGAGATGAGCTGCCCACTCACCTGAGCCGGCACCTTCCCCGGCCCTCCCTGCAGCTGCCACAGAACGGCTTAGGCTGGAAAAGACCTTTAAGATCATCAAGTCCCAGCATCAACCCCACACTGCCAAGCCCACCTTGCACGGCAGCTCAGGATGGAGCCCCCCCAGCCCCTTGCCCTTCCATCAGTGAGGTGCTGCCCATGCCTCGTCCTGCTCTTCTCTATTGGCACTATGGGAGGGAGTGACTTTTTTGAAGTGCAATCCTGACATCTGCAGAATCAACTATTACATTTCACAGGGACAGCTGTAACTGTGTGGCAGTTTTCCAAACCCGTGTCCCTTCCCACATATACCCACCCCACAGATGGAGCCCCCTGTATCGCTCTGCTGCTGCATGCCTGCTGGATTGCACAGCTCTCAGCATGTGGCTTTATCTCCTGCAGGGGCTTGTGGAGCCACAGCAGGACCCCCGGGCACGGGGGCCCTTGGGGTGCCTCTGCCTCAAGGGAAGGGCTGAGACAGTCTGCAGGTGTGAGAGCACCTCCAGGCAGGGTGGCTCCTGCTGCCCAGACAAAGCTGCGGGGTGCAGGGTCCAGGAATCAGTGCAAAAATACTGAAACCAGTGGTGCTTTGAGCTGCACCTGACATAGCAGGTACAGTGCTGTAAGGCACAGAGAGGCCTGAGCCCCATCACCTGCCCTGCATGTCCTGGTTCTTTGGGTAGCAGGGTTCAGTTGGTTACAACCTGCAAAGTTTACTCAGTTTTACATTTAACAACAAAGTGCTCTGACTTGGACAGGCGAGAGATGTCTGACAGGTAGCACGGCTGAAGCAGAGGGCTTGGTGCCCCCAGCAGCCCTCCCCAGAGCCAGTAAGCCCCTTCCTAGGGGGCAAGGAAGGGATTTGTGCAAGAGGAGCGGATCTTACCCGGCAGGCCTGGTGTCTGCGATGGCTCTGTCCACGGGGATCAGATCGCTGAGGTAGACATTAAAGTTTCCTTCTTTCCATCTACTTTTTGCTTCTTCTTGTTTATCGTCAGGGACTGCAACGGCGTGTCCAAACTGGCCGGGAGCTCGGGGGTCTCTCGGGGCAAGCGTTGCATCCACGGACAGGACCCTGTGCATCCCCGGGCTGCCACCCGCCTGCTCCTGCCTGTCCTGGCCAGCGCCAACCATCCCGAGAGCTGCTCCCGCCTGCTCCTGCCTGTCCTGGCCCGTGCCAGCCGTTCTGAGAGCTGCTCCCGCCTGCTCCTGCCCATCCTGTCCAGTGCCAGCCGCCCCGGGAGCCGCTCCTGGCGTCGCACCCAGCTCCCGGCTCCGGTCACCCCGCGCGGTGGCCCCGACAGCGGCAGTGGCAGCGTGGGCACCATCACTGTTCTCGCTAGAAAGTTGTTTGTGCTTTTCGTGTCTCGCTGTGGCGTTCCCCGCAGAGTGGGGTCCACGGGGCGGGACTGCAGGGCTGGCGGGGTTCTTCCCCTCTTTGCTAATGAGGATGAAGCGAGTTCTGGATGAAGTTTCCTTCTGTCCCGTGTTTGTTTCCTCTGGTCCAGGCTGGGCGCCCGCTCCCGGTGCCCGGGCTGCCAGGCCGGTCTGTCCCGCCGTGCCGGGGGGACGCCGCTCGCTCCCGTTGGCGGCGTGTCCGAGTGTGCCCGTTCCCCCGAGCCCGGCTGGCAGCGGGGACTCGCTGTGCGGGGGACCCGGGGGCCGGCGGGGAGGCGGCGATGCCCCCCGCACCTCGGCCCCGAGCCCGGCGGGCGCTGGTCCCGGTCCCCCCGCTGCCTTCGCCGGCGCCCCGGGCGCTGCCGGTGCCCCCCCGGCGGCCCTGCCCGCGGGCGGGGGGCTCGGGGGCGGCTGGACCGTGTCCGGCGGTGCCTCGGGGCCGCGCCGGGGCCGCGCCCGCCCCTGCCCCGGCTTCTGCCCCGGCCCCTGCCCCGGTCCCTGCCCCGGCTTCTGCCCCGGTCCCTGCCCCGGCTTCAGCCCCGGCCCCTGCCCCGGCGTCTGCCCCGGCCCCTGCCCCGGGCTCTGCCCCGGTCCCAGCCCGCGCCCCGCCCC
>JAWWLV010000183.1:531988-542681 GCA_035041135.1 Platyrinchus mystaceus
GCCCCGGCTTCTGCCCCGGCCCCTGCCCCGGCTTCTGCCCCGGCCCCTGCCCCGGTCTCTGCCCCGGTCCCTGCCCGCGCCCCGCCGCCTCCCGCAGCAGCCGCCCGCCCGCCTCGCCGAGGGAGAGGCGGAGCGCGGCCATGTCGAGCAGCACCCAGGCGACCGAGGCGGCGAACACCAAGGCCAAGGCCCGCCCGCTGCCGCGGAACAGCCGCCGCAGCCCGCTCATCCCCGGGCGGGCGCCGGAGCCGCCGGGCCAGCGGAGCGGGAGGCGGGACGGGCGCGGCGATGGGGATGGGGATGGGGATGGGGCCGAGCCGGGGCTGCCCCCGCCCCACCCGCGCCGGGACCCGCCCGCGTGTAACCCGAGCCCGGGGACCGCCCGGCCCCGGCCCGCACCCCCTGCCCGAGCGGGGCATCGCGGCCGGCAGGGGGGCAGCGGGGCTGTGTCCCGGGGGGACATCCCGGGGGACCGGTGATGTGGCTCGGGGGTCGCTGCCGGGGCAGCGGGGCTGTGGCTCGGGGGCTGTGCTGTCCGTGCTCCACGTGGCAGCTGGCGCGGCAGCCGGTGGGTTGAGCCGCTGCTGAGGACGTGGGTGTGTTTCACATCCCGCTCAATTACAGGGCACGGGAGCCACGCTGGCGAAGCCCGGCGGCCTCCGGTGGGCTGAGCCGGAGAACGGCAAGAAAGGAACCACCGAGGAACCACCCTCCTGCTCCGGCCCTGGACCGCAGGCTGGAACGTGGCAGGCTTTGCTGGCTGTACCCGCTGTCCTGGCTGTGCCAGCTGTCCAGGCTGGGCCGTATGTTCTGGCTGTGCTGGCAGTGCTGGCATGCGAGGGCTGTGCAGTCTGGCAGCGGGGACACCTTGCAATGCTGTGGTGGCAGCCAGTGGGGACACCTTGCACAGCCACACCGGCAGCTGAAGCACCTGCTGGCACAGTCAGGTGAAGGAGCTTTAGGATCAGTTGTAAAGTGTGGGGAGAAGTTCTGAAAACTCAGGATACAGGCACTGAAGTGAAAGAGGAAAAAGCCGAAGACGGTGCTTTGCAGCTTTATTAAACTTAAATTCCCTTAAAGCTCTCTGGTAATAATAAATGTAATAGCAATGCACTGTATCCTAAATCCCAAAGCAGGATATTTTGTTAAATAAAGGGCTCCAAGCCACTGCAGCATATAGGAACATTGAAAAGAAATAAGTGGAAAAAATTACATTAATATTCATATTGTAAAACCATAGTAATATCAAAGCCCAGCCCATGGTTACATTGTGTGATGGAAAATAAAGGAAATGGCCATTCTGTTGTTTTTCCAAGGCCTTTCTTTGCCAAGCAAACTCCCTCAGACATGGGAGGCAGTTCTGATTTGTGTGTGTGAATGTTGCTTGAAGACTCTCAGAAAGACGGAGGGAAAGATAAGATTGCAAAAACTGTCTGAAGAGGAAAAAGTGAGCAGCAGCTTGAGAGAAAGCTGAGAGTCAGGGCTGCATTTAAATGGAACAATTCCTTTGGTTTAGAAATAAAAGTTTGAGACACACGAGGCCTGTGATTCATTCACCACACTGGCACTGCTTTTCCATTTTTTCCCCATGCCAATGCCAACCGTCCATCGGGTAGCAGGAGTTCTTAGGCCTGGCTGGGGTCCCCTCTGCTGGGACCTGCCAGCACACCTGAGGGCTGTGCTCTGGGCTTGGCTCCCTGTGACCCCCAGAGCCAGCCCAGGGGACCCGGCAGTACCTGGTGCTCAGCCCTCCAGAGCTCTCTCCCCAGGAGCTGCTGGAAGTGTGTTCTCTGCCGATGGCCAAGGCCAGCAGCATCTTCCCTAATCCCTGGGTGCAAGGTTCAGCCCTGCCGGGGTGGGGAGAGACCCGAGATGTCCCCCTGAGCTTCGGCTTCACCCTCACACGTTGTGACAAAGTCATCGCCGTTTCGGTATGGTCAGGCATTCCCTCTGCTCACTCTGTTCCTTGGCTCTCCTCCCTGGCAAGTACAAATGTTCCAGATAGCTGAACAGATTCTGTGACACAAGACAGCTGCTTTTGTAGGGAGGAATTAATTTAATCAAGTACTCCATCATTAAAATAATCTGACAAGTCAGATGGAAAAGCACAGAAGCAAGCTTGCTTGGAGATGAAAACTAACACTTTTTCCAGCCAGAAGTGTCCCAGAAGATGAGGCAATGGTATAATACTTCACTCTGGGTCTCCGTGTAATATTTTAGTAATGTAAATAATATATTGTTCAAAGATAATTCGTGAAGGAATTATCTCTTTGTAAAGCCTGGCTGACTTGGTAAATTGTATTTCTTCTCTGGAGCATAAGAATCATAAAATCAGAGTGGTTTGGGTTGAAAGAGACCTTGAAGATCATCCAGTCCACCATCCTGCCATTGACAGGGACACCTTCCACTATCCCAGGTTGCTTCAAGCCCCGTCCCACCTGTCCTTGGACACTTCCAGGGATGGAGCAGCCACAGCTTCTCTGGGCAACCTGTTTCCAGAATAAGAGACTGCACAGAGCTGAAGACAATGCCGTGGTCCGCAAAGGGCAGGATCAGACACGTGGCTGATTCCACCACACAGAATACAAGGGCTCTTTAGGCTGAAAATAGCAGAAAATGGTGAAAACCATCTCGCTCTTCCTCTTGCCACAGAGCAGCTTCTGCTGTATCTTAATTGCTTGGTTACTTAATTACCTCTACATCATAGTGTATTTTCCTAATTCTCTTACCAGGTATTTATTATTGCTGGGAAGGATTTTCTTTGCCCATTCGATGCTGGAGATGAGATTGTGTTTATGGGCAGCACCACAGAAAGTCTCAGGCCTCACAGTCCTTGGCCCAAAGCCATCCCCAGCATCTTGGATGACGGGGCACAGATTTGCCTCCCAGGCAGCACTGCAGGTGCCAGGAACCCAAACCTCTGGAGTTACCCGGTGTTCTGCTTTCCCTGCAGTGTGGGCAGAGCCCACTGTTTGTGTGGCAGCAAGTGTCTGTGCTGCAGAAACAAGTGCCTGCCCTCTGTGTGGCCAGGAGCCTGTTTCTCCACACGGCTCCCCATTTCCCAGATATCACAGATAAGCCCCAAAACTTGAATCAAAACTTGGTTGCTGTGTAACTCTCAGGCAGAGGAGTTTCACCTCCGTTGCCAGCCCACCCCATACATTACTGACTGTAACTTCCCTGGGGGATATCTGATTTCTCTTACTATAGAAATTCAGCCAGTAAAACACTAGGAAATACTGGACTTGGAGTACCCTGGAAGTTCACTCTCCCATCGGGGTGTTCTGGAAGTCTCCACCCAGTCAGACAGGAATGAAAATGTAAACTTTGGCTTTGTAAGAAAAGTTTGTGGTTGTGTTTGGCAGGAAAACCGCAAAGCTGAAGAGGCAGAAAACTGGGGAATACTGGGCAATTGTGTGCTGGATGCTTAAAAATCTGAAGATGAAGAAACTAAAGTTTTGCAAGGTTTCTGGATTTTTAAGCCATTTTCATTCTCCTGGGAGGGGTGATGGCAGCGAGGCCCTGGTGTTTGGTGTCGGTGTGCACAAAGCTGCATCCTTGACTGAGAGCAGCTCTCCCCAAAATGGGGATTAGAATAGCTGTCCACGTTTGGGTTTTGTTATAAATAGTGACCCTGATTGACTGTGGCTCTGGTGAATCCGCCGGCATTCCAGGCGCTCTGGCACAGAGGGAGCGCTCTGGAGTGCCGTCACCAGGACCGGGAATGGGAATAGCAGCAGGCACCCTGATTTGCATAGAGGTCATGTTTTGCTAATATGTGCCTTGTAGAAGCAGACAGCATGCAAAAGAGGATGGTTAAAACCTGACCCAGCGATGTTTTTAAATTTCAAATTATGCATAAAGTATGCATTAAATTAATTAGGGAATTCATTAAGAAGAGAAGAGTAAAGAAACTCGTGAGCAGTGTTCAGCATTTAGTAATGCAAGTCATTTTCTATAATTGTTATATAGAATTTGTCTCATAACAGTATCCTTTGATAAATTATTGCAGCATAATATGATATATGTAGCTTATTAACAGTTTCATTAATTACTATTAGAGCAAAGACACTGAAGTCTGGCACACATAGAACAAGTGTTGAAGCAGATGGTTGAAATTAGTGAAATGCAATTGGTCGCTGAACCCTTTTACCTAATTACATTATTACCTCAAAACAGTTAAACTAAATTTGTCAGGTTGTCGGCCGAGCACTGGAATGCTTGGAGCAGGGTCTGGCTCCGGACGTCCTCCCCTGGCTCCAGTGCCAGCACCTCCTGCACACCTCGACCTTGCCTCCCTCACCTGCCTCCCACAGCAGTTTCCTCCTCTTCCTCCTCGTGACCTCGAAGGGCATCGTTTCCACACAGCCTTGCCATGCCCTGGCACGTGTCCCCAGGGCTGCTCAGGAACAGCTCTGTGGTTGGCAGCTCTTGGGGGTTTGGTCTCCTGGATCAGCAATGGGGAAAATCTGTGGCAGGTGTGGGGACACCCAGCTCAGCTCTACAGCACCTGGTGATACCAGTGCAAATGGGTTTGCAGCCGCTTCCTCCAGCCCATGGCTCACTGCTGGCTTTGTGTCTTCTCCTGGCACAACCCTGGGATTTCCTTTCTGTGGTCCAGGAGCCAAGATAAAAGTCTGGAAGCTGGTTGCTCTGTTTAGGCAGAGCCTCCCGAGCCCTAGACAAGGGCTGGGCTGCATACACTCCTCCCACAGTGACAGGATGCACCAGCCTGGCTTCCCTTGCAGGACATGGAGGAGTTTGGGGGAGGATCTCAGGGTCTGAGGGGCACAGGGGTCCCTGTGCAGCCTGGGACATCCCTCTTGTTCTGTGCTTGGTGGGGAGCAGAGCCGTGTTCCCCACTGCAGGGTGGTGCCTTTGGCCTCAGTGCAGCTGGGGGTCCCGCTCCCACTGCCCCCAGACCTGCTCCCTGGAGAGGATGGGGTGCAGAGGGGAGAGGGAGCTGCTCCCTGTGCAAATGGCCCCAGGAAGGCATTTGTTCAAACAGCAAAATGCGATTCATGTCCTCGCAGCCGCTTCCTTATGGAAGTGATATTGGGGTTCAGAGCCAGGAGAGTTTGTGGCTCTCAGCCACGGGGCCCTTGGCAAGCCCCATCCTACAGATTTCCCAAAGACCTGAAAGTGATTTGGGAGAAATAAAGCTTTCCAGCTGTCTGGGAAGGGAGATTTTCAGGAGTGCACAGGAGTTTGGCTCGGTTTGTAAACCAGGAGAGGAGTGCCAGGCTGAACACGGGGCTGGATGGGGTGTGTGGAGGGGGTCATTCCCCCTGGTTTCCACCTGGAGAAATGTAAAGGCACCTCTGAAATTAGTGAGTCAACCCTTCGTCTGAAATGTCACCTGCTGCCATGTGGGTGCTCTGGGGTCTGTTCCTCATTAGAGCCTGGCACCTCCGCTCGGCGCAGGCACCGCTTCGGAGCCGCGGTGCTCCACTCGCTTCCCGGCAGGCTGGAAGCAGGGCAGGGAATCGCTGACAGCAGAGCTTTTAGATCCATTTTAACAGATTTGTTTACCTCTGCCTTAATTAGAGAGAACAGGGTTTAGGCACCAAGCTCCTTTTCCTGCCTTTGGAAATGTTTTCACTTAACGCAGTGCTAACTCCATGGCAGGGACTGCCTGTGTAGCCATGGGTTGAGTGAAGCTGGAATCACACAGAGGGGTTTAAGAGCATTTCCCTCTTTTGCCCTGCCTCTGACTTCCTGACTTTTAGCCCACCCACACTGCTGAAGGAGTCACCAAAGGCTGGGCCATGTGCCGGTGGAGGACCCGGACATCACTGCCCGTGATCTCCTTGGGTTTCCAGGAGAATCAGGAGAAGGCTCTTGGGGAATTGCCCCACCAAGCAACAGTTCAGACCCAGACCACACAAACCTGGGGAATCTGTGAACTGCTCCCACTGCACAGGTGGGAGAAGGGCTGAAAAATGGATACACAATTATCCTGCAGAAGTCCATCAAAATCATAATGTGCATAATTCCTAATAAATTCCTGCTCTGCTCTGAACCCTGAACCCAGTAACTAAATGACCTCTCAGTTGTTTAAAGAAGCCTGTGCCCATTGGATACTTAAATACTATAAGGAATGTTACATAATTACCATCAAAATACATTTGTGGTGCCCTGAGTTCTCTCCCTAGAAGGGTTTCAGGTTGGCCATGGCAGCTGGGGGCATCTCCAGTAGGTTCCCAAACCCCCAGGCATGCTGGGGGTGGCCTTGGATGAGCAGAAGGAGAGAGAAAATGCAGAGCCCTAAGTACAAAACACGAAAATCCATAAGTGCTTAATTTCTGCCCAAGCATCAGCAGGTGTGTGGAAGCAGTGGGGGAGTGTGTGGACTGAGTCACTGAACAGAGTCCCATGTGGTTGGGGTTTATTTTTATTATCCATACTGGCAGTTTTCAGGAATTCTCCCACCTCTGTGCTCCCCCAGCTCTACCCTTGGGCACCAGCACAGGCACTGGTGTCTGTGGGAGGCAGAGTAAGAAAGATGGGGACAAACCTTTAGCAGGGCTTTTGATAGGACAAGGGGCAATGGCTTTAAACTGAAGAAGGGGAGATTTAGGTAGATTTAGGGAGAAATCCTTCCCTATGAGGGTGGGGAGGCCCTGGCACAGGTTGCCCTGTGGCTGTGGCTGCCCCTGGATCCCTGGAAGTGTCCAAGGCCAGGCTGGATGGAGCTTGGAGCAACCTGGGCTAGTGGAAGGTGTCCCTGCCCATGGCAGGGGGTGGCACTGGCTGAGCTTTAAGGTCCCTTCCAATCCAAAGCAGTCTGGGATTCTGGGATTCTTTAGTGTGAGGGCAGCATGTCCCCTGCCAGAGGGACGGGGGGAGCCGGTGGCACAGAGCTGGCACAGTCTGTCCATGGGAGTCACTCCAGCCTGTCCCAGGGTGACACCAACGTGCCACATGGTGAGTAGGTACAAGAGCTCTGGCACCGAAGTGGGTCCATGTATGATCAAACCAGAGCTGGTGAGGGAGGATTCCAGGCCTGGAATAGCAGTGCAGAGCTTTCCTGTGCACGCATGGCAGGGAAGACAGGCTGTGACTCACTAAGAATGTAATAAAAACAGGTTCTGCTGCTGTGCAAAGAAAGTAGCGGGTTCTAATTACCCTGGGGGCTCTCTCTGGTGGGGAGGAGATGAGAAGGGGGCAGAACTGCCCTCACACTGCCCAGCACAGGGTTCACAGCTCCGTGGGGTGGGAGAAAGGCTGGGAAACCCTGGGTGAGTTCAGCTGAAAAGCCTCTCCAGATATTTTCTAGTGCTATTTGTGATACATATGCAACCGAGCAGGCACTTCTTTTTATTTCTATTCTGCAAGAATTAAATTAATTTTAGAAATGGCACTATAACTATTTTCCTGCCTCAGGGACCATTTGTTTTAAAATCATTAAAGACTTTTATATGACACTGCACTGACATTTGACGTGAATAAATTAAGGGAATTAGTATAAAACTGCTTTCTTTCTCTGAAGCTTCCTAGCACATCTCTGCACACATGCACAGTCAGTGAGGGTGCTCACAGGCACCAGTGTCAGTGTGCCCACGAAGGGATGCAGATCCTGCCCTCCAGCAGCTTCACTGCTGGAAGAGGATGAGGTGCACCTCAGTGTGCACCCTCAGTAAGTCCCTGCTGTGCTTCGGGGATCAGGCTTACAGGATGGTTTGGGTTGGAAGAGCCCTAAAGATCATTTCCTTCCACCCCCCTGCCATGAGCAGGGACAGCCTCCACTATCCCAAGTTGTTCCAAGCCCCATCCAACCTGGCCTTGGACACTTCCAGGGATGGGGCAGCCACAGCTTCTCTGCCCAACCTGTGCCAGGGCCTCACCTCCCTCACAGACAGGAATTTCCTGCTAATATCTAACCTAAATCTCTCGTCTTTTAGCTTAAAACCATTTCCCTTTCCCCTCTCACTCTCTGCAGTTGTAAGAAGTTGCTCTCCCTCTCTTTTATGCAGGAATGCAGGCATGTAAAGCAGCCTGGATGGTCCAAAATTGAGATCCCATCACTACATCTCACTTACTACCTCTGGCTCTGCGTGTTCTGACCCAGCTCTGGAGCCAGATCATCCCTGCTGGAATTCCATGCCCCTCAGGTAAGGACCCGTTTGGTTTCTCTGCCCTGCCCTGCTGACTGCCCAGCGCTCACAGCGGAGCAGGCCTGGCTCAGCCACATCGACTGACCTGCCCCCACTGCTCCTCAGCCCCTTCAGGGCTGCTGGGCACCCAAAGCACATACTGGTTTTAATTTAGGAAGGGGTCCAGTGGTTGCCTGGAGCCTTCTTGGTGCTAGAAGAAGTTGTGTTTCATGCCTGTGGGTGAGGAAATCCCATGCAGACACACCTGCTGCCCTGTCTGAGCTCCAGAACACACTGGGCTGTTGCCATCTGAGTGTAACCTGGATTCAGACCCTGTGCAAGAAGTGCTAAGGCTTGATTTGTTTTACTCTTTCAGAGGAGCACTCGCTGTTTAACTTTCCATCTGCAGTTCCAGACAGTGGGAATGTCACTCAGCTGTACCTGCCAGGCCAGGCTCTAATTCCAGCTGTGCCTGGATCTCTGGGAAGGCATCCTGCTGTATTTCCTCCAGCCCCACCACCCATGGCTTGTGCACACTGCTGAAAGCAGGGGGGAGTTAAAGGCACCCGAAGGTCTGTGAGGAGATCACATACTTTTTTGTGCTCTAACCCCACCATGTGATACTTAAGCAAATTGCATTATTCTGTGATTACTTTCCTCCACGGACATGTGTGGTCTGAAGCGTGCAGAATGCAGGGTGCAGGGATGCAGAATGCAGGGTGGAGAGGTGCAGGACTCAGGATAGAGGGTTCAGGATGCAGGGGTGCAGGGTGCAGCTATAGGGTGCAGATTATCAGCAGCTCTGCCAGGGCACATCCAGAGCCAACAAACCAGAGCAGCTGGTGGGAAGGCAGCTCCTCACATCCCATGGGGTGACCTGAGGGGCTGCCAGCTCCCCTCGTCCTCCCTGGCTCAGGTGCTGTGGTGGCTTTGGTGGCCGTGGCAGTGGCAGCCGTGGCAGTGGCAGCCGTGGCTGCAGTGCCCAGGTCCCTTCACCCCCCAGCCATGGGAGCTGATCCCGGCAGGCACTGGAAGCCGGACAGGAGGGGCCCGAGCAGAGCTCGTCAGCTCCCCCTCTGTCATCCTGCACTTGTACAGCAAAGTGCTGTTAATAATCGTTTAAATGCTTTGGTGTCAGTCACTGCTCTTTCTTTGTAAATGTTACTCATTTCATAAATAAATCAAAACCTGCAGACCCTGGGTTTTCAGAAACTTGAATGCTTTTGTTAAAATTGTATGAAGCAAATTCACAAACACATGATTTATATTATCTCAGCACAGCACAGGAGATGATAGAATATACTATTTAAATTAACTCCTCTCCCAACAAATGAAATCAATTCTGTTCTTGGGTTACTTTTCATCTGCCTTTTGTCTTGTTGCTGAATCTTTTCTATTTCTTTCACTCATTCATCTATTGTGCCCTTTCCTTGATCTGATAGCATTAAACATATAATTAAGTCATAAAGGAGGGAACTGATGAGTATAGCAGATGGTAATTGCTTCCTACATTTGAATGAAATGATATGCATTGCTACAATTTACAGCTCTCGCCTCATATTTTATTCAGGAACCTTTTATCTCTTTTCCTGCAGAATTATTCTGCAATAAATTTAGACATCTTATCAATAGCTTGGGTGATAGTCACAGAAAGGGGGAAAACTGAACTTTGTGCATCTTAATGTTTAAAATAATTTTCTACAATAATTGAATTATCTCCCAGTAAATATCATAGTGAGAACCTGCTGGACTTGGTTGTTTTCCTTTTAAAAGCTCATCCTGTGATTAAAGAGAAAAATTGGCCAGTGTAATTACACTTATTGAACGAGGAGGTGCAGGAGACTCCTGAAGCCCCGTCTCTTCATAGTGAGGTTGGTTTTTCAGGGCTCTGAGGCTCTCACAGAGTTCTTGTTGGTTCTCCCACTATTGGTCTGTGCCAGGGGATAATTCTGGCAGCCTGGTGGGTGCTCACAGGGTGCTCCCTATTTCACTATGCTTGGAATTAACACAAAAACATGATAAAATTATTTTCTCTACAAACTACACCCGGCAGCACCTGAGGGTTCAGGAGCATCTGTAGCACTGCAGCTCCATGGCCTTGTGTGAAGAAGGTTTCTTCTCCCTGGTTCTTTAGAGTAAGAGGATTTATAACTCACACAAAGAATGGCATAGGCCATAAAAATTCAGGTAAAGGAGAAAATTCAGGTAAAGGGGAAAAACATCCACATTTTGACACTTTCTGTTAAAGAGCCAAAGAGGTCATGGCAGAAGAGACACTGGAGCACAATGAGATCAGCTGGGTTTAGCCAGGTGGACAAGCTGGAAGAAAAAAGAGGCATATTAAAAGTTAACTTTTTGGCTTGAAGTTCAAGATCAGGGATCCTTAGTTTTATTCTATTTCTTAGTTTTTATATTATCCCTTAGTTTTTATTATCTTATTTTTTATTCTATTTTTGATTTTTATTTTATTTCTTAGTTTTCATTCTTTTCTATTTTATCCCTTTTATCTATTCCCTTCCTTTCCCTTCCTTTCCCTTCCTTTCCCTTCCTTTCCCTTCCTTTCCCTTCCTTTCCCTTCCCTTCCCTTCCCTTCCCTT
>JAWWLV010000183.1:542781-557884 GCA_035041135.1 Platyrinchus mystaceus
CCCTTCCCTTCCCTTCCCTTCCCTTCCCTTCCCTTCCCTTCCCTTCCCTTCCCTTCCCTTCCCTTCCCTTCCCTTTTGTTTTTTTTTATTAATCACTATAAATTTTGGACCCCAAAATTCCGACTGCTTTGCTGAACAAGTAACTGTTTTTGGTTTCCAGTGGGTGCAGAGGAATTTCGTGTCTCTGAGCAGCTGTGCCCATGGCAGGACCCTCCTGCTGCTGCATCCTCTGCCGTGGGACCCCAGCTGTCCCCTTGCCGTGCCCGGAGGGTCCCACCCGGGACACCCCTGGCAGCTGTGGTGCAGGGTGTGTTGGCACCGCTCCTGGGGGACGCCCCCACTGTGCCCTGGCCACAGCCACTTCTGAGCTCCCTTCCCACGACACCACCGATATTTCTAAATTTTCTGGAAAAATGGCTCTATCTTTCCCTTTTCCCGGGTGATGAAGTGGAAACCACATCGCTGCCTTTGTGACAATCCGTCTGTGAAGCAGCACAGGGGGGAGGTCTCGGGAGGGGGAAAACCAGGAGGAGCTCGGCAGAGGACGGGGCGAGCCCTGGCAGTGAGGGAGAGGGATGGCTCCCTGTGGCCGGCAGAGCCCGGGGGGAGCAGGGCAGCGCTTCTGCCGACGCATCTTGGGATGGAAATGGATGTGGCCACACACGGCCGTGTTCTTTTTTCCACAGAAGATTGTTATAATAGTGCAAAATGCAACAATATTGGCAAGAAACTGGTCTGTCTGTCATTTCCCCGTCATCTTCTTTATTAGGTTAAAAGCATGATGGATACAAGCAACTTCCCTGGGCTCATCTGTGCCGTGTGGGCAGAGGTCAGCCTGTGATTAGACCCACTTGAGTGGCTGCAGATGGAGGCTCTGGGCACATGGGCTGTTCCTGAGGTCTGGAATGGGAGGAGGGAGCTTTGGGCCAAGTATGGCCCAAAATGAGCTCCCAGCGAGGCAGCTGCTGGCTGGGGATCTGGGGCTCAGTGAGGGGGCAAGGACCCGGCCAGTCCAGTGGGATGGGGCAGGGGAATTCTGGGGCTTGGGAGGGGAAAGATGCTGCCCCTCCAACCTGGAAGGGAACGGGGCTGGAAGAGCAGCAGTGGGGAGCAGACGCTGGATGAATTCAGCCTGGAATATGGTCCAGGTTTGTGCAGGCAGTGAACCAGCAGGACAAACCATCCAGGCACAGGGTGCTATGCTGAGATAAGGGGTGTTTATAGAAAGATACGTGAGTCAGGAGACACAATCTTGATACACGAGTGGGGGTTTTGGTCTGCTTGCAGAAAATCCCTGGCTCTGTTAGATCAGGGCTCCCCCCAGCCCAGGAGACAGCTGACAGCACAGGGCTGCAGACACCAGCTTCTCTCCTGCATGATGCAGCTGCCCAGGGCAGAGGGACAGCTGGGCAGGGGGGTGTCCCAGGGCAGAGGGTCTCTGGCTTTACCTCACTCTGCTTTGTCCTTGTCATACAGCTGGAAGCAGAGGGACCCCACGCACCCACCTCTGCGTAAGGCGTCCATGAGCGGGGCCAGCGCTTGGCTCTTCCCTCTTCACAGGGGCAGAGCTGCCTTTCACCACTTTTTCCTCAGGATTTGTGTTTTCACAATGTAAACCACAAATTTTGGCCTCTCAATAATAATTCATTGCTTCAATCATTGATATCAATAAATTAGACATTTGAAACAACTCACCCTTGGAGCTTCTATTTCCCCTGGTGAAGCTGCAGGACGATTTGCAGTGTAAGCCACTGGAAGCCCCCAGACTGTAAAGCCTGGGGGTCCTGAGTGCACATGGCAGCAAACCCATGAGCTGTCATCACACAGAGCATTGCAACTCCTCACTGCTTTCCTTCTGTGGGGTGAGGCAAGAAAGACTTGTCAGTAATAATTTCCTGAGTGATTTTTAAAAGCCCATGACTCCCTCCCTTATTAGTTTTAATAAAGAGTCACTGCTCCCTAAGCTTGCTTGGAAAATTATTATCCATCAGCAAGACAGAAGACAAACATATGAGCTATTGACAGCAACAGAGCGAGCCCCTCATGATGGCTATGAAGAGATAAGCATTACCTTTTTTTCCTCAGCCAACCTGAAATTAAGTTCTTTTTGAGGATTGGCTCTGCCGAGCCCTGGATGCTCACACCACAACTTGGAATAATGTAATGCTTTGTGTTGGGAGGGACCTTAAGATCAACCAATTTCACCCCCCTGCCCTGGGCAGGGACACCTTCCACTATCCCAGGTGGTTCCAAGCCCCATCCAACCCAGCCTTCCCTGTTCTCTTGCTCTGGGTTTGTCAAAAATGCAGTACTAGGAAATACTAAAATCCATTGGTTTGCTCCAGTGGACATGGCCAGCCAGGATGCACAGACTGATGTGGGGACACATCCCCAGGACCCCACTGGAGAGCCCAGGTGGGTGCTGGTGCTGCTCCCTCACTGTCACACAGCCTCTGGAGTTTAACATGACACAACTGATTCCCAGCATTTTATGAAATTTAACTTTTTCTACCCTTCAGCTTAGGAAAAATGTAGTTATAATGCAGAGATCGCAGTGTTTGCAGGGAAAGAAAGGGGACAGGAATGATTCAGATTTGAGGAGCACACAGGCTGAACGTGCAGCTGTGTGTGGTCAAGCTGCTATTGATGCTTGAGAGTTTCCAATTGCTGGTAATGGACTGGGGAAAAAGGATAATGTGTTTGATCGACCAGCATGGGCAAATTTCATTTAGGGGATCAATAACAGTTTATACTTGACAGAGCGGAGGGACCACATTTATTTTTCCCTTTGATTGAATAAATGTTTTCAATGAAAGTGCAGATGTAAAGCCATCGTGCCCATTCCTTCAGCGAGGCACAGCTCCTGCCCTGCTGTTCCTGCTGGTGATGTGTGTTTAAAGTGGACCTGGTGCCTTGGATTGCCAGGGGCTGGCACTGCCACTCGGCACTGACGGGCACTTTACTAGCACAGAACACGTGGCAAGTGCAGGGGCTGGTTCTCCTGGCTCCCAGCACTGTGAAACACCAGAAAGAGACATCACTTAGGCATTTTTTCCAAGGGTGGGGAGAAAAGGGAAGATTTTTCTCTGAGCTTTTTTCCCTTTCCTGTATCCAGCATATTTGCTTCAAGGCTCTGGTAAGATACGTGGGAGGGTAAACACACTGAGAAAACAGCCACAGCTCCACTAACATATGTTGCCTCCTCTCCCAAGCAGCCACCGTGTCTCCACACTCTCCTGTGGCACATCAGGGACCAAGGGTCTGGCCCAGGGGCTGCCAGGGTGGGCTTGGCTGTGGGCACCACAGTTCCTGACATCTCTGTGGGGTCCAGGCTTCTCCCCCTGGCACAGTTACAGTCCTTACTGCCCATGTGGAGCTGTGGGTGAGCACTGCCAGCCAGGAACACTCAGCCCAGCCCTGCTCACCGATGACAGCAGCTTGGGGGGCTCACAGGGATCTGCAGCCCTTGCATGGGCTTCTCCCATCAACAGAGTCACTCTGGGATGTGTGGGGACATCCCACCTTGTCCAGCCCACCCATCACCAGCTGGGCACCATCTCCAAACCATCTGCCTCTTCTGCCCCATTGGCAGTGCTCCAGGAGCTTCAAAATCCTCAAAAATTCCCCCTTGGAGCAGACCTGCTCTATGGTGGAGTGGGCAGAGCCGGTGCAAGGTTATTCCCAACCCCTCAACCAGATCTTATTTGGGCACATCCATCCCTGCCCACCACACTGTCCCTCCTTTCCGGGGCTGGGGGGGCACAGGACACCATTCCAGGAGGATCATACAGGTGTCACTGGATAACTGTCAGCTTCCCACAGACCCTGAGGTTCACTGTTGCCCAGAGATGGCCACGAGTCTCCAGGGGTTTGCCTTCTGCAAGAGGAGGTTTGAACTGGGGGAACGAGGGTGGCTTTTACCTCGAGGGGAGCGCGGAGCCGGCGCCTCTCAGGGCTGTGTGTCCATGGGTGCTCCCAGAGAGCACACCCGCTCCCAGAGCCTGCCCACGGGCAGGAATGGCTCCTGCCAGGCTTGTCTCACCTGGGAACAAATGGTGGTCTTGCAAGAGTGTTCCTGAGCCGAGGATCATTAAATCCTGTTCATCCTTAACGCTGACTTTGGCTTTCCTGCTCCAGGCAGTTCTCATCTCCCTCCATGGTTCGGGTTTGCTCCATCAGACCAGAGGAAGACTATAATGAATTGCCTTTTTTGGACCATTTTAGGCCCATGGCAGAGCACTGGCTCAGCAGACAGCCCCTGCTGACCGAGTGCCATAGCCACACAGGGCTCCCTGTGGCAGCTGCTTCTGCAGGGGCACTCGGATTTGTGTGGGTTTCCTTTTGAATGCAGAATTTCCCCCCTTTTTGTTGTTGTGTTTTAGGAACTCTCTCTAAGGGAGGCTTAAAATCAGATTTGGCTGGTGGCAGATCCTAATTAAGTTCCAGATGACGCAGATGATAACTTTCCCTTGCAATATGGAGCAAATGCCAATAATAAATGCAGCTAGTTCCGAGCTCCAGATGCATCGGCTCGTCTCGTTAGCTGCCTTGCTCATCAAGGCGAGAGAGCCGCGAGAGTGAGGAGCCTGTTCCAGGCAGGGATCGGTGGCCCGATGACTATTTTCGGCAGGCAGCTCGGAATTGTTTAAAATGCATATTGTCTGTGTACATTTCAATAAGGCAAATGCCAGGCACGGGCGCCGCGGGGCTCCTGCGTGTCAGATGATTAAGTCTTCAAGACTTGCAGCCATAGGGTCGTTATCGACGGTACTTCCAGGTCACCGTGTGAGCAGCCAAGTTAGAGGCAATGGTTGACCTTTTGACAGCACTGCAGGGTAACGGAGCTTCAGAAGACATAAATAACCATTTGTAATTTGTTTTTGCGAGGGGTATTTATTTAAAAATGCAAATATATTATAACATATGTGACTTAAGGATATTCAGATGGGAAAGCAGAACGCGTTTCCTCCCGTTCTTTTTCCCCAGTGAATTTCCAAATGAAATGCTTAATGGGGGAAAAGGGAAGAGACGGAATAAATAATAATAATAATGATGAAGATCGCTTACCTTGTTCTCCTTTCGACTGTCTAGTACCTTTTTGTCAATGACATGCTCTATGCAAAGAGTCTTCTTGTGGCTGAATTAAGTTTGTGATATTAATAAAGAAAACACGCAGTAAATGGCTTGTCAGCTTTGTTTCATCCCGTGCCTGATGTCTACCATAGAGATAATGCATCCATGACCTTATTTTATACATAATGTACTGCAGTGCACACAGAATTGGGAAGCTTTCAGGAGTCTTTTCTTTTGCCTTCAATAAATTGTAAAACCAGACCTTTCAAAATCCTGCCTATTGCACTTTGTGGTGACCCGAGTTCCATGCAGAAGCCATTGGCTGACTTTATTTTTATCCTTGCAGGAAGAATAGCTGTTTATAAAACTCAACAAGCATAAAACAATATGCTTTGGGATTATAAATAGCATTTGAAAAGGTTTGGAGATTACACACTCTGGCCTGAAACACTGCAGGGCAAAATTCTTCATCTTTATCCAGGTAAATGAGGAGTTTTGACCAAGGAAAGACAGTTAGAGCTTCAGGATGTGGCCAATAATAACTCAATAAATCAGCAGTGATGCGATCTGATGGTGTTCGGCTTCCTTTCAACACATAATCAGTGAGCACTTAATTGTTAGAAGTTGTGTAATTACAGCACAGCCACGCAGGGCTGCACGTTCTCTAACACCCTAATTTCCTGTATTTGTGGTGCTGGGGGCTTTCATCAGGAGCCAGGATCAAACTGCAGCTCATCAAACGAGCCGGGAGGCTGAGACACATTTCGGAGGTGTCTGGCAAGGCATTTAAAGGGATGTTGAGTCCTTAATGCACTAAGCAGAGAAACAGAAAGCACAGCTATTTCTGTGTGCATTTATATGGATATTTGCAAAACTGGTCCTGGAGTTGCTGGAACTAAATGCACAACATGAAAAGATCAGGTGAATTAATTGTTGACAGTTGGATCAGATGATCTTGAAGGTCTCTTCCAGCCTTGATGATTCTGTGAAAATAGTGGTGTGATCACAGACAAAACAATGCTCCCTGTACCTGTCAAAGTGCAAACTGTACATGCCACCCTCTGACTCAGCCTGTACCTGCCACCTTTCAGCTCAGCTGGAGAACGAGCCGTGGCTCCATCCCCACACATCCGTGGGCTGGCCATGGTTGTGGAAGGTTTGTTCTGCAGCAGATGATGGGCTATTTCGGAGTATCCATTCTTATTTCTGGTCCATTTTCCTCCGTGGCTCTTGGTGATATTTTTATGTGTTCAGCAGAGCAGTCAGAGCTCGCTGTCCCTGGCACTCGTGGCGAGTGTGTCACTGCTGTGCTGTGTCACGTACGCACAGGTGACGAGCTGGGGAGAGGGAGAGGTGATCCTGATGCCACATCCACTCAGTCACATGAGGTCCTGTCCACAAAGGTGTGCTGCCAGGAGGGAGTGGCTGCCACGTGCTTAGCATGGCCCAGGATGATGCTGTGCTCACACTGCTGAGCCCAGCAGGGACCACTTTAGGATATGAGGGGCTCACAACCACGTGTGCACATGGGCAGCGTCTGCCTCGGCTGCTGACAGGACACCAGCTCTGCCCAGCCACCCTGGGAACGGTGAAGACTGATGGACATCCCTGCTTCAATGGCCAGGAAAGGTCTCCTCTCCTGATGTGATGTCTCCTCTCGCAGCCAGTGGCAGCCGTGTCCCTCAGCAGCACATGCCAGTGTGAGGGACAGGGGACAGCACGAGGTGCTGCTGCTCCAAGGAGAAGCCGACGTGCCATTGAAAAGGAGCATCTGCCATTTTGTGGACACTTAGGAAATTGCTGTGACATTTGGGTGACATTTTACTTTGTGCTCTGACCAATTGCCTCTCACCTGGTTGTGTGGAGCACTGAGCTGCTGCCAAGCGGAGAGGAGGGAGCCTGGAGAGGAGGCGATTCCCGCTGGGGAGGGTGTGCAGGGGGTGGATCATGTCCTGCTCCCAAGGGGATGGTGCTGGGCACCCACAGGGCTCAGCAGGGACGTGGGTGAAGGCTCATGCTTCCCTTGCAGCCCTCCCATGCACGAGGAGCACACTGGATGGGCAGCAGCAGTGGCTGAGGTGGTGACCCAGTCCCAGCCACCCCTACTGCCTGCATGTCCCCTCTGTCCCTGCCCAAGGGCTGGCACTGGGCACGTGTGGCTGGTGGGAGGATGAGCCTGGTCTTGGCTGACTAGATGGCCCAGGGATGGCATTAATTAACTCAGGGCTCTGCTGCCATTTGTGGTCCTGAGGAGGGTTTGTAGAGTAGTGAGGACTGGAGGGGCCCCCTCGCCTGCCAAACAGCAGCGAACACCACCGAGGCAGCACACAGCCACATCCCGGAGCATCCCATATCCAGGTTATTCTCCATGAGAAAAATGTCACTGTGGCTGCACAGCTCTTTCCCCAAGCCCTCTGCTCACCGTGTCTGTGCACAGTCCCCACGGAGCGAGGGGCAGAGTGAAGATGCCTGTGGGAATGATGGAGGAGGCACGAGGAGCCGCTGGCTGAGGTTTGGTGCTCCACACTCCTGGGAGCACTGCTGGGACCAAACCACAGGCTGCCCTGGTCACATCCTGTCCCCCAGGACCCATCAAACACACCGACAGGCAGCAGCAGAACAGCACCAGCCAGATGCTGCCAACATGTGCTGCCATCCACAGCCCCCAGCTTGCTCTGAGCAGTCACTAACCGATGGCGCAGCCGGCGGCACAGACCTTTGGACAGCCTGGCAAACACAGCGTGGCCATTCACATCCCATTCCCTTTCCATCTCAAAGTCTGAACCTGTCTCTTGGAGAGGGAAGTGACCAACCTCCTGCCAGCATCACCCAGAGACCTGCCAGACCCTGTGGGAGCCCTGTTGAGCAGCTGTGGAGTTTTCTGGTCTGAAGTCAGAACCAGTCTGAAACCCTCCATGAGCTGGGAAGGAAGCTGAATCCCTTGCTTTATTGCACAAGAAAAATCCTGCCTTTTGCTGGTGTTATGAATTAGCAGAAATTAAAGAATAGGGTTGTCTACACATTGCTTGGAAATTGTTTACAGCAAATAATGAAGCCAGACGAGTGCGTTGCCAGAGGCCGGTCTGGAGCCGCTGGATCGCATTATTAATTAAAATACAAGTCAGCTCCTTCCAGCACGCGTAGCCCGTGGGTATCCAACGTGCTCCACTTGATTGAATCAGGTACTGGCAGCACAGGCATTTTTCATTTTGTGCTGCAAGGGATAACAAAAATGTAAAGCTGTTTTCTGCTACTTCATTTGAAAAAATATTATTTTGGAATGGAAGTGCAGCAGCTGCAGCAGCCGGGCAGGAATAATGTGAGGGACACGCTGGTACCTCTGCTCTGGGATTTGAGCAGAGAAGCTGCGTCCTTGGCAGCTCCCCAGCCAAGGCAGATGGTTCCATGGCCATGGGAGGCAGAGGGCAGTGGCCCCTGGTTTGGGAAGGGGAATTCATCTCAGTAGGATTTTGTCTTATCCCCTTATAACGGGATTTTCCCCCTTCTTTCCTTGCAGGGAGGGGTCAATGAATGGCCAAAATCATAGAATTCATGGAATAGTTTGGACTGTAAAGGACCTTAAAAATCATCTAGTCCAACCCCCTGCCACGGGCAGAGACATCTTCCACTACACCAGAACGCTCCAAGTCTCTCTTAGGTCAAAGGAATTAATTTCTGGCCCATTCCCACAGGTCACATGCCCTTTTGATTCTCTGTTTTCCAGAAAAAACAAACAAACAAAAAACCACCACAAAAACAAACTAGACCAAAACAAACCTCAAACACTTTTCCCCCCCCCATTTCCAAGATAAAAAAGGAAACAAATATTTTTCCTGCTTGAAACAAGCAAACCCAATCCTTAGTCTCTGAAGGAGCAGCGGCAGCAGGATCATCCCAGTGTTTGAGGACTGGCAGAGGGGGGACAGAGCCTTTCCCTTCCCGGAGGAGGTTTGGTTCACAAACCCATCACAGGGTAGAGATTGGGCACCCTTCCTGCCACCTCCAGCACTGAGCCACAGTAGCTCTGGCAACAGGAAAACAGCCCAGGGCTTTTCCCTCATGGAAAACTTCAGGGTTTGTTGTTTGTGTTTTTTTGCCCATTAGTAGGAAGAAGGAGAATCCCTGTGTTTGGAAACCCTCCTGCAGCTGCTGTCCCCATGTGGGCAGCAGGGACCCCTCCCTGGGGATGGTGAAGTTCCCAGGCTGCCTCAGCCACTTCCCAAAGTGTCTGGGTTTGAGCTGTTTTCCTGCAATAAAGATGCCAAATGACCCCAGTGAGGAAATGCCTCAGCCCCAAACACGCTGCTCTGTCACAGCTCCAGGGACCTGTTCACAGCCTGTCTGTAAGACTAAGCAAGGACATCTCCAAGGGCTCCAAGCATGCACAGAGGTTTTCCTGCCACAATTCCCTTTGTTTCAGTATTCTAAAGTACTATCATATTTTAATATTGCTTCTTTAATTGCTCTATTATTGATTATTAATTATCATTAAGTACACAAAAAATATATATAGGATGGGTGACGCCTCAACTTAGCATTGCTGGAGCAACCTCAGGTTATGGAATTTCCTGACTTCTAAATGCTCAGTCTTGCAACACAGACATTGCACCAACACAGAGGGGTTTGCATTTGATTTTATAAAGGCCAGGGGGGAAATAAGCGATTTCCCTGCTGCTCAGACCCAAAATCCATGCTCAAGTGCACATCGGGTCAGCCCCTAACCAGCTGCAAGCACACAGCCAGGTTATTGGATTTCTGGATGATGAATAGAGACCAGGAAATGCACCTGCCTGGCTGCAGGGGGATTTGCATGAAAATGAAGGTCCCGTACACCTGCATATTCAAAATATTGATGAAGAGAATCGAGGGCATGGGTGCAAAGCCCACGGCTCCAGCTTTCTGAGGGAGCACGGCAGAGCTGTTCCGAACCCAGGTGTCCCCTCCCGGGAACAGAGCAGGAGAAGTTGGCAGCCAGGCCCTCATGAGCCGGTTCCCTTTCCTGGCACCGGAATTCACCAGCAAGTTGCACCAGCTCTCACCTGTCAGTCAGCTCGGGGTTGGGCTGGTAAGTGCACTAATTGCTGCTTGTCTTCTGCACCATCCCGAGGGCTGCAGACATGGGAGAGCCGAGGAGCAGAATGCCCGGAGCAGGGGAAGGCAGTGCGGGAAATCCCGGAGTGACACTGTGTCCTGGGAGAGCTGCACTGCGTCACAGTTCATTCCAGGGAGCCCTGCACCGCCTTGATGCCGCATCCCAGGAACCTCACCGTTCGTCCCAGGAGCGCTGCACCGCCTCGACTGCAGCTCCTCGAGTGCTGGGTGCGAGCCCGGCACGGGATCTGGATGCACGTCCCTCTGCCCCGGGGCCCCACAGAGGGACCCCCTCCTCTTGGTGGGGATCCACTGCAGCAGAGCTGTTGTCTTGCAGCAGGCTGTAGGTCTGCTGCAGGGACGGGATTGCCTTGGAAGAAGCCCCTGCCCTTCCTGATGGAGCTCGTTCACACCCCCAGGGATGTTGTTCCAGGTGTTAATTATCGTTAATTATCTCTACATAATAAACTCATGCATATGCCACTAGCCTGGCATTTGCTGCTGGTCCAGGGCTCTCAGACTAATGGAAGAAAGAAAAGTTTCACTTCTAGAGGCGCTAAAGTACCTTGGGAATTCCCTGACACTGCCAGAGTATTCTGGATTCCATAACTCCCCATAGCCCTCTGAGATTCCAGCCCTGCAACACCTCCCCTCTTTTACAGGCATCCGGCCAATCCAGGTGCTGTTTTCCAGGATACTCCAGTGCCCAGAGGGCAGCAGTGGACCCCGTGTGCCCGGAGCCTGGGTCTGGTGCTGCTGTCACGCTGTTGCCCTGCTTGGGCCTCCAGGGCTCTGGCTGCCAGCCCCTGGCTGTCCTGCTGCCACTGCAGTGGTGGCCAGGGACACGGAGCTGCTCCGTGGTGGTTCTCCTCTCCTTGCTAGTACTGCTTGGCTAGAAATGTTGTTCTCCTCAAAAGGGGAATGTTTCCAAGTTGATTTCTCACCGGTTTTATATTCCCTTTAATTTAGAAAAACACATATAAATAGCAGAAGGTACATCCTGTGTGTACACAACCACTTCCCAGTGGCTTCGTTGTTGTGTGCGAGAGGAACAGAATGTATTGGTGGTAATTTCATCCTGTTGGATCGTTGGGGAACAAAGTGAGAGCTGCTGTGTCTCCTGAGCCTCATCCCTGTGCAGACACGCGGAAGAGGGACAGTGGCTTGGGACATGGGACACTGCCTGGGGACAAAGGGCAGAGGTTGGGGACAAAAGGCAATGCCTGGGGCCAGGCCCCCAAGTGCTGCTGTGGGTGGAGGGTGGGAGACGCCTCCCAGTGCTGGTCCCTCCCTCCACGCTCTCTGTGTCCGGCAGGGAGGGTGAGGGGCTGTGGGGCTGGGGGCTGAGGGGACACACATGTCACAGTCACAACAGCCTTGTGGGGCCCTTGGATGCTCTGCCTTAGTGGCATCGTGGAGCCCATAAAAGAATCACAACTAATTAAGCGTCATTATTTTAAATTAAGAGGAATCTTTCCGGCATCAGGGCAGCCTCATGCCATGGCAACCAAGCCTTTGCCATGGTTCAGTCCTGCAGTGCTGCTTCCCAGGAATGACTTTGCAGTTCCAGTGGTGGATGGCACGGCAATGCCAGGGCATGGCAATGGTGGTGCTGGTGGCACAGTCCCGCTGGTCACACGGTGCCACCCCCCTCTCCCTGGGGATGTGCCAGCCCCTGCCCCCTGGGTGATGGGTTTCCCCTCAGTGGCAGGGGCTTTCCTGGGCACTGGGGGCTCCCCTGGCTCCCCAGCCCTCTGTTCTGGAAGGGATCAGCACCTCCAGGCCCTTTGGTTGCCATGGGGAAGATGAGAATTGTAGGGATTCCTGGCAGGCAGCTTGTACAAGAATGAAAGTACATATTGTAAAGGGACCTTCTGAAACAGTCGGCTGGCAAATACCAGTGATAACTATTTTAATTCATCTCCTCTGACATGAATAGGAACTTTCTCTTACAACTGAATATAAATAGAACTTGGACATAGCATTACTATATGAATAAATGAATTAATCAATCAATGACAAAAACACACTATGTAATCAAAAGATTTTTCATGTTAAGATTAATTTAGTGTAATACATGCCTAAATATTACATAAGCCCCCTTGACATTGAATTATAGGACTGGTGGATGGGAGGGAGTGGGCTGTGTGGAGCGGGAAGGCGGGACAGAGCTGGGGAAGTTGGTCCCAACTTGGCAGCCCATGGCACAAGAGATGCTGCACCCCCTGCTTGCCAGGCACTTGTTGTCCCCACGGTGAGGCATCTTGGCAGGTGGGGTCTCACCTGAGCGGAGCAGAGGGGCAGAATCCTTCCCCCCTTGCCCTGTAGCCCAGACTTCTTTATTTTCTATATGTTTTCCTCTGTATTTTCTATGTATGTTGTAGGTGGACTGAAGGTGACGTGATATATCCATTTATATTGCAGACAAGGGTCACAGATTTTGGATTTTGCCCTTGCAAGCCCCTGAGAAGCTGAATATTCCTGCGGCATTGGGAGCTTCCCATCCGCAGGAAGCAATGGCAGCTGAGGCTCTGGCTCCTTCCAGAGCTGGCATGTAAGGCTTTGCCTGCACAAGTTAATTAATCTAATGAGGCAAGTTCTCTCGATATGTGTTCTGTATGCCTTCTCCCAGCAAATGATCACACTTCCTAAAAATATAATCTTCATTCTTCACTTGAAGTTCCGCCTGGAAGTTGAGTTTAGAGAAATTCAGCTTTGAAAGAAAATGTGATTTCCTTGCAGTGAGCGTAATTAAACCAATGGAGCTGCTCCCAGGGGAGGCAGCACTCCCTGGGGCTTAGTCCCTACAGCTGGATTACACGGCCACCCAGGGGATCTGCTCTAGCTCAGCTGGGTGCTGGACACGGGGCACGGCCAACACCTGGCCTGGTACCCCACTGTCCCCTGTTCAGCCCTGCCCTGGCTGATGCTCCACGTGGATGTGCTCCTGAAGGAGCAGCGGGGGGCATCTCAGTCCCCCCGTGCCCAGAGCTGCTGTAGAACATACAACAGGTACAGGGCTTGGCTCTTTCAGCAGCTGGGGCTGTTCCATCCACCCTCTGAGAAGCAGATAAATAAGTGCCCTGCTCCCGTGTGTCCTGTGACACCAGGAAAGCCACTTACCCTTAGGGCTGATTTAGCAAAACCTCCCTGTGGCTGTGCAGGGCCATGTCACGGGGACCAGACCAAGGTGCTCATGCTGCTCCATGTGTCCAAATCCACAGCTGGTGGGCACAGCCAGTGCCAGTGGGGGCTTGGCTGGCTCTGCCAGAGCCCATCCACCTATGGACTGAGGGCTGCACTTCACTGCACAGTTCTCGTGCTGGTCTCTGACCCACATGTCCAGGCCAGTCCAGGCTGGTCAAGGGGCCGGGGAGCAGCGAAAGGTGCTGTGGGTTTATTTGCTCAGTGCTGGCAAGATGATCCTGTCAGGGGAAGAACCTTTTGATTTTGCATTTATGTTGTCTATTGATTTCCTTTAACACAGTGACATGGGCTATTGCTAATACCTGTCTAGTTAATACGCAGTGGCAACTCCACTCTCACAGCCCAGGGAGAACTGCAAAATACACACAGGAGAACATTCCTCTGTACACTCCTGCTTTCTCTTCTTTTTCTTTATTTCTAATCCCAATTTGCATAGATCTCACCTGAAAAAATGGAGCGATGAGGATCAAATCTGCTATCCCAAGAGGCTCCTGCCAGGGAGTTTGAGGCTTGCTCTGCTGGTGAGGAGACAGGACCATCACATTGTGCAAGGTCTTAGAGGCACCACCATGACTAAACTCTTTTTTTTTGCAACAGGTTTCCCTACAGAATTATCTGCAGCAAAGCTGAAAGGGGAGACAAGATTTCCACGTGGCCAAAAGCCACTGAGTGAAAGCATCCCTCCAGTGAGAGCATCCAGTGTGAGGAGGAAGGGCCATGGCCACGGGTTAGGGTTAGGGTTAGGGTTAGGGTCAGGCTCTGGTGTTTGGGGTGCTCAGCTTTTGGAAACGGGGCCATGCCTGGCAGAGCCGATGCCCCTGCCTGACTGCCCTCCCTGGGAGCACAGGAGCCTGGCTGCAGTGTCACTGTGGGAGAAGGGTGTGAGAAGGATGATGGCTGGGGATGAAGGCAGGTCTGCACCTCCCACACTGGGGCTGAGCTCTGAAATCCCTCTCCAAGCAGTGTTTCCTTCGGTGGGATCGATGGCTCCAGGTGAAACACAAACTTTCCTTGTTCTGGGCTGGTGGATTTGCCAACCCCTGAACCCCCGTTTGGATTAACATGAAATTCCCTGTTCCATTTGCAACGTGCTGCTGCTGAAGTTTTTGAACTTTTTGTGATGTCAGGAATTTTGGATGGAGACAGGTGGACACGGGATGTGGGAAAGGAGCTGAAATGAAAATGTTTGATGATGGGTGAGCAAGAATGCACAGTCAATGCCATGGAAGGATGGAATCAGAACAGCCAGGAGGGGGAGGAAGTGTTCTTTACTTGGGAGGAGGACTCTGTGGCTGAGCCCAGCACAGCGGGAGCGGCAGGATCTCTGGGGTCTGGGGTCGAGGGATGAGCTGCTCTGTGCTGAGGAATCGGGGTTGGATTCCAACAGCTCCCTAGGGCTGTCACCGCCTCTGACTGCTCAAATGAAGATGAACTTCTCCTGGTCCCACTCCTGCCTTCTGGGTCCTGCTCAGCCACTGCAGGGCTGTCCCTGTTTCTTCAGGGACTTGTCAAGAGACAGGTCCCACTGCAACAGCCCCGATCCCACAGTACCGACCTGGGACTCAAGAGAGACCCTGAGAGACCTGGACAGCCTTAGAATTATAGGATCACAGAATATGCTGAGTTGGAAGGGACCCAGCAGGATTGAGTCCAAGCCCTGGCCCTGCACAGACACCCCAACAATCCCACCCTGTCCCTCAGAGCGTTGTCCAAACCCTCCTGGAGCTCTGGC
>JAWWLV010000183.1:557984-568025 GCA_035041135.1 Platyrinchus mystaceus
CCCTGGGGAGCCTGGGCAGTGCCAACCACCCTCTGGGGGAAGAACCTTGTCCTGAGATCCACCCTGACCCTGCCCTGACACAGCTCCAGGCCATTTGCTTGAGTCCAATCACTGATCATGAGAGTGAAGGGATTGGTACCTCCACTTCCCCCCTGAGTTTCAGATGTGGGCAGTCACAACTGGAGACAGCTGCACCCCCTACAAGTGTGGTGCACTGGGACAGGGGGGCTCCGGGCACCCACAGGGACCACAGGGACCAGCTGCACCTCTGTGATGGTCTGTGCAGCACACAGGGTCCTCTGTCTGTGCCATGAGCTGTGCAAACAGTCCCAGGAGCTGAGCAGGACAGCTGGACAGGGCTGTGTGTCCTGCACCATGTGTATGGACAGCCAGCCCAGGGCTCAGGGTGCCGGGTCCAGAGGGCTCTGACCACTGCCATCCCAGCAGGTCAGCTGGGCAAAGGGTGCTGAAGCCAAGGCAGGATTTCATCTGGTGGCTTTAGAAAGAGGTTTGGGGAAAACACCTCTCAGGGACCTGCAGGGTCCAGGTGAGCTCTGGGAGGAGGGGAGTGGGCACAGAAACCCCCATCTCCCCGTATCCTCAGTGTTTCCATGGCAGCATTCCCATGCAGTATCTTCTCTGTCACCCACAAATCACAGAGTCCCAGAATGGTTTGGGTTGGAAGGAACCTTAAAGCTCACCTTGTTCTGCCCCCTGCCATGGGTGGGGACACCTTCCTCCTGACCAGGTTACTCCCAGCACAGCCAGGGTGGTGCTGCATATCCCAGTGCATTCCCAGATGTCCCTCAGTGCACCTGACAGGCCCACAGGAACTGCTCCTCTGGCTGTGTTGCAAAGGTGAGGCAAAGCCTCGCTCCTCGTCCCTCCATGCTGCAGGTGTGGAGCAGGTTGCAGGAAATGCAGGGCTCTGCTTTGCACCTGCAGGAGGAACCAGGCTCATTCCTTTGCAAATTTACCCCATAATGAGAAACATATGTCAGAGAACATGATTTTCCACAAACCAAGCATTTGCTGCACAGTTTATGGTTAAGTCTGTATGTAGTCACAGCTGTCATGGGAATTATGAGTTCCTTGATTTTCATAATTAAAAAGAGAGAGAGGGAAAGAGGGGGAAAAGGAAGCAGGAGCCCAGAGCCTGGTGCTATGGGCACTGCCCATGACACAAGGGAAAATCCTCCTGCTGAAAATTCACTGAGCAGTTCCCTGTGCTGGCAGGTTGTGCAGGGAACACTGTCTGCCTGGTTTGGTGGTTAATTAAATAAAAGATATTCCAAATAAAAAAACAGATTCTGGGTTGGGACTCTTGGGAAATCATTACTGACTCGTGACCTCTCTTAACCTGGATAAGGTCCAGGCAGGAGATGTCAAGGCATGAAGCACAGCAAATACCCGTGAGCGTGTACAATTACAGGTTTATTAAAGGGAAACAAGGACTGCACGACAAATGGAAATGGTTTATGGACACAGTGAGACGGTGTTTCCCCAACGAGCCAAAGTGGTTTCAGGGCTCTGCCTCTGGAGCTCCAGCCAAGCTGTCCCACTGGGATGAAGGTGTGGGAGTGCTCTGCCAGCAGCGGGGATGTGCTACCTGGGCACGGCAGAGCTGCCCACTGCTCCCACAGCATTCCCCACAGTTACAGCTCTGCCTAATTAATACTGTTCTCATGAAGGGCATTTTCCTTGCATTGGGAAACAAGTGCAATCACACTGCCTGTATATCAACCCAAATACAAGTCACTCGGGGAATAAAGCAGGGATGTAATTGAGGAGCCGCTATTTATCACCCTTCCCAGGATCACGGCGCTGGCACTCCTGACACCCGCGCTGTTCTCCAGCACTCGCTTCATTGCCATCAGATACACTTCTGTAAAGGAAATAAAACACCCAACTACTTTCCAAAATCTCTTTGACTTTCAATCATGAGCATGTTGCTTATTAGCGAGATGAATTTATGGGTAAGGCGCTAAGCTTTTATAATCACCCTTTTATAGGCAGCTGCCATCAGGTTCGCAGAAGTGGTGGCATTAACTGTCAGCTTCCAGTAGGAATCCGAGCGCAGATATGTAAATAACGGCTGGATTTTAATACGTAATTAGCGCTGCTAAACCTCAGTTACAGTATTTAATTACCGAAAGTGGGTCTGTTCCCCCACACCGATCCCCAGGCCGAGCGCTCTGGTCCGTCTGACGCCGGCTGGCGCCGCGCTGACCCGGCATCCTGCGCCCTCCCCGCGGCTCGGGGGCTCCGGCGCGGAGTGGTGCAGCTGGATGAAAACCCGGGAATCTAATCCCAAATCCTGTCTCTTTGCGGGGATTAGCCTTTCAGCTAATTCACTGAGGTGGGATTTTTAGCTATTCGACTAGTCTTTGCGGCTGCATCCTGTGGGAAATCAGGCAGCCGGCACCGCTCCACCGGCAGGTACGAGCTGGAGCTGGAGCTGCTGCTGCCGCTCGGGCACACGGCACAGGCAAAGAAAGGGAAAGCTTCACACCTGGCTGCCCACAGCCCGATTACAGAGAGATTAGCAAGTGGATTTCCCCCCTTTAAGGAGCAGCCCACCTCCCCTCCCCTCCTCCAGCCACATGCCGTAGTTTTGAGAAATCTCCAGTGTCACTCCCCAAGGCTGCTGAGAGAGGACAGCAAGGAGAGGAAAGCAAAGAAGTGGACAAATAAAGGACAAAGGGCGAAATGCTACTTGATTTATGTGGAGCATCCTGGGGAGGAACTCCCCACGGCTCCGGCAGCGGGAAGGTTGGTGCTATGGGATCAGCCCTCAGATTGCACAAGGAGTTTCCCTTGGATCTCCACATCAGTGCAGCCTGTTTATGGGTTTTGGCTGTGTGTTTCCATTGTAAAATCTGCCACGGAAACGCTCTGGCAGGGCTGGAGCCGGACAGGTCTAGGACACACAGGGAGTTCCAGCCTTTCCACCGTGCCAGGTTTGCCCTGCAAAAGCCCTGGCTGGCACACACCCTGTGGACTGGTGCTGCTCTAACCAGGCCTCCAGGACCTGAGCAGGTTCCTGGGGTGTCCTACAGCAGAAAAATTGGGAGATATGTCTGGATGTGCAGGGAACCCCCTCCTTGCACCCAGTCTTGCTGTCAGGGAGCTGTGAATCCCCAGCCCCGCAGAGCCAGGGTCCCTCTCACCTGCCAGGCTGGGCTGGGGGATCCTGCTGGGGCACGGGCTGGATGGCAAGGGGGAGACAGCGAAAAGGGGGCTTGACTGGCAGCTCTGCCACAGGAGCATGGCTCAGGTGCTCTCAGGTGAGCTGTGAGCTGGACACAGGTCTGGGCAGCAAGCCCAGGGTCTGGTTTGAAACGTGTCTCTGCACCAGTGTCCTCAGTAACTTGCCAGAAGGAAAGAATGGGAATGTTGCTACTTCTGTCTCTGACTCCATTTACTGCTGAGGGCTTTTATTTTTTGACTGGAACAGTGAAATGGGTGTCCCTACATCCCCACATCATAGAAAGTGGGGAGTGGGAAGTGTAGCAAGGATGGAAGGATTTGGAACAAGGGGTGCCTGTCCCTTGGCCCACACGGGCAGTGGAGCAGCAGCAGCAGTAGATGCAGGGCCATAAATAACAGTGGGAGGAGGAGAAATTCGGGAGTGACAGGAAAAGCAGGTGATTTCTCCTGCAGCCTGGCTGAGGGCTCTGCACCGTGTCCCTCCCACGCCACTCGGGGTTCTGCTGGTTCGTAGCTCCTGATCCCATTCCTGGGACTCCAGCAGCAGTTGCTGGGAGTTGAATGGTCCTGGACACTTATTAATGCTCAGAACACCTGATCAGAGGCCAGATATTGGCTCTGCAAACACAGGCAAAACTCTTTTGCACAAGAAACCCCCTTTAAAATTTGCCCCCCCCACCCCGAACCGGCGGTGGGAGGTGTTCATTGTGCCACACACATTAATTCAGCTGGCACATTACAATGTTAAACTAAATGACATTATTACAAAGCTGTGCTAAGAAGTGTTGACAGGTCCATATGGTAATTTTACAATGTATAATGAACACACAGACTCCTTTCTTGCAGAAATTTATAGTTCAAATCTATACCCAGGATATCCAGTTTTATTTCCAGAAACTTAAATTGACTTATTACGATGTAGTGAATGTATAAATTAGTTCCAGTAGTTAAACTGAAGCATTTCCCTACAGACTCAATTAGATTCATTAATCTACTGTGTAGACCTGTAAACGGTCCATTGTTCTTTTCCCCCCCAAAATGTCAAAAACTATTTCTCTAACTATAAAATATTTCCTGCAAAAACTGTTTTAAATGGTAAGAATTATTTAAGATTAGGAAGCCAGATCCACAAATTATTTCAAGGCCCTTGTTCTTCTTCAAAAGAAAAATAGGGTTCAGCCCTCACTGGATAATTTAGTGGGACGGAGGCTGAATTCACTCTTCTATTAAGCTTAAGACCTACCAGCATAAACCACATCACTTCCACCCTCACTCCAGGGAATACATCAGCTGGATGGGGATCCTGTGTGCTTCCAGAACCTACAGCACGTGTTGCTGCAAGTATTTGTGTAAACAAGCAGATGCTGCTGAGCGTCGGTACCTGTGTGGGATTCCATGGCTGCCCCACCTTCTGCCAGGGCTTCCAGCCCATGTGATAACAAAAATAAAAATAGCAAGTACTTTCACAGCTCTGGTCACTCACACAGCTGGGAATGCTGCTTCTGGTGCGTCAGGAGTGCGACTCAGCTCTGGGAAAGCCCACACGTTGGACTGACACTGTGTTTTCACACATATCTTGATAGTTCCCTCCAGTCTCCACTGGGAATCGCTGCCATCAGCAGAGAAGGGCCTGCTGCAGCCTGGGTGAGGCTGTTTGGAATCACTGAATGGTTTGGCTTGGAAGGGACCTCAAAGCCCATCTCATTCCAAACTCCTGTCATGGGCAGGGACACCTTCCACTAGCCCAGGTTGCTCCAAGCCCCGTCCAACCTGGCTTTGAACATTTCCAGGAATGGGGCAGCCTCAGCTTCTCTGGGGAACCTGTTCCAGGGCCTCCTCACCCTCCCAGAGAAGAATTCCTTCCCACTATCCCATCTATCTTTGCCCTCTGAAAGTGAGAAGCCATTCCCCTTCTCCTGTCACTCCAGGTCCTTGTCCCGGGTCCCTCTCTGGCTCTCTTGGAGCCCCTTTGGCACTGGAAGGGGCTCTAAGGTCTCCCTGGAGCCTTCTCTTCTCCAGGCTGAACATTTACATATTATTAAATGTACATTTAATGCTAACCTCACACGTACTGTTTAATTGTATTCCCAGTGCATCCTAAAACCAAGGAACAGGAGGGAAGGGACTTGGCTTGGTATTAGCTGATTTCCACGTGGCCTTGCTACATCCTCAGCTCAGGAGATCCTTTCCCACCCCCACTCCCACATTGGAGGAAACTTGGGAAAATCCGTATGTGCAATTTTCAGTTCAGTGGGGTTTGGAGAGGATGGGGGTCTGTGGGGCAGGGTGGGGCTGCTGGGGGGACTCCAGTGCCCAGTGGGGTGATGAGACATGAACATCCCTGCAGACAGAGCCTGGGAGTCAGGAATTCCAGCATGGCATTGCCAGCAGTGCTACACTGTGGAGCCAGGCAGAGAATGCCTGCTTTGTCCAGCACGGGGGCAGCTGGGGCTCACATGGGGATGGTGCCTGTACAGAGAGGAGGGGTCTGCAGGGATGTGCTGGGGGCCCTGGTCTCTGCCCTGCCTCCAGCATTCCTAGGTCCTGGTCCCTGCCCTGCCAGGCAGAGTTCCTGGGGCACTGGCACAGCTCCTGCACCCCTTAAGCTCTTGCAAGCTGCAGGGATCTGCGGGACCTTGTTTTCAGGTTGTCTCATTTACTGGGATCACAGTAGCCTGTTTATTAACCATGATCCATTATCCCTGGGCTCCCAGCTCCCAGACAGCACAGCTGAGTTCCATGGCATTTCCTGGTGGCAGTGGTGGGATCCAGGATGCTGCCCAGCCCACGGGGCACTGCCAGGTACACACAAGGCTCTGCCGACACAGACGTGCTGCCAACAGAGGGATCAGGGCAGATTTTGGGGAGTTTTGTGTCTCCAAACCCTCGCCCAGGGCTCGGTGGGAACGGTGCCACCAGGGCACACAGAACTGTGGCGCTTCTTCTTCTCCAACTAAAACTGTTTTCCACTGGAAAGAGCTGGAGCGCAACTGCTGCTTCTCTGAGTCACTCCTGCTATTCCTGCTGCTGGTGCTGAAAGAAAGTGGACATTGATGGAGCAGGGCCCGGCTGCTCAGGGAGTCCCCCTGACCAGCACAATGGGAAGATTGTGGGAAAGAATTCCGAGCAAATAATCTGGAAAATATTTCAGATAAATGGGAACAGTGCAGTGGGGCTTCACTTGTTTGGTTTTGCCCTGGGAACAGCCAGAATGGAGCAGGAGCAGCTGCTGCACCGCTAGCAGGGCCTGTGGCTTTCCAGGAGACACACAATTCCAAGCCCCATCCAACCTTGAGCGCTTCTAGGGATGGGACATTCACAACTTACCCCTCTCCCAGCCCAAAAGAGTCCCCATGACTGTGTCCATGGCCCGTTGTGGTGAACTCCAGAGCCCCTCCAGTCAGACCCCTCAGAACTGCTGCCCCTCTCCTGGTCTGTCAAAGTCAGCTGAGCTGGCCAGGTCCTGACGTCAGAAACAGGACTTTATCACTGTCACCTTTATGTTAGCAAACAGATGAAACGCTCCTAATATCTCCCCTAATGGCATTCTGTACGGCCGCGATCACACCCGCGATAGGATATTGGATACAGTTGTAAACCTTGAAGGAATAAGGGCTGCCTAAGAGAATAGCTTTTCCTGGCTTAGCCACATTACAGTAGCGAGCGTAAATCACTTGTCAGTCGATGGCAAACGTACCGGTGTTATAATCGGAGGAGAAAAGGAATAAAGTGCAGATAATCTTTTTCGCCATTTTGCTGGCAGCGGCGGCGGCGAGAGACTGACAGCCCTTCGCTTGAGTGGCAGGTGTCCTTTGAAGCGCCTGTGAATCACTATCTGTGCAGACTGTTGAAATGCATATTTCCATCCTTATCGTGAAGGAATGGATGGGCAAGATAGGTGCTGTTAACATTGCAAATAGCTCCGGAATTATTCATTGTCAGCTCCGGGCAAAGAATAGGGGGAAAGTTTTATTATTCACCGCGCACAATAGCCGGATGCTTAATGATTCCCACTACCTTGGCAGGATTGTCTGCCGACTTCAGGCGCTCGCGGTGGGTGACACAGGTCTGGCCAAGTGTTAGAGCAAGATCATACGGCCCGGGCCCATTTTAATTTCTAATACATTAATCTTTCCCTCGCAGATGCACAATGAATATTCCGCAGCCCCTTGTTTGTCAGGAGCCGTCTGCCTTTCATCTATTCAGGTGGGTCCATTGACTCTGAAAGCGCGCTCAAAGGGCCTGATCAGTCACTGACAGCGGTGGCACAATGCCGGGGCGCCCCCGGCCCGCGGCCCCGCTGACACCCGGCCCGCGGGGACGGCCGGCGGAGCTCCCCGGGGATGCTGCGGGCGTTATCGCGCCGGGGAGCGCGGCCGGCCCGTGTATCGCCGCTCCGCAGCCGCCGACCCCGGCCCGGCGCTGCCGCCGCCCGGCCCGCGCACGATTAAAATGGATTAAGTTGGCTTAGCGCTGTTCTACAAGCGGCCCGCGCGCACCGCGCCATTCAGGTTTAATTTTAATCCTTTGTCTCGGCCTGCTAATTACGATTGTTTTAAGTTCATTATCCCGACGCGCACATTGTAGCTGGCGGGATCGGCGCGCTTGTAAGCGCTGTCCTCACTTTTGCAGGTAGTGACCCTTGAATTGTTAAATGAGCCCGTGCCAGCGCCAAACAGCACACTCCTGATCTGCGATTCACTCTCCGCCCGCCTGGCCTTCCTCTCTGATTAATTAAGTAGCAACGCCGCAGCGGCAGCGGGGACGAGGACTGTGGGAGCCGCCGGACTGGGGCAGGGTGGGATGCAGGGACTGCCGGGAGCGGCTGTGGGTCGTGCTCGCCCCGGTGTCACCGCTCCCTGTCACGCTGGCATCCCCGTGTCCGCCCTGGCACAAAGCTCAGCCCAGGGCATCGCTGTGGAGCTGGGACCGGTGGTACCAGGGGAGGTTTAGGTTGGATATTGGGGAGTCCCAGTCATCCCATCCTGTCCCACAGCTTTGGAGCTGCAGCACTGGATGAGCAGAAGCAGGTTTGCAGGAGGATTTGCCCCACTTTTGGAGATGTTCCCCCTAGGCTGTGCCATGGGGCACTGACAGAGACTCCAGGGGATGCTCAGAGCCCAGCAGGGCTGTACCCTGTGCCTGCTGCAAGCTGGGCCTGGGCCTGGGATGGTGGGAAGGGGCCAGAGCGCTGCTTCTTTCCAGGTGCTCCTGATTTACTGGATTTAAAAGTGGTTTTTGTCCCTCCCATCAGCCCAGTGGGTTTGCTGGGACCTGCACAGTGCTGGGGTGCTGCCCCTCTGTCCTGGCTGAGCCGCGTCCCCACTCTGCTGACCCCAAAGCAGGCCAGGTCACATTCCAGCCACCCCTCCCCAGCCTCTCCCCGGCCCTGGGCTGGGCAGAGCCAGGCACAGGCACTCAGGGCTGGAGCAGCCGCCGTGGCTGGCCCGTGATCTCAATAAAAGCTCATTAAGGAAAGATTATGAACATATAACAATACATTTTAAGTGCGCTGCAATGATCCATAAAATTGGTGTGGCTAATTAGCAGATCAAATCTCCATGAGAACTGGATCACTTTAATATCCTTGGGTAGTTTAATTCTGTAGGTATTTTACTATCCACACATGTTTAGTAAAATTAAATAACAGTATAAATGTTCAGTGGGATTAAAACAACAGTAAAATGAAACCAAACAAAATGAATTTATTTTGTTAATAGAATAACAGAGAATCCCAGTGTTGATATAACATTACAGAAAATCTAGAGCAAACACAGTCTGAATCCCAGTCTCATTTCACATGTAATTAACCTTTCTCAATCAAGCTAAGCAGCCCTGATACCTCCTCCACAGTGGCTGTGCACCCACGGCTCTGCCTGCACCGGGATGAGAGGCAGGAGGCAGTTCCAGGTGGATTCTCCACGGTGCTGCTGGTGATGCTGATGCTGGTAAGCACTGGTCCTAGCCCAGCCCCAGGGTCCAGCCCTGCACAGTGCTGGGAGGGTGCTGGGTACCCTCCACTGTCCCTTCCCTGTTCCCTGTGCTGGAGATGTCCTGCCACTTGGAAAGTCCCTGGCAGACACCAGGTAGGAAAATGTAGGGAGTGTCTGAGAAGTTCTTGAAGTTGTTACGTCCCCCCCATGGATGAACTTGGGAACATAATACTTTTCCCTTTTTCACGGTCCTTCAAATCAGCATCCAGACAAAGATGCTCCTGCAGGTGGGTTTGAGTCTGAGTTCTTCATGCAGTTCATAGAAGCACCGAATTTCAGCAGGAACAGTCGTGCTAATAAACAGTGTTATTTATTTAAGTATTTTTTATTCCTCCTCCCCACCAGCAGCCCCTGTTTATGTCACTGTTTGTCAGGAAGCCCCATGTGAAAGTTAATAACAACATAATTATGGTCCTGAGGGAGCTGGTGGAGAAGGTGGCTCAGCCACTATCCATCACATTGGAGAAGTTCTGGCGGTCTGGGGAGGTTCCCACTGACTGGGAACAGGGATACGTAACCCCTGTTTTCAAACAGGGAAATAAGGAAGATGCAGGGAGCTGCAGGCTGATCGGTCTCACCTGTGTGCCCAGCAGGATCATGGAGCAGATCCTCTGGGAGCAGATCCTGTGGGAGCAGATCCTCTGGGAGCTGTGCTGTGTGTGTGAGGGCACCCACAGCAGGTCTGCTGACACACCAGCTCACCACGCTGGAGACAAGGGAGGGCATCCAGAGGGAAGGGACGGCTTCCAGAGGGACCTGGGCAGGCTGGGAGAGCTGGGGGGTTCACCTGGAGAAGAGAAGGATCCAGGGAGACCTGAGAGCCCCTTGCAGGGCCTAA
>JAWWLV010000183.1:569093-599148 GCA_035041135.1 Platyrinchus mystaceus
GTCCAAGGCCAGGTTGGACGGGGCTTGGAGCAACCTGGGCTAGTGGAAGTTGTCCCTGCCCATGGCAGAGGGTGGAACTGGATGATCTTTAAGGTTCCTCCAAACCAAACCATCCTGTGTTCTGTGGTAATTTAGAGCAATAATTACATTTTTATTCCATAGCTATGGGAAAACACTGAGTTGAATAATGAGATAAAAATGAGTGTCTCGGTCCTAACAGGACATTAATCAACATATTAACTGTGTAGACAAACTGATTTGAGGCTGTTACAGCTTAATTTGTCTCAAAATCATTACTTTTTATGTATTGCATAATGTACTTTAAAATACGTGTTGGAGTGATCACACGTGAGCGTTGCAGCTCTGCAGAACTGATGCTCTGTTTTGTTCTGCCCCGAATTACACCTTTTTAGGTGTCATTTTACACCTTTTCCAGGTGTGGTTCAGCACAGAGTCTGCACTGCTGGCACTCTGGCATTTGGGAGTCAGGCTGGGACCAGCCTGAAACCTTCTCCTTTATATCTTAGCCTGTCCAGAACACTTTTTCCTTAGCATTCCCATTTCTAAAGCCTTTGGATTAGCATATTCCATTTCTCCGGGTAGCAGCCTGTTGGCTCCGAAGCCGCTCGCCCCTGTTGGCATTCCCTGCTCAGGGTTTTGGCTGCTGGTCAGGATGAGTGATGTGGTGGCACAGAGAGGGGCTGGGGAGCCCTCGGCACTCGGCTCAGTGAATGTCAGATGCCAGACAGGCTGGATGCCGGACAAAGAGCAGCGCGGCTCTGGCATTGTGTGGGCACAGCGCTGGCTGTGCCTCCACATTTCGGGAGACAATGATGCAGGAGATGCTGAGGGGCTGGTGGGACACAGGACAGGCAGTGCCCCGATGGGAGTTTGGTGGAATTCTCGTAAAGGAATAAAAGCTGAGTTAGTGTTAGTGGCTGTTTGCTCTGCCCAGCACCTGGAGTCTTATTCAAGGTGCTGCAAAACACATCCCATGGGCTCAGATGTGAGGATTTTCTCCCCTGGTGTTTTGTTTGTTTTGTTTTCCCATTCCCAGTGGCTGTTTGTGTCCATCTGACCTGACAATCCACACTCAGGTGTGGTGTGGACACCACATGCCAGGGCTGGGCTACCTGAAGGTGACATTTCCCTGGTCACTTCTTGAACTCCAGGTGCTTGATTTAAGGTTTATGAATCTGTTGGGATTTTTTCCCGGGAGGACTGGAATTGCTGCCAGAAGCAGGCAGGCTCAAAGTAACCGGGGTGAGAGGCCTTATTACCCCAAGCAAACCCCCACAGTCTGTGGCCACATCTCCCCATGGCCCTGCAGGATGGCCAGGACTGCCAGGTGGGAGCTTTTTGACTGAACAAAATGTTTTAGGTTGGTCCAAGTAGCATTTAGGGACAGGGAGAGAACCAGCTTTTCCTCTGTTTTGCCAAAAACCCCTTGTGTCAGAATTTCTATTTGTATTGGACCCAAAACAGTGCCCCGGGTGGTGCCAGCAAACCCCGGTGAGGGTCACCCACCAGTCTGCTGCAGCTCAGGGCACCGTGTGTGGCTGCAAGGACACAGTGGCAGAGGTGCAGATCAACAGGGTGGAGCTTGTCCCCAGCACATTTCCTTTTCCCATTCTTTTTCTCATTCCCATTGCCATTCCCTTTCCACATTTCCCTTTCTCTTTCCTTTTCCCTTTTCTCCTTTTGCTTTCTCCAGGCTCTGGGGCAGGTGAAGGGGTGCCCTGCACAGCTCCAGCCCCCACTCCTGTGGCTGGCAGTGTTTGATCCTGAGGGAGGGAAGGAAGTGCCTCTCACCGAGCTCCAGCAGAACCTTGGCCAAGGTTTGTCCCCACTGAGGCTCCAAGGTAAGGAGCCCTCCTGAGGGATCTGGGGGACTCCTGAGGGTGTCCCAGCCTGTGTCCCCAGCCCTGGCAGGGAGCAGGGCTTTGTGCCCAGGAGCAGAGCGTTTCAGGGACTAGTAACTGGGGCCACCAAGTGCTGCAGAGGAGATGCCCGAAAAGTGGCTGGAGGGTGTCCCAAAGGTGCATTTTCTCTTGCTGTGGATCCATTTCCCACATTACCAACACTCCCTGTGTTTGGGGGCACATCGTGGTGCTGCTGCCCAGATGGAGTGGCACAGAGCACAGCCCGGGGGGAGCAGGGACACTCTGGGCTGTGGGGGGTCAGCACTGGCACAGCCTTCCCTCCCCGAGCCCAGTGCTGGCCCTGCCACCCCTCCCACCTCCGGGTGCCCATCCCGTGTGGGCAGGGGCTGAGGGGATGCAGGATTGCCCACAGGTCCCTCCTTCCCCACTCAGGAGGCAGAGACCCCTCCATCCCTGAGTACCAGTCCAGGCCAGCACAGGAACCCCCCAGGGGAGAGGCTTGGAGGGGCAGAGCAGAGCTGGCTGCTCCCCGCCCTGCCCGGCCCGGGCTGTGCTGTGCGTGTGACAGAGCCGGGCGCTGCAGGAGCGCGGAAATCTCGGTGTTATCGGCCCCAAGGGAGGTCTGTCCGTACAGGGCTGAAGGGTGAAGAGCTGCAGGAGGTCCTGGAGCCGGGCAGGTGCTCGGGGCTGGCGCGACGCTCTGATTAAGACGCTGACAGAGCGCACAAAACCCCGTTTGGTGGCGTGACATGTCAGGGGATGAAGAATCAGTCTTTGTCTGCGCCAGGCCAGTTTCCTTTCAAAAGGCCTTTTAGATCAGCTGCAGGAAAAACAAGGAGGGAAGTAGCCCATTGATTTAATACAAGCAACAAGCAAAGTACATAATAATGAAAATCAAAATCCTTTCATGGCATCCATGAGGGCAGCGAACAATGGGAATTAATGGAGCTCCAGCCCCTCAACTTTTACCTCGTAAAGTCGTTCGCATTATAGGACTAATTCTCCTTCTACCCATGACTAAATTGTGTACTGGGCTATACTTTTGTTTGACAGCAAAAAGTGAATGATAGAAAATTGGATCCAACAATATGGTCTGATTATTCCTGCACTGCAGAGTGTTCTCTCAATGTGACAAACTATGTTTATCCCACTAGGGAGAAAGGGGGAGGGATCCCTTGGGATTTATCAGCATGTGTGGTGCCATTAAGTTAAATAGACATGTTAGGATTTAACACTGTCAACAACATTTTTATTTCTCTTTTTCATGATTATTAAGATTTCAGTTTGTAAAATCTCAACTAAATATAGTTTTGATATAGGACAAACAGAAGTTATTTTGGGAATTCCTCCTGTAGCAGGGAAAGCTACTCCATCCTGCAGGCCCTCCTCCTGCCATGTTAGCATTTCCCTCCCTGGGCTGGAATTTCTCTGCAACCTCAGGAAGTCACATAATAGCTGAGTTCATGTGGGTCTGAGGAACGGTGTGATGGCCTTGGAAGCCCAGTGGAATATCCAGTGTGGGTTTCTGGGAGTCAGCAGTGCCTGGCAGAGGCTGGCACGGGGCTGGGAATGCTGCACATGTAGAAGAGTGGACTCAGGATGTGAAGAGAAGAACCATTTGGTGCTGCTGATGGCTGGACATACTCACAGCAGCAGCGGTTTCTAAAATAAATCCTATTAAATACATCAGTCATATCCTTCAGCACTGACACCTGCTGTGTGCCCAGGCCCTCCCTGGCACTGCCCCCACACGGGTCACAGAACCACAGGATCCTTCAGGCTGGAAAAGTCCTTTCAGATCATCAAGTTCAAATATTAAAGCAGCACTGCAAACCCACCCAGCACAGCAGCTCAGGATGGGGAACCCACCCAGGGCTTTAAAAATCAGGGTCCAGGTGTTGTGCTGAGTTTGTGCTGCTGTGCCCATCCCTCACCCACATCCCTCACCCAATCATGTTTTACTCTGCTTGCTTTACCTTTTTTGAAAGTCTTCTGGCTACAAGTCAGATGTGCACAAGGGGAATTAAAAAAAAAAGGCTCTGTGTCCATAGAATTGCCAAGCAATGCCAGGGACCCCTCACTGCTCTTCCTGAAGGCTGGAGCCAGGATCTCCTCCAGTCCCAGCTGGAGAGGGGCCTGGCAGCCCTGAACTGCTGAGAGGAAAGAAGAGATGAGATTCTGGCAAACCTGAAAGAGCCAACAGTGACTGTCACTGAATTCAAAACAGCTGTTGGGCAGTGAAGGCATTGCACAAAATACTTCTGAGGCTTGAGAACATCAAATAAATAAAAATAAATATATTATTTTTAAAGAGCAGGTATCATATTCAACTGAAGTGTATTTAACCTCAGATGGTAAAGTCAGTAAATATTTGATTATGCAGTGATTTTACATTGTTTTATCTGTTCCCACACACTTTAGCAGAAAAAAAGAATGGATAATGCTGCAGGGCTGCTGACTAGTGGCTGTGTTCAACTCCCAGAAAACACAGGGAAAAGTGCAAAGAGGAAACATTATCACAGAATCAGAGAATCATTTGGGTTGGAAAAGCCCTCTAAGACCATCAAGTCCAACCATTCTCCAGCACTGCCAAAACCACCACTAGCCCATGTCCACAGGGCTTTGAAATCCCTCCAGGGATGGGGACTCCACCCCTGCCCTGGGCAGCTGTGCCAGGGCTGGACAACCCTTTCAGAGCAGAAATTTTCCCTAAGATCCAACCCAAATCTCCCTTGGTGCAACTTGAGGCCGTTTCCTCTCATCCTATTCCTTGTTCTCTGGGAGCAGAGCCCGGGTCCCATCTGGCTCCACCTTCCTGGCAGGGAGTTGTAGTCAATATCTATTTGTATATTTATATTTTAGTGATTTTATCTATTTATATAGTTATATATTTAAAAAATAATACAGTAATCCCTGCAAGGCTGGTGATCCCACCACTACACACTGCCAGGGTATACTTGTGCAAAATACTCTGGCTTCTCAGTTAGGGGGTCTCTTCTTCCCTTAAAATTTGATGTTTTCCTTAACATATGGAGTTCTTGGGAATTTTCTTGTGCATGAAAACCTCGGGACCAACAGAGCCAAGTCTGACCCCAGTAAATGTCATGATGAATCAACCGTTTTCCTGAAACCTTTCCCAAATCCAGCTTTTAAAGAAAGCAGTATCCTGGTGTGTGTGTGTGTGTCTGTGCTCCTGAGGGGGGGTCTCCGTGCTGCCGGGGGGGTCCCCGTGTTTCAGGGGGGGTCCCAGTGCTGCCGGGGGTCTTCATATACTGGGAAAGTTCCCGTGCTGCCGTGGTGTCCGTGCTGCCCAGCGGGTCCCCATATTCCAAGGGGTGTCCCCATATTCCGGAGGGTCCCTGTGCTGTTGGGGGGCTGTCACCGTGCTGAGGTGGGGGGGAGGTCCCTGTTCTGTGCCCGTGCTGGCTGATGGAGATCCTATATTCCCAGGGGGTCCCTATATTTGAGGGGTCTCTGTGCTGGGAGATGGGTCCTGGTATTCCAAGGGGATCCCCGTGTTCCAAGAGAGATTCCCCATACTGTGCCCGTACTGACGGGGACTGTCCCCATATGCCGGCGGTGTGCTCCTATTCCGGGGGTGTCCCCGTTCTTCCAGGCTATCCTCGTGTCCCTGGGTGTCCCCGTTAATCCGGGGTGTCCCCGTTAATCCGGGGTGTCCCCGTTATTCCGGGGTGTCCCCGTTATTCCGGTGTGTCCCGGTGTCCCGGTCCCGCTCCGCCGCCCGACAGAGGGCACTGTTGCCGTGCGGAAGCGCCGAGCGAGCCCGGGGATCGGGGGGGATCGGTGGGGATCGGTGGGGATCGGGGGGATCGGGGGCACCCGGGGCTGAGTCGGTCCCTGTCCCGGGGCTCCATCGATCCCTGTCCCGGGGCTCCATCACCTCTGTGTCCCGGAGCTCCATCGGTCCCTGTCCCGGAGCTCCATCACCTCCCTGTCCCGGGGCTCCATCAATCCCTGTCCCGGAGCTCCATCACCTCCCTGTCCCGGGGCTCCATCGGTCCCTGTCCCGGGGTTCCATCACCGCCCGGTCCCTGCTCGCCGGGCAGGGGAGGGTCCAGGCCCCTGTGCCAGCCCGGGACATGGACAGCGGCCGTGGGGGACCCGACCCGGCTGTCGGTGCTCACAGCAGAGCCGAATTTATCACAGAATACAATCCTGGAGTGGGTTGGGCCGGGAAGGGACCTTAAAGCTCATCCAGTGCCACCCCCTGCCATGGGCAGGGACACCTTCCACCAGCCCAGGTTGCTCCAAGCCCCGTCCAACCTGGCCTTGGACACTTCCAGGGATCCAGAGGCAGCCACAGCTTCTCTGGGCAACCTGTGCCAGGGCCTCCCCACCCTTACCAAGAAGAATTCTTTCCCAATATCCCATCTAACCCTGCCCTCTGGCAGTGGGAAGCCCTTTCCCCTTGTCCTGTCCCTCCACCCCTTGTCCAAAGTCCCTCCCCAGCTCTCCTGTAGCCCATTTAGGCACTGAAAGGTTTTCTAAGGTCTCCCTGGAGCCTTCTCTTGTCCAGGTGACCATCCCCAGCTCTCTCCCATTTAACATGGGCTGAGCTTTCCCTCAGCCCAGCTTTTCATCCGTGGGTACCCCGAGCCTGGCTGTTCATCCCGGGATTCAAAGCTCCTACACCAGCCACCTCATATCTGCCACTGTGCTGACATCTGTCAGTCCCTGTGCTCGAGAAAGTCTGTTATTAAAAGAATAATAACTCTATCACAGGTTTGGGAATCCAGGATTGTATTTTCTTTTTCAAATATTCATTACAAATATAGATTGTGCTTTATTGGAAGTGGCCTTTAATGAACAGAGTTCTTGTTTGCGTACAAGGAGCAGCTTCCAGTGCCATTCCCTGACAGTAATTGTGGGCTGAATGGAGCCAGCACAATGCCAGAGCACAGTTAATGGCTATCCTGTGGATTGAGTGCTCCACTTTTGTCATTATCAGGCTACTTTTTAAAATGCAGAAATTAGTTAGGCCAGCAAAGAGTTAATTACGTTTCGTGTGACAGGAAACCCTCAAAGCACATTAATTGTGGAGAATTCTTTGTCTTTAATGCAAAGCAGGAATTTGAAAGGCCTGGGCAGATGATACCATAGAGGCAGTTACTCAGAGCGTCATTTAGAAGAGAAAAAAACCAGCCATGAGTGCAGCAGGAAACCCTCCTGCTACGTAGCTCCCACCCCCACAGGAGCTGCAGGAATTTGGGAGACACAGGAACTGGGAGGCACATCCTTGTTTCTGTGTCCCTGAAGTTAAGAACAGGCACTCAGAGAGGCTGTCTGACTCTGCTTCTTTTCCAGCCTCACTTTTCCCTGGCATTTCTCAGTTTCTAGTGCTCATGCCTTGGCAAAGGCATGTAAAACCAGTGTCCCAAAAGGTATATGGCAGCCCTGGGTGCCACTGGCTCCAGCCTTGGAGGGTGTGATGGAGCAGGAGCAGCATCACCTCTGTGCTGTGCCAGCCTGGCAGGGGCTCAGCTACCTCTCAGCCCTCTGGAACCTGGCACCAGGTATCTCCAGGGTCATGGGACAAACTGGAACACCACAACCTCTTGCTGGGGCAGGGAATCCAGGTGAAAAACCCCAAAGAAGCTGCCTGAGTTGGCTTCACACCAAGCACAAATCAAGCCAGCGTGCCCCGCGTGCCGGCACTGCCACGAGACCTGCGAGGGGTTGTTGATTACCAGGCTGAGGAGGAGCAGAAATGATCAGCACAATCAGAGACGGTGTAATTAACTGCACTATGTAAAAAATAAATTAAATAACTCCTCTCTAATGATCACACACCATGGTGAGCGGGGGGGTTCATACAGCACCGGCAGCGCTGGGTGGTCTGGTGGTGCCGGGTGTCGGGCAGCCCAGAGGAGGGACATCAGGGGACAGGATAAGGACACCCTCACTGCTGTTCTGGGGAGAGCTGGGGTGCTGGCTCACCCAGCCACTCAGTCTGGGGGTTGGGGAGGTGGGAGGGAAGTGGGCAGAGTCCCTTGCTGCTGCCAGTGCTCCCAGTGCCAGCCGGGCTGGGCCCTTAGCTGGGAACAAGGTGATATCATGGCTCACCTTCACCTCTAAACGTTCTGCTAATGCATTTACAGGTGGAATTGGACCACGTACAACTTGGTGGTTACATTTCAGGGGCCCTTGTTGCATAAACTGTAGGTGGTGGTGGCACCAGGGTCTCCTCATACAAGAGTAGGTTTCATTAGGTAAGCTGTGAGCTGCAGCAGCACCCAGACATTCAAACACAATCAAATACGCAAAAAAGCTCCAACCAGTCCTGCAAAGTAATTCAGGCAGCTTGAAAAAAAAACCACAGAGGAATGGGCAACTAAAACAGGGCAGGTAGTTCCATTAAAACAGAAATAATTGGATGCAGAGAGAAGGAGTTGCCTTGGCTGGGCAGCCCCACGCCGGTCCCTTCTTTCCAACAGGTACCATTGTCCCAATGGCAGCAGGAACCCAGAGGGTTTTCCCCCTTGTCTCATTGCTCTCCTGGCTTCCACTCTGCACCATAATGTGGCTCGATAGAGCCCTGACCCTGGCAGGTTAAGGAACTCCCAGGGACTGGGGTCAAATCCTCCACTGTCTGCACACAGTGATCAATGCAGCCCATCCTTCACTGTCAACAGCATTTACAGAGAGATAGGAGGGCTGAAAAGTTGGATAATGGTGTACGGCAATATTAGATTGTTTGTTCAATTATGAGTTAACAGAGCTTTTATTTTCATTAAAGCAGCCAGTAGCCAGTTCCCACTGAACACTGCTTTTTCTTCAGCTGTGGTGAAGTTTCTCTCAGCTTATTGGCTAATTTAGCTTAACTAAGTCAGAATCAGCTGAATAATGTCTTTTCCTGTTGCAAATTATGAATAAACCTCCTCCCATTGAAAGCAGGGAAGTTGATAGTGATCCCACTTCTGAATGCAAACTCCAGAAAGGCACAGATTGGGCACTGCTGTACTTGGGATTTATAGGGAAAAAGAACAGGCTTCAATGAACAGTTTTTTATATAAATATTTTCCATTTGGATTTAATTAATTGACTTTAATGTGGAGTATTAATACTGGAAGCCAATATTGTCGTTACTGTTATGTATGTTTCTAACAGGATTAGCTTCCCTGAAATACATATATTATCCATAAGAGTCAGGGAAGCCCCTGGATGCTGTGGGAGCCCCCAGGACATGGCTCTGCTCCTCCCTCCTCCTTGCCCTGACCCACCTTCACCTGCAGTGGCTGCACCTTGTGAGGAGCTCACATGACTGCCAGGTTTGTCCCTGGCTCTCACCAGGCTGGCAGCACAGGAAATCTCAGCTGTCACTGCTGCTCTCCACGAGGAGACAAAGCCCCATTCCCGAGGAGGACACCAACACCTCTCTGTGTCAGCTTTTGGGCTGCTCTGAAGGTAAATTTATGTGCTGCCAATTGATCTCTGATGCTACTGATCTTGACAGCGAGTCAAAGAGGTGTTGTGAGAGTTCAGAGTGGGTAGTTGTGGCATGTGACAATACATGGACACATAAACACCTGGAGTGGGATGAGACTGGATGAGACCTGTGGCATTCTGCAGCCTTTGAGACAAGGGAGCTTTGGCTTTGCTGCCAGTCAGCCCTGCTCAGCAAAACAATCATGCACATAACTAATTTTGAATGTTCAAGGTCTGTGTGGAGCCCAAAATTCAGCTCAGCTTCACAGGAGGCTTCACAGAGCTTTGTGCAGCATCGTTGCTCAGACAGGTGATTTCCACGGGCACAAGAAGAAGGAGCAGTCGGGCCAAGAGTGACCAGTTGTGGGGGACCCACAGTGGGCTCCAGTGAGGTGTGGGGTGCTCCCTTCCCCGACGTGGGGTTGTTTAGGGATCTAAATTATTCAGGAGAAAACTCCAAACTTATGGAAATATACACTTGACTGCAGCTCAAACCTTCACTCTCCCCATTTGGGGAGCTGAAAGGGGATAAATGGTTTGAAGATGTTATCGGAGTTCCTCTATAACACCTCTTGTCACTGGAGGAGCCGCCAGTGTCCCTTTTATCTCCATCAGAGGCTGCTCTGTCTGGTGAGTGAAAGGGAGGGAGGGCTCAGCACAAATTACACTGGTAATTCTTTCCAGAACTAATTAACTTAAAAGATACTGTACTGATTGCAGAAAAGGTGTTAACAGAAGCTTAAGAAGTTGAAAAACAACATTATTCTGCATTTGAGAAAGGCTCTGCCTTTAATCTTGAGCTTGTGATGTACCAAATACCCCGAGTGGAGCAGAATGAAGCAAATGATGAATTCTGGGTTTTTTTAATGTTTGAAAAGCCATGATATCTGGGAGAGGGATGACAGGGGACACCAACAATTTTTTTTCCCACTCCCACTTGGCACTTTGTTCTTTCCTGATAACACAAGACCCAGGTGGGGACACACTGGTTGACTCACCCCCCACCACCCTGGGGGTCAGCAGTGTCAGAGCCCTCAGAGAGGCCACCATGGTCCTGTGGGGACAGAGCACAGGTTGTCCAGAGAAGCTGTGGCTGCCTCTGGATCCCTGGAAGTGTCCAAGGCCAGGTTGGACGGGGCTTGGAGCAACCTGGGCTGGTGGAAGGTGTCCCTGCCCATGGCAGGGGGTGGCACTGGATGAGTTTCAAGGTCCCTTCCTACCCAAGGGCTGCCATCTCAGCAGCAGCCCCTGCATGTGCCCTGGTGTGGGGGACACAGCAGGACCCCCACAGTGACCTGGGGCCGTGGTCCTGGGGGGGGCCCAGCAGGCAGCAGCTCTGCCCACCTCTGTTTAGGAGCATGAAGGGATTTTACTGTTCTCTATGGATCTCTCTTCCTACCTAACAGCTTGGTATTATGTAAAAAAAAAGTGCCAGTCTTTGAATATTATTTTCGCATAAATTCCTTACAAATCATAAAATGAAGCTTTTAAACCCGAATCCTTTAAATTTGGGAGCACTCTATATTTCAAGGCATTTCGGACGTTGCTGGTAATATTTCTCTCTCTTATCCTATTTTCCTGAACTGTCCCTGCTCTCCTTTTCCATCCATCCTGCTTTGCCCTCTGACTGCAGTAATATCTCCAAAGCTTTGCATTTACACCCAGGATGCCCCGGAATGGCTCTGATTTACACCCCAGACGGGGAGAGAACTGAGCCCTTTGAGCCCAGGGCAGCACTATGGGGGTTGGGGTTGGGGTTGGGATGGTCCTCCCAGCCTGGGGGTGTGCATGGGCCCGATCCTGGCTCTGTCCCCTTGTGCCAGCCAGGGCCTCTAGTGAGCTTTCCTAAGGAAGGGTGAAGATGGATTATATTTTAATATTTAGAGACTAAAATTCGGTTATATTTTAGCAAGATAGCACTTCTGAGCAGCTGATTTGCTCTTGAAGCTGCAAAATCTGGGAGCTGGCAATTAATCATGCTCTGGTCTGGAATTCCCCTTCTCCTTTCTCTTCTCCTTCCCCTTCCCCTTCCCTTTCCTTGCACTGGGATGTCTGGATCATAATAGGGGCAAACTGAGACTTATGTGGCCTCAGGTCAGAGCCCATGTCCTTCTCTCTCCTCTCAAGCTCCTCATTGTTCTCTGTGTGATAAGAGTGTATTTTCTCGTTTATTTATGGAAATAAATATATTATGGATTTATTTAGGAAAACAGCTGCTCTAAAGCCACTCTTAGTTTGTATCTGGGCACATCTGGGCAAAAACTGTTCTTGGACAAACCCCGAACAAGTTCCCAAGGAGGCACCAAAGTGGCAAAGGCATGACCAGGAGTGTGTTTAACCAGCTCTCACCAGGAACTGTTTACTAATCAATCCAAAGTAAATTATTGTTTTCTGCTGCCATTAAGTAACCTCTGCCAAAAAACTGACCTGTAAACTGTTTGACATCCCAGAGTAATATATCAAAATGCTGCCAGCATACTGATCCCTCACCATGCTGCTGCAACAAATCAATTAGGCTACCAATTCTGTTCATTAGAATTCATTTAAATCTCAATTAAAAAGTTAATTAAAAGTAAGAGTGAGAAGGAAATAATGTCTAACATTCTTATTAAACTCAAATCACCAAATTAATTTTAAATCCAAATCAACAATCAGAAGTGGAGATATAAAGAAAAAGGGGAAAAAAACCCTGGGCAGAGTGTTCTGCTGTGGCACGGGAAGAAGCTGCCCTTTGGTGCTCCCAAGGAGTGATTTTCTGGACCCTGATGCTGCTCAGAGCCCCTGCCTGGCAGCTCCATCCCATTTTATTTTAAAATACAGTATGTCTTATTTCTGGGATGAATTTGTCTCTGTCAGACGGAGCCTTCAGCAACCCCGTGAGTTCAAACAACTCCTGCTCCCACTCAGCCCCTGTCAGCTCACCCCAAGCTCTGTGGTTGTTTTCCCCTTCACTGCTGTGTTATAGGACCCTCCTCTGAAGAAAGGGCTCATCTTTGGGGTGAGCTGTGCTGGGTGGTGTGTGTGGGAGGAGGGGGCTCCCCCAGCCCAGGCATCTCCGTCTGCGCCGTGGCCGGGTCCGAGCGCGTCTCGCTCACCGGCAGCGATGCTGACCCGCCGCTCTTAGGGTGGTTTAATTAGGACAGGGACCTTTCCTTCCCGCCTGGGAGCAATGCACTTATTTCTTTTGTTTTCCTAAGGTCCAAAAATAGAGCCCCTCAGCCGTGAGCATCCTCCTGACAAGCTCCAGAAGCCTCAGCCTGATTTCCCATGCAGTTCTTGGCACCGAGGTCTGGGTGGAGGTGGGCAGGGTCCACCCAGCCTTTCAGTCTCATTAATCATTTGGCTTTCCCTGGCTGCTCACAGCATCTTCTGGAGGAACCCTTCTCTTTATTCATTCAGACAACCCTTTGGATTAAACAGAGCCAGCTAAATGTCAAACCAAATCTGAGTCTTGATGCAGATAATCATTTCAATAATATTTCTCCATTTGTGCCCAAACACCAGGGGAATAAAGCTTTTCTGCTGTCAGGTAGTGTAAGACTGCAGTTGGTGTAAATGCTTGACATTGAGCCAGATGGCTTAGCCGTGCCGCAAACATATGTTCAACAAGCAGGCTTGCACACATTGGAATTTTATTATTTTGCACTGGTGAGGCATGCATATTTATTTACTTGACCCCCTTTGGTGTCACTCTGGTATTAAAACAATCAGCTATGGAGCGTCTCGGAGCCGTGGGGCAGCCCAGGTTTAGTGTCTCCATGCTGGGCTCCTGCTGGACCTGCATCGGTGGAGGGAACATCTGCTGGAGCACCCCAGCTCCAAGGAGTTCCCCTTCCCCAGACAAGTGTTTACTCTGCAATTATACCAGTAATTTTCCCACTTTTTTAAGGCTGGGATGTCTCGACAGGTGATATATTGTGCTCTGTCAAGCGCATCCCAAACATCTCGCTGCAATCACCAAATTAGAAAAAAAATAATCAGTGCAAAGGGGAAAAAATGAACAAGATAAAAAATTAGAATCTTTGGTTGGACTCAGCAGCAGTGACACCATTACACCAAGCCCAGGAGAGGCAGGTTGTTTGTTTGTTTTTTTTCCAGGCTGATATTAAATAGCTGGACATAAATCTAAGTAATTTCACAAAACAGCACTGGAACGACCTGGCACCTGATCCAAAACTCGTTAAAAGCTGTAGGAAGCTTTTTCTTACCTCACATGCGCTCCAGGCTTGCACTGGGTTTTTGGGTCCCAATCCTGGCACTACACAGAGCAGGTTCTGCCACCCCGACTGCTCTGACACCACCGAAGTGTGTGCAGTCCTGGTGTGGAGAGGTGCCCGAACACTGACTGTGTGGCCTCAGACAGGGCACAGCCAGTGGGCAGCCTGAAAGTATTGTAGGATGTGGTTACCCTGGGTGGGCTGCTTGAGCTCTTGCCTCTGCTCACCCCCATCCCCACCGGACACCTCTTCATAGAGCAACTTCACAGGACCCCAGACTGGTTTGGGTTGGAAGGGACCTCAAAGCCCATCCAGTCCCATCCCCTGCCATGGGCAGGGACATCTTCCACTAGCCCAGGTTGCTCCAAGTCCTGTCCAACCTCACCTTGGACACTTCCAGGGATGGAGCAGCCAAATCTTCTCTGGACAACCTGTGCCAGGGCCTCCCCACCCTCACAGGGAAAATGTTCTCCCCAGTATCCCATCTCTGCTCTCTGGCAGTAGGCAGCAATTCCCCCTCTGTGCCACTGCTGATGCATCTGTCTCCTCCATCCCCACCATCTTCAGCTTTAGAGAGAGAGAAAATAATTCAAACCACTCTCCCATCCCTGCCAGCTCTTTAGTGACAGTCGGTGAGAAGCTCTGGCTGCGGTGGGAGCAGGTCAGTGCAGGAGCAGAGGAGAGAGCCGGTGCAGCCCCTGCTCTTTTGTGAGCCGCTCACTCCTTCTCTCTGCAGCCACTCTCTTTGTTGTCTGGGGCTGGGCTTGTGCTATTTCAGCTTCAGGGGGCAAGGCCCATCCATTATTTTTGTTCGTAAAGTGCCCTGCACATCCGGGATGCTCTTTAAATAGTCATAATAATAATAATAATAATAACGCTGCTGCTCCTGACAAAGCGTTGCCCGTTCCCTGGTACTCGAGCTGAGTGTGCAGCAGCAAATTGCTCAGCTGTCCCCACTTGTGGCAATTGAGAGGCACATTACTGGGCACAGAGTGACCCCATGCCCCAGGGACAGTGTCCTCCTGCCTGGGGCTCCCGTGGCTCCTGGTGAGTGGGGATCCAGCAGCTGCTGCTCCGGGCACTGCACAGCACAGGTGATGGGTCACTCTGAGCAGACACCCAAACAGAGACTGGTGCCAGCTCTGTGCTGTTCACTCAAGCACTGCTCTGTTCTCTCCTTTTTCTCTCTGCCACTGTACACCCATTCCAGTTGTTTATTAACTTTTGGGAAGGATGGGGAAGGATGCCAGGTAACCCTGCAAAGGCTGGCACCCACTGTGGCACACACTGGCTGCACCGTGGTGATGGATTGCCTGTGTCCAGTGGTGTGATCCCAAATTGCACTGGCAGGACTGTAGATTTGTTGCATATGAAATAGGATTATCTTTATTATGAGATAAAAATCTTCTCTTCCCAATTTTTGACTGTTGGGAGGGATGGAAGGGCCCAGGCAGGGGGGTGCAGTGAGTAAATGAGATCTGCCGTGCAGCAGAGGCAGGGCTGTCATGTTGGGATGCGGCCGTGCTTCCAGAAGTTCTCATTTCCAGCTAATCAGTGCTGCTAACAGTCAGTTTGATTTATATCCGTTGATAAATCATTCTTCCTTAGCAATGTCCAGCTGGGATTCGGTCAGGAGCAGAGGTGTCTCCTCGAGGCACAGAGCAAGCCGGGAGGATGCTCCAGGAGGATCAGGGGTGACAACAAGAAACTCCACCAGGGTTTTCACCAGAATTTGGGGGTTTGGGGCTTACCTTGCAGGCAGTGCTCTCTGGGTGCAAAGCCAGTGTGCAGCAGCACCAGGTGCAGCAGGTCCTGGCACATCCCTGGTGGGCAGTGGTGTCACAGTCCCGGGGCATTGTCCCCTGTCCATGGCCCTGTGCCCAGGCTACTGAGCACCAGGTGGCCATGGTGCCCACGATAACTTCGGGAGAAACTGTGCAAAAAGCAGAAGCAAATGACTGGAGGGAGAGTTGCTCATGAATTTTCCTATTGATTTTGCTGGGTTTGAATTAGTTTCTCCCACTGAACAAATGTACCTGCCCTCATTTGCACAGCCTGAGCCCATGATGGGAATATGTGGAATTAAAGGCCTGAGCAGCCCTCCTGCAGCTCCAGGGATCTTGCTGAACAAAGTGCTGCTGCTTCTCCCTGCACCTTCAAGGCAGGTGTCTCAGGATCCATTTAAACCCAACTGACCAAGAATTGGTTCTGATTTAAATCCTACAGATATTGAGTCTCCATTTCCCTGAATTCCCATCCTTTCAGTGGAAAGCTGGTGGGTGTTTGATATTTATACATTGGCACTGCAGAATACCTGAGCATAACTTTGGGAAAATGGCTCTGCCAGGGAAATCTTGACTGCAATTCCAAATGCAGCTCCTGTAGAGTCTCCTCAAGACCCTCAGATGAGGAGTGTGGGATGGGACTGCATTTATTGCCATGGCTGAGCTGGCATGCTGAGGTGCCAGGATTGCTGAGCTGGGTGAGTGGAGGAAGAATGTGATGGAGTTCCCACAGCAGCTGCTGCTCCTGTGGCACATACAGGGTGTACAAGCACCAGGTAAATTTTGTACCAAACATTTTCCATGAGTCTATCCCCTGTAGAAAGGGGAAAGGGGATGGTGAGAGAGCAGGGAGGTGCAACACAGGGGAGTGAGGGCTGGGGTGCTACCCACACTGGAACCCTTAGTGTGCCACAGCTAGGGGTCACCTCTCTTCTCTGTTTTGGTTGCTAGTGGGAGCAGCAAGAGCCCTTGGTGAGTTGCTCTAGGGGAATGGGGGAGCAGGTCCCCTCCTCAATGACATCCTGCTAGAAAATACGGAGTAAATCACACCTGCCACTGCTGCTCCCTCAGAAAAGAATGAGCTGGAGCTGGAGTTGACTTAGGATATAGATCTCTATCCTCTCAGTCATTCGTGTGCTAGTTTTTCATAAACTTGGCTGCTTCTCGTTTGCCCTCTAATAATTCTCCGAAGGCTCATTTCCCCTGTATAACTCTGTGCAAACACAAAGTTGAGGAAAGGGTATTTAGACTCATCCTCCAGGAATGCTGTTGTTGGGGAAATGCTTGTTTACCTACGTCAGTAATTTTCAGGAATATAATGTGCATTTGAAGATCAGAGAGAATCACGTGTGAAAACTCCGGCACTTGGGTCAGGTTGAGGCTCCTGTGGAATTGTGGTCCCGCCACTCCGGGCTGGCTCCACACCTTGGATCACCAAAAGCTTGGAAAGGCAAGGGATTGCTGGCTCCAACAGTGGGAGGGTTAATCCCCAACCTCTCAATTTGTGGGTACTTTACGGCATTATTCTTCATGAGTGAGGAGGGATCTGTTAATTCCTGTTATTGTGTCTTCCCTAATGAGTGAGGATAAATGTCATCAATGGCAGGAGCCATTATGTGTTCAATACAATACAAGTTGCCTCACTACAGTTTTTCCTCTGTATATTTTCTTTTTTTTTTTTTATGTATGCAAGGAGGAAAATATTTGTAAAAGCTCATAATTTTTTAAAATGTATTTATTAAGATTACAATAGAAAAAGTCATTGGTGACCTGCTTGTCACGCATCATACTCTCCATCTTTTTCCCAAATTTACAGAAATCATACAATCCCAGAATGGTTGGAGTTGGAAGGGACTTTAAAGATCATCTTGTTCCACCCCCTGCCATGGGCAGGGACACCTTCCAGTTTGCACAGAGGGACAACCTTGAGCAGAACATCCCAGCTCTGGTGCCCCAGTACAGAGAAGCATCAGGTTGGGTGCACTGTGTGGGAGGCAGCACAAACCCTGTCACACCTGGGCAGCCTGAGCAGGGCTGAGGGGACACCCCAGACCTGGGCCAGCATCTGGGTGGGGCTGGAGCAGGGCCGGGGGTCCCACCGTGCCTCCCCACTGCCCTCCGAGGGGTTGGGCTCTGCCCAGCACACAAGGGTGAGTGTTCAGGACACCTGGCCTGACTGTGTAGCCCATAAATCCCAGAATCATGGAATATCCTGAACTGGAAGGGTCCCACAAGGTCATGAAGTCCCACTCCTGGCACCCCTGGGTCACACAGGCAATGATGGGCTGCCCTGACAGCTGTGAGCATGTTGGAGGAGAAGAGGGAGCTTCCTGTTAAACACTTCAGCTGCAGCTTGGGCAGAAAAGAGATCAAACCCCGGCTGACAAAGAGCCTACAAAGCCCAAGGTCTCTAAAAGCACCCTTGGTCAGCCTTAGGAACACCCCTGTGTCCCCTTGGAGTGTCTGGCTCACACAGCAGGTACCAAACCCCAGCCAGCCCCCAGTGGGCCCCCTGGGCACCCAATGGTGTGGGGTAACGTGTGGGTGGGTGTGGGAACCAGGCTGGCCCATGGAGAGGCACTGAGGGAGCTGGTGGAGTGTCATGGATGGGGCACAGGTGGGGATTTACCCACAGGTGTGAGTGTGGGTTCAGCTGCCTGCTTGGTGCCACTGGGAATGGCTGTGTTCCCATTGGCATGGCAAGGTATGGCACAGCATGGCATGGCATGGCAAGGTATGGCACAGCATGGCATGGCACATGGTCTAGTGGAAGATGTCTCTGTCCATGGCAGAGGGTTAGAATGGAATGAGCTTTAAGGTCACTCCCAACCCAAACCAGCCTGGGATTCTGGGATGCTATGATTCTATGATCATGATGGAAGGACAATTCCTAAATCCCATGGCTGGAGGCTGGGCCTGAGTGATTCATGCAGGAGGCAGGATCTGCTCCATGCCCACGCCTCTGCAGCCTGCACGTGCACAGACCCTAAGGGGCAGTCTCTGTGTGACAGGGACGTGGGACGTGCAGGCAATAAATAAACCCTGCTCTGTGCTCAGCCAGGAGCAGCCCAGGAGCTGAGTCCCCGTGCAGGCAGTGCCAGGGGATGGGGGGGCCGGAGCTGTCTGTGCCCCAGCACATTCACAGGCACCCCCTGTCCCGTGGGGGGCTGGTTCTGGGGTGCCCTTCACCCCGTACCCCACGTGCCGGGCACAGGGCAGCCCGTGGGACACTCCTGCCTGTGCCAGCGATGCCCGATGGCTCTGCAGAAACCCGGCCACAGGGGGTGAGCAGGATGCCCGGGGGCACCGGGGATGCTCTTGCACTGGGACACACCCACCCTCCCCCAGGGGTGCTGGGTCACCCAGGGCTCTGCCCTGCAGCACGGACCTCTCCCCTTTCCTGCATCCCCAGGCACGGCCCCTGCAGCCCATCACAACCCACGAACCATCCTGGCTCTGCTCGTTCTGTTTTCTGCCCTGGCATTTTGCAAAGACCTGGGAGTGCAGGTGCCCCTTCTCACACCGAGCTGCCCTCGTCCCCTGGGGCTATGGGGGCCACCTATGGATGCCATGGGTGCCTTAGGGCTCCCCCTCCCTGTGCCCCATGGCCCCAGGCCTCGCTGCCCCCCCACCCTCTGACAGGTATCGGCGTGTGCAGAGGGCAGTGCCCTGCTGGGAGCCAGGCTCGGGGGTTTGGGGTCCCCCTGTGCTGCACCCTGAGGTGCCTGTCCCCAGGAAGGGGCGGGAGCAGGGATGGGGCCAGACGGAGCAGCACCCGGCACTGGGGAGGAAAGTTTGTAAAGAAAGTACTGAACACAGACTTCCCGGGGTATCAGAAGGAAAATTTATGCATCGCCTTTGAGTTCAACTTCTCCATTAAAGCTTTTTCCCTATAATCTAGGGAGTTCTTATCTTGGTGACTTATGATGTTATGGAGGGGCTCATGCATGGAAAATGTCAATAGAAATAGTAACTCTAGAAGGGAAGGGCCTCCTAATTAGTCCCCATTTAGATTTTATGATGGCTTTGAGATCTGCTCATCCTGACAGTGCGCACTCTGGTTACATATTGTTCTAGCCTGAGGGAACCATAGGAAAATCCAGATTTATTGTACCTATCATACCAGCATATTTCATTTGCCATTATGAGCAGCCATCTCGCAATGATGCAGGAGTATTTATTACAGATTAAATTGTAGGACCTGGATGGTTTAGTGAGGTTCTTGAGGTATCATTTATGTCATTAACTGGCTCATTATCAGATCTGCAAATCTCAATTCCTTTTTTTTGTGCCTTCTGTTTCTGAGCAGGGACCTGGGCTGGGGCTCTGGCAGGTCCCAGGGTGTGTGTGGGGACAGGGCACGGAGGGAGAGCATCTGTAGGGTGGTGGGCTCATTGCATCCGTAGGGTGGTGGGCTCATTGCATCCGTAGGGTGGTGGGCTCATTGCATCTGTAGGGTGGTGGGCTCATTGCATCCGTAGGGTGGTGGGCTCATTGCATCCGTAGGGTGGTGGGCTCTGGGAGCTGGGGCTGCTCCAGGTCCCTGGGGACCCTGAGTCACCAGCTCTGCACACGTGGAGTGGGACACGCCACTGCCCCCAGCGAGGTGCCACCCTCCTCTCTCGTGTTCCCACACCCATCCCTCTCCATTAAACCACAACTTAGAGAGGAGAAGCTGGGAAAGGCGGTGTAGGAGAGGAGGTAATTTAACTCTAATTATTTAACAAGTCTGTTCCAGGCGTAAGCTTATTACCAGAGGCGAAAGGATATGCTGGATTTTTTTTTTTCTCTCTCTCTCTCTTTTATGCTTTATCTCTACTTGGAGAATTATTTGAAGAGGTTTAATCCAGCCTTGATTGTTGTTGTTAATGGGCAAGGAGAATGGGTTATTCCATGTGCTCGGCTGCTCAGCTCTCCAGAAAAGTCACGGGGAGAAGGGAGCTCTCAGACACCGCCTGGCTCTTCGATTTACTGATATTATTTGAATTTATTGTTCGCTTCGACTCGCGTGTCCTGCCTTGTTGGTATTTGCCCTATTTACTCTCCTATATTGCTTTTTCATAAAACCAGGGGATGGCATTTAAGTTGTTGTGTTCTTTGGTATTAAAAGGCACTTGGAACAAGCCCGGGAGCACATCCCGGATTGTGGGGTTCAGGGCAGGCTCTGCTGCTGAACCTGCCCCACTCCCTGGTTGTTGAGATTAATTAATTCCTGTGATGGCCAATATCTGTGGGGAAGCTGAAGCTCAGGAAGGAGGAAATAATGCATAAAAACACCATGTCTTCTCACCCCTCACTTTGCAGCCAAGGCAGCAAAATGCTGCAGAGAGTGTTTGCACCCCAGTTATTTTTGTAAAAATGATATTTTTGGGGCTCTAAACTTATGGCTTTATGAGGACAAATACAGGCAATGCCCTTCCAGTTGTGCCTGCCAGCTCTGAGCTGTAGGGTGTCCCTACAGCATCAGCCCAGTGGGAGCAGCAGGGGATGCTGGAGGGAACTGGCACGCAGGGAGGGGAGGGGAAGCCCAGTCCAGTAAAAGTCTGGCTTAAACTCCAAACCAGGGGATTGACACCCAAACATTCACTGAGACTGAGGTCAGAGCCAGCCCCGCTCAGGTTCCTGTGCTGGACTTGTTGCTGCAGGAGGAGTCCCCGTGGTGATGCTGCCTCAGGGGGGTCTCAGCCCGTCCCTGCCCAGCTCACCCAGAGCCCCCCACGCTGTGTCCTCACCCCAGACCTTCCCTGGAACACCTGAACATTCCCTGTAAGCACAGGCACACGTTTAACTTCCAAATCCGCAATGCATTTTGGAGATCTGTAAAAATTAACCCTTCACAGTGGTTGACACTACTCTACTAATTTTATTTATTTTATTTATTTTACTTTTTTTAGCACTTTGTACCTGTCTTTGAACAGAGCTGTCTGCTCTGAGGTTAAACTGTGCAAACTGGGTTGAAATAGAAGGTGTGAGAGCATTTAGATTGTGCTTTTCCTTGAAAAGCTTCAGGATCCTCTAAGTTTTAAAAAATGTTTAGATGAGATGCTTCTTGCTGTAACTTACACATGTCCCTTCCCTCTTTGTTCAGTTTATTTTGCATTTTCCTCTAAAAATAAGGACATTTTTAAACTAAAAAGAGAAGAATTGTTGGATATTTATCTCAAATCAGTTTTCTAACATCAGCCTTCAGTGTCCACATTGGGTGAGGGAATCCTAAATGACAATGTCAGTAAAAGTGCAGTGTGTGTGTCCTCTCTTAAGGGATATTTTCTGCTTTAGCACCTGCAGTGGCATGAGGAAATTTAGGCATTTTGTGTGCTTTAAACCTACAGCTGCATCAGTGAGGAAAGCACTGGTGAGCAGGGATAGTTTGGATATTGTTTAGCTATTCCCATGCTGGGTGTTTTAAAATGAAAACGGAGTGTAATTAATAAAAAACAAATACATAAACAAATAAATGCCTTTACCTGAGTTGATAGCAAATTACTGAGAATTTAGGGCTGAAGGAGCCACCTCCCCCAGCCTGGCTACTGCAGGTACCCCTGAGCAAACCCAGATCTGCTGTAAATGGGCCCCTTGCAGTAGGAGCCTGCTTGGTAAGGCTGCCTCGCCAAGCTCAGTCTTTGCCATATAATCTCAATATTGAGGCTGCTCGTTAATCTCCATTCCGGGTTTAGGTTGGGCTGGGCTGTTCCAGAGGGCTGGCTGGGTTGCCGTAGGAACAAGGAATTCAAGTAAATATGCTCAGGGAGGAGAAATGTCTACTAATTAAATGTGAGTAGCATTGATAAGGGGCCAGGGCTGGGAAAAGGCAGAATGTGATGGTCTCCCTTGTAATTCAGTAGAAAATACATATATATACATCTATATATCTGTGTATATAATAATATAGAAAATGCACATATATCTGTCTATATATAATATATTTTTACATTAATGTATAAGATACATATATGTGTGCATATATAAAATATATATGAGAGGTTTACAGGACTTTTATATGATGCATATACCTCTTTGTAGGGAGAGTTACATATGTGGAAGATGGCAGGAACATTTTTATATAGAAGTGACACTTGATACCATTTTTTTCTTCTGAGGCTATAAATTCCATAATCATCTCTGAGCCCTTTTATGGCTCGCACATGGCAGATGAAGACATTCACTGGCTCTGTGGGTGCTGGGGCCTCATTCACCCTCACCAACACCCAACTTGCACGGCTGGGGTGACATTTTTCATGGAAAGGGACCCCGTGGCCCACTGGTGCCTCAGTTTACCCTGGGTGCAAATGGGATAATCAAACTTTCTATCTCCCACTTCCTCTTTGTTTGCTCCTTAGCCAGTTCCTTTTTTTATCCTAAGCAAGGACTATTTAATCCTGTGTCCATAAATCAGGCCCAGCTGGACTCCCGTAGGTGCTGGGGCTGTTCAGAGTCGAGCAGAGCTTGCTGGGCTGACACTGCCAACATCCAGCATCTTCCAGCTGTGTCCTTCCAAACCAACTGGGCTGCAAACACGGGTAATTAAAGGTACATTGATAAACAATAGGCATCAATAAACTGATGTTACAGGTGGGGAAACTGAGGCACGGGAAGAAGATGCAGATTTTATTAAAAAGCTGTGTAGATGTGGCTTTTGGGGACATGGTTTAGTGGTGACCTCGGTGGTGCTGAGTTAAAGGTTGGACTCAATGTTCATAGAGGGATTTTCCAACCCAAATGATTCAGTGAGCCTGTGGTAAAGCCTCTAATATTGGAAACTCAGCTTCCTTAGCTTCCCCTTCCCAGAACCCGGGGGAAATGCCTGGGTTTGCTGAGCACATGATCACATGCAAAGGGAGAAAAGGGCTTTGATTTTTGTCTGTGTCACCACCCACCCACCAGCCCTTCTGCAGCCACAGCCATCCCCCTGGCAGCCTCAGGGGGCTGCCCAGAGCTCACACAAAGTGAGGGTCGATATGGAAACTCCTGCAGCAGCACTTGGGAGCATCACTGAAAGAGCCACGTGCAGGGGTTTCCCTAAAGACCAGGCTTTCCTGAATTCCTGCCGGCTGTGCAGCTGATGTTCCACCCGCGGGGCAGCGGCTCCCGCCGGAGCAGGACGAGGTGTCTCCTTCATCTGCATAAGCACACGGACTCTGCACTCGTTTCATTCTCATTTTTAATTACAGCTCAAGGACTTAATCCATCTCAGTCAGGCCTGTGCTCAGGTGGGACAAATCCAGCGAGGGTCCCAGATTTACAGGGCAGTAAGAGCAGGGTGTGCCTGGTTCCCTGATGCCCCTGTGTTCCCTGGGGACTTTTACACTTAGTCCTGCCTTGCCTTTCTCACATTTGCCTTGCCCTGAGAGACTGGCTGCTGTCCCCCCTTAATGCTGGAAGTCAGTGCCTGCCTTCCCCCACGGGCTCACCCCCGTGTTCCCCACGGAGACAGGGCTGAACCCATGGAAGTGGTCACAGGACAAGGCCATCATCCCTGTGACTGTCCACAGCCACTGTCCTTCCCCCTCCCCGTGTCCCTCACGTGCCCCTCAGTGCCCCATGGGCACAGGCACCGGTGGGCACAGGACACCACAGCCACTGTGCCACCACCAGTGCCTGTCCTTGCCCATGGCACGAGGAGCAGACAATTTCCAGCAGATCCTCACACCGTAGAAAAGCGCCTGGAAGAGAGACAGGCTGATCTCCGTGCCCCGACCATTTACAATTTATATGTCCTTGTCAGACGGGGAGTTTGATGACTCTAATGTCATGTTTGTCCTTCACCCAGAGAAAATCTCCTTTTAAAGATCACCAGCCTGGCTCTATTGACAGGAACCGCGCAGGTCATGCCGTTGACATGTGTGGGATTGTTCCAAGATGCAGATCCTTTTTAACCATTAAAAAAAGGGAGAAAAGCCCTGACACCTTATAATTCCCAAACTGGATGGGATCCAGAGCAGGTTGGGCTCTGGAGTGGAGCTGGGTGGGCTGTGGGGACACGGCAGCCCCCTGGTGCCAGAGCCTTGTTGGCTCCTCTGGCAGAACCAGGGCGTGTTGGACAGGATTTCTTTCCCTTTCTGAGCAAAGCTCTCTGAAATATGGATATTTCTGTGCCCTGTCTGGACACTTCTGCTCAGCCCTGGTGCTTTTGTTTCCCAGGAATCCTGCACATGCAGCTCCCAGAAAGCGGCATTAGAAGAGGAATAGGTCTCTTGGGCAGACCCTGCAGAGCAGCAGCACGCCTGGATTTTGTGGCATCGACACCTCTTTCCCTGAGATCTGACAGCCAGGAGCACTCTGGTCCCTGCCTGCAGCCCTGCCTGGCACAGCCCTGCAGCCTGGGGTGGTGATTGGGATGGTCCAGACACGAGTGCATCCCCCTCATGGCTGGGATTCCGAGGGATGTGTCCAACCATCCCTGCACCTCCAGCACAGGTTGTGTTGCTGTGGTTGTGGTGGGCAGCAGCTGTGCCTCTCCTGAGAGCAGGAAACTTCCTGGAGAACACAAGTTGGGAGCCTTGCTCCTCTCTGATCCAGAGAAACACCCAGCCCCAGAAATCAGAGCTGTCGTGTCCACAACTCTCTCACTCAGCCAGTGCAGGTTTGCTCTCTCTGGAGGAGTACTGAGTGCCCTGCTCAGCAGCTTCAGCTTTCCAAGCAATGCTGCTCCCACCACATCCCATGGGACGCTACAAGGGATGCTCTGCCAGACAAAGATGCCTTTGGAATTTCAGCCCTTTTTTATTGAGCCTTATTATTATTCATCTCTCAACGTTCGTGTGTCCTTGAACCGCTCTGTACCTGGTCACTGTGGTGTGTCTGCCTTTGGGAACGGCTGCTGCCAGAGCCCCACAGTCCTTGGGAGCCTCACAGGGGGCAGTGACTGAGCTGCCCCCCAGCTCTGCAGCTGCAGCTCCCCTATCCCAGCAGTGAGCCCGTGCTGAGGGCTGAGGAGACGATGGTCCCTTGGGAACTCGTAAATGGAACCTGCAGCAGGTTTAACTGTGGTGCATTTGTCACACAGTGCACTGGCCGTGCAGGTCTGTGCAGTCCAACCAGCTGCATTCAGCCTCAAAAACAAGGGAAAACAAAGCACCCACAAGGGCCTGACCCCGATGTCTCCTGCCAGGAAGCGGGGTGGGATGCTGGGTTTGTGCTCGCGGAGCTGCTCGGCATCGCCCCCGGGGGGTGCAGGCTGTGCCCGGGGCACACCGGGACTCCCGTTAATTTAAGGGGAATTATGTGAATTGTACAGCACGGGTTGACTATACTCCTGAGTATTGTGGTTATTATGTTTACCATCAATATTCATGAAGGCTTTTTAAAAAAAAAAAACAGGAGCAGGGAAATTTTGCTCTGAACCAGAGAACTGCCACATCTTCTGGCAGTGCCTGTGGAATCAGTGTGTTTTTCCCAATTTATTTTCCCTCTGTATTTCTCAGAGAGTTGTCTGGAGTTACAAGGACAGTTGTTGAGAAAATCAAATTGTGCTGGTGCACATAATTTTACAAGGGCTTGGAATGACAGGACAAGGGGGAATGGTTTCAGACTAAAAGAGAGTAGGTTTAGATTTGATATTAGGACAAAATTCTTTACTGTGAGAGTGATGAGGTCCTGGCACAGCTTACCCAGAGAAGCTGTGGCTGCCCCTGGATCCCTGGAAGTGTCCAAGGCCAGGTTGGACGGGGCTTGGAGCAACCTGGGCTGGTGGAAGGTGTCCCTGCCCATGGCAGGAGGTGGGATGAGATGATCTTTAAGGTCCCTTCCAACCCAAACCAGTGTGGGATTCTAGGAGTCTACCATCATCACTGCTGTGTTTGGCCTCTTCAGGAAACCAGATGTGTTTGATTTTTAATTCACTTTGGAGTTTTCCAGCCCAGGCAACTCCCTTGTCTAAGGCAATATGTAACTTTAGGCCAGAGAATCTTAGGAAACCTGGGTTCTCCTTGTGTGGCACTGGTCTGGGTGAATGCTCTGGTACAGCTTGTGTCCAGTGCCAAAGGACAACATCCTGGGGGTTTCTTCCTGTTACTGCTCCAAAAGTATCTTGTATAAGTGTCACAGGGTGCCCTTCACAGGCAGCACTGTAATTCCTGCCAGCAGCTGTAGGTGTTGCCTACACTGGGGGGGAGGAGGGGTGCAGGCATCGGGGGGTGCAGGAGGGGAGGAGGGGGCTCTCCCACCCCAGCACTGTGCCCCGGGATGAGGCAGGGCCCCTCTCCCCTCTGATTAAAGCCAGCAGAGGGAAAATAGGCAGCAGTGGGCCCTTGCCTTCTGCCGCCGCCTCCGCCGGCGGCCCCGCACAGGCTGCCAACAGGGCACTGCTCTGCCAGTTGTAAATTTTAATTGGCCATCTGGGGAAAGCACAAACCACTGACTAGAGATTAATCAGTAAATTAACCCAGGCATAATACACATTTCCCAGCGGGGCCCGGGCTGCTGGAGGCTGGGGCGGAGCAGGCGGGGATGCGGCAGGACTGGCGCGGGGGTGCTGTTATCGCTCCCGGCCGCGCCGCCCAACATCCTCCCCGTGTCCCGAAATTCCCTTCAGCGCGACCTTGGCGGTGCCCCTGATTTGTATGGCAGTTGCCGAGAGGTTTCCCCGTAAGTGCTCAACACAGATGGCACAGGTAGGAAGGGCTGATGAATCAGTGGCTGTGACACCTTCCCTCTGGTGCGCTGTTCGCTGCCGCCCCCGGGCAGCAGCAGCCGCGTCCCTGCGGCTGTGCCCGCCAGGAGCTCCGGGCTGCGGTCTGAGCAGCCAGTGCCGAGCCTGTAAACACGGCTGGGGGAAGCAAACACCAGGAATGACAAGATTTCCCATCCGTTTTTAATTTTCTTCATCCTGCAGAAAGATTTCGGGCATCCCTCGCATAGCAGGAGAGTCACCTCTGGCTGGCCCAGGTTCCCCTCTGGCTGCAGAACCATGATGGGGACAGGCTGGAGGCATCAGAACCTCAACCTCTGCCTCGTGCTGCCCAGGGAAGGGGCAAAACCCTCTTTGCCCCAGTGGTCACATCCCACGTGGGTGGCAAGGGAAGTGGGGAGGAGCAGGAGGGTGAACACTGAGCAGCAGCAGCTTCACTGTGCAGTGTGGGCTGCAGGAACCGATGGGGTTTGGGTTGAGACACATCTCACCAGGACATTTGTGAGACACTCCCCATCCCTGAAAGTGTTCCAGGCCAGGTTGGACGGGGCTTGGAGCAACCTGGGCCAGTGGAAGGTGTCCTTGCTCATGGCAGGGGGTGGAACGAGATGAGCTTTAAGGTCCCTCCCGACCCAAACCAGTCTGGGGTTCTGTGATCCCCTCCTGTCCCAAATGCTGCAGGTGGCTTTAGACCAGGAGGACACTGTCCCTGTGCCACCCAACAGCACTGCATAGGTTTATACCAACTTTCCTGTCCTGTTTCCCAAACAATTAAAACTGTGGGACTGCGACACCTTCTCCAGCAGACTCCCTCTCTCGGGGTGAAGTTTTGTGGCGTGGTTCAGTTTGGTAACCCCGAGGACTGACTCTGCCCTAAAGAATGAGTCCTGCTCTTTGGAATTTAAACATTTCTCCTAGTAAGCAATTCCTTGGCTGGGAATATATGGATGCACCACTGTATCATGCCTGTGATATTGCATTTTCCCCACTGTCTCTTCTGCCTGACATGATAATGAGCTCTGTGTTAAGCCAGAAAAAAGCAATTTTCTCCTGAGGTTAATTTCTTTGGATTGCCCACCTGAAGTGGGGAGTTGCATATAAATTCTAATTTGTACTGAAGTGCAGAAGATTGAGTTAGTTTTTTTGTCATAGATGATACAGTGCAAATCCTTATTGACACACAGGGTGTTTTGTTCTGCCTTCCTGGCAATTGCCTTGGGAAGAAAACGATGATAAAACCAGTTGTGGCTCTTTGGTTCCTTTTAAATGAATGTCCAAGGCCAGGTTGGATGGGGCAACATGGTCTAGTGAAAGCTGTCCTTGCCCATGGCGGGGGGTAGAACTGGATGAGCTTTAAGGTCCCTCTCAACACAAACTTGCTCCTTTCAATGCTTGAGAACCCTTTCCATGAGGAAATTCTTCCTGAAATCCCATGTCTCGCTAGCATGGCAAAGGACAGACAGGGTGAAATCTGGCTGGAGAAACTCTGCCTCTTGGGATACTGGTTTCCTCATCAGCAGGGCTTCTGGAGCATTTATCTGCTTGTGGGACAATCAGCCCAGTTATTTCCTTACCTAAGTCCATTTTCTTGCAACTGATCCTGAAGTCTGGAATTTCTCCATCCCTTGCTTCCCAGAGCAGCAAGCCAGGCTGCTCCCCCTCAGCATCACTCAGTGTTTCATAGGGAGAGGAAAACTGGTGTTGTGATTAGTATGTAAAACTCCTAATTAATGGTGGGTCTCAGAGCAGCATGCATAAGTAATTCCTTTGTATTTGATAACAGGGTGTATTGGAGGGGCTCTACACCTCATTATTACCCACCAATTTCCTTAAAGGGTGGGCAGCCCCTTTCCTGACAGCCCCTGGCACAGCACTGCTGGAAAAGCCTGGAAAAGCCTGCCTAGGGACAAGGGGAAACGGTTTGGGTTCTGATAATTCCTTATCCTTACCAAGGAAATAGAGAGTGACCAAGAAAGGGGATGACTAATAAACATATTGACCCCACCATCCACGTGGGTGTGGCTGGGCAGGAGCTCGTCCTTCCTCAGCTGTGACTTTGGTAATGTCCACATGCACAGGCAGAGGGGTTTGATGGGAAATCACTGATGATCTAATAATTGTAACTTATAGTCTGTTATAGTCCATTGTAGGTGGAGACCTGCAATGGCACCTCCCTGAGCTCTGGAGCTGAACTGTCTTACTAAGCTGCAAAGCTCAGCTCCAAGTTCAGCGCCCAACTCAATCAATGCAACTGAACAAAGGAATTAAAAAGAAGGTTGGTGGCCTCAGGAACTAAGTCCTGGTTAGCTCAGGTGTTCTGGGATCCTCCTGGATCTCCTCGGTGAGGGGTTGGTGTGTCAAGGCTGGTCCTTGAGCCACTGCAGGAGAGGAGGCTTTTCAGGAGGGATTCTGGGCAGAAAAGGTTTGTGTGGTGGGGAGGGCCAGGGTGGTGTGTGCCTCCTGGAAGTGACTGTGAAGAACATATGGCTTCATTTAGTGCAAGAGACTTTGTAGATTATAATTGAGTAGATAATTGGGAAAGGATGATGATTGTTTATGAGAGGGAGGGATTCAGTAATTATTCAAAGATGCTTTAAAAGGCTCACAAATACAAAGGCCTGGGAGGGGCCAGAACTTTGGCTCCATCATTTCCTGCCTCTCCACAAGTAATGTTTAAGCACGTATGAGGAATCAGCAATAAGGTGCTGGGCACTGTGGGTGCTGTGGGTGCTATGGGATGGCAGTGCCCCTGGCCATGGTCCCTGCGCCCAGCACAACATCCTCATCCTCCAGCATGAACCTGGTGGAATGTCATGGCTTGGAAATTTGCATTGGGGATGTCTGAAACCATGGACAAAAGCTGTTAAGCTGACAGAGGGTAGATTTAAATAGGATATAAGGAAGAAATCCTTCCCTGTGAGGGTGGGGAGGCCCTGGCACAGGTTGCACAGAGAAGCTACGGCTGCTCCTGGACCCCTGGAAGTGTCCAAGGCCAGGTTGGAGGGGGCTTGGAGCAACTTGGGCTAGTGGAAGGTGTCCCTGCCCATGGCAGGGGGTGGGATGAGATGATCTTTAAGGTCCCTTCCAACCCAAACC
>JAWWLV010000183.1:606601-623581 GCA_035041135.1 Platyrinchus mystaceus
CATCCCATCCCATCCCATCCCATCCCATCCCATCCCATCCCATCCCATCCCATCCCATCCCATCCCATCCCATCCCTGGGCAAAAGGGAAGAGGACACAGAGAAGAATCCCTGTGTTTCCCTCGGGAGCACTGGTGCCTCACCTCGACACAGGGCTGAGGTTTCCCCTTTCAGGCCCAAGGTTATTTTTAAATACTGACATTTAGGACAGAAACCCAGCCCCGAGGGCTCCGCTGACAGCGGCGCAGGCGGGAGCTGCCTGTGCCCCCGCCATTCACAAAACAGATGCTAATTGGAGGCAATATCAGCTCTCCTTGATGAGCCTCGTGCAGTGAGGTTGGGCTCAGATACAGAAGAGGTGCCGGTGGCTGTGAGTGGTTTGCAGCTTGGATCACCACGGACACCGGGAATGTCTCAGTGGAGGGTGCCGGGGAGGGTATGGAAAATGCCAGGACTCTCCAGCAGCAGCCAAAGGTGCTGGAAGTCCTGCTGGTAGGACGGTCCCACAGCCACGTTCCCAGACCCCAGTGACCCTCGCTCTGTGGAGCTGTGCGGGCTGAAGGAGCCGCATCAGCCGCTCCAGGCTCCGGGATCCCACTGCGGGCGTTGTCCCTTCGCATCCCGCCCGAGCTCCGCAGACAGGACGGCTCCTTGGGCTGATGGTGCTCTTGTTCGGTGCTGCTTCTTCACATCTGGTCGCCAAAGAGTCACTCTGTCACCCTGCAGCCTGCTAATGAGATCCCCCATTTAATTAATACCATAAGAATTTTAATTCTGACTGAATCAATTTAACGTGATGTGATTTTGTCAGCTCTATTCCCCAAGTAAAAAGTGAGCCTGATGCTTATTACATACATCATTTCACGGGCTCTGCATTCCCTGCTGACTTAAACAAATTCTAATTAAGACTAATTAAAGCATCATTTATGAAAGCGCTTGTGATAGCTATGCAAACATTCTGGGTGGGTATGCTTTGCATAATAATTATCCTAGTTAATATTAAGGCAAAGTCCTTGGCAATTAGGTCTTTGAAACAGAGAGTTATTCTGAATTTAGCCCTTTCCACTGTTAGCAATTAATAACAAAAAATAATGTGCTAAATTTATGTAGTGACTTCATTAACCGAATACATTTAGAAGTTGGAGCATTGTTTGCATTTTTAAGTTCAGGCATCGTTTTTAAGCCAGGTGAGGTTATTAAACCAGAAGGAGAAGGTTTGCAGGGGAGTCCTGAGGCTGTGCTGGGAGGAGCTGTGGCTGTGTGTCCCCTCCAGCTGCAGTGACACTCCAGCTGGGAATGTCCTGTCCCTCATGGACCTCCTGGCCTCCAGAGTCTGGCTGCAGAGCAGGAACTGGAAGGTTTAGAACATTTTGAAACAAACTAAACATTAATTCCATTCGGTTCTGTTTGTTTTTCTGAATCAGGTTGGGGAGATTTTCAAATTCCTGCAGCAGCTGGTGGAGTTTGGGAGCGGAGCACTGGAGAGCTGGAGGGATGTGATGCCGTCAGGACCATAATGACTGAAGGAACATTTCCTTGGCTGCTGCTTATTCCATAAAACCAAACACCTTCCCAGCCCAGCAGGATGATCTGGATGTGTTCCCCAGGGGTACAACACTGCCAGCAGGCAGCAGGGCACAGTGTTGTGTGAGATGTTCAAAATATTCTACTTTTCCCTTGGTTTTTAATGCAGAGAGTGGCTGGAGGTGTGTGTGTGTAATAGCTCTGCTTCCTAAATGCTTTCCATGGGAAAAAAGGTTGGGAACTCTGCTTCGAACCCCTGCTCTGGTGTGGGGCACGACCCCAGCACACCTTCGGGAGATGCTGCAGGACCCAAGGTGCCATTAAAAAAAAAGGATTAAAAACTCTTCCCTGCACTCCCCAAATACCTTGAGTGTTTGACATCAGAAAAACTCCAGATCTGAGCAACAAGGTGTTTCCTACCACGAGACGGAGCACAGAGGCTGTGGGAGGCAGCCTTGGCCACTGCTCAGGGCCATTCCATGAGAACCTGGGCATCACTGCAGACACATCATCATTGTGCTGACTGACAGCGAAGTTCTGCCTGGCCTATAACTTTATCCAAATTAAGGTGATATTTGGTACATCCAGTTGATTCCTAATGAGGAGGGCTTATGCTCCTCGAGGTCAGTTATCACTTACATGGAATCATGGAGTCACAGAATCCCAGAAGGGTTTGGGTTGGAAGGGACCTTAAAGATCATCTCCTTCCATCCCCTGCCATGGGCAGGGACACCTTCCACCTGACCAGGTTGCTCCAAGCCCCATCCAACCTGTCATCTTCCCAGGAAACCTAATGAGTGGGCTGTGGGTACCAATCTTGCCCTTCACCCCCATTTTCTGTGGAGGTTTTTTTCTCTGTTCTTGGCTGTTATTTGTAGTTTGGAGAGGAAAGTGCACAGAAGCCAGCCTGCTCAGCTGAGAGAGCTCTCTGGAGGCAGGAGGGGTTGGTGGGAGCAGGCTCTGCCCGGATAACCGGGAGGCAGGAGAGCTGCCGGCTCCGGCCCCGGCAGCACAGCGGGAATCTGGAGCTGGTGGTGATTTAGCACTGTGGGAGGTGGAAACCGGCTGTGCCCACGGCTGCAGCTCTGGAAACGGGAAGTGGTGTCCCGAGATGAGGAGTCTGGAAGGACAAGCAATGGAGGAACCCCAGGTAAGTGTGACAGGGGAAGAGGAAGTGTCAGAAAGGTCAGGAGTCCCCAGCACTCTGTGTTTGGGGAAGTTGGTGTTTTGGCATCTCCCTTTGGCCAAGTCCGGGATGTTTTCCCCTAATGCCTCCACCCAACATGCCCAATACATTACAGGTACTGCTTCTAACACAGGGGAGGGAACACAACCATTCCATATGGAATCATGGAATGGTTTGGGATGGAAGAGCCCTCCAGAGCCACCAAGTCCAACCAACACTGCCAAGGCCACCCCTAACGCAGGTCCCCAAGTGCCACATCCACACAGCTTTTACATTCCCCTGGGGCTGGTGACTCCAGTGTTCAGCAGGGCAATCCAACTGGAAACACACACTGTACAAACAGAGGAATATATCAATTTATGCTAATTTTGTCTGGTTAATTTTTAACAGCTTTTTGCCATATTAGCTTTCGAGGTTGTACCGTGTGACTCCCCAGTATTACTGGATTGACAGGCAGCTGGCGCAATAATAACCCGCTATTCCCATCTCTGCCGAGGGCTCAGGGAGGGATGAGAACAAGACAGATCTCTACCCACTCACCATTTAACGTGCACTGCTCCTCGCTGAACATGCAGATGGCATGGCGGTCCCAGATTTCATTTGAGTTAATCTAATCCCTCCACTGCTCCCACTAGAAAGGAGGGCATTAGCAGCCATATGTCAACCAGATTTGTCAGATTATTCATTACAATTAATTGCTGTTCTCACTTAAGGCCTTTAAGGATGTGAATTGCTCTGAATTCTATTGCAAACACAAAATTATGAGTAAAAGACTTTAGCCCTGTCACTCAAATTTCACGCTGACCTTTATCAGCTTTTGGCTTTTCCATGGGTGCTGGGCTGAAAGCTTTCTAATTGGGGTTCCATTTCTTCCTCACTCCAGGTAAGCTGCTGGCCGGAGCCGGCACCGCGACCGGCACGACAGGAGGAAAACTCTGCCCCAGCAGACAGTACTTAACTGCCAACTAATAATGCATTAGGAGGGTAATGAAACGAGCTGGGTGTCATAATGACCCAATATACTAATTAAGCCTCTAAATACTGCAGCTTTTTAAGACATTTTCTGTCCTGGGTGGACTTTTTGGAAGTGCGTTTCCCTTTGCTTTGTTTCATTAGCCAAACTCTTTCACAAGCTATTATGGATCATCATTAGATGAAGTACTGGGGAGAAGTTTCTGGCTGGGAGGGTGGGGAGGCCCTGGCACAGGTTGGGCAGAGAAGCTGTGGCTGCCCCTGGATCCCTGGAAGTGTCCAAGGCCAGGTTGGAGGGGGCTTGGAGCCACCTGGGCTAGTGGAAGGTGTCCCTGCCCATGGCAGGGGGTGGAACAAGATGAGCTTTAAGGTCCCTTCCCAGCCAAGCCATTCCAGGCTTCTATGATTCTATTCCATAAATCCCTGCCTTGGCTCTGCCCGTGTTCCCCAGGCCCTTGTTCCCACCAGGTTCCCAGCGGCTCTGCTGCCCCGTGTCCCCCCTGCCTGCCACTGTCCCTGGGCCTCAGCAGCCCCTGCAGACAAGACTCTTAACTTTTCAAAAGTTAAATCGAGGGCAATACACTCCCTTCATTAAGCAGTTTTTTTCTTGGAGGAAAGTTAGAAGCAGCATAACAGCCCACGAGGGGCCTCTCAGCTGGAGAGTGACGGCTTTGGCTCCTGTAGCAAGAGGTCCATTAAATGGGAGCTGGGATGCCATTAACTACCTGGTTTTGACAACGTTACAGCTGAGACATAAGTGTGGACAGTCCTTCAGTCCCTGCCCTGGGGGGAGTTTGGTGGCACAAATCCCTCTTTCCGATATTTTAAGAGATTCCTTCTGCTCTTGCCATTGGCCCCACAGCAGCGTGGGGCATCCCTTAACATTGGGGATTATCTTTGAATTCATCACTTCTCAACAACTGGCCACCACTCTTTTCCCAAGGGCCGTGCCAGGAGCCTGTTTCCAGTTCAGTTTAGGGGGAGAGGCAGAGAGAATTCACAGCTGATTTCTCCAGATGTGACAGACAAACATCCACAGGAGCAGAGTTGTAGCAAAGAATGGCAATTTTTTCCCTGGATTGTAAGTTTCTGCTGCTCCCTGGGAGGGGGCACAAGCTGTCAGGGTGTCCCAGGGAGGTTATCTGTCCCAGGAGAGCTGGGAGAAACCCAGGGTGCTCCCCTCTCCCACCCAGGACAGCCGCAGTGACCATCCTGAGCCCATCCCAGGGCTCAGCTCGTGCTCCCAGCAAAGCCCACGCTGGGGGTGGCTCAGGGAAATCCTCCCTGTGCTGCTGCCTCAGGCAGGGGAGGCACTGCCATCTCTCACGGTGCTCATTAGGGTGTCTCAGTCTCTGAGGTACACAGACATATGCATATGTATATATTTTTATATATAAACACACATTTATATATATATATACATATAGGTAAATGCCTGTGCGTGTATATAAACATAATTTTTGATATATATATAAAATATGTATTAATGAACAATTAGCAAAGAGATAATCTCACAATCTGCAAGTACTTTGTATTCCAGTCTGTTCTCCGTGTGAAGTGTTTGGATTCACAGTCTGTAATCTCACATCTCCTGCCAAAACATCAACCTGAATAATGTCTATTTACTTTTAAATCTTGCTGAGAGAGAGGAATTTACAATTCATGGGAAGCGCTGCCCACCAGGGCGCTGTGTGTGCTGCAGGCGGGCACAGCCCAGGGAAGGGAGTGGTGCAGGGACAGGCATGGCAGGGATGCTGGGGGTGACAGGAGGGAGGTGGGCAGTGGGTCCATCAGTGCTGGGCTGAGGATGTGGGGATGCACGTGGGATGCACGTGGGATGCAGTGGGATGCAGTGGGATGCAGTGGGATGCACGTGGGATGCAGTGGGATGCACGTGGGATGCAGTGGGATGCAGTGGGATGCAGTGGGATGCAGTGGGATGCAGTGGGATGCAGTGGGATGCACACGGAGCCCATGGCACAGCTGGGTGACGATGCAGGGCTGCCCCCAGGCCCATGGCACAGCTGGATGAGGGTATGAGGATGGAGGGGGGGCACACAGAGCTGGGCAGCACAGCCAGGAGGGGTGGGCAGAGCCCCAGCACGTGGCCCGAGCCCCTCCACAGCACAATACTGGCCCGTGGTCGCTGTTATTAAACATGCGATATCCCCGCGTGGAGTGGTGGAAGAAATGATATAAAATTTCATATACCCACCCTGGTGTATAAACAGGCTAAATCCCTACACATTTTCAACCCTCAGCAGTCTAAAGGTTAAAGCCTGTCAGCTGGATTTCACAGATTCCAGGAAGGAATGGAGAAGTCACGCCAACTCCTCATTGTACACCAGTGATCAAACATCTCCTCATTACACTTCAATATTGTTGCCTCTAAAGGTCACCATTGCTGAACATAATCACACAAAATCAAAACTGCAAACTTTATATATCATGGAGGTAGTAAATAGCTCGGAGGTTTATTTTCTGGTGCCTGAACAACACTCTGAGCCCATTTATAAATTCCTGGGTGCTGTGGCATGAACCGAGTGCATTTGCAGGGGCTAACAAAACCTTCAATTAAATCAATTTCCTGTGAAAAATATTCAAAATAATTTATTAGGTCAGTACCAACTGGTCTAATCAAGCAATTGTTCCTCAGCAACTTTAATTTGCATAATTAAAAAAGAAGAATTTTGATTATTTAGAGAAACAGCAGATTTTTAAGAACATGATTTCTAGGTCAGATTCCTTGAAATGCTTCATCCTTGGCAAGGAGAGGATGGTGGAATTTATTGAGATGTTTCTAAGATGTGCTATAAATTCTGGATCACTCCATTATTTTCCTATTCACTGGTTTTCCTCAGCACTCGTTTAGCTTTGCAGAGCCTTGGCCCCAGCTCAGCCACAGTCTCCTTGGAAAACTGTGTTTGATCCTTTCACCCCAGTGAAAGACCAAAAATTCTGACCTGGGGCGGATGGACACTTCTCCAGAGTCAGGCCAAGTAAGAAAGGAAAATTGATCCTGAAAGGGGAGACTGATGGGTGCAGTGAGCAGTTTTGCCGGAGGATGGATTCTTGGATGAAAAGGAAAATTTTCAACAGTCAAAATTATGTGCCAGCCACTTGTCAAATTCAGATCAGGGCAAATATGGAGAGGACAAAACATAAAGCAGAAGGATTTTGGTTGTTTGATGGATGGACCATTCAGCCAACCCCAAACAAAGTTGTTTGTACATGAGAAAAAAAAACCAGGAATTTTCCTGATGGCCTAAATGGAACTGATTTTATGCCCGTGTTCAGCTTGGCCCCTGAATTAGAACCTGCACCCCGGGCCAGAAGGTCGTGTCCTGGCTCTGGGACATGTCCATGGACAGAGCCCGGGGACTTTTCCAGGCTGACACAGCCCTGGGCTTCTCCCACCCCTGGGGCAGCAAAGAGGGTGAGGCTGGACACCCCCTGCCACAGAGAGCATCCCACGGGGACAGGCTTCAGGGAGCATCCCTACGGACCAGCCCCTTGTTCTGCAAATCCAGAAGGGAGTGTGGCTCAGTAAAACCCCTGCCTGGCTGGATTCTCCACCTGCAGACCCTTCCCTCCCTTCTCTCCCCACGGGATGCTGCACAAATATTGAATAGGGGTAAGAGTCAGATCTCACCCACCTGCTCTAGTTCTGCCTCTGTAAAGTCAGGGCTCAAAGGAGAGGAAAAGGCCCATTAATATAATTTTTGCCATACATTTTGATATCTAAATCTGTGCCATCAGATTTAGGTATCAAATATCTGAATTCTTGTGGCAAAAATGCCACCAGGATATCGTAATCCCTGATGAAGTCCCAGCTTTTTGTTTCTGCAACCCACCTGCTCTGCCAGCCAGGCTCGGCCCTGTTCCCACCTCCACCACCTGTGACATCCCAGCCGTGCTCCTGACCCCTTCCCTCCCGTGTCCTCCAGACAGCAAGATCCCAGTGAGCAGCTGTGGATTTCAAATGGCCACGGAAAACACAGACAAGCAGGTCTGCGTGTGTCCCTGTGGGTTTTAAACCCCAGTCCTGGCTCCCTGCTCCGTGCTCTGCTGCTCAGGGACAGGAATCCGTCACCTCTTTGCTGTTATCCCAGCGATTTAGCACAGGTTGGGATCCCACCCGCCTTCCCACGACTCCAGAGGAGCCTCCTCCTTTCCCACCCCTGCTGCAGCAGGAGGGACAAACCAGGGCAAGCTCAGGAGGATCCCACTTGGCGTGAGCGGGAGCACACAGCCCAAAAGTCACTTGGAAGCGGCACCACAGGGTGGGAATGTGATGCCTTAGTAGGGCACAGGGTGGGCCGGAGGGTCCCACCAGCGTGCACGGGATGCCCGAGATGAGCCGAACGGGTGCCAGGAGGTTCCGCGGCCCCCGCGCCTGCAGCCGCTCCCGGTGCCGCCCCGGGGCCGCCCCGCGGTCGGGATGTGGGTGTCAGGAGCGTGTCCCGTGGGCAGACGGGCCCGCCGTGCCCCGCTGTGTCCCCCGGTGTCGCCGCACGGACCGAGCGGTGCCGGCGGGCAGGGGAGCGCTGGGGGCCGGGGCTGTGCGTGCGGGGAGAGCTTTGGCACCTGCTGCCTGCAAGTTAAACACAAAGCAACGCTTTGGGCAACAAAGGCGAGGTTTCTCGCTCTCCCCCGGGGCGGACCGGGCCCTCGGGCGGGCCTGGAGCCGGGAGGAGCGAGTGGGAGCGGGGCGGCCCCGGGCGCGGAGGGAGCGCCGGGTGAATCCGCTGTGCTCCGTTTCTACAGGATTCACACCAAACCAAGGAGCGCAAGGCCGGCTCTGTGCATGGGACCCCAGAGCGGCTCTTCCCGCGGTCCCCGTGGCCGTCACGGGGGTCCTGCGTGGGGATCCTCCCGGCCGCAGCCGCTCCTGCTCCCCGTGCCGTCCGTGCTGAGCAGGAATCGCCCGCGTGATTCCTTTCCATCATCACTGTTTTAAAAGGCCCACCGGGAACGCCGGGACAGCTCCCGCGCCAGGGGCAGGCGATGGAATAAAGGGCTTCATTCAAAGCAGAGCTGGAAAACAGCACATTGATCCAATGCTTCCGAGCAGCTTTTCAAAAGCCCGAGCAGTGGAGTCCCGTGGGGCTCAAAGGGTGCTCTTGTCCGGGCTGGAACACGGCCCTGAGACACTCGGACGCTCACACACACTCGCTTTGCTGACTCCCTCCCCCCCTCCCCCGTGGAAACTTCCCCAGATAATTGATCTTTTCAGGAAAAGAGAATAACAGACTCGGGGTCCCATCCTCTTGCCGCAGGAGTCAATGGGAATTTGGCTAATGACTCTCCCGGGAAGAGCGAGCCTTCGATTTCCAATAGGGAAGCAGCTCCGTGCTGCAGAAGGTTTAATGCAGTGCTGGAGTTCGTGGCTGACACGGGACGGAGCCGTGCCGGACCAGCCCCTGCCAGGACCCTCCCACCGGGGTGGGAGAGCACCCCAAGCTCCAGAGCCCCGCTGAGCACAGGGGCACCCTGATGGTGCTCATCAGGCTCTTCCAGCCCTCAGAGAACTCGTGATTACAAACAAACCCCATCCCCTTCTGTCCCTTCCCAAAGGAACTCGACCCCTTGCCTCAGCCACCACTTGTCATTGGCTTTTCTCATCACAGAATCACAGGATCATTAAGGTTGGAAAATACCTCCAAGGTCATGGAGCCCAAGCTTTTCAAACTCCTTCACTAATATTCCCTGCTGAGAAGGCACAGCCTCACCAGGAGCTGCTTCCCCAGGGGCACAGACCCACTGGCACTGCCAGTGCTGAGGGTTATGACCCCCCTCTGCAAGGAGCTGCCCCTGACACGCTGGTGCCCATCAGGCAACTCTCTCCCAGGTTGAAAAATATGTTATTTCACTAATATTTCCATTGAAAGCAACGAGATGACCTTAAGAGTGAAGTGCCATCTGATCAGTGCCAAGAGCAGCGGACGCAGATCCCACATTTTTCCAGGAAAACTGTGCACTACCTGTTTTGATGTGCACACGCTCAGAGTTGGTGTGTTGTGCTGGAGCCACAGAGAGCTGCTCTGCACAACCCGATTTTGCTGCTTTTTACCATGACAAAGGACTCGTGTTCCTATGAATAAATCTGTAACTAGACCACACACGATTATTAGGCTCCGTACCAATTGTCCCTCATTAATGATTCAGAGGAGCCATTAGCATTTTGAGGCAAACAAGGTGTACTTAGTTAGCAGGACACGACCCAGCTGTCATTAAATTATATCTATGATTAATGATCTTCAGAGGCAGAGCCCTGAGCCTGGGCAGGGTGAAGGGACAGGGAGGGGGGTCACAGCTGGCAGTGGGATGCTGCAGGGGCTCCTGGATAGAATCATGGAATGGCTGGGGTTGGAAAAGCTCTCTCAGACCACCGAGTCCAACAATTCCCCAGCGCTGCCAAGGCCACCACTAACCCATGTCCCCAAGTGCCACATCCACATGGCTGTTAAATCCCTCCAGGGATGGGGACTTCACCACTGTCCTGTGCCAGGGCTGGACAACTCTTTCCATGAAGGAATTTTCCTGAATATTCAGTCTAAAGCTCCCGTGGAGGCCATTTCCTCATGTCCTGTCATTTGTTACCTGGGAGCAGAGCCCGACCCCTCCTCATCACCCTGGTACAGGCTGAGCTTTGTGGTGGGTTTAGTGCTCACAGAGCAGAGAGATCCCAGAGGTGGGATCTGCCCTGGGGGGACAGGCTGGACAGGAGGGATGCTCAAAAATAGGGGGATGGGGGTGAGTGGGGACTGCCCAGTTGCTGGTGATGCTCAGGGAAAGCCGAATGTGCTGGTAGGGGGGATCCTGTCCCAAAACACCCTCTGTGCCCCACCACATCACAGCACTTCACAGGGTGCAGGGAGGGGAAGGTTTGCCAACAGGGCACAGCACTCCCCTGCCCCCAGCCAGGGCTCTCCCAGGAACTGGGGAGGCCACACACTCAAACCACGGTGCCAGGGACATGCCAGGGGGTTGGGTTGGATGCTCCGAAGGCAGAGGGAGGCAGGTGGGGATGGAGAGCCCATCGCTCTGCAGCCAGTGGGCACCACTGCTGGTGTCTGCCTGGGTAAGCTTCTCAGCACTCTGACACCTCAGGAACTTGTTTTATTTATAGAAAACCTGACACCTCCTCAGCAGTTGCAGGCTGTGATCAGAAGTGGTTGAAGAGGCATGGTACAGAAGGTTGTAGATGAGGGATGGGTGACAGCAGTGTCAGGACAGACACAGCCAGCGGCTCGGGACAAACGGGACCACATTCAGAGAGAAAACATTACTTTTGCTGCCAGATTTTAATTTAATTAGGGATTGTTTGGGGTTTGTTCCTTTGAATGTGGTTTGTTTATGGCTGTTGGGGAAGCATCACTGCCGTGGCAACGGGCAGCAAACACAGGGAGGGAGCACCAGGAGCATGGCATTGCAGGGCTTGCACTCACCTGCCAAAGGAGGGGAAGGACGATTCCTAACACCAGAACACTGGAAACTCTCAGAATGAATTGGGATTGAAGCAGTGACAAGTTATCTGCACTCACCACAACACTTACAACTTTTTCCCAACGCTCGCATGTAAGCGTTGACAGGACAGAAGGGAATTAAATGAGGCTGTGGGAAGAACGCTGAGGTTTCCATCTGATTTTGATTTACGATGATTTTGTGGCAAAATCAGATTATTTTACTTTTTTTCTTGCTGGACAGACTTCACAGATACTCCACAATGCCATCAAGATTCAGTGTCTGGCCAAAGTGCTCTGAAGTGTCTGCCCTGTGATTTTCAATGGGAAAACTAAAAGTGCTGGTTTTCCTCTTTTTTTTTTTTTTGGTTTGTAGGAGAGAGAGAAGGTTATGTGTGCTGTAAAAACACCAGAGCTGAATTAGCTGAGCAGAAAAAGCAGAGAGGTTCTGCTCGGGCCGGCTGAGCCAGAGGGAGGGAGGTGGGAGGGGGTGGTGATGGGGTGACGGTGACAGGGTGACAGGAGCTGTGGCACGTGCAGAGTCACTCCCTGCAGCACCCACCACTCCAGCCCAGGCCAACAAGTGCCAGGGCTGGGGTAATCTGATCGTTTGTCCATCCTGTGCAAACAGGAGCTCCTGGCAGTGGGGTTCTGTCCTGGTGTGTGTCAGGGACTTGTCTCCATCCCGCTCCCCTCAGTGCTGGGGATGGCATGGATAAGGGGGGAAGGCAGGGCTCTGGGAGCACCCCCTGTTCCACAGTGTTTTCTGTGACAGGGACCCTGAAACGTGTGACCAGAGGCAGCAGAGGGGGTTGGGGTGACAGGACATCACCAGTGGCTGGGCAGCATCGCAGGCGTCCCCATCACCACGGGGAAAATGTCCCTGTGCAGCCCCTCCTGCCCCCACTCTGCCCGGCCCAGTTCTGATGCTCCAGCCAGGAACTTCGCTTCCCTGGGCCTGCCCTGCCCTCGGGCAGCGCTGCTCCATCCCCTCCACATCCACACTGGGCTGGAAACTTAATCCAAGAGCAACCTTTACCTTGGAACAAAACACACAGTTTTAGTCTATTGAAATGCCAAAACCCTAAACTGAAAACCCTGGGAATGGTTAGTTCAGTGCAGAGACTCTGTTTATATATTTTTCCCACCTGTGTCTCCGCTGATGTCCCTGTTTTCCAGCACAGATGGCAGTTCCACACTGCCTTACACTCCTTTCAGAGGCTGTTGTGGTTCACAGGATCACCCGTTCAAACACGACGTGACATGTTTGGGGCTGCTCCCACAGCCACTGAAGTGAGGGAGAAACTTGCCATTGAATTCAGTGGATCAAAATCTTCATAACTAATTTATAGCTGATTACATTATTAATACTTGAGTCTTGATAAGTTGCCCCAAAAGGCAGCAGCTGCCAGGAGGGCACTGCAGGGTCATGGCCTGTGACAGGACACCAGGCTGAGGGCACGGGGGTCCCACTGCCAGCACAGTCAGACCACGGGTTGGTGTTTGGCACCACTGAGTTCACGTGGGTTTGTTTAAAACCTGACTATCATATGTGTCCTTAAGAGACCCCCAAGATCATTGAGTCCAACCTGTGACCATTCCCCACCTTGTCCTCCAGCCCAGAGCACTGAGTGCCACGGCCAGTCCTTCCTTGGACACCTCCAGGGATGGGGACTCCAAACCTCCCTGGGCAGCCCCTGCCAAGGCCTGACTGCCCTTTCCATGGAGAAGTTCTTCATGAATTCTTTTGTATCTGGGGAAAACCACCTGTCTTTGCCGCCAACAGTGTCCCTGCAGGATGCTCGGCCCATGAACACATCAAAATGCAGCAGCAGCAGCTCCCAAAGTTTGAGCTTCCAGGAGGGGTTTTTCCTCTCCACTGTCCCCACAGGCTGGGGGAGCTGCATGGCCGGTGAGGGGCTGGTGGAGAGGTGGGGACAGGGATGGGGATGGGGACAGGGAAGCCAATGGTGCTGGTGCAGTGCCCTGGGGTTTTCCTGCTCTCCCCAGACCCAGCATTGCAGGGCAGGAAGAGACAGAGGTGAGGCTAGAAAAGGCAGAAGTGAAATTCATGTAACTCCAACCAACACCCTCTTGCTGAGGCACATGTGACAGTCCCAGCCTGGTGTGCAGGACGGCTCTTACACAAAACCCCAGGGAGCAGCACAGCCCCAGCTCCTTCCTGGCAGAGAGGAGGAGGCCAGCTGGGCTCTGGCTGTCCTTGGAGCCTCAGACCCTGCACAAACACCCACTCACTGCACCTCGAGCCCCCCCTGGGCACACACCCCTGGAGCTGCCCAGCTGAGGGGGCTGTGAGTGGTACCCAGAGGGAGGTGACGCTGGGATGGGGCTCCTTGTGAGCCATCCTGCTCCATTCCTGCTCATCCTTCGGGCACAGCACAGCCTGCATGACGCCATTCTGTGACCAGAGCCGAGGCTGAGAACACTGCACACCTTGGACACCCCTCCTATCCATTATTTAAACCCGTCCTCCTCCCAGCATTAATTAACATCTCCTTTCTCCCGCGCCGCCGCAGATCGGGTACGACAAGTGGCACTTTGATGGATGACTATGGATATTTTCCTGGAGAGACAGAACCTGGGGGGCACGGGTCCTCCTTGGTGAATTGTTCAACACAGCTGTACCTGGCAGGCACCCAGGGATGCCAGGGGCAGGAGGGTCCAGGTGTCAGGGGCTGCCACTAGGGCAAGAGGGTCCCAACCCCAACCCCACTGGTGATGGATCCTCACCTGAGGCAGGACAGGGGCTGGAGGAGCAACGTCAAGCAGGGATGTGTTACAGCTACTGAGGCACCAGGTATTGGGAAAAGTCATAATAACAAAAGGGATCAGTTCCTGCCCCCAGTGATTTCCCATTCCCTGTGCTCCAGCCTGAGAAGGGATTGTTATTTACATGGCCCAATCAGAAAGCTGACGAGATTTTTGGTCACTTTTTTGGAACCCTCCACACCTCTTGCTCAAGACAAAGAAGGTGCTGCCATGGAAAAACATCTGGAGACTGCACTGCCAGGAAAAACATCTGGGGACAGTGCTGCCAGGCTCCATGTGCCATGTAAAATGTGTAAGGCTCCGATCTCATCTCCAATCTCCAACTCCCTCCAGAGCCCCCAGCCCAGCTGGGGCAGCCAGCATGAGGGCTGTGCCTAAAATCAATAAGTCCTTAATGACATCTTTCTCCTGTCAAGCACCGAGAAATTGTGCATCCTTAAGGCACTTTCTCTTGTAATTAAGTTCAGGTGCCATTTTTTTTCTTCTAGAAAACTGAATACACCCATGTTTCTGCTAAAAACAATAAATGCTGATTATTTGGTGAGGCTGACAGGAGAGATGCACACGCCAGAGTACAGCAGAGGCAGCAGACCTGCAGCACCTTCTCTGAACTAGCAGGTGATGCAAAGCAAACCCAACAAGTGTTAAATAACAGGGCAGTGGCTGCGTCGCTGAGAGGGTGGAAGCCATCCCCAGAGTATAACAGGTTTTAAATTGGAGGCCTCTGCTTCAACCCCACAGGAAATGAGAGGGGTCACAGAGGCAAAGATTGCACCACTGTTATATTACTTCAAAAGACAATCTAATTTCTCGGTCAGAAATTGCAGCGTTTTTTGGAAGATGCCTTTGACAAAAGATGTCATAATTCCAGGCCATGGCTGAGCGAGGGCCCCGAGCTCTACTCAGCTGCAGCATTCCTGGAAGCCTGGCTGGGAGCTGTGGCATTCCACAGAAGGGGTGCAAAGGGGGGTGGAGGGGGTTGAACATGGAAACACAAATGGCAATGGAGGGATCTCCACGAGGCTGGGGCTGGACGCTCCTGCTTGGAAACAGGGCACGGGACACTGGGGTGCTTCAGGGGCTGGGTGTTCCCACCAGGGAACTGCAAATACCAGAGGTGCTGTGGAAAGAGGAAGGTCTGCAGCACCCAGAGCTCTCTCTCTGTGGTGGAAGAAGAAACTCTGCAGACACTTCTGTTTTCCCAGCTGCTGGAGCCGAGGGAGGGGGGTGTGGGAGGGGGAACCCCCGGCCGGGCTGTGGGGACGGCAGGGGCTGAACAGGGAACAGTGCCACGCACAAGGGTGGGACAGTCACACTGTGTGGGCTGCAGGGAGGGGGTTGGGCACCACCTTTCAACCCGGGACTTCTTATCACCCCCACCTGGCAAACCACGCAACCCTAAAGTCACAAAACCCAACCCCAAGCCAACCTGACCTACCATAACCCAACCCTATCCAACCCCAACCAGAGATGACATAAATTAAATTTAATTCCACACACATCTCAAAAGTTTTCCCTTTTCCTGCTGCCTGTAACATTTACTCTCTTGCTCAAAATGTGCAGTTCCAGAAGTTGAGGCTTTTCAATTTTTTTAAAGAAGGTACACTCTCTGAATCTTTCCTTGTATCAGAGCAGTATCACCTGACAGGACATGACAGCTTTCACCAGGGAATGTTCTGGCCTGGTGTGAAGATAATTCCTGGTGTTGCCATTCTCTCTTCCCAGATACCAAAGGACAGGGGCAGATTTTCCAGAGAGCTTGAGTTTCTACCCATCTCCCCCAGCCAGCACAGATGGGCCAACCTGAATGGCAGCAAGGTCATAATCACCTCTACTGGACCAAAGTATTTGTCCATCCTCTGCAATAACATAAAACCTCAGCAGTGCAAATGTTCTGTAAGCTGAGAAGTCGTTCTTTACACTTGAAATGCTATTTTGCATTTCCATTTTTTCAGAAACTTATTAATTTGTGAGCTTAGCAGGAGCATGCCCTGTGCCACGTGTCTCAATTGCATCCCATAAATATTTAACACTACTGGAAAACAATAATTTTCTAACCCAAAAACCAGCATTACACAAATTAAACAATTGCTAAGTGACCACGGTGCTTTTTCGTGAGTGCCATCTCCTTTATTAACCCGAGACCAGCTGAGAGAGCCAATTACAGAGCACTAAAATGTGCCGTCAGCTGCCTGGGAATGGCCATTAGATTTTCAGCTTCTGTGTAGTTCAATGAAAATTAGAGTTAAATGTGTGTTTTGAATGCAATGGGTTATTACTATGAAGTTAATCATACCATTACTTTTTACTGTGGGTCTGTGGAAGTTTAAAGGGACCTTGAGAGAGGGAAGTAAGTGAGGGCAGCCCTGGCTCTGTCCCCACCAGCGGGGTACGGCCCAGGCTCAAGGCACCCTCCTCAAATTGTGTCACTTGTAGAATCTGCACTTGACTTTTGCAAACATTAAATGTTCTTGCCACCGAGAACTAATTAAGAAATCCAGACCACTATTGCCAAGCTAATTCTGTTCGGGTTGACTGGGTGTTCAAATCTGACTCTGGATGCTCATCTCGTGTGCTGTGACCAACTATTGCGGTTGGATTAAGGTAATTACCGAGCTCAACACTTTGCTGATACATTTTACAGTAATGGAATCCGAAGCTTTTATGTGCTTCTCCATCTTCTCTTCAGAGGATTGGGAGTGTGAAGCTGTGCTTGAGGACGGAAAAGCCAAAGCCCAGTTAATCTCTAGCCTATAGGGCAGCTCAGCTCAGCTCAGCTCAGCTCAGCTCAGCTCAGCTCAGGCTCCCAGATCAGGGGCAGCAAACTGAGCACCACATTAAAAGGCTCATTGGAAAGGAGGTTGGATCCAGGTGGGTGTCAGGCTCTGCTCCCAGGGACAAGAGGAGAGGGAACGGCCTCCAGCTGTACCAGGGGAGGCTCAGGTGGGACATCAGCAGGAATTTCCCCCTGGAAAGGGTGCTCAGGCACTGGCACAGCTGCCCAGGGAGGTTTGGAGTGCCCAGCCCTGGAGGTGCCCAAGGA
>JAWWLV010000183.1:623681-626181 GCA_035041135.1 Platyrinchus mystaceus
CAGGGAGGTTTGGAGTGCCCAGCCCTGGAGGTGCCCAAGGAAGGCCTGGATGTGGCACTCAGTGCTCTGGGCTGGGGACAAGGTGGGGATGGGAACAGGGGGATCCATGGGCTGGGAGGGCTTTTCCATCCCAAAGGATTCTGCGAATTTCACTGACCCTGGAAGAGCCTCATCACTGGCATGAGTGAGGTAACCTGTTTGGATCTGGGGAACCAGTGACTCTGGGATTGATCATTATTTTCCTGGGCAGACATGGAGCTGGAAAAGTGCAAACTGGGGAATGTTTTGTGAAAATTGCCAAAGAAAGGAGAGGCATCAGAAGTAAGAACCCAAATGCAAATTAAGGCACTAGAAGTGGAACACAACAGATCTCTCCTGGGATGAGAAGACCTTTGAAGAGAGATAGAAGGGCCACAGACCTTTCCATGTTCCACAGCCAACCTGCTCAAGCAGCTGAGCTTGGCCTTCACCCCCCTCCAGCCCTCATGCTCCCTGTCCAGTCACTAACAAGGGCCATTTCTGATGGTTCTCTCTGGGATGGGGCTGCCCCTACCTCGGGAAATTGGATTGAGCTTATTCCTCATATGCCATAAATTGGGCAATAACTTTCAGCCACTACCCACGAGCTGGACTCGAGTCAGCCAGCTAGAACAGAAAGGGCCTCTCCAGCCCACTACCAGCCCCCTGAAATATCCAGGCTCTAACTGGGCTGAGCACACGAGGCAGGGAGTGCCAATACTCGTTAGCTGCTCCCGCTGCTTCCCCGATCAATCGCGGCCGTGACCCGAGACACAGCACAGCCAAGACACTGCTGCTCTTTGCTGAATTCTGGTGCCATGGAGCAGAACTTCAACTCATGGAGCTCCCTTCATGCCCACCATCTCCAGAGGAAAGGCAGCAGGTCCCTGGGAAGGACCCCCACACTGGGCTCTCTGGGCCTGCCTGGCACACGCGTGATGGGCAGAAGCTCTGGGGGTCACCATGACCAGTGGTGCTTCTTGGCCTGCACGAGGTGTCCCCACCAAACCTAACTACGAAAGGGTTTATTAAAAATTACAGACCAGCAAGGATTCCAAGAGAAACCCAGCCACACCCAGCAGAACCACTCCAGAGCAAGAGGAGGATCAATAATGAGTGAAAGCAGGAGGATTGGACCCTGCAGCTTGGTCTTCGTGCAGCCATGACCAAGAGGAGGGATATCAGTGCCAGACTTGGAGTAACCTGGTCTGGTGGAAGGTGCCCCTGCCCATGGCAAGGGGTGGAATGAGATAAACTTTAAGGTCCTTCCAACCCAAACCATTCTGGGGGTCTATGATCCTGTAAATTCATCCATTTGTCCTCAATTTTCTTTTATTCTCTCAGTCATTCTGTGATCAGAGTGAGGGTACAACTACAATTTAGCCCTTTGGTAGAATTTACTTCAGTGATTAAAATAACTGCATGGAATTAGCGCAATTCTAACGTTGTTTTTTATCTCGAGTGGCAGAAAATCATTGCTCCTGGGATAATTCTTAACCTAACAGAGTGACCCCTATGAAATACATCCAAAAGTTTTATGATTTTCCCCCTTCATGCTAATTTAATGTAGCCCGATTGTTTAATCTCAAACTGAACACGTTCCAAATAAAGTAATGCAGCTCACAACAAGACACTGCAGGAAATAATTAGGTTGCAAGTTGTGGAGGCTCTAATACGGTTGAAATTATATAACTATCTTTGCATTCCCTGTATGGTCCTATTAAATGCAGTCGGCATTGATGTCGGGAGCTGTCAGGAAGCAAAATGAAAAATAGTTTTAATAGCTGCTCTTTGACCTGTTTTATATTTTATGTCAATTATAACAGCACACAACCATGCATAATTATGAAGCATAGATGCATTAAAATGTACACATAATTTGTGTTCTTATGGCAACCATTGCATTAGGATCTGGAAAACAAACGGATGCCTTCCTATTGTGAAGTGTCGGGATACTGAACACGCTGGAGTTTTGTCTGTCTGCTCCCTCTGAGGGATTTAAACCAAATATTCTGAGGGACAATAAAATCAGCAGGTCAGTGTCCATTTGCCACCCATCCCAGGGCTCTGCCCATGGGCCCAGCACTCACCCAGCTGCTGGAGTGGTGAACTAAAGGGGGCTGGGAAGGGTTTTTCCCTGAGTTTACTTTGAACATTCTAGAAATGTCAGTCCAAGTCCATTCACCATGAGGGTTAGTCACAAACTGCAGCCACTGGCCTGTTTCCCTTGCTCACCTCTTCCTATGGGCAGTGTTTTTAAACTTCCTGAGCTGTCTGACACAGAGCAGGGGAGCCACTTCTGAAAAGTCATGTAAGCAAAACAAGTATTTCAGCAATTCCTCTGGGCTGCTTTGGTGCAGTTTGATACAGGGTTGGTGTCATTCTTGTGTCCTTCCCCAGGCAAAATCTCTCCACCTTTGGGCTCAATGGGAGAGTAGCAAGTGTTTTAGTTTTTTAGTTTCTTTATTTCTTAAATTGCTTA
>JAWWLV010000183.1:631181-651384 GCA_035041135.1 Platyrinchus mystaceus
AGAAACAAGCCCTCTTCACCCGGCTACTCCAGGTTCCCACACTCCCCTTCCTCCCAGGAAATTATAAATTAGGGAGGTGTATGGGGGGAGAGAAAAGCAGTAATTTATGAAAACACAGTACACCATAATTTTGCCATTTTTCTGCAATAAGGATGGCAAATGATTCATGGGGAAAAATGAAATATATTCCCCTGTCAGCTCAATAGATCCAAGATTTACAGCTCCTCGACTTGGACAGGAACAGCTCCGCTTGCATAGGAATGAATTGCAAATCAGTTAATTGGAGAGATGCAAAAATAATAAATGAATCTGTGCAAAATAAACGGAGCAACAATTTGGGAGAGCAAATGAAGGGCTGCAGAGCCCTGGGTTTGTTCTGGGGGGGACAGCGACCCCACATCAGGGACAGCGCCCAGCACTCGGTTTTACAGATCAATTGAATTCCAGCTGCAGCAGTTGGACAAACAGATCAGAGGATTTGGGGAGGCAGAGCCAAGTTTGCCTTATTCAGACAAATAAAGGCAGTGGGGGAGAGGGTGATGTGCACCCAGCTCTGCTCTGGAACCCTGCGGAGCCGGCAGCCCAGCTCGGAACATCCCACCCGGCACAGGGAGAACGAATCAGCCGGGAAGGTGGGAATTGGGGCCCATCCGCAGCCGGGAGGAGCCGGACACGCTGTCACGGCTCAGGGCACACAAAGCCCCGACCCGGGGAGCAATTCAGGGACATCCACAGCGCGAACTTGGCCGGATTTTCCGGGCAGCAGCGCCCTGCTCACATCCATCCACCGGGATGAGCTCAGGCACACGGCAGCGCTCGCACAGGGCTGTGCAGGCACACGGAGCGAGCTCAGGGAGCAGAATTCCATACGTGCCTGCCTTGGCACACCGAGCCAAGGGGAGCTGCCCAGGAGCCCAGGGCACCGAGCCCGATGGATCCCGGCCCCTCCTGCCACAGCGCCAGCTCCCAGGGCACGGACAGGGAAACTGGGACTGCTGGGACAGGGACAGCAGGGCTCACACCCTGAGCCACAACACCAATATGAGCCCCTCTTCTTCCTCGAGGGGCACCGAGCCCGTCTGAGCAGCACAGTCGTGTCCCCATGGATGGTCTTCTCTCCATCGGATGCAATCAGTTCCCACCTGACACAGGAGACACCCAGCTCGGGCACCCACGCTGAAATATTAATGCTGCTATGATATTCCCCATCATATTTTAACGTGCCTGTGGAGCACCAGCCGCACAAGGTGCAATAAATCTGAATTTCCGACCATGCTGTGGAGATGCCCGAGGAAGGGACCAGCCCCAAAACTCCTCTTCTTTCCAGCAGCAAAGTCAGGAGCGTGACCCAAGGCAATTCTAGTGCTGCCAAATATTTGGGACAAAGCAGGTCACAGCAAACATTTTGTGACATATGACTTACACACCACGGACTAGAGAACATCCATAATCTCTGTAGTTCCACTCCAGTTCATCCCCCACACGGAGGGAGCTGCTCCAGCTGCACACACACAGCCCCTGCACCAGCACAGCTCCACAGCACTTGTGGAATATCCCTGCTACAAGTGTAAATTAAACCCTATGAAATAATCCGGAGATTATAAAGATTGTGCTCGCCCTGATAACGGCGCTGCTGATTTACTGACAGGGAAAATGGATTTGTTCTGTCGGAACATTCATCAACACACGGCAACCCCGGGAAATCTGACATGTGACATGATCCAAATGGATTAGGAAATCGCTCCTGTTCACTTCTATTGATTTTAGTCAGGATCAAACTCATCAGTGTGCAGGGACTGCTCGCGGTTGGCATTTCCAGCCCCCCCCAGATCCAGGTGGCTGCTGTAATTCCAGTCTGAGAGGGCAGTGCAGGATCCCTCACCCCGTCACCTCCCAGGAATGCCAAGTGCTGCATTAACTCCTCATTTCCACTTCCGAACTACTGAGTGCTAAATTGCGAGCCAGGGTGGGAAAGCAGGGAAAAACTGGTTCTGTTTACCTGGACACATCTATCCCAAGGTCCTTCCTTCCCAAAGAAACTTCTTCAAGGAGATTCCAAGTTATTTTTTCACCTGCCGTGACGAACTGCCAGTGAAAGGAGCGTTTTTAACCAGTTTTATTGATTCATGCTCTCAGTCCTTACTCAGTTAAAAACAAGGCACATTAAATACATCCTCTTATTGCTCGATAAACGCATGCGGCTCATTCCAGATATCAAAGGTAATAAATAATGGCAGGAAAACAGCAAGACAGTTATAAAAATGACAACCCAGCCTCAAACACAGCATTGAACAGCCCAGGCTGCAACAGGAACCTGACAACAGACGTAAGTGCCACGTGTAAACCTGCAGTGAGTGCCTGTACACGTACTTATACACATGGACACACACTGCATGGATCCCCCCAGGTGTGCAGTTTATTTAAAACACAAAATAACCCCAGCAAATCCAGAAATCCAAGTCTCATCTTACAAAAAAAAAAGGAGAAATAAAAAATAATCCCATTCCTGCTTTTCCACCCCAGATCAGCACAGCAAGACAGTGACATTGTACAACTCTTCCCACAGTACATTCACATTAAAGAAACCTTAAACAACAAAGCCAACATTCCTGCAGACAGAGTGAGGGGGTAAATAAATACTTCAGATTTCTTCATGTACAGATTGAGCTGTTGAAGGAACACATGCAGTTGTCCCCATCATTCCAGGGCTGTACAGGGGAGCAGGAGCGTGACATAAAGTGCCTGAGACGCAAAGCAATTCCATGTCCAAGGACACACAGCCAGGAGAATCCCAAAGTCACATTCCAGATGCAAGATTAGCAAAACAAGAGAAACAAGGAGCATACTTTGGGTACAACACAGAAAATCCTGCCTCCCAGGTAAACTAGGGTTATTAATTTAACAAAGCCAGTTAGAGAGGAGTGGAAGAGAATTCCCCTTTTAACCATATAAAAACTGTTCAATACTGGAAATATTTTTTTAATGTGGCCTGGAAAAAGTCTCATGACTTTTACTTTTTTTTTCCCCTTTAATTATTGGTAATTGTAGAATCCCAAACCCCTTCTTTCATTCACTGAGCCAAAATTACCTGTGTGTTTTACACTCACTTCCCTCAGTCCTGCAGGATATGTGAAATCTGTTACTGTGGGTTTGGAAACACAAAGCTGAGTCAAACATTCCATCCTTCACCTGAATATTCTAGAACACAGTTCAAAGGACCACAGGAACAAACCCCTTTGTTCATTAAAACAACCTTGTGTTGTCAGATGTGCCAACTCCTCCCTCAGTCCCTGCTCACAGCACAGGGCTCGAACCACAAAGCCACAACCTGAACAATATCTGCATCCAAAAAATGAATTTAACATGCAAAAACCATCTGAACCATTTTAAAAACTCATTTTAGATGAGCCTTGCCCTGGCTTTTTTTCTTTTGAATCTACTATTTTTCAGCACCTGAATTTTAATTTTTTTTAAAGGACTACGCTTCTCCAGGAAAACAAAACATTTGTACTCACTGTGCTACATCCCACACTCCTCAGCACCTCCCTTTGTGTCTGGAATCATTTTCCCTATAAAAATATCCAAGGAATCTTTGCTGTTCAGTCCTGTCCTGTTATTTTCCATCAGTGAATGTGGTGACACCAGTCAAATACATCAGATTTTTACTGATCAGAAATTCTGACACCTGGGAAGTGAAGCTTGGTTTGAGGTGGAAATTGCTATTTCTACTCAAGGAATAAAAGAGATGCCAAATCCAGCAATAAACCAGGTTTTCCCTGCCTTGTTCTACATCAGGCAGAAATCTCCCACCTGATCTCGACCAAATCCAGCAGCAGGAAGGCAATAGGTACAGCAGTGCTGGAAACAGCTCCAGTGAGGACTCCTTGTTTTGGTTTTTCCATTAATCTGCTGAAAAATAGCCCTTTCTTCTAGAAAAGTTAGTGGAATGCAAGACAAACTTTGTTTTTTTCACTGTGTTTGAGCATTTTTAAATTAAGACTGTTGTGCTACCAAAACCTGCCCTATCCTACATGTCATCAGGGTTTGTCCCAAACTCAAAGAACTTCTTAGCATAAAGCACCTTTTACCTTTATTTTACAGCACAAAGCACTACCTGCCAGACAATGCCCATTTATTAAAGGCAGTTATTTGTGTTAATATGGGAGAAAGGGAAGTTGTCCTCAGCTTTTAGCCCAATTATTGCCCTGGGGTGATTCATCAAGATGTCTTGTTTTCCAGCTGATATTTTTGTGTGGCCAAGCATGGGCACCACTGGAATAAGGGAGCAAACCCAGCCCCCTGGAAGGCTCAGGACAGCTCCCCACCATCACCACCACCCCAGGAAGTGTCACATTTGTTCCTTTTGGGATCATATCTCCAGTGCAGAACACCAGCTCTCCCCAACTTGCCTTTTGCTGAAGACACAGCAGCAGCTTTGAGATACCGGGTTTGTATCTGGAGAATTCAACACGTTTAATGGCAGATTCACTTTGAGCATCCTTTGCTTTAAAGATTGAAGTGAAAAGTTAATGATCAAGGCAGTACGAGCTTGTGTGTGCCCCCAAACCCTCCCAGCCTGTGCTCCTGAACTCTTGCTAAGAAACCCCTGGGCCTGCAGAAGCCCCAACCCGAAGGCCACGTACCGGAGTAGTAAGAAACGCATTAATGACGAGGACAAACGCACCGATGCATTGTGGAAGAGCTGTGTCGATGGACAGCTCTGGGCACCTGGGCCAGCAGGAGGGCAGAAGCTCTGGAATGTTCTCCAGCTCCAGGCAGCCGTGGGGGGTGGGGGTGGCTCACACGCCGCCCCCGCTCCGGTCCACCGGGATGGCGGCGCGGCGCCGCAGGTTCTCCTCGGCGCTCTTCATCAGCACGGCCAGCCTGCTCCCAGACACGTGGCCCTTCTGGATGGCACTCATCAGCTGGGGACACAGGGACAGCAGCGTCACCCCCTGCTCAGGGCAGCCAGCACACAGGGCACAGGGCATTCGGGAGCCAAGAGCCCTTAAACACCCCTTAATGAACCTACAGACCTGACTTCTCCAGGGACAGACAACACTGCGGTTTCAAAGCCTCACCTCAAGGCTTGTTTACACTTCCCAGAAACATCAGAGAAGGCTTTGGCCAGGCACAGGTGGCAGGAAGAGTGGAAGTACCAAATATGATCCACTTGGAAGTACCAGTGCACACAACCACTGCCACTGGGGTTTTTTGCCATGACATTTCAGAATGTGGGATAACCACCCCTCCCACAGGGCTGTTGGTAACATCTGAGGGATGCAGCTCAAACAAGAGCACCATTCAGATTCATTTCCATTTAGGAAGAAATTCCTGCCTGTGAGGGTGGGGAGGCTCAGGTTGGGCAGAGAAGCTGTGGCTGCCCCTGGATCCCTGGAAGTGTCCAAGGCCAGGCTGGACAGGGCTTGGAGCAACCTGGGATAGTGGAAGGTCCCTCCCAAATCAAACCATCCTGGGATTCCATGATTCCTGATCCACCACTGACCCCAGACCAAGCCCTTTTTCACTCACAAGCCCTTCTCTGTAGAGACACTGTACTTGACTTCCACAATTCTTTCAAATCCAAACTCCTTTATAGACTTTTAAAACTAATTTGCCTTTAAGTCCTGGGAGCTGGGCTGGGCTCTCTCTCAATGAGCACACACTACTGCTAAGATTTTAGTTAATTCTTTTTTATCCCATGGATAAAGTGAGCATTAGATCTGAAATTACCTGCAGTCAGCTCAGCACAGAGCGCTGGGGAAGAAACTGGCACTTGCAAAATGCAATTTCTTACTCCCATCGAGTGTAGGAATCCTTCAGATTCCATCCCTTCCATAGGAAAATCTATTCATTACATCTGCAGTTGGACCTGTGCAAATGTGGCATCAGATCTGCCAAGGCTAAGTTGGAAAGGGACTCTGGACAAGTCCTGGAGTGCCAGGACAAGAGGGAAGGCTTCTCACTGCCAGAGAGGAGGGTTAGATGGGATACTGGGGAGAAATCCATGCCTGTGAGTGGGGCTTGCCTTTACATCCCAACACCAAGGTCCCCCCTCTGTTGAGCATCGCTCCATGGACACCTCTGGGCACTGGGGGCTGCCAGGCCCGGTTCTCACCAGGCATTATTTGGGTTCCCTCAGCACTGTGCTCCCACCTGGAGAGCCAGGCAGCCCCCAGGTACAACCTGTTCTATATTCTGACATAAACCTCCACAAATATTTGCCCAGGGCTTGCACAGTCGCTCCGCGGTGAAACGCAATTACTTGGAAGTTTTCAGAAAGCAAACACCCAAGTATTGGGCACTGACTTAACAGATCCATTAAAAAATTAAACAAACATTTAATGCATTTTGCTCCTTCCATGGCAACCCCCTGTTCATTTCAGTGCCACCCTTCCCACTCAGCACTGGGCTGTGTGAGATGTGCAGGAGCCAGAGTGACACAGGTTTGCAAAAACAACTGTGAAACTACCCCAAGGCACTGCCTGGCCTTTATATTGGACAGAGATGACACAGGTCCCCCAGCCCCTGGTGGGACTGGTCAGCCCAGTAAAGCAAAAACTCCACAATGCCCCCAAAACCCACAGAACACACAATTACTGGTTGTTGCAGCTTCTTAAGCACAATGTTCCCCAAACTCCAGCTAACACAGCCCTTGCAGTAAGGGCTGGGCTCCCCCAGCTGAAGGTCTCCACATGCCAAGGGAGGTATGAGGGTGACCCTTTCCAGCAACCAGAACCAGCTGGCATTTTCTCTTCCATTTGAATATATCACCACAAACTCCCAAAGCCATTGGTTCTCTTTCCCTCCTGGTTTGTTTGGTTTGGTTTTCCCCCTTCTCCCAAGTTCACTGCAGCTCCCCCTGCTCAAGTGCTGCATTTTAGGCAAATAAATACTCCTTTTTGCTAATGCTGGACACAACCTGTGAAAATTTTCTGCATTTAGATTCAACAATGCTGCTCTTATCCCCAGCTCATCTCCGGAGAGACAATTACCATTTCCTTCGCCTTGATCTTGTTTGTTTAACTTGACACAGTGAAGAAAGGGCTGACATTGACCAAAATCCCCAGCATTAATTTCTCTCCTGTTCCACATTCATCATTGCCACTGAGCAGGGGAGACATGGCAGGCTCTGAAATACCACCCCAAAAAACCCTCCTCAAAACAAACCCAGCTGGCAAACTGCATATGCAAAGGGAGCACCCTTGGTTTTATTTGAAAGCCCCCCAAAAGGCAGATGCCTGTCATTTCTTTCACAGAAACTGGGATAATTCAGCCAGTCTAGGAGTTAAAATGGGTTATTGGGCCTGGACAGCCCTTATAATATATTTATAATATTCAGTTATTTAGTTTATTATTTCATGTTTTATTTATAGTTTATTATTATAGCTATTTATTATTTATTATATATTATTAATATTTAGTTTCTTATTATTCAGTTTATTCATCTTTATAATTACCAGTAGTTTAGAAACTACTAATCCCTTAACAGCCCCAGACACTGTCAGTGTGCACAGCTGTGCCATGTGCCTTCCAATGGACAACTGTATTATTTTTTACACATTGAAACAGCATTTCTGTACTAAAAATGCCAAACTCAGGACTGTACCGGGGTATAACCTGTAAATTGGACCTGTTCTCTGGGTCTCAGTGGAAAAATATCATTGCCCAAGCTGCTCAAGGATGGCTCTGCGTGTCCCTCGTCACGCTACAGGTAACACTCACCTGGTCTCCAACCCAGCCCTAAGACAAGGGGAGAAAATTCCCTACCTGTGGCTTTGCTGATTAAAGAAACAGCTTCTCCTGGAAGGGGAGGAGAGGCATCACCCACCTGCAGGAACTCGTTGAGCTCCACCTGCCCGTTCTTGTTGAGGTCCACCTCGTTGAGGATCTCGTGCAGCGTGTTCTCGGCGATCTGCACGCTGATGCTCTGCTCGAGGCAAGCACAGCACCGCTCAGCACCACACAGGCTGCTCCCAGGGGAGCCCAGGGCACAGGGAATCCTCACCTCCAGCACACGCTGCACGTCCAGGATGGTGATAAAGCCCTTCTTGTCCTTGTCAAACATGCGGAACCGCTTCTTGTACCTGTGGGAGAAGGGTTATCCGTGGGGAACTGCAGTGGGAGCGGGACAGGGGCTCACTAACCTGCTGCTTCACTCACCTCTCAATATCTGAAGGCACTAGGCTGATCTCAGAGCTGTCTGTCAATTGATCTGTTTTAACTTTGTAGCCCATTTCATAATAGAGAAATTTTTTTGCAGTTTCAAGCTCTTCCTACAACAAAACCAGAAAACCTGTGTTTCTGAGGAATAGCAAGTTCTTATACAAGTATTTTTCATGTAGTATTTCTTATTTATTTATTATATTTTATTATTAGATTCTTCCATTTAACCAGGAGTTATCCAAGCTCCCAAAATTAAGCAGATGGCAGCTGAAAAGTATTCTTAAAGTTAAACTTAGGCACTTTTAGTCTTGGAAAGAGGTATCAACTCTAGTAAAGACTTCTAATTTCTGTGTAAATGCTTTCAGGACCATCCCACACCTTCAGTCACACATGGTGAACGTGCCCAGTACAGGAAAATACGGCCCTTTTAGGTCAGGCCTGCAACACACCATTGCACTTCCAGCTGATATCTCAGTGTGATGCTTCACCCAGCTGTCCAAAACCAGCAAGAAAGTCAGGAGGCTCAACACCAGGCAAGTTGTTTATGGTTTGAACTAGTTTTCCTGATGGCAGTAAAATGACTTTATTACCTGAAAGTTCAGTGCAAGGTCTTCCCTGGCCAGGTTTTAATGAGTGATAAACCCCTGACATACATAAAGCACCACAGAATAGAGTTCTCTCTACAGCAAAGGGTCCTTTTCCAGAACAAAGCCCAGTGGACACTCAGGTGATGCAGAGATGCCTCAGTGGCATTCCTGAGCTTCCACAAGCCATGGAAGGCTTTGGAATTCCTACAGGTGAGTGCAGGACTTGCCCATTTTCCTTCCTGCAGGTGAGGGTGGGAAGGGTGCCCAACTCCCCACCACAGGTTCTGGCATTGGGGCTGTCCATGCAACCCTCACCATGTGCTCATTCCAAATTCCCGGCCTTGACAGCTTCCCATTTGCTAAGCTATTTTTAGGGAAGAAGTGGTGTAGCTTTGTTCAACCTGGAAAATGATTCCATGAGCAAATCTCATGGAGTTAAGGTGAGGAACTTCTAACCCAGCCAAACTCCTCTGGCTGTGATATACAAGCACCAAGCAGCACCCTCACACCTGGGAAGGATGGGATCCCTTTCCTTAGGCATTCCTGCAGGCAGGCTCTAGGATCACAGCAGGTCCTCTGGCTCAAATGAGCCCTTTCCAGAATGTTAATCCAATTTCTGACTGGCTAAAAGGTTCCATGAACACTCCAAGGGAAACTCTGGAGTGGAATGCTGAGCATTCACAGGCTCTGTTTGATTCCCAGTGAAAGAGGTCCCAGGGCCCTGATCCTCCTTTCCTGCTGTTCCTCCACCGCACTCAGGACAGTGTTACAAGTGCAGTCTCCACTGTTCTGGGCACTTCTTTGTTTACAACAGCAACAAGTGCTGTTTGGTAGCTTCCTGATGTGGCAGCTCCGAAGGGACAGGATTCCTGTCAGTGGGATATCCATGTCTGTCCTCAACACCACAGACAGGGGTCAGCAAGTCCCACAGTGACTCTGAGCAGGGACCCACCGAGGGCAAAGGAAGCCAACAAGGACCTTAAACATTCATTTAGGCTGGAGACTGGTGCAAATTCAGGATTACCACTCCTCAAAAGACACAGCAGACAAAAAGGGGTGACATAAACTGCAAGATCCTCCTTTGTTGAGGCAAATCAGCTGAAAAGTGTCAGTAAACAAAATAACTGATAGGAATAGGACAGTAATGCCAAGTCTGCTTTCATTTTTAAAGCTGGGGAACAACAAGATACAGATCTTCCCTTTCCCCTCCACCCCCTGGCCAATCCCAACTCATTTCACAGCTATTTGATAAAGTCTTTACAACAAAATGCACCAAGTGACTCATTCTCTCAGGAATAAAACATCGCTTGTAGTTTTCTATTCAACTGCCTTGGATCGTTAACATGGAAACTGCTTAAGCAAAACAAAGCCGCTTCAGCTGTAAAAGGCCCTTTGTACCTTCTTTTTCTGCTCGCTCCAGTTGAGTTCTTTGCCCATGATGTCCACGATCCTCGGCAGCGCCTCCTCGGCCGCCTGCACGTTGAGGAAGGCCAGGCGGGTGCGGCGGGAGATGATGTCCACGGCGGTGCGGGCGTATTCCTTCACCCCGTACACCACCTGGAGCACCGGCCGGGAACGCGCGTGAGACGGACAGAACAGCGGGAATCGCATCCCACGCTGCTGGGCTGGAAACCAGCACACACCCAGCCAAGAGAAGGGCTTGGGAAGGTCCCTTTTCCCTGGGACATTTTATAAAACTCACCTGGGATAAGTTTTTTATATATGAAATAAAGACACTGTATAAGTAGTTAATTATATCTATTAATATGTGTATATATAAATACATAAAAATAAAACGTGCTCCAGGGAAGAGGAAAAGCAAGACCAGAAAAAAATCTGGACCTTCCCAAAGGAAAGGGCTCAAGGAGATGTTTCACAGAGCCACGACCTGCTCTAGAACCTGCTCATGCCAAGAACAGACTCCAAGAACAGGATGTAGTTTTCCCACATACCTCAGCTTCAATGTAAGGGAATTCAGACACAAGACGTTTCCCAACGATTGGCCACCTCTTCCCTGTGACTTGGGCTATTTTGGCCACCTCAAAAGCCTTGTCCCCGTAGGTGGAAGCCAAGTGCTGAGCCACCTGTGGAGAGGAAAACAAACCCAGTGTACTCTGAAAGCACGAAATACGCAGTGTTCCTTGTCCATTCCCTCAGCACCAATAATAAACAGGCTGCAGAGCTGTTAGATTGTGACTGTGTGGGAGGAAAGTCTGTTGTGGATGGGCTGGACCAGCACTGCCCCCCGTGTCTGTCACTGGCACTGATGACACCCCAGCTCTTCTGCCACTCTGAGATCACTGCTGGTGTACAGCTCTGGGGGCTCCAAGGGAGACAGACCCCAACATTTTAGAGCAGGAAACAGTCAAGATTGGAAGGAAAGAAAAAGGGAAGATGAAGAACAACTACCAGAATTTATTTCTGTTCAAATCATCTTTGCCCCAGCCAGACAATAAGCTCTGATCAGGCTCACCAGACCTTTGCCCAACTTATGCTGGTGTTTGATTCAGGGAAAAACCAAACCCCTGCAACACCAAAACATCAGAGCATCACCAGAACCACGACTCACCTCACTTTCAAGTCCGTAGTCTTGGACCAGCCTGATGTAGAGTGTGGGGCTCCAGTCCTGAGCCCCCTCCAGCCGCAGCCCCATGGTTTTGCTGGATCCTGCCTTCAGGTTGTGCTCCTGGATGGCTGCATCGATAGTGTCCCGTGCCATGGCACGGTAGGTTGTCCACTTCCCCCCTGTGGGAACACACGTCCACCTCTTTATTTGGGGAGAGCAAGAAGAATATGAAGTTTCTGCATACTATAGATATATACATAATTAATGTCAGGCTTGCCCCACCAAGCCAGTCGTGCTGCCACTGACAGATGAGTGGTTACAGGAAGGGAGGGACTATGAAGGGAGGGCCCTGGGGAGCCCAGCACAGCCCTGGGGAGCCCAGCACAGCCCTGGGGAGCCCAGCACAGCCCCCAGTGTTGGGGCACCCGGCAGTACCTGCGATGGTGACGAGGCCGCTGTCGCTGATGGTGACCACGTGGTTGCGCGAGATGGACTGCGTGTCCTTGGAGTTGGGGTCTGTGACCAGGGGCCGGATCCCGCTCCACGCTGCCAGCACGTCTCCCCTCCTCACTGCCCAGGGACAGGCACAGTCAGCCCAGAACCGAGGGGGTTCAGCTCCCACCCCTCCCGGGCTCTGGGGCGCTGCCGAGGGCTGCACTGTGCCCAGCGACCTGCAAAGCTGGGGGAGACTCTCCAAAGTCAGGGAACAAGCTGGGCTACAGAATTACAGAATCACTGAGGCTGGAAAAGACCTCCCAGACCATGGAGTCCGACCTGTGACCCATCCCCACCTTGTCACCCTGAGCCTCCTTTTCTCCAGGCTAAATTCAACTCAGCACTGCTCCAATCAGGATTGGCAATAACTGCCAGCCCAAAGCAAAGTCAGACAGACAGGTCTGTTTGTCTCCTCTCCCCGTCTGCCTGTGCTGAGAGGACAGTCCTTACATTACATTTTAAAAGCCAAATCAAAGTTTGTTCTGTGAGTGTAACATTTCCTTTTAGGACTCCCAAGCTTTTTCTCTAGCTTGTAGGTTATTTTTCCAAGTTCTCCTCTTGACAAGTCATCTTTACCCACAGCCTTCACCCTAAGTGCAGTTACTGATCTGCTTCACACTGAGGTCTTTGGAACATGTTTTTACTACAACTTGCAAATAAACGATAATTGAAAAATCACTAAAAGGGTGTAAAAAACATCCCCCAAAGAACACGGAATAGATTTCCAAAATCAATGGTGCTCTGCCAGCATGTTTAACCTGCCAAAATGAAGCGTTAATCACAGAACAGGATCCCGTATTACGTTTATTAACTAATGGAACTAGAGGAAGCAGCACGCGTGACGCTGTAATTAAGCAGCTGGAAGGTGTCCAAGCCTGTGGAAGTTGATAACCCTGGCACTGGCTCTGGCAGCACAGGCAGGGCTGTGGAGAGTTGATATGGGCAGAGCAGTTGTTATTTCAGTACCAGCCATCTATAAACACAGTAATTGCAGGGGTGAGAAACAGCGAGTGCCCAGGTGGGCTGGAGTCAGAGGGACTGAACACTGCGGGATTCACCGCTGGAAAATACCCGTGAAACCATGGGAATGGCTTGGCTTGGGAGGGACCTTAAAGCTCATCTCACTCCACCCCCTGCCATGGGCAGGGACACCTTCCACTAGCCCAGGTTGCTCCAAACCCCTCTAACCTGGCCTTGGACACTTCCAGGGATCCAGGAGCAGTCACAGCTTCTCTGAGCAACCTGTGCCAGGGCCTCCCCACCCTCACAGCCAAGGATTCCTTCCTAATCTCTAACCTAATCTCGGTCTTATTCACATTCCTAACCCCCTGCCTGCCCTCCCACACTTCCAACAGCAACTGCTGCTCCAGACACCCAACAGGACCTTCCCTGGAGACTCTTTCATAATTTCATACAACATGGAGACATCAATTCTCCACTTCAGGAAACAAGGAATCCAGCATTTGCCATCTCCAGACAGCAAGTTTGCCTAAATCTAGGGATGTTCCAATGTTCCTGACTGACTGCTTTCCATTTTAATGTGGCTACTGCAGCAGAAATACAGCGGTACAAATGCTTTCACAGAGTAACTTAAATAAACCAAAGCCTCATTCTGAAGAAAACACTGCCCAGGGCAGTGGTGGAGCCTCCACCCCTGGGAGTGGTCAAAAAATGTGTGGATGAGGCATCTGAGGACATGGTTTAGTGGTGAACATGGTGGTGGTGCTGGGTTGATGGCTGGACTTGATGATCTTTGCCAACCTTAACTATTCCATGATTCTGTGACTCTAAGGAAAGAAGCCCCTGTCCTTCAAACCAGCCCTGAGCCGCAGCACCTGACAGCAAAGGTGTCCTCAGCTCAGCTACTGAAGGGAACAACTGTCACCAAGGAATTTTCATACATTCTCCTTCTGGCCCATTTTACTTTCCCACCAAAACTGCCACTGTAAGATATTTACCGACCAAGCAAAGTAAATTCCGAGAATAAAATGCCTAGAAAAACGAAAACAGGAACAAGGGCGTGGGAAAGCTCCAAACAACTTTTTCTTCCAGGTGAATTATTTGCTGTACTTCCCCAGACTGGAGTGCCCAGACCCCTGAGCCCCTTTCCAGGGCAGAGGGCCCTGCCAGGTTTACCTTCCACGTCGGCGCCCAGGTAGTTGCGCACTTCGCTCAGGATGAAGTTGATGTCCTCCTCCGTCGGGATGGGGTGGGACGTGACGTCGGTGGGGCTGTCCGTGGTCCCTGCGATCGTCATCTTCTCCCAGGGCAGGAAGAAAATCACCCTGCCATCGCTGGTGGCTGGGTCCAGCAACCCCATGTTGTCAGGGCTGAAAGAAAGGAGGGACACGTGGCTCAAAACAGGGCAGGAGCACCCGGGGTTCTGTTCCTGCACACCTGGCACTCCCGGGAAATACTGCAACAGAACCTTCGTTCTTAGGCCAAATGATTTCATAAACAAATAACAGAGTTCACCTCTGGCCTGGACCTTTAAAGGGCAGTCCCAGGAGTTCTGGGAAACAAGGCCCTTGGATGTGATGCTCAGGAATTACTACAGTTTGATTTCCTCAGCGGGTGAGCAGATCACAGCCTTAAAGTGCAGCAATCAGGCCTTGGGCATCTCCCATCCTTGTTCACTCTGGAAAACCTTGTGCACTGGATTTCAAATACAAACACTGGGAAATTTTAAACCTGCAAGACTTGAAACTCCTCATGAAATGAACAACTGCCTTTAATTCCAAAAATAGGCAATCCTCTGTATTATTCCACAAGGGAGAGGGAAGGCTGAAACAGAACGAGTGTTCACAGACTGAGTTGGGTTGGGAGGGACCTTAAAACTCATCCCATTCCACCCCCTGCCATGGGCAGGGACACCTTCCACTAGCCCAGGTTGCTCCAAGCCCCGTCCAACCTGGCCTTGGACACTCCCAGGGATCCAGGGGCAGCCACAGCTTCTCTGGGCAACCTGTGCCAGGGCCTCCCCACCCTCCCAGCCAGGAATTTCTCCCTAATCCATAATCTATTCAAATGGAAAAAAAGAAGAACAGAACCCTGGTTCTGTTTTGATGTGTCTAAGTACAGAACAAGAAATAATAAAGATCAGATCTTATTAACCCGAGCTGTCAATTATTTGCACCCTGAACAGAGGGCAAAATTGAAGACATACAAAATCCCAGTGACCCCTCCAACCTGCCTCCCCAATACATGTGGAATGGGAGCAGTGGGGGGTGGCAACTGAGAGAAAAAGGAGAGAAAAGAGGAGAAACGAGGACATTTAAGGAGTCCTTCCAGTGACACCAAGACTGAGTCTGTCACCACCTGCCACTTCAACAGGAAGAAACACCCACAGACTCCCAAGGGACTCGAGTGCTCCCAGTTCTGTGGCCCTGAACAGGGAACTGTGCTTTGAGGAAAAAAGGCAAAAGAGACACCAACATGATGCTGCTGCTCAGAGATTTTTCATTAGTTCTGCCAGTGCAGAACAGAATCATTCAATACAAGGAAGAAAAACCGTACTTCTTTGGACAGGAAATTTTAATCTATGTGTCAGTTGTTTCTGGTATAATGCAAAATAAAATTCACAGGTACAAACCCAGCCACCTCCTCATGGCTTATTAAAAAGCTCTGCTTGTATTTCAGAAAATAAGAGGCTTTTATAAACACTTTAAAGTACACAGCTTTTATAGATAAAAACATTAAACTGCCCCTTTCTTTGTTCATTTTTATTTTAAGGGCAGATGCTGACTTTCATTTTGCCAGTCCCTATAAAAACACCTGTAGTCTCCAGGGGTCTCCAGGCTGTGCACCCACTCCTGGGAGCTGGAGGGGGATATGGGGAGCACGTGGAAGGAGGACAGGAGGTGGAGATTTAGGTGGCAATTAGGAACTTTAGAGGGGAATCATTCAATGGGCTCAAACAATTCCTAACACAGTATCTGAAGGCAAAGACCTGCTCGGGTGAGAACTACCTATTCAAGCTGAACCAATGAATATTCCATTTTGAGGAAGCCTAAACTGATTACTGAAGGGAAGTTGGCAATATATGGCAAGGCTGGAAGAGAAGCTGAGAATTTCATACCTAGCATGTATATTAGAACCATTTTTAGCTGATATTTAAAGACAGCTTAGGCCTACAGAGGGAGAGGTACAATCTAATAGGGGAAGTCAACACAGTTTGGGAAAGGTAAATCACCTCAGACAAATGATTACTTTTTAAAATGAAAAAGCTGTTGATTTAGAGACAGAGGAAATCAGAGATTTAATATACAGTATCAGAATTCAGAAACTTTATAGACATTTTCTTAAAAGTATGTGGGGTTTTTTATGTGATTTCATAAAAACTGTTAAAAATAAGGAAGAGAAACAAGCAGAGACTTCAAACTACATTTTCCCACAGCACCTCTGGACTGAACTGGTTTTAGATTACACAGCAAGTGCTGAGAAAGGATGCAAGCCTTCCATGTGCCAATTATTTACTGAATTACTGATACCAGCTTTCCTGGGAAGCTCTCTCTCCATGCCCGTTGCCGGGCTTGTTCCAACTTATTTAAATAACTGAAGAGCCACCCAAACAAATGCAAAATAAGGTGTTTTGCATCAAAAAGCAGCATCTTAACACCCAAATACTGGCCTTTGGGGAGCCCGTGGAGTCATGCTGCTTGCTACACACCAGGAATACCTGTGAAACAACACGGGTTTTCTAAGGCAGGAATTCCTATGATTCCAAAATGGATGGCAGAAGGAGGTATGAGCCATGTCAGCCACGCTGAGATTCCCCTTCCAAGCTGCTCAAATGGGCGAGTTCAGCATTGCAAACTCTGATATGAAGCACTAAAGCAGGGCACACAGAAATGTAGAGGGAAATGGTCTGGGAGATACATGGAAGGTCTTGCATCCATACTGATCTCCAGCTGAAGAAGCATTTGACCAAAGCACCACAAATGCACTTAAAGAACAAAAAGTGACTTTCCACAGAGCAGAACTGAGATGCAATAGGTAAGTTTACCTGGAATCTGGAATGCAGAGCAGAGAGGAAAATTCAAGAAAGACTGAAATTGGTCAGAAGGGAGAGGAAAAAGCCTTGTATTCACAGACACATTCCAGGCTGGAAGCCTAATTAATGAGGGGAGGAATTCTGGGACTATTAATGAAGAACATCAATGAGCAAAAAACCCACGGGAAGTGAATGCATTAGGTTAACATTAGTTTTACAAAATCTTAACTATGTTTATAACTGAGAACCTCTAAATCTTAAAAAAAAAAATCATTTTTGTGACTGTAGGCCAAAATTCTGTAAAACATTCACCACAGGGCACGTGGACACGGTGAAATGCCAACCTTCCTGTGCTGAGGAGTGTTCCCTGGCACCAGAAAAAGACCTGATACAACTAAGATTAAATCCCACGAGTATTTTCTGTTCAGCAGACAGTTCCCTGCTTTCAGCTATCACACTCCAAGGAAATTCAGTGCAGTTTTATCTAATCAGCTGTGCTGTGGAGGCAGCGTGTGGGCAGATACTATTTTCCAAGGAAAGTAATGCCCACATGCTGACATACACCGGGGAACACGGAGAACAAGAATTCTCCACATTTCCAATTAAAATTATTGGGTTATTACAGAATAAATAAATGCATATCAAGCCATCTTCTACTTTGAATTTACCAAGTGAGTCCAAGTTTTAAAGCTTTCCATGTTCTTGCGTAGGGCCATAAAGCCAATCGCACACGTCCTCCTCCTGGCATATGAGGAAACTGGGATTACAGCCCATTTCTTCACATTTTTAGTACTTTAAGGCAGCTATCAGGTCATTTTCCTATTTTTCATGGGGAAAGATACAAAAAAACCCCAGAACAGAATGCAGGGGTGATTTTACACTGGGCCAAAAATGCCTCAATTTTAGTCTGTGGTCATGTGCTGTTAGGACAGCTCCAGCAGAACACCCTGTTGTGCCCTGGAAGGCTGAATTCCCATTCCAAGGAGCACGGTGGTGCTGTGGAAGGCATTACTGCAAGGGCTCTGTATCAACAGAACTGGGCTAAGTCCATAAAGCAGAATTTCCATTAGGATGCTAATGACTTCAGGAACCAAAGGTAATATTTGAGTTCCAACTGACAGGGCTGACTCGGGAGAGGGGGATTTGGCTTTGCACAGCAAACAGGGAGGGAAGCAGGAGGCTGCAGGGAGCAGAGTGCCACGGGAACCTCTCCTGGAACAAGGGCGCCCGAGGGGGGCACACCCTGACCACCAAAACCCCCATGGGTGGGGGGGAGCTTTGGCCACAGCAGTGCCAGAATTTAACTGTGTTACTCTGAACTGCTTCTGCTGGGTGACACTAATATTACTTATTATTATTTATCATATTTCCCATTATATTATTTATTCTGTGCTTCTGCACTCCTATTTACGCTGAGCAGCTGGCAGAGTCATTGCACAGGGAGTTTCACATTTAAAGGCAGGGGGTGGAACGAGATGATCTCTAAGGTCCCTTCCAACCCAAACCACCCTGTGATTCCATGATTTAACAGGACAAGGGATTCTGTATGAAGATGCAACCCTGCTGGGAGGTTTTCCTAAGGAGGTGACTAGGCAGGCACACTCAGCTCAAAGGCATTATTGAAATAGGTGCTTTCACATGTCTGGTGATGCTCTGCCTAAACGCCTTCTACTTCTGCAGGAGTCCTGCCTTGGGGAGCTTTAACTAAGAACTAAAAGACTTCAGTGTTTTCTGAGTAGATGAAATTGTTCTTCTCATCGGCACAGTGCCAGAATCCTCTTTAAAAAACACAAATAAAAATCAAACTGTGCATTCAGAAGTGCTGTAAAACCCACCAAGGCGTCTCTGTGAGCTTATTTATTCCCCAGCAGAGACTGTTACAAACGGTGTTACAAAGGGAGCAGGTCCCGAGCCCCGGTACCTGTAATAACCAGGCATCACGATGTGCACTCCTGCACTGGGCTGACAGATGTTGGGCACTTCCTCATCATCCATTTTGCGCACGGAGTCTGTGAAAGGTCCCGTAGCATTGATAACACACTTGGCTCTGACATCAAATTCCTTCCCTGTGAAAGAAAACAGTATCAATCACGGACACCATTTGTTTCCTGCTCGCTGACGCTCTCTGTTATTAATCTCTCTATGAACTCACCCTACTGTAAAGTGTATCCTGCATGTCTGAACACAACAGCTGGGGTGGGCTCTAAAAATTAACTAAGTGTTCACCTAACACCAGATTTGAAGGGGAATGTTTTAGAGTGGAATTCCAGCTTATCTGTGAGGGCAGACGAGGTGGAAGTTGCTCAGCTGAAATCTGCCTCTCAAGAAAGAAGATTTCAGTCTCACCCCACAGACTCAGTAAATGGGATTATTACTGTACGGCACGGAGCCTTTGACAACGTCATCTTTGCCTGACAGAAGGGTTTGGATGTAAAGCTCGGTCTGCCCTGCCAAAACGCTGGGATTTGAGTGAGAAACGTGACAGGAGCTAAAGCTGAGCGCCACTAACGGCACGGCCTGGGCAGACGGCTCCTCCGTGCTCGGTCCACGTCCACAGAGCGCGGCGGCCCCGCTCCCCCCGCCGCGTTATCCCGCGCTCCCCTCCCGGGGGTCCCACTCACCGCTCAGGACGTCCCTGCAGCGCACCCCGCACACGCGGGGCTTCCCGCTGGCCGGGTCCGCGGTCTTGAGCAGGCGCCGCACCTCGGCGTAATTGGCGGTGGCAGCGCCGTAGCGCGCGGCCGTCAGGGCGATGGCCAGGTTCATGCGCGCGTCGTTGTGCTGTCCTGCGGGGAGGCACCGCAAGGACACCCGTCACCCACGGCGGGGCCGCGTGTCACAGCCCATCCGTCACGTCTGGGCCTGTCACATCCCATCGCCCTGACGGCCGCTCGCCCCAACGGGGGTGTGAGCACACACACACACACGGCCCCTCAACCCAACGGGGGTGTGAGCACACACACACACACACACACACACACACACACACACACACACAGCCCCTCGCCCCATGCCGCGTGGGCAGCGCCGTGTCCGGCCGCGCGCCCCACGGGCCTCTGAGAGCCCCACGCACCACACGCCCCCCTCAAACTGAGCACTCCCACCCTTTCCCCTCCGCTCAGGAGCAGACAAACCATTTTGTTCTCTCCCTTTCCCTTGTAATGCTGCTGTAACTTTGCACTCTGACAATCCAGCTGCTATTAACCAACAATTCTGATTACCAAGTGAGCACATGACACTCAGCACCCAAAACCATCCTTTCACAGACTGTGTCAAATTTAACTGGTTTTTTCTTGTATATTCCTTTTAACTTGCCAATATACAACATAAAAGCACCCAAAAGAGAGAAATAAGTGGACAAGAATTAATGAAGGATTCTTAACATATATCATTAAA
>JAWWLV010000183.1:654483-666916 GCA_035041135.1 Platyrinchus mystaceus
CTGTGCCCACTGCCCTGGGGAGCCTGGGCAGTGCCAACCACCCTCTGGGGGAAGAACCTTTCCCTGAGATCCAACCCTGGATTACCCAGCACAGCCAGCTCTGCATCCCTGTGCCTCACAGCAGCACTGGGGCTCCAAAGCCAAACAAAACAATGACCCTCCTGGCTACCAGAGGTGACCCCTCGGTGACACTTTGGGGTTTTCCAAATGTTTAAGCCAAAAAGTTATTTTATAACAACAGAAGGGCTAAAACAAGTTAATCTGGCATCCTTCATAGATGAGAACACTCCTGGAGACCTCCTAACTGCAGGCAACACAGTGAAATGGTAATTGTGACATTCCCCAGGAACAGATGTTCACCCTGCCCTGGAGAGGTCACTGGTGTTCCCCAACAGCCTGCCCTGGAGAGGTCACTGCTGCTCCAGGGAAGGCACTCACACCTCAGCATCTTCGGGAGAAGCCTCTAAAGAGCCAACTGATGGAATACACCGAGTTCTCTTTGCAACTCCTCCCGTGGCACCACTCGAAAATAAGAGGATGTTTAAATCCTTCAAGTTATTTCTAGCAAGGAAAACTGAAACAATCATCCATCCCCTAATCCACTGTTGTCACCTGCTGTAATACAGTGACGATGGAGAGATACTTTAATTTCTAAGGGCAGTCAGTCAAGCTTTTCCCAAAACACTGGCCAAAGTGCTTTCACTAAATTAACACTGAATCCTCTAAAAACCCCTCACTCTTAGAAGCCACACTGCTGAGGTCATTTAGTGTGCAAGGACATTTTGAGTAAGCATGTCCTACATCACGTTAAGCCCAACAGTGATGCCATTTGGTTTATAATTTCTTCTTTTTGTGTAATTTAGGAAAATTCTATTTTCACTCCTTAGTAGCAAATGCTGTATTTCTTTCTCCAGCTCCGAGCAGACAATGTTTCCGTTGGCACTCACAGGATCCTCCCCCAGAGTGCACACACTGTACGTTCAATTTTATTTTTATCAGCGCTGAGCCCCAGCCAGGGAGTGGTAACAAAGCCCACGGACTGGAGGGGTTTGTTTGGGACTGGTTCAGGAGCACTGTGTGAAAACCTGAGCCTTAATGAGGCACTCTGGCAGTTCTGGTATGTTCTGTCCTGTGTCACTCTCTGACAACTGTTACTGTTAAACCAACTCACAGAACCCCGGAATGGTTTGGGTTGGAAGGAACCCTAAAGTTCATTTTGGCTCCTCCTGCAGCAGCAGAGCTGTAACAGCTGGGCTTGCAGCCTTCTGGCTTTAAGGAACAAGTTGGTCCCTGCAGCACACACAGAGCCCTCCTCACCTTCTCCCAGGTTGGAGCCTTCCCGGGTCAGGCACAGCAGTCAGTGCTGGGGGTCGGGTTTAAGGGGAGGCAGCCACGCAAGGAGCTCTGTGACAGTCCCAATGAACCATTTCAAGGGGGCAAATCCCCCCTCAGAACCACCTAGCAAGCTCTTTGGAAAGGGAAAACACGTTAAAAGAAATATATGAATAAGACAAATAGGCCTCCAGTGTGGTCACAGTTCCAGATCCCTTTGTAGTGTAGCCACACAAATAAGGAGGGTTTAGATTTTTATGTTTCTTCTAAAAAGCTGAGGAAATAAAAGCAAGATAAATACCTGCAAATTAACCTGCTGCTTGTATGTTACTCCTTTACTGACACCAGTGAGCTCCAGTTATTTAACTGGAATACCGAACTGAACTCACAGGCAGTCCAGTGGTTTGGACCATTCCCAAATCCAACCACCCAGCATCAAGATGGGGATATTACTGTGTAACCACAGCACCACCACCCAGGGTCACCCAAAGCACTGACACTCTAGAAGCTATTTAAAAATAAGTGATATTCTTACCCCAGCCTGGCACTGGTAACTGCAGGCACACAAGGAACCAAATCATTTCATGTTCAAAGTTTCCTCATTGTGTACACAGACCTTACCCAAACCTCACCAAAGTTAAGGCTGATGAGAGATGACACAATTATGCATGTATATTAGATATATACAATTACATATAACTAAGTTAACAGGACTACCATACCTATAATTTTAAGTTAGTGCTTAATTGCATGGCCAGTTTTATTACAAGCATTAAGCAGGAACCCAGCAGCTGTTGGGCATATGGAGATGCTTGGATCCCAGTTTGGGCAGATGAATCAGCTGGAGTGACTCAAAATTGTTCCAGACTTCTTTCAGAGAGATCTTGGCAAGTTCTCCTTCCCAAACACAACCAGAGTTCAGGGGAAACGTCCACTTTGACTCGTGAGTCACAAGTCACTACAGTGCCCTCAGACCTGAACTATTTCTTGTTCTCTGAATCACACAAAACTGAAGTGGAACTTGCTGCAATCTCCCAGACTTTCTAGGATATGCAACACTCACATCTTTTTTCCTGGCCTGCTGCAGAAGGACGAGTTCTGACTCAGTCCCCCCATCCAATCATCCCACCCACAGCCAGCAGCACAGTGACATACTGTGACATGGTGACAGCACACCAGGCCAGCCCTGCAGCCCCTGCAGCTCACAGAGAGCACGAACTCTGCTGTGCCCTGGGCCACCTGTGCTGCTGCAGTGAGGCCTGAGCGGGTGGGAAGGACAATGTGCACCTGAGTGTGCCCAGGAAATAACCACTCACACCACATTTTAGCTCTCCAAGATCTGCCCTAAGATGTGGGCACTTCCACCCCTCACTGTGTAGGAGCTTTCATGGGAAGGGAAGCCTCGAGCTTGGCCTTCTGACAGGTAAACTGATTCCAACAGATTCAAACTCAGACTTGAAACATCCAGTTTAAATAATCCAGCAGCATCCAGTCATCCTAAATCACTCCTGGCTTCCTCCACTTAGAACCAGCTTAGACCACAAGAACTAAGCCTCCCTATTCTTGTAATCCTAGAACAGTTTGGGTTGGAAGGGACTTAAGGCCCATCCAGTGCCACCCCCTGCCATGGGCATGGACACCTTTCACTAGCCCAGGCTGCTCCAAGCCCTGTCCAATCTGGCCTTGGACACTTCCAGGGATCCAGGGGCAGCCACAGCTTCTCTGGGCAACCTGTGCCAGGGCCTCCCCACCCTCACAGGGAAGAACTGCTCCCCAACGTCCAATCTAAATCTGCCCTTTGTCAGTTTAAAGCCATTCTCTCTTTTCTGGTATGAATAGTTGCAAATTACATACAGAGTCATAAACAAAGGAACAGCACATGCAAGAAGCAGGGAGTCCAGAAAAGCCTGTTTTTAAAGAAGAAATCCCAACACCCTGCGAATGTCTGTCTGATCGAGTCTGCTGCCAACTTACAGCACAGAAGCCGAAACTCGTATGGAAAGCAAGATCCCAAAACACAAAATAAGCCACAATATCCACACATCCAGTGACAGACAAAATCTGGAATTCTGTCTCTGTGCTTTATAATTACGCTGTTTCCCACTTCCTTTGTATCAGCCTTCAACTTGTCACTACACTGCGAGTGCCGTGTCAGCGGCAGGAAAAGCAGCGTGTTAAAATGCAACTAAACATTGTCACTGTCAGTTTATGGCAGCAGCACTAAGATGTCCCTGTGAGCACTGTCAGGGCCGGGGACACGGCTGTGGCTCCCCCCGTGGCACCCTCAGCTTCCAGGGGAAAGCTCCATGGGGGCAAACTTTGGGATCCTCTGGTCTGGAAGAAGCGATGGATTTACCAGCCCCGGTGTGCGGTGTGAGCCGGCAGAGCCCTCACAGGGAGCGGGGTGTTCCAGGGGGGACACGGTGCCCTGCCAGAGCTGGAGAGGCAGCACTGCTCCCACGGATCACAGAATCACACCATCACCAAGGCTGGAAGGGACCTTCAAAGTCATCTCCAACCAGCAACCCAGCACCACCATAATCATCTCTAAACCACGTCCCCAGGAGCCACATCCAGGCTCCTCTTAAACACTTCCCTGGGCAACTTATTTCAGTGCCTGACCATTTTCGCAGTGAAAAAAACGTGGAGGGCTTGTCCAAGATTACTGACTATGTGATTCTGGGAAGGTGAGCAACGTGTACCTTCCCAACCCTCCCCAAGGACCAGGGCTGCCCATATGCTGGTGGGCAAGGGGAGCAGGGGAAGGAGCAGGAAGATGTGCACCTGCTACCTAAGGACCCACCCCTGAGCTCACATAAAACACAACACCTGCAGCACAGCACTGCTCCTTCCTTTCCCCTAAAAGCCACGACACCCCAGGGACCACTCAGATGTTTGTGCCACAATGTGCAAATAACAGCATTTTGCTCAGGAATAATCTTAAATCTTTTTGGTAACATGATCTGAAGAATTATTCCCTGTTCACTTCTTAAGGGACACAAACCCCATCCTTTGCTTATATGAGCATTAAAAAAAGAAAAGAGAGAGGCCTGGAATTCACTGGAATATTCATCATTTCCAACCTTAAACCCACAGCGTACAAACAGACGAATCCAGCAAGTCAGAAAGCAAAGCCAATTTAATCTGTGGCTCCCCTGAGGTAAATGTAGTTCACAGTCCTGCCCCCACCCCAACCTCAGCCATAATCCCTGCTTCCTGGAGGTACGAAAGCACTGGAGTGAGGAAAATTCTGCAGCAGGATATAATGATCCAAAATGACAGGGACAATAATGACAATGAATTTCATGTCTCCCAGTCATGAGCTGGGGATGCTTGACTGGGCTGACTTACACAATTAAATTGTTACAGGTACAGCAGGATGCAGTTACCATCCGGCTGCTTTTGGGCAGGAGCCCCCAGCGCAGGGCAGGAGCGCTGCGGACGCACAGCCCTTTTGTCGGGAGCAAAGGGCTCATCCTGCAGGGACGTGGCTGAGCCCGCACCTCTGACAGAGGCAAAACTGGGTTAAAGATGCAGCTGGTTCAGGCCATTGATTTGATCCCTTTTGAGAAGGATAAAACAGCCCTGACGGGTAAAGCAGGGCAGGACTCGGCGGCAGCGCCGGCGAACGGAGACCCACGGGTTGTGCCAGGGAATGGGGCCGGCCTGGACCCCACTGGTGTTCGTGCAGCACCAGCACGGAAAACACTCTGGCTGCTGGGGCTTTTCACTGCACCTGCAACCCACCAGAGGCAGCCAGCACTCCCCTCTGAATTCCTCACATCCTGCCCCTTTCCTCCAGGGTTTCACAGACAGCTCTGTTTTATGAGCACCGGACAGAATGTATTGGAAAACAAGGGGCTATGGAACATATATATGGTTATGCCCATGGTTAGTGTGCCTGCAAGGCTTCTCCCACCCATCCAGCCTCAGGGCTGAAATACCCTGAAATGTGAGGAGCTGTGTATTTAAGATCACCTACGGGAAGTCTTTCTAGTGACAAACTGTCAGAGTTTTTATACCCAGGGAAGGAAAAACAGCCACAGAGTTGTCTGTAATACCCCTATTACAGCTCAACATCTCCAAATATCCATTTGTCAAACATGAATTATAAAGCTATAACATTTCATAATTCAGGACACACTCAAATCCTAGGAAAAATAGCTACAAGAGCCTAAATAAAAAAAAGCATTTATTCCATTTTTGACAGCTTAATGAATGCCCTACTCTTTTGCATTGATTTTTGCGTGTGTCTGTGTGTGCACGTGTGCCTGGGAAGGATTTCTCAGGGGGTTTGCTGTAAACAGGGAAAGCAAAATCCTCTGCCAAGGCTTTTTATACCTTTAAATAACCTCCATATTAAAATATTTCAGGAGACAATGTATACAAAACTACTGAGAATGCAAAAAAAACCCCAACTACTTACATCCCAGTAAATATAGTGGAAATTTGTAGAGCAAGACATTAAACAACCCAATACCCTGATGTGGCAGAGGAGTTCAAGAAGTAGCATATGTTAATTTTAATTCCTGCTTTCAGGAAATAGCTGGAAATTTAGAGAGCAGGGTCAGCAAAGTCCTAAAATCTTAAATTTGTGACTGATTCTGGAATACAAATTTTTCTTACACACCTAAAGGCTCATCTTGCGAGGCAAAACATGTTAAAAATGTCTGCAAGCCCCTAGAAACAGAAAAATAATGTATCTTAAGGAAAAGCGTGCCACTTGGAATTGCTGAACACTTCCCACTGACACATGCTGGCCAGCTGGACCCCTGCTCTAATGGCTCTCCTAGTTTTTACCATAATGAACTCTGTATAATTCAAACAGAGATGAATTCTGCCATTTAAAGGGCTTTAGAACAATCCTGCCCTGATCCTGAGCCAGCCCAGCCTCTCCACTGTGCCTCTTCCCCAGTTGTCCCCGAGCCCCCTAAGTGGATCTGACAGATCCCTGCTCACATAGCAGCCGCCTTCTCCCCCCAAAATGTTGCCTCTTTGCTATTCAGGAGTATCCTCATACCAACAAATGCTAAATGCAGTCTGACATGTCCCCCTAAGAAACAAACTTGTAAGTTGTGGCTTCAAAGCAAACCTTGAATAAATAGGACACGTTGTGTACACCCCGGCTAACATCCAACATATGCTTTGGCTTCCCGATGCTCAGGCAGAGCAGGAATAGCCTCTGGACAAGGCTGTGATTTGCTCTTGCTGGTACTTCCAACATTTATAATGTACCATTTTTTTTTTGCCTGTATAAACAATTTAGAAGATGTAATGAAGACGACCCCGGCGCCGTTTGGGAACAACATCCTCATGAATTATGGATGGCTGGAGGTGCCACCGGCCCCATCACCAATTACAGACCCACACAAAGAGCATTCCTGGGCTTCCCCCTGCAAAGGCACAACCGGGCAGGGGCTTGAGCACAGAAAACTACCTCACACAGGGAAGGTTTTTAATTCTTCCCTTCAGTGCTGGGCATCGACATCTGTGATCGTGAACAGCCCTGTTATGAACAACTACAGGGACAAGGGATGAGGGACAGCAGTAAAGGAAAGCGGGAAAACAGGAAGAAACTACATTTAACTGCAGTTACAGAAACAGTCAAGACCAATTTATTGATTAATTATTTAGGGAAGAGAGAAGGGATGGACACAGAAGAGAAAGATAGCATTGACTTTAAGAATTGTATTTTTTTGTTGTTATTTAATGCTCTATTTTATGACTAATCATTCTGCAAGTACTAAAAGCAGCTTAATTCCATTTATTACCCCCTTCTCTACTTTTGGTTCAATTCCCTTTCCCTTTGTCCTCCATTCCTCTGGATTTAGGGTGTGAAGTGTATCATTAAATTCAAGTATAATGATTTACAAGACCTAAAGGGTGCCTGCTGAAACGTTAGGACTTCAACCAAATTTCCTGTGGCCAGAACACAGGTTAATTATCAGGATAAAACAGTTCATGTGCTCCAACCCCACGTGAGTCCACCCAGCCCAGGGGCTGACCTGCAGGGGAGGCACTGCAGGCAAAATTGAGTCGAAATGTGGCATGTTAAGAACTGATTTAAAATTTTAGTTGGGAAGTCTTCTGCATTAGGTGCAGCCTCAAAGCACCCAGATGTGTATTATCAACACACAGATTTCACCCTTTAGTCTTTCACTTTATTCTTCAGGGAAACTGAGGTTTGGTGGAGCTTTGAGAGGTTTTTCAATCTTTTTTCACTGCAAAACACCAGTTCTTTACAGTCTGCCTAAACCCAAGGATAATTAAGCTGTATCTTATAAAGAAACCAAAATAGGGCAAGACATACAATATTTTTTCTTTTCTATTTTACACTTCTCCCTTTCCAATATTCAGAGTCTGGGTTTGTTTTCTTTTGTTGGGAGGGTACTAAAACCTCCAGAGACATCTCTCAGTCACTCAGAGCCCTGCCCTGCCCCTGTGCTGTTTGCCATCAAAGCCCAGTCCTTAGATTTACTGCACCACTGTTCAAAATAACTATTATCCAGGAAACCTGAGGACTAATTTTAAGGCTGTCCTGAAAGGTGCATCTTTGGAATGTTGGGAGTAGTAAATAGCCACAATACAGCCAAATTACTTATTTAATCAGAAAAAACTTCACTGGATTATAAACAGATTTCAAGCTATAGTGCTCTTCTGAGGAGTGTAATTACAGCTAAGAGAACCACTCCATTCTCCTGGCATGCTCCTGGGATCCCTTACAGCAGGCTAAGGATAGCTTAGGATATGGAATAAAGAAATCTGAATTCCTTCTCTGTATTTCCAGCAGCTCCTTGTACAGTGTACAAAACCCACCACATCATCCCACAGCAAATTTTGCTTCTCAAAACCCCTTATTTCCTCCAGACCTTAAAGATAAGACAGATGAGATGCAGCCTCCCTCAGAGATGGGTAAAAATCAAGTCCATCCCTTAAATGCCACCCTACTCCAGAAGAAGAACCTGCACATACATATTCCTCCATAAATACAAACTTTTCATTGTTTTTGCAGCTGCTGGGCTCTGTCTGAGACACCTGCACTGACCAACACCAGCTTTAGCCAGAAGCCACACAAACACTGCTGGAGCCCAGAGTGTTTCCAGAGTCCCTCCCAGTCCAGAAGCCCCTTGGACGAGCTGCTGAAGTGTAAATGCTGTTCTACAAAGGGAAAAGAACTCCCTTTATAATCCATCTTGTGTAAAGACCTTTCTGCTGCCAAAAGGTCAGAAACCACATCTCGAGGTGCAGACTAACCAGAATGGTACCACAGGGGATGTAAATCAGTTCTTCAGTTATTTATTTTGGAGGGATGCTCCAAGCCTGCAAGGAATCCATGGCTTGTTGCCTTACCCAGAACACAGCAGGATATTCTGATATTATCTGTCTTGCCCCATTTCCAAGGAAGCCTTACCAAACTTTCTGTCCTGGAAGTGAAGGAGGAGGAGGAATACCACCAGTCTAAGTAAAAACACACTGTGGGACAGCACACCAGTCTGCTGCAACAAAGAGCCAGTCCACCTTCTAAGAACTCTTCCTCTCAGGAATTATCAATCAAATATTTAATTATTAATTAAATAACACATTATTTAAAGGGGTTTTAACAGAAACCATTCATGTCTTACAGCAATCTCTAGTCTTTGATTGCAATTACCATGAATGCTCTTTTTGCAGAGCAACTAATTCCACTGGTGATATAAAACCTAACTGACCCAGGCCTCATCTAAGCCAGAGTGAGAACCCCAACCAGATCATCCAGATCCAGGTTAGAAGCTCTCTGTACAGTGGAAGTGCTACAGCAACCCATTTGAGATTGCTGGAATCATCAGATCTTCCTGACTTCTTCCTCAGAAGAAGTGTTCAACCCCAGAAGTGCAGAGCACCATGCCCAGCTGGGAAGTTGCAGGGAATCACCAGAACACTTTCACACGGCACTACACCCACTAGGCAAGAAAACCAATATATTTTCTCCTACTTTCAGTAAGTACTGTCACAAAAACATAGTTTACCTACCAAACCCATGCTTAAGAGGCAAGCTGAATCCTTCAGGCTGCTGTTCCTCCCTTGAGAGACTCAATGCAGAGGACCTACAGCCTCGTACCTGTGTTTCTGCCCCCAAACCCAGCACTGAGCGCTGGAAGCACAGAGAGCGACGTACCATCGTAGTAGACAATGGCTCCCACCAGCTTGTCCTTGCGCAGCATCGGGAACAGCTCCAGGGCTCTCGACTTGGTGAGGACATAACTGCTCTTCAGGCACTGGCTTCCTGCCACCAGGTCATAGAGCTTTATCCCAATCCAGTAGTAGGGCAGCTGCCACCATCTGCATGGAAAAAAATACCCATGAACTGAAAACAGTAAAGAATTTAGAAGTACATGCACACGCTGTTGTTGTAGCACAGAGCATGGTGAGTAGCAGTGTGTTGTATTACACCAGTTTTACCCTGTACCTTCCTACAAGCTCGTGGTACCACAATGTAATGTAAATATTCAAGTCTGAGGTATTGCTTGCTACTGTTTTCAACAGAGCTACTCACTGCAGCGAGTCAAGCAGCTTTAAGGCTTTGTTTGCTCTAGAGTTAGGATCTAAACTGGCCTTTTGTAACCACATAAATGCAGTCAATCACCACCTACGTGAGCTCCAGCTTTTATAAGCCCCTTCCACTAAGTCAGGAACAATAAAGACAGGAAGGATCTTAATAAAATTAAGATCATCCAGCAAAACCTCCCTGCTTTAAGTAGCCTGGTCCAATGAGTAACTGTTCTTTGAGATCTGAAAACCTAACCCAAAGCACTTAGATCCTATTCCTCAGAGAAGAAGGAAACTGTTCTCTCCATACCCAACCGGCCTGCGGCCATACAGACTGAACAACACATTGCTTAGAACACTGTGATGGGTGTGTTGAAGACAAGGGTGTATTGAAAGAACAGCAAACAACATCCTGGGAATGAGAATTCTTTCCAGCTGCTCCTAACTGAGGTGCTGGAAGGGCCCTGAAGAGCTGCCCCTCAAAGCAGCCTAAGAAAACTTCATGTTTCTGCAGTCCAGCAACACCTGACCCACTGGAGGGCAGAGCCTGTGACAGCTTTAGGGACGTGCTTTGGGAAGGGGGACCTGGAAACTCCTCCAGGGACGTGGTTTGCTTGTCAGCAGCCAAGGAGAAGGGGAGCTGGCAGAGCAGGGCTTACTTGTAGATGGGCAGCATGATGGGCAGCGGAGCGGAGAGGTGCGGGGCGCTCTGCAGAAGGTGCGCGCGCTCCTCCAGCGCCTCCTTCACCATCCTGTACTGGAAACACGAGAGCCAGGTCAGCCACACCTCACCCAGCCCCAAACCCACGGGCAGCACCCAACAGGGAACTTCACCAAAGCCAACACCTCCTACTCGCCTTCCAAAGGCGCACTGGGATCTGCTGAAAAATTCAAAAGTTAAGGAAAACGATTCCCAGGAAAATCAAGTTTCAGTAATTTAGTCTCGGTGTCTTGGCAGGTCAGATGGACAATTTCTTATTGGAGCATAAAGCACACCGAGCCACATCGCCCTAACAGTGGGCAGGAGGCACTTGGGAGGGCTGGGACTTGTCCCACAACACAGCTTCCAAGCCAATTCCCACAGTTAAATCCCACCCTAACTCCAAGCTGCAAATGCAGAAGGGTTCTTCTCCAAACCACTCAATGTACATCAACATGAAGCTGTTCTTTGGCAAAAAAGGTTGGTTTCTACATCTGGATAACTGTATGGTTTAGATATTTTCCCCTGAAAATCCCCATTTCTGTAGCAGTGCTACAGCCACTAAAACATACTTTGAGAGGTTTCAATGGGAAGGCAATGCAATTCCTCAGAACAGGAATACCAGGCTTCCAGTAACACAGGAACACACAAAGCATTTATATATAATCACTCATTTACCATATTTTCTTTCCCCTTGCCAAAACACACCACTTACTTACCATCTTTTTCCCTATTACGAAATAGATCACTCATTTACAATATTTTTTCCTCATTCCAAGTTAAATCATTCCTTTACTATGTTTTCTTTCCCCATTCCAGAACAGGACAGTCAGACCCACTTCTCCAGACTCTGACCATGACAAGTAGAAAGCTCTTTTTCTCCTGAGACCAGCCCAGTCTCTGCCTTTCTGGCCCCGAATCCACAGCCTACAAGGCCATTGCACTGCCCAGCAGAGGCTGAGCCAAGGCAGCAGCCTGGAAAGCTCCCCAGGAGAGAACCCCTCCCATGCACAGTGGCTGTGGAATACAACAGTCAAGCACTGAAAAAATCAAAAGGAGACCAGGATCTAATTGGGACAGGGGAAGTGTCTACCAGCAGTTCTTGCTTAACAACCAGCACAAACAATTACCTGCTCGAAATCCAACTTCATGATGGCCTTCTGGAGGTACCTCACTCCACCATGGATCAATTTAGTGCTCCTGCTGCTGGTTCCCGATGAGAAATCATATCTTTCTAGAAGGGCTGTTTTTAGTCCTGTGTTACCAGAAAACCAAATTAACTTCTTAAATTACACAATTTGTATGTAATTCATTAAAGACACTTCTCTAGGGTAGAGACAATCACAAGAAAAATTACTCTGTACATGGATAAATTTGTATTCAAAATGCAGTGCACTGTCTATATTGTAATGAAAAATTTTAGCCTCCTTCCTGAGGGAAAAGTCAAACCAGAACTTAAACAGAAGCACATTAAAACCTGGATATTTCACAATGGAAAGGCATTAGGGCACATTACGGGGGCCACGCTCCCGCAAGCAAATGAGAGCTTGGATGCATGGCAGGAACAGAGGGTTTGCATGGACACTTTTAACTCCTTGCAGCAGAGAGCTCTACACCTCCTGCACTAACAATTTAAACAGCATTCCAGACAGGGAGACAAATGGCAGCTTTGCTTGCTTATAGTTTGCCTGAGAGATGCCCAAACCAGGTGAGAGCCGGCCCTGGGCACCTTCAGGGCACACCCAGAATTCTGACATACACAGGAAATATCTGATCAGGCTTATAAGAGAATCCTTTGGGTTGGAAAAGCCCTCCCAGCCCATGGATCCCCCCTGTGCCCCATCCCCACCTTGTCCCCAGCCCAGAGCACTGAGT
>JAWWLV010000183.1:672217-688021 GCA_035041135.1 Platyrinchus mystaceus
TCCAAGGCCAGGTTGGACGGGGCTTGGAGCACCCTGGGCTAGTGGAAGGTGTCCCTGCCCATGGCAGGGGGTGGAACAAGGCGAGTTTTAAGATTCCTTCAAACCCAAACTGTTCTGGGATTCTGGGATTCAATTGCAGTTGCAGAAATGTGCTCCAAAATGTCAGCACACGTGTGTGTACAGGAAAATCAGTTGGGATATAAATCTTGAAAACCAGGACAGACCTGGATCAGTGGAGTGTTTTGTTTCCAAGGTGTAAACACTTGATACATGGCCAAGGTTAGGGGTGCCACTCTCCTCTCAGCACACCCAGCAAGGACAACTTCAACTTCTCCATCAGAAATTGCCAGCACTCCTCCCTTTCAGTGGACAAACCACTCCCTACTGCTTAATTAAAAATCCAAATGATCCTTTTCTGACTGATCCTACACAACAGGTTTAGAAACCACGGGGACAAGTGGTTCTGTCATTTTGACACCATGATAACATTCAGTAAAACCCTGGGGTTCAGTCAGTCTCTGGAAGTTCAGAATGGCCATCCATTCCCAAAAAATGAGAATTCCCTGAATTCTGGAATACTGAACATGCAACAGGTGAGCTCTCCAGGTGAGTTTGCCTTTCCAACACCTCTTATTTCACAGCCCTAAAACGTGCAGCTGCCATTTCTGGCAGTAATGGAGCCAGGCTGTGAAACCCTGGGATAAAGACTCCAGAGGGAGTTCAGAGCAGCACTGTCAGCTCCGAGGAAGGCAAGAAGCCCGATGGGGAGCTCACTTGAGAGCTGGGGTTTATTTTCTGCAACAGTATCTGAAGCCATAAGGATCCTGGCTTATCCACTTCCCAGCTAGGCTCCCCAGAAATGACTCATCTCATTCCCAGCTGCTCCTCCTCCCCACAGAAAGGGCCAGAAGAGGGATTTAAAAGCCATGTAAATGTGGCATGTGGGGACAGGGGTCAGTGGTGGCCTTGGCAGTGGTGGGGGAATGGTTGGACTCAGTCTGAGAGGGCTTTTGCAGCCTCCACAAGGCTGTGGTTGTGTGATGGAGAAGGGAGTTAAAGAGCATGGCTGCTCTGACCCTGCTGTGAGCAGCAGGTATCCCAGTAAGCCTATTTTCTACAACAGCAAGATCCAAGACACAAACTGACACTTTCTGCTACCACTGCTTACCTGTAACAGCAGGTCCCAACACCTCCCTTCCCTGCAGGGAACTGACTTTGTGGCACAGTGACCTTGAGCACAGCCCTGAAGTGACCCCTGAGCCCACCAGGCACAACAGGAGCCGTCCCACAGACTCCCTGGGCACAGATCCTGCCTCCCAACTGCTTCCAGCCCCATGAACCGGACAGGAGGTGGCACCACCACTGTTTTGGAGCCGAGGTGTTCAGAGGTAGCGCTGGTGGTTTCACTTCCACCTTCTAAGCTTGAAAATACTGTCCAGACTCAGTGCTTATACTTCCATCAGGACTTTCCACTCCCCCTGCAACCAAGTAAAATCCCCAGTAGCACCCAAAGGTCACTTTTTAAACATGAAAAACGATTTAGAAGCACCACACTTCCCCACCAGTCACAGACCCATGACAGTGGAGCAGCCTTAATGCCAAGATCAGCGCCTGCCAAACCAAGCCAAGAGGCTCCTGGCACTCTGCCCCAAACAAAACTATTCCTACGAGCCTGACATACGCTCCGACAGATTTTAAGTTTCATATTTTATCAGAAATCATAATTAATACTTACGTGTTTGTTTCTATACTGAGAAAATTGAGAGAGGCCAAAAACTGTTGCTATGGCACCTCCTCCAATGAGAGCAGTTCCTTTCACTGCCTTCCGAAATGCCATTTTTTACTGGAAGACAAGAAGATAAAAATTAAATCAGCAGATTTACCATGTCAGGATCTGGGCTACACAGGAGAGACCATTTGCAGAAACTGATGACAGTGTTGTGACAAGTTGAAATTTAGCGTAGCAACGTCTTAATTAGTGATTTTCATTGCAATATTAATAATTTCTAAACAAAGTCTAGACAGAGGCAATCCAGAGTGCTCTGGTGCTTGCTGTGAAAGCTGAATGACAAGAGCATTCAGATCTAAGGAGATCTGTACACCCCCCCCAGTGACACTCCTGTCTGTGACAAGTACTGCCAATGCCATGGCAAAGGCAGACCAGGAACACCCTGTCCTCGGCCATCAGGCCACCAAACCCTTATCCCAACACCCCAGTGGATCTTCTCCACAACATCACCCTTAGCTCCCCTCCCATCCCATCAAACTCCTGCTGCAACCCCATTAGCCTAAGAGCACTGCATCCTGCTTTCCAGCCGGGAATTACACACCAGCACAGCCCATCCTACCCCGGAATGGTGTCTGGTCGGGACGCAGGTCCCTCAGTGAGAGGCAGCAGCACAGACAGGGACAACACTAAGAGGCTGGAAAGCAGCACAGCATTTATCATCCAGCTCCAGAGGGTTTAAAACCAGCCCTATGTGGGTCAGGCCAATTCTTAATAGACCCAGTGTTCGGATCCTGAATGAAAAATTTGCATGGGGCTGATCTGAATCTTAAGCAGGCACAACCTACTCCATCTTCCCCAGCCCGCGGGGCTCGTGTCATGTTGGAGACAAGGCACAGCCCGTGAGAGACACTCCTGTCAGAGCTCTGGGCCCTCTGGACATGGATACACCCCTGTCCAGGGCACAGACTGCCCCAGCAGTCCTGGTAACAGATTTAGCACCAATAAAGCTCAAAGCAGCCGTGGGCAGCGTGTGCAGCCCCGTGCCAAGAGCGGAACACCAGCGGATTGACAACACGGCGGGAGCAGCTCTGGGCCAGGAGCAGGGGGCCAGGGCAGCTCCCCAGCCCAGGGCTGGACTGGGGGGCCCTGCAGCCTCCCCTGAGGCTTGTCAGGACACACACACACAACCAGGGCACTTCACTGACCTGCTCGTGTGCCCACACGTGCTGCACACACAGACATGTGCCCGGGCTGGACTGTCCCAAAGGAAGGAATCCCTCCATGGCAGGGTGGGGAGGCCCTGGCACAGGTTGGGCAGAGAAGCTGTGGCTGCCCCTGGATCCCTGGAAGTGTCCAAGGCCAGGTTGGAGGGGGCTTGGAGCACCCTGGGCTAGTGGAAGGTGTCCCTGCCCATGGCACTGGATGGGCTTTAAGGTCCCTTCCCACCCAAACCTTAACCTCATTCCTGTAAGCACAGCCAACACTCATCCCTGCTGCCTGTGCCCTCGCTTAGACCTCTCCTGACACTTGGAAAACCAGGGACATACCTGCCAGAGTTACATCATTACCCTTCCATGGAATTGGAGCAGCACACAGTACACAAACCACTGACTAAAACCTGAGTGATCATTGTCTACACCAGCTTGATTTAAAAAAATGCAGCTTCCTAGACAACGCCGAAAGCATTTTTTTTTCAACAAGAAAACCATTATCTTAGGACTGCAAGTTTTACTGGGCCTTTTTAATAGGCATTTTATCAATACTTGTAAAAAAGACAAAAAAACCCCCAACCCTTCCAAGCTTTTAAAACTGAAGAAATATTGTAGCTATTTGACCTTTATGCCTTTAGTTTTATATTAAAAAATATTACTGCATCAACCTATATCTATAGTCTCTCTCATTGTCAATCACACTAGAAATGCCACTGTATACATACTAAAAAAAGCCAATCAAAAATCCCTTGAAGTTGTGTAGTAGATTTCTAAATTATCTGTGAGACAATTCTGCACAACTTTTTGAAATCAATCAGGAGAAATCAACTCCACACTCACTCCAATACTGAGTTACAGACACCTGCTGTATGGCAGCACCCAGCAATCTCTACTGCCAATTCAGGCCATTAGTTGTCCCTGTACATATCAATAAAGGACAGCCAACCTTCAGAATTTAATTAATTCCTTTATCCCATTTACAGCAACTCAGGGAACACCAGTGGTGAGTGCTGGGCACGACCACGGGGCAGGCACACAGGGAACAGGGTCAGGATGGCTCCCAGCACGAGCTGCCCCTGCTCTCACTGTGGATACAGCTGTCCTGACCACACTGAAGGGACACTGGATGTGCCACAGGGAACAGTTTTGCCACTTTGATCACTCAGGTAACACTGATAACACACAAAGGGGCTGTTCAGGGTCCCGGCTGTTCAGGAGGGGTCTCAGGAAGGGACTCCCCTCTGCTCACTCCACAGCAGGGGCGTGTGGCATTAGCTCTCCTCAGAGCTGAGAGCCCGATTACAGGCAATTCTCCAGAGAAAGGAACTCTCCCAGGAGCCCTGCTGCTCAAATTGCCACATCAATCTTGCTCACCATCCCTACGAGAAGCTTATTCAGGGACAGAAAGGAAAACAGGGCTTAACGTAAACCACTCCAGCACAAAGCCAGACAGGCATTCCAACCTGCAGACGGTGCTTTTACACCTGGAACAGCTCAATTGCATCCCAGGAACCCAGGAGCCACATCTGGGATGTCTGAGCGATGTGTCTGGATGAGGCTGGATGAGATTGGGGCATTAGCAGGGGCTGCAGAGCCCGGACAATCCTCTGGCACCGATGTGCCAGGCTGGCCTGGGCTCTGCTGGGGCACAGAACATCTCCTGTGGCTTCCTCCAGCAAGGAACAGCACTGCAGGTGGGAAATGGCACACAACAAGGCTCCTCCAGGCAGGGGGATGGATCAAACACTGCCCCAGCAGCCACGAAGCCAGAGGGAAATTAGAGGCTCCAAAATACACTCGAGGGGTTTTCCTCCAGCACTGTCCCAGATGGCTGGGAAGGCTGCTGTCAGCTCTGAGCAGGGGACACCAGAGCACAGATGAAAAGGGAAGGAATGCAGCCCATGTCAGTCCCATGAAGGCTGTACCCAGGGAAGAGCCTATGCTTCCAAACCCCTCCTTTTCTGTGAGCAGGTACTGAAACCTGCCTCTCTTCCAAGCTGAGATCAATAGCTTGTGACGGAAACAGAATTTTATTTTAATGGCAATTATAATAGCAACCAGCATGAGAAGCACTACAGTCAGAAATAAGTCATCTTTCCATCACACAAATATTCTGAGTCACCTTTCAAAGCAGCTCAAGCAGCGTATGGAGTGTTTTAGTGCTGTCAGCGCCATCTGACACTGTAAATCTGCATGTTAAGCCTGACCCTTGGTTTTGATAGAGCCATAAATGGCACCTTTGGACCCATGCCCTCGCTTGGAGGGTGGGCTGAGGTCCCTGACAGGCTCTAGAACAAGCTGTGGCAGGAGCAGGAGCCCTTGACTGGCACAGGAGGAGCCAGGGGCACATGACAAGCAGCGGGTATTGCACATTTATCTGTCCAAGGAGTTCAATAACCCTGGGGAACAGTTTTCAGGGAACTGGCTGAGCATTGGTAAAGATTCACAGGGACACCAGCTCCAAGTGGTACTCAAGGTTCCTGATAACAAGAAACAGCCTTTAAACTTGAAAGGAAACAAAGGGACAAGGGGAGTTAGTCTGTGTGAAACAGAAACTACACGAAAGATTTGTCAGCACAAGTTCCCACTTTCAGTTTCCAGAAGTTACAAAAGTTAATAATACAAACCACCTCGCAGTAGGAACTGCTCCCTCCTCAGTGCATTCCTTAGCCAGTAGCTCAGCATGCAATAGTCACTTCCACAGGAGTGTCCCACTCCTGTTCCAGGCTGGTGACCAGCTCCCTGCTCCAGCAAGATCCCCAGTGACCTCACCAGCTATCAGATCCTGGACCTCCTGTGTCAGGGGCAAGGGCTCCCTTCATCCTTTAATACACTCCTTACACTGCTCCACTTTCAGCCCTATGGTTCAAACCCAAAAAACCTACAAAGCCCCACTTACATTCTGGTTTTTAAAGAACGGATTTCAACACCTGTCATCAGTAGAGGCTTCAGAACAGAGCAACCCATGTGCCAAACCTCGGCCACGCGCAGCCCTCATCAGGCTGGGCCCATGGGAGGGACCTGCCTGCCTTCCTTCCCGTAATGCCTGGCCCAGGCAGCTGCCAGACTGTTGGCTGGCTGTCATTTGGAGTTGTGTAACCCACTCCCACCCCAGCCAACAGCTGACTGAAAGGGAAGCACCACAATCACCAGCACTTCTGTACTCAGGTACTTTCTAATTAGGAGGACACAGGGCTGGATCTGAGCAGCACACAGCCAAAGCCGGGGGAAAGAATGAGAGGAATGAGGGCAGGGTGTGGATTCAGCCCCAGAACCACAAGTTAGAGCACAGGAAGATGAGGGTTTAGCGGCAGCGAAGGCACAGATGGATCCGGGCGGCAGAGCTCCGCACGGGAGCGCGTGCAGCCACCAGAACAGAACCCGGTAAATTAGGAGAAGGAACCCAATCTGTTATGTTGTGTATCCGTGTGCTTCACCAGGCCATTACCATGGAATCCGGGTGCTTCGCATTCCATCTCCAACGAACACATCTAATAAAGTGAGTCACTCAATGCAAGACTTAAAAATAGAAAACTTATAATCATCTCCACTACACTTTGCATAACTTGCCATTGGGGCTGGAGCATCATCTAATCCCGTCTTTCCCCTTCCTTCCCCAAGCCTCAGGTAAGTTTGGGATGATGAAAGGCCCAGACTGATGTCCCTCTGGGCTGAGCAGAGTCCTGCACTGGCCCTGCTCCTCCAAACAGCTGCAGTCCTACCCTCAGCTCCCTCTAATCCAGCTCTCACCCCTCTTGAAGGACTGTTTAGCAGGTGGCCACGGTGACAGAGCAGCAGTAAAGCCACAGTGGGTTCTGACTGTGGGTAACTTCAGCCCTGAAAGCTGCACTGTTCTGTTACTGGCAGTTTGCAGGGTGTGCCAAGGCAGGAAGAGGCCAAATAATGAGAAAAAGGGGATGTAACCAGAAAATAACCCAGTTAGCACACCCTTAACCAGGTCATCCACCAGCTGTCTCTCATTTACCTTTGAGAAGCCTGGAGTGGTTAATGTTACACAGGATGCCAGGCCAGACTAACTGATTAAAGTCCAAACCAACCCAAAGTGGAGATCCTTCCCCTGCAAGATCTCTGATGAAGGACAACACATCCAAGGAAGAGTTCCAGTGGGTCCCAAACGCAGTATGGCAGTGTCCACCCTCCAGATCCTCTCCTAAAGCCCCTCTGATGGTTTTCCAGATGCTCAGCACAAGTTTGGGCCCTGTAATTAAAGTCATTATCCAAGAACCACCTCTCAAACCAAGCACAGCATCATAACCTGCAATACCCACACAGCTCCCCGTGTCACTGGTCCCTTTGAGTCCCTGACCACCCCACAGATTAGTAACTTCCTGCACTCAGAATTTAAAACCCCAACATCCCCCAGGCCACCCAGCCCTGACAAGTGGAAGCCAAGAGGCACTTTACCATATGGGGAAAATCCTTCCCACGTTGCAGTGCAGGCAACCAGCTCAGCTCTCATGCCCAAAAGTGGTTGTAGCACTTGCCAGGCACAAAAATAAAGGAAAAACAAAGCAGAAAATAGGCGTCCTATCCTCATTCCTCCTCACAGTCCCACTGTTTCCAACTACTTCATCTGCCTTCTGTACTCAGACACCAAGATATTCCCACCCTTCACTAGATGACAGAACAACTGCTCTACATCGCTCCCATCCTACAAAGAACAAACTTTTTTGGCTCCTCTTTCCCCTGTTTGCATTTTGAAACTAACCACTTCTTTTCCTCCTGTTACATTACCCTGCTACAAAAAAAAACAAACAACTTTTACAGATGAGGAGGGGAAAGGTTCAATATGCAATTCCTTCTTGGGATTTCAATAGCAATAGTCTTGCCAGAGAGAGCAGCAAGTTCCTGGGAATGAGGCAATACTACAGACAGGGGTGGCTGTAATCCCAAGGATTGTACCTAAGGACTAACAGGAGTACAAAGGAACACCAACATCGAGTATTTGGAGCTTTCCCACCATACAAACATCACAATATATTTATCAAGTTCTAGATAAAAGTATTTCAATTCCCTCCTGTCCTACTGGAAGGAGTGGGAAGCCTCATCTCCAGCCTGAGCACTGACTAATGTGTGCAGGATGATTTCCATACCTTTGTGTTCTTGTGCAAGCGCTGTTTCAGCTTAAACAGTTCAAAAAGTCATTTCTGCCTTCCCTGTTGGTGGGGGGGGGGTTACTATCCAGAAAATCCACCACACACAATACAAACAACATAAGCCAATTATTGTAATTAGAAAGAAATGTTCTTGTTAGTGACCGCTAATTTATAGCTGTTCACTCTTTTTTTCCGATATTCTTTATTTCCTTCATTTTTAATGCAGATATTTGAATAGACAGTCTACCAGTTCAGCTTGATCCTAATGCTGATTTTCCTTCCTCTCCCCAGTCAAACACTCAGGGAGAAAGGATTAGAACATGAGGTGTTTTGCTTATTACAAGACTGGACATAGACCTTCACATGCAAACAGGAACCTGCTCAAAAAATAGCTACAAAAGAGGTGATTACTTAGGTGTGGCAAGGAAGTAGCCCAGTTTTATATCCTGGGATAAAGACTGAGACCTGATAGCACATGTAAATCTAATCCCAGAGGAGGGGCTTGCATTCAGAATCACTTTGAAATCAGAATCAACCCTTGGTCTGTGACACCCTTTGCCAAGCACATCAAACAGCCCAGTCCAAGGCTGTACCCAGCGAGCAGAACCGTCACCATGGGCTCCATCCGCAGGGTCCAGCTGGGACTGGGGCCAGTTCACCTGGAAACCCCTTGGAGACACAGCTGCACATTTGCTCAGGAACCTGGCTCAGAGATGGTTATTTAGGGACAGGGAACACTTCCAGAATCAATACTGTGATACTGTGGAAGAGCTTTGATTACTGTCTGTTTGTTATGTAATAAGAACTGTTTCCTAAAGTAAAGCTTTCTGGCAGGAATGGGCTGCATCTACATCTCTAAGAGCTAATTAGTGGAGCCCCAAAGCCCAACAGCTGCTGCTGAAAACAGCCCCTGTGGTCTCTGTGCTCAACATTGTTTACTCCCAGTAGCTCCAGTCTGGACCACAAACACCCAGGAAGCACTGGAAGCATCTTCCACTTTTGCCCCATTTGCTTCAGCTTTGTTTTTCCAGCCTCTAATTTTTATTTCACAGAATCCCCGAATCATTTGAGTTGGAAAAGCCCTCCCAGCCCATTGAGTGCCCCCTGTGCCCCATCCCCACCTTGTCCCCAGCCCAGAGCACTGAGTGCCACAGCCAGTCATTCCTTGGACACCTCCAGGGCTGGGCACTCCAAACCTCCCTGGGCAGCTGTGCCAGTGCCTGAGCACCCTTTCCAGGCAGAAATTCCTCCTGATGTCCAACCTGAGCCTCCCCTGGCACAGCTGGAGGCCGTTCCCTCTCCTCCTGTCCCTGTTCCCTGGGAGCAGAGCCTGTTCCTGTTTGCCCAGTGTGGCCGTGGTCTCCCACTCTCCCAAGGCCACCCAACAAGGCAGGGCCCAGAGGCTCCCAGGTGGGTGGCAGGAACAGGGATCAGCACCCTCCTGCTCACATCCTGCGCTCCCCTCAGCCGCAGGAGCACAGCCACAGTGACAGAGCTGATCCCTGGAAAAGTGCAGGTTCAAACTAACAACCAGAAGGCCAAGAACATACAGTAGATTAGTTAATCTACACAACTAGACCATCAGAGCTCTGGGTTAGATTGAGGGCAGCACAGGCCATAAAAAGGGAAAACAACTCCCCAGGTCCCATTGCCAGCACCAGGTAAACAAGCACCAGGGTACGAGGAAGCTGTTGCTTAACCGAGCTACTTGGAAACACCAAGCCCTGTTTTGAAACCATCCACGATGAGTGGAAGGAGAAAGTCACCAATGCAAACTGACGGTGGAAAAAGTACATTTCTCTTAAACATTTGCTAAAACTTGCAGAGACTTGTGTGAAGACAAACAAGGTAGCAGCAAGGAACCTGTAGGAGCTGTCCTTTGGGAAACTGCTCTGCATGGGTGGCCTCTGAACCTACCACATCCAGCTCTCTGTGTTCCCACCAGTGGCAGTCACCAGGAAGAAGTGGAGCTCTAGGGAAAATACTACATTATGCAGCAAGGCCTAGCTCACAAAGTTATTATTACTGTGCTTCTGTACCCACACATAATTAAGCAAAATGAAGTGTAAATCCACATATACACAACCAAAGTAACACTAGTAATTACATACAAGGTGTGTGCATAATTTAACATCGGAGATGTGCCTACTCAAAACTTCCATCCAACGTCACACTGAGAAAATTGCTAATTGTCTAACGTTAAAATTAATAATATCCTGGTTGTTGCTATTATAGAAGAGACAACACTGGACTTTGCTTTAGCTATTAACATGGAAAGATCCTGAAATATCAGACCAAGTCTTTTACCAGCTAATTGGAGGCACTGCTCATCACTGAAAATTCCTGAGGAACTGTAACTACGAACAAGGGAGGAAAATGGAAGAGTAGAAAGGAGCAGGGAAGAGAAGAAAACGCAACTTCTTCCAAGTGGAGCAGAGACCCCACTTCCAGCAGCAGGTGAGAGGAGCTGCTGCCAGCACACCTGTATTCCCTGTTTACTGTAAACAGCGGGGGAAGTTCAGCCGGGAGTAAATCTGCCTGGCTTAAATCCGAGCTCTCCACACACACATTTACACCTTTTCCCATTGTATCAGGCTTACAAACGTTTACTGATGGCTTAGTAGAGATAACAACTCAAAAAAGTTTAGGGCTTTATAGGCTCTCACCCCGCAATGGTCCCACGAGTACATTCAGTGCAAGTAGTAAGTTACTTTCATTTTCCAAAGTTCTGTGTAACTACAGATATGCTATTTTTTTTTCCGCAGAATTCACATTTTTTCAATAATAGGAGATGCTGTTTCTACCCCCTCCATCCAAGGAAGAAAATACAGTGAAAGAGCTCTGCAACCCCCCTTGTTTGTTATATATAGATCCCTACAGGTGCTCAGGCAGCTGTCCATGGATAGGGAGACCGGGCTGGATCGCTGTTCGTGGGATGCTCAGGGAGCACAGGGACAGCTGCCAGGGGCTCTACACCACTTCCACAAAACTGCCACACACTCCTTTTTCCGGTCACTTTTTTTCCAACCAAAAGCTTAAATAAAACAGTGGGAGGAGGCTGGGAGCACCTGTGAGTGAAACCTGCTGTGTAAGATCATGGAACCACAGAATGGTTTGGATGGGAAGGAATCTTAAATTCCATCCAGTTCCACCTACCTGCCATGGGCAGGGACACCTTCCACCAGCCCAGGGTGCTCCAAGCCCCGTCCAACCTGGCCTTGGACACTTCCAGGGATCCAGGGGCAGCCACAGCTCCTCTGCCCAACCTGTGCCAGGGCCTCAACACCCACAAATCGGGGAGGAATTTCTCCCCCATATCCCACCTGTCCGTGCTGTTCTGCGAGCCTGACAAGCAGAATCATGAAATCCCAGACTGGTTTGGGTTGAAGGGACCTTAAAGATGCTCCATCCCCACCCGCTGCCATGGGCAGGGACACCTTCCACCAGCCCAGGTTGCTCCGAGCCCCGTCCAGCCCGGCCTGGCACTGCCAGTGCTGGGGCAGCCGGAGCCCCCCGGGCAGCAGGGAGAGGAGCGGCGGAGGCGGCGGGGACGGGTTTGTTCCGTACTCACAATAACGGCTCCCCAGGGCTTCCCCGCCTTCCACCCGCGGCTCCGGGCCAGCCCCGCTCCCTCCATCCCCCCCCCGCCACCCCCGCCTCCCCGAACGCCGCTCGGAACCCCCCGGCCGTGACTTACCGCGGCAGCCGCGGTGCGGTGCGGGCGGCTGGGCGGCCAGCGGCAGCACAAGTAGGGAGGGCGGCTCTGTGCCGCCCGCCCTCCGCCTGCGGCAGCCAGCCCGGCTCCCCCGAGCTCCGCCTCGAACACCACGGGCACCTCCCCGCCCTGCCCGGCCCTGCCCTGCCCGGCCCTGCCCGGGGCCGCCGGTGCGGCCTGGCCCGCCGGGAGGGGCCCGGCGCGGCCTCCGCATCCCCGGCCTCGCGTGGCGGGGGTCGCCGCCCATGGCCGCCCCTCCCGGGGCTGCGCGGGCGGCCAAGCCGGAGGCCTCGGGCCCACGCGTGGGGCCTGGCGCTGCCATCCCCGCAGCTCCTCGTGGTCTGCAGCTGCCTGGCTGCCACTTAAAGGCAGTAAACAACTGCAGGGGTTGGATTTCACGAGGTTTGCAAAGTCAGGGATATTCAGGCCACCGTGTTTATCCCAGGCACATAAGTGCTCTTAAAAGGGAGTTAGATCTCAAGTGGCAGCTGGAATTTTTAGATGTTCCGGCTTAGAAGCCCTCAGCTGCAGAGAAAGAATAGAAAATGAAAGGAAAAAGACCAGAAAATGATTAATTGGTTTATGAGGTTACGGGTTTGGGGTACTGTGTTTTGTTTGGGGCTTTGTTTGTTTCTTCCTTTGTTTCTTTGTTTGTTTCTTTTTGTTTGTTTGTTTTTGAGAGATCGTGAGAAAGGAAGAAGAATTGGAGGGAAAAAAGGGATTTGAATGCAATTCGTGGTGAATAATTGCAGCATAATCCAACACACACATGGTTCTGCAAGTGAATGCCTACCCATGTATGTGTTCTAACAAGTTCAGGGTGTGAATGCCTTCCCCATGTATGTGTCCTAATGTGGCACAAAATATTATCATTTCATGCATTTCTAGCAAATATTCCAAACTTGATCATAAGTGTGCTAGAACTGGGAAGATCCTCTGCCCTCCCACCCCTCAAGGGTGTTGTCTACCCACATGTGGCTGTGCTGTCAGTTTTAATTTATGGTCATTTCTTATTGACTCCAAAAAAGGCAGTTTAAAGAGCACAAAATGTGTCTACATTTAGTGTCCAAGCAAACATTTTCTGCACCCAGCACTGCTGTGTCTCCTCAGCTCTTCCATACCAGCAAAGTCTTGAAGGGAGTAGAAAATGAGAATGTTGTACTACTCTCCTCATAAAGGGAAATCCAGGAGTTAGTGAAGACTTTGTAAGGATCACGTTTCCCAAGCGATCTCACGTTCCAGGATAGGTTCTCCACATGTTCAAGTGCTGCTTCCAGTGAACAGGGATGGGCTGTTCTCACTCCATTAGGCTTCTGTTCAACTATTGCTGTCCATTTGGCTTAGTGAGTTTTTACCTCTGTTTTTATCTAAGTTACTCATTGGCAAAGATTGGGCTTCATAAGTTTGCAAAGTGAAAGATTTTTACAAGGTTAAGAAAAAAAAAAAAAAAGAGAGATGCCTGAAAATACCGCAAAATTCATCCCTCTTGACTCTGCTTTTTATTTAATGCCTAGATGAAAATATTACCTCCTGAGTCTCCGTGTGTGTGGCTGAGTCCCCGGGACACCTGCCAAGGCACGAATTTTAGATGCCCGAAATCATGTGCTCAGCAGGTGTAAATTGTGTGCAGGGAGAGTTCACCTTTTGTCCTGAACCCCAGAGGCAGTTTCTCTTCATTAGCGCGGGAAGATGGGGAAGAAGATTATCCTCGTTTCCTGACTGCATGCCAAAGTTATGTATCATAAGGAGAAAATCTGTTCATACGTTCACAAATATGTTTGCTCCTAATGTGTCTCCAGGAAAGTGTCTTTGTGGGGAGCAAGGGGTGCTGACGATCGCAGGAGAGCTCAGGCGGAGGGACAGGAACAGGCACAGAATTTCTCTGCCGAGATTTTTTCCAGCGGGATGCACGGTAAGTCCTCCCCTCGGAAAATAAAAGTACTTAGTCATGTCTGTGATTAAACATTGAGATTGTTCCCACCTCGGGCTGCGGGTGTCAGGTGTCAGTCCAAGTACAACCCTGTGGCTTCCCATGGGATGCTCAGTTTGCCAATGAACCAGGAAGTGTTGCTGGTGTTTAAACGTTTCCCCTACATGCAACAGATAAATCCATCCACTGTGTGTCTGGGAATGAGCAAGGGGCTCATTTTTCTATTAAAACTGCTGAATGTGTTATCATCATAATCATGTCTGATTGTTTGCTGTTCCATCAAGATCCCACATCAGGGCTGAGCCACAGAAACAAATGCAAAAATTGCAGTTTTAAAAGAATAAGGGCACGGGGTGCACTCTGTGTGGCAGAACAAGCACCGTCATTAATTGGCCTCTCCCTGCAATGGCAGCACAGGCAGGGAATGGAAGGAAGGGATGTGGAGTATCCCTGTTTTTCTGGAGCAAACAGCCAAGCTAGGTCTGATAGAAAACATGAATTTCCTTGGTAAAGAAAAGAAAGCAGGGCTGCTTGGACTAGTCAAGAGTAGTTATTTAAATGTTTAAAGATCTTGGTTGTGGCAGGAAATATGTATTAAAAAAAATCAATTAAATTTATTTCCTCTACATGTGCCAGAGTGAGAGATTATATTCAGCAAATGCACTGCAAAAGGCTCTTTGGAATTTGTGCTGTATTACATTTTATTCTGAGACAATGACAGACCAAACCCAGTCCTGGTGAGTACACACATCTACTGTTTATCCAGGTATTTTCTCCATTGAATCAATTAGGAAAACCTTAGAAAGCCAGTTCAGAGATATACAATCACTTTGAAAACCCCAGCCTGATATCCCAGTGCATAATGAATAAAGAGAGGATTTGAGTCTCCTGTTCTCTTCTAGTACCCATTTCCCTGGCATTGCCTGTCTGATGGTGTTCCTTTGGGACCATTTGGATGGGATCTGGAATGAACATTTTCAGGGTGTCCATGGGTTTATAAGGAACTTGCACAGATTTCCAGCAACATCATCGATGGTTGTGTTGGGGAAAGTTATTTTAAATAACCGTGTATATCATTGTCAATTTGGTTTTGGTGACCTTTAGTGATCCAGAACTGTTCCATTGGGAAAAAAGGGATATTGGAGAATCCCTGTGTTTCCCCTTGGCTGGTATCTGAAACAATCAGCATTCCTGGATGTAAATGGCTCCTCTCAGTGTCCACAGCCCACGGATGGGATATCTCACCCCATCTTCCTTTAGCACCGTTTCTGACCACACCATCCTGCAGCTTCCCTGGAATTTCAGATCATACCTTTTTCATCTACAGAAATATTTTTCCCTGCAGATTTAAATAATTAATTGGGACGTGCCTGGTGGGTCTTGAGCTAAACTTCAGGGAGGCAGCAGATACGTGTGACCAAGTGACCTTTTGCTGTCCTGCTCGTCCCCGCGCTCGCGCTGTGCTCAAAGGGACGCTGTCAAAATTGCTAGGCCTTAAAACTTTAACCCGCTCTGACAAGTTGTTCTACATTATAAGTCTTCCCTAAAAGATTACCACGATTGTTTTGTTTGTTTTGTTCCAACAATCTTTGCTGAAGGCTCCACAATACGGCTTCATTTGTCCTTTTGGGTAGGTGGATATTTTTAAATGCCCGGCTTATTCCGTGACCTGTTAAAATCGAGTTGATGTGCGTGTGCTCCACTCAGCGGAGAACTCGCCGGAGATGGAGCAATTCCTCTGCACTTTGGAAGAAGAGACAAGAGCACGCTCTGGAAGCCTTTATGAGGAGGCTTTTAGAAGCCATTTTGAAAAGCCAGTCATTATCCTTCAGTGTTTTGGAAGTCTGGACTGGACCTCCCAGGTGATGTTAGGTATATGTTAGTGAAGCATGGATTGGTTCTTACAAAGAGGTTTGCTGTATTTCAGGGCACTTGGAATTGCTCCTTAGGCATAATTTCTAAGATCTCCACTTACAGAATCCCAGGATCATTGAGGCTGGAAAAGCCCTCCCAGCCCATGGATCCCCCTGTGCCCCATCCCCACCTTGTCCCCAGCCCAGAGCACCGAGTGCCACGGCCAGGCCTTCCTTGGACACCTCCAG
>JAWWLV010000183.1:712016-736516 GCA_035041135.1 Platyrinchus mystaceus
CCGGGCTCGGCTCAGCCCCGCCGGCCCCGGGCTCGGCTCAGCCCCGCCGGGCTCGGCTCAGCCCCGCCGGCCCCGGGCTCGGCTCAGCCCCGCCGGGCTCGGCTCAGCTCCGCCGGCCCCGGGCTCGGTTCAGCCCCGCCGGCCCCAGCGCCGCCCCGGGATCGGGCCCCCCGCGCACGGAGAGCGGCGGCCTCGGAGCGCCGCTCCTAATCGAATTAATTGCCCCGGAACATCTAATTTCCTCACCGGTCAGAGAGAGGTTTAATTGTTATCCCAGCCCGCTCCCTGGCCGGGGACGGGGTGAGCAATTTCACGGGTTATAGACTTTAGAGAACCTCATTAAGGGCTTTTTAAAATGAATTTCCAGTTCCAGGCTAACCCCGACTACCAGCTGAGCGGTGACGACACCCAGCACATCCAGCAGTTCTATGATCTCCTGACCGGCTCCATGGAGATCATCCGAGGGTGGGCAGAAAAAATCCCCGGCTTCACCGACCTCCCCAAAACGGACCAGGACCTGCTCTTCGAGTCTGCCTTCCTGGAGCTGTTCGTGCTGCGGTTGGCATACAGGTGAGTGGCGGCCGGGGAGCCAGACCCTTTCAAGGTCCACTGATCTGCATTTTATTAACTCCTCGGTAATTAGGTGCCTCCTAAATCCTTCATTTATTGCTCCTCAAGTAATTAGTTGTTTAGCTTTTCTCTCCTCATCTTCTCCTTTCTTATTTTTTTAAATTTCTTTCCTCTTCTTTTCTTTTTTCTCTTTCACTCTCTTTATTTTATCCTTCTCTCCCTTCCTTCTCTCTCTTCCTTCCTTTTGCTCATTCTCTCTTTTTTTAATCTTTTGTCTTGTTTTCTCTCATCCTCTTTCTTTTCCTTCTTTTTCTCTTTCTATCTAATTTTCCTCCCTCTCTCATTCATCCATCAGTTCATTTTGGGGTTGTCCCCTTCCTTCCAGGTCCAACCCCGTGGAGGGGAAGCTGATCTTCTGCAACGGGGTGGTCCTGCACCGGTTGCAGTGCGTCCGCGGCTTTGGGGAATGGATCGATTCCATTGTGGAATTTTCCTCCAACTTGCAAAACATGAACATCGACATCTCTGCCTTCTCCTGCATCGCTGCCCTGGCCATGGTGACAGGTCAGTGTCCCCCCTTCCCGCCAGGCTCCCGTTCCCCTCGCCCGCCCTTCTCCGTGTCAGACCCGTAACGTTCCGCACCCTTCTCTTTGCAGAGAGGCACGGGCTGAAGGAACCCAAGAGGGTGGAAGAGCTTCAGAACAAGATTGTAAATTGTCTCAAAGACCATGTGACTTTCAATAACGGGGGGCTGAATCGCCCCAACTATTTGTCCAAACTCTTGGGGAAGCTCCCTGAACTCCGCACGCTTTGCACGCAGGGGCTGCAGCGCATTTTCTACCTGAAACTGGAAGATTTGGTGCCACCGCCAGCAATAATTGACAAACTCTTCCTGGACACTTTACCTTTCTAAGACTCTTCCCGTGCGCTTCCGCTGACCCGAGGAGAAGCTCCGTCTGTCTGAAGGGGAGCTGGTCTGGGCCCAGAGCAGCACCCATGGGTGCCAGCTCCCATCCCACCCAGCGTTGCAAACTCCTGCAGGCAGAACGCGATGGGCATTTTGGCTCTGGGGCATCATGGATGCAGCTCATGGACTACACAAATATCATGGTATCAACTTTTTATTATCGGCTTCTAAATGAATTTATTATTAAGGACTTCTGATTGGAAAGGTGAACCAATCTGGCGACGCCGGGTGCGCAGCTCAGACCCACGCGGTGACAAACCGAGTGTTGAGGGACCCACAAGTCTCACCCTCCTAAAGACTAAAGTTTTCTGCTGTAAAAGAAAGCTGTAATATACCCAAAGCCCAAACGTTGCGTGGGTGGCGTGGCATTGGCGAAGGCTTGTAAATTTATCAGATGCAGTTTGGCTTTTAAAAAAAAATTATTCTGTGCCTATTTATGAAGAAATACGGAAAATAATTCTAAAAAAAAAAAAAAATTAAAAATAAAAGCTAAACGTGTTTGGGGAAAAAAAAAAATTAAAAAAAAAAAAGGGAGAATAAAGACAAGAAAACCCAATCTGTCCGTACCAGGGAAGCATGACGATTCCAGGGTGACAATGTTATAGGCACTTGCTATTTCAGTAATGTCTATATTCTATAAATAGTATTTCAGACACTATGTAGTCTGGTAGCTTTTATAAAGACTGGTAGTTATCTAAGCTTCAAACATTTTCTCAATTGTAAAATAGGTGGGCACAAGTGTCACCCCCCGAGATCCCCCCCAAAGGGACACATAGTGTTTGTAAACACCGCCCGACACCCCTTGTTTGTAAGTGTTGTATGTACTGTTGATGTTGATTAAAGAAGAAGTTTATATCTTGATTATTTTGTTGTCTAAAGCTAAACAGATCTTGCATGCAGCAGCTTTTGACTGTTTCCAGAGTGCTTATACTATACATAACTCCCTGGAAATTACTGAGCACTTTGAATTTTTGGTTTGTTTTGTTCCGGGTTTTTTTTTTTAATGTCTAAAAATTGTCGGTTAATATATTATTTTATGTTCGAGTAATATTTTTAATATTGCCATATTCTGTAGTATTTTTCTTTGTATACCCCGGTTCGGCACACGGGAAAGTCGCTGCCTTTTTTTAATATGGTGTGAGACAGTTAGAAACGCGGATTATAATTATTATTATTATTATTATTTTTCTCCCGAGAACTCTTTCTTTGAGAAAGACAATTTTAATGTTTACAACAATAAAACATGTAAACGAATCGAATTTCGTCTCCTTTCTGCCGAAGTGCGAAGCTGCCCCGCAGTCCCCGCCGCACCCAGGGGACAAAAGCCTCTGCCCGTGCGGCGACCCCGGAGCGCCGATGGACGGGGCCGTTCCCGTTCGGTGCCGCCGGCGCCGCGGGAGGAAGAGGAGGAAAACCCGCGGCTCGGAGGTTGGTCCTTTCCCAGGTTTTTCCGCGGTCGGTCCCCGCCGCATCCAGACCCCGCATCAGGACCCCGCATCCCGCGACATCCATCCCTCTCTCCCTCCTCCCGCGCCGGTGTTTGCTCAGGCACATCCCTTCATCGGGGGGGCTGATTCCTCAGGAAAACACTTTTAATTAAGGCGTTTAATCCCTAAACTTGCCCCCGCGGCTGCGGAGGGGCTGGGGAGGGGGCCGGACGGGCCGCGCGGAGCAAAGCGGGGTGCGGGATAACGGGGGAATTCGCTGCCCCCGGAGCCTCGGGGGTCCCGGGAGCGGTGGGGAAGGGGCAGGGGGGCTTCTCCGGACCGGCGGGACCGACCCCGCGCCCAGAGCCCCGCGGGGTCCCGGCTCCGGGATGCGCTTGCGGGGCTCCCACGCGTGGAGAGGGAGCGGGAGCCGAAACTCCGGGGATGGACAGAACTTCAGCCTGCGGCCTCGGCGAAGCACAATATCGCCCGCGGGAGGGTGAGGGGACGCCGCTGCCGCAGCCGGTTTTAATCCGCTCTCTGCCGCGGGTCCCGACCCAAAAACCCCCACGGACAGGGAGTTAAGGGCAGGGAACGCCCCGGAGCTGCATCCCCGTCCCCGGGGGCTGCGATCCGCTGCCCTCGCACCCCCGGGTCGCTGCGCCCCCAGAGCGGACAGCCCCGAGCAGCCGGTCTGCCGGGGAAAGGGGCTTTGCGGCTTGATTAGGCGACAAATTCCTAAAATAAAGAGTTGCGAGAAGAAGTAAAAAAGTCAGTCCCATCGCAGGCGGGTGCGGGGGGGCAGTGAGCGGGACTGGGGTAGAGTTAGGCGCTGCCTAATTCGTGCTGAGCGAGGTCTTGAGCTTGGGATTGCCAAGGACACGGGGCTGGACTCGTTGTGACTTTAACCTAGATAAAATATGGAATATAGATATTCCCTAAATATCTATATGTAAGTAGATACAGAAGTGCAAATGTCTATGCCATAGAAAGGTTTTTAAATGAAAAAACCCACACCTGTTTATAGTAAGGATTTAACACGACCCCCTCTAAATATGCCCACACCTGCTCCCAATTCTCCCCAGGAATCAGCTGCTTCCATCACTTTCCGCAGCGTCTTCTGCAGTAACTTTTCTAACAAGTTTAACCCTCTGCACCTGGGGAGAGGAGGATTTATCCTTCCCAGGCAGCCGTTTCGCCCCTGCCTCGGCTTTCCCCCCCCCAGCCATGCCCTCTTCCCGCACGTTTGCCCCACTCCTCAGCCCCCCGGGTGGGCTCCTGTCCTGTCCGTGGCTCAGAGGGTGGCCGGGCAGAGGAGCCCCGAGCGGAGTGAGTGGCTGGAGGGACCCTGCCTGCCTGAGCACCGGCATCCAGGTGGGCTCGGGCAGGGAAAACGGGAGGGAACACTTCCAGGAGCTCGGGGCTGGAGAGGAGGGAGTTGCTGGGTGCTCTGTGCTCCCTGGGTCTGCTGCTTTCCCTGCTCTGCAGGCTCAGGGAAGGAAAGCAAGGAAACAGGGAAGAAGCACTGAGCACTGTATAGAGACATTCAGAAAAATGTTTGGAGTTGGGAGCTCAATGCAGAATATGGAGCTGAAGGAATAATGTTTAACTGGTGGTATCAATGGGAGGATTTATTAAAAGATTTCACTTCTCTAGGCTTGCAATATTACAGATCAATAGCTATCTTAATTATTTTAGCTCTGTGCTGCTGCTGGAATTTGTTACTGCTCATTCTGCTGGGCTCATGTGAGGAGCAGCCAGACCTGTCCTGGTTTGTTCCCTGGGCATGTCGGGTTTTGTGGTTTGTTATCAGCCCACTGGGCTGATTTGAACCCAACTTTTTTTTCTGCTCGTACAATTGCATTGTTTTCTACAGACTTGCTCCTTTGATGCACTGATGTGTAAGGATGGAGCCTGCTTGCTCTGAGTCACACTCGTGTTCCCAGTGAAGCCTGAGCCAGGGAGGGTCTCACTGCTGAGGCAGAGCAGGGCACCTTTCTCCTCCTGGTGTTGATGGACGAGGAGGTCACACCAAGGCACAGTTTTCCCAAACATGCCAAGATTTCCAAACTTGACAGGCAAACTGGGGGTGAATCCAGGTCGGGTGTTTGCCTTGCACAGTCCGTCGTGTTCCACTTGTGACATTGAATTCCAGCTCCGTTGTCCGAGGGCTTGGGTGATGCGATGTTGTCCTGGGTGTGTTGTGCTCTGAGTTCCATAAAACTGGGCCAATGTAATTCCCATATAATTCCCCATCAGTGACCTGGGGACAGGGAAGTGTCACACCACGTTCCGAACCTGCCTTTCCTGAAGATGAATTACTGCAGGCACGAGACCTGCGAAGGAGCTTTATTAGTTTGGGATTGCAATCGGCAACACTTGCTTTTAGTCCTTTGCCTAATTATCCTCACTGCACGTGTCACAAACACCGGGAGCAGCCAGGAGGAATTTACGTCTGGGGTAGTCAGAGCTGGGAAATTCATGTTTTGTGTGATTTTTACCCTCCTGACTTTCCTTCAGTGGGAGAAATCCCTGGACTGGCTGCATGCAAAAGGCACTTCAGATGCACCTGTAGCTGATTTTTTATGTATAGGTAAACCCAGCGCTGCATAATCTGCACTTGCTGAAACGTTAGCCCTAAGTAACCTTTGCAGCTGGGGACGGTGCAGAGGGAGATGTTGGTATTCATGAATGTTTTGACATATTTGACATTTTCTATATGGTGTGTTTTCTCTGTTTTCCTGATTTCCTCCTGTCTTTGCTCCCCTGTTTTAGCAGTAAATAGTTGCCTTCACTGGTGTTGTGGTTTGGAGGCACGAGGGTGGATCTGTAGAGAAGCTCAAGCTTTGTGCTTTTTTTATTTTTAAATTTCATTTTATTTCAAAGTATGTGTCTAGTGAAATAATGGGATTATTGCATTTTAATGGGATTAGTGCATTTCCATGGAGTGCAAGGCTGACCAGGAGAGCTCGTTCTGACAGAACAGGTGATTTGTGTTCTTGTTCCAAAGCAGCGCACCCGGAATACAGATCTGCGAGATCTGAAGGTGAGGGATGTGTGCACGACTGGAGCTTCCTGGAGGTGCAGTATGAATGTGTTTGGTTCATTCCAGCACTGGCAAGGCAGCCCTGCTCGGTCCAGAGACGAGGTTTGGGGGTGCTGGAGTTCCCAGTGTGATGTTTGCTGCACGACAGGGAAGGTGCCAGGCTGAGAAGAAATCTGGTTTTGGACAAGTGTAAACAGCACATCTCATTGAACAGGCCTTGTGTCCAGTCAGAGAGTTTCTGATTTTTATCTAAATCTATATAATTTTCAGTAAGAAACCAAATCTCACCTGGGAATCTGGGACCTTCATTAAGGTGACAGAATCTCCACAGTGCAGTTCAGGTGTTCTGTGTTTCTTCATCTTTTCCTCCTCAGCTCCCTCATTTACAATTGAGCTGCTTTTGTGAGGTGGAAGAGTTTCATGCAGAGGAATGTTTCTGTTTAGGAGACGTGATGTCTGAGCGAGTTTTGTGTGTGGACACTCAGCTTTCCTGTGTAACCCCCTCGGTGGGGCTGGGCCCTGTCCCCCCTACACTGGCACTGGGGGTCACTGGTGGGTTTTTGGCAGGTGCTGGTTGTGCTGTGTGTGCTGGGTTGATGCTCTGGATTGCGGCACTTCAGCTTTGGTGGTTGAATTAATGGCTTTAATAGGATGCATCTGCTCTACAGCACCGGCAAAAGCAGGTTTTAGTGCTTGCCGGGTGTCTTATTGAAGGCACAGGGGCTTGCACGTGTTGAAAAACAGTAAATAACATCACTTAGCTCATTTTTCTTGACTAATTTGGTTTTCTAGCGAGAGAGACATCAACCCAAAATTTCAAATATTCTATCATTTTAATGTTCCACGTGAATTGCAGAGTAAACTGCAACAGCCCAGTCAGAGCTGCGGACAGTGGAATGTAACGCAGGTATAAAACAAACAGCCCAAAGTCTTTGCTGCGTGCTCCCAACCTGCAGCAAACCCCGTGACAGCGGCTGGGGTTGGCAGTGCCAGGGCAGTGCCCGTGCTGGGGCCCGAGGGAGCCGCTCCAGCGGTGAGCTGGTGGGTGCTGTGCTGGTCCGGGCGCGGTGCCGGTGACGCTCGCTGGGTTCGGCGGGGACAGGGCTGGGCCCGCGGCGCTGGCTCTGCTCTCCAGAGCGGTTCAGGTACCTGCCTCAAACCCAGGCACCCTCCAGCTGCTTCAGCGAGAGATAAAGTGAAGCGACAAGCTCTGGAGCTAAACTTAAAAGGCCAAGGATGTGGGGGCTCGGCTGCGGGAGGAGCATCGGCCGCCGCCGGCCCCTCTGGAAATGTTGTGTCTCTGGGGAGGGAGCGGCACCGGGAGCCAGGGACGGGCTCGGGTCACCGTGTGGGGGGCAGAGCCACTGCTGCAACAGGGTGGGTTTGCTGCTCACATCAAAAGCACAGCCTTAATTTCCGCTGGGTTGTGCTGGGTCTGTCTTGGCAGGCAGAGCACAGCTTGACAGGGATGGAGGCAGCGTGGCCGAGGTGGTGGGCAGGGATGCTGCATCCCAGATTCCCTGGCACAGGGAGGAGGCCCAGAGCCCGCTGGTGCCAGGTGTGACTCTGTGCTGCACAGAGCAGGGGCCACACTCCTCTGGGGCACGTGCAGTGACTTCTGCAGGGGTTGGGTGCTGCAAGTACAGACACTTCTCCTCTAGCACCAACACGGCTAATCCTGCAGGACTGCTTCTAAAGGTTCTTCTCTGAGACTTGCCCCTAGTTTGCACAGGTTGACTTTCTTTGTCCCCAGTATTTCATCTCCACTCACTCCCTGCCAGTCTGCAGAGAAGCTGTGGCTGCCCCATCCCTGGAAGTGTCCAAGGCCAGGCTGGATGGGGCTTGGAGCAACCTGGGATAGCAGAACGAGATGAGCTTTTACCTTCCAACCCAAACCGTTCTGGGACTGTGTGATTCTGTGGTTCTAAAAGTCCTTTCTGTAGCAGCTGTGCCATCATTACATTGCTGATAATTTCCTTTCAGAGCCATTTAGGTAGTCTGGGATCCTTAGTTTTGGCAGCTTTACTCTCCTGTTGTAGGAAATGGCAAACACAAGTGTAAGAGCAGGAATCTGCAGAGTCCACAGAACCAGGACTGGCTGCTCCTGCTAACAGGGTGTTTTGGGGGTTTGTCTCTGCAGTTACTTGGTGATGGTTCAGGACTCTCTTTCTCAGGACACGTTTCCCCACAGCTGCCATTAAGCATTTTGAGAGATGATTATATGCTCTCACATGTTTTTTCTGGTTTTACTGTAAAATTGGTTATTTCCCTGGATGTGTCCAAGGAAAACGGACATGATTCTTGAGTGATGTTACTGCCAGTATCTGGCCATGAATTTTTCAACCTTAGACATGTGAGTATGTGATATCAATAAACTGCTGCAACTCAGGACTAGTCAGAACATCATCATACCATTTTATATATGTATATATATATATTTTTATATTTATATATATAAATGTGTTTATATATAAATATATATATATTTACAAAATGTAAATGATCGAGGGTCTCAAAGAATAGAACCCCCAAATCATGTGTTTATGATACATATATAACAAATAATCTACTGTTTAACAGAGAGCACAAGGAAGGACAAGAAAACACAGTTGTGCCTATTACAAAATAAAGTCACATATTGGTGTGTTTTTGTCCTGAAAACCTCTGTAAAAATGATTCTGTGCTAATTCCTGAAGATGAAGTTTATAGGACTGAAAGAACTGTTATATTTTTGTTTCATGGCGTTTTCTGCCACAAACAGGTACATTCCTTGTGTTCACAACACTTCCATCATCTGTAAGTGAGCAGCAGGGCCATGGTGAGAAATGCACGTTCCCTAAAATGCTTTAGAGTTGCATTTTTAGCAGGTTTGCAAAGCAAGTATGAGTTGATGACGTGAAGTTATCAGGAAAAAGTTACTGATATTAGTGAGGTTGTGCTAAAATGAATTCCAAACATCTGCTCTCTGCCTTTGGTGGCATCTTGGGGCAGAAAGCCACAGGTTCAGTAAATCAGGGGCTGGAGAGAAACCATTAGCATTGTTAGCCCCAAATCCTTCACAACCTAAGCCAATCTTTAATTAGCATTAATACCACGGTGATCTTTATCTGGGAAAACGGGAAAGTACAATAGGATGGGTTGGTTCTCTCGGTGCAGAAGAAGGCATGCTGTGGAATCCCCTGGTTTAGACTGAATTTCAGCTCTGAGCATGGAAATGCAGATGGGAACATGCTGGAACTTCTGATGTAGTGTCTAACAAAATCCTGTTTGAAAGAGAAATCAAGAAAGAGCTGACTGGGGGCGCTTTTCCAACCTTCAAGGTCTTTTCCAACCTCAACATTCTTTTCCAACCTTAATGTTCCTATGGAAATAAAGCTGGCCATGTGCTCTGAGGTGAAGGGATGAGAGGAAGCAGCCTGGGGGGGTCAGGGGAAGGCAGTGCCGAGCATTCTGTTCTGGGGGGTTGTATTTGTGAGAGAGTCAATATTAACATTTCTACCACGTCCTACCAGTGCTCGTGTAGGACTGTTCCCTGCACTGCTCCTGCCTTTTTCAGGGGCTGGTGGCTCTGAAGTGCAGCAGGTGATGACAATGAGTGTGTCACAACCATCAGTGGGTGACACTTCCCTGTTCAATCCGAGTGGGCTTTGCCAGGTGCTTTTCCATGGATTCTGTTTGGCCAACAGACTCTTTGCATGGATATTCCTCAGGATCTGATTCGAATGAGAAAAACAATTCAGGTGTGGCCTCTATTAGCTCATGGAGAACACTTGCTGCCAACTCCTAAACCCCTTGAAAAACTGATTTTTTAAAAGCAAGTGTTAATGTGGCTCTGAGCGTGTTGTGGCAGAAATGGATAATTTCACTCGCTGCCATTTGAAAAGACCCGTTTTCAAACCCTGCTCGAGTTGCAAACAGAAGTGATCTTGAGAGTCCTCCTAATCCCTCCTGGATATCCCTCTGTTCCATAAATACTAACCCAACCTCTCTGCCACACGGCTTGGCACGGCGAGGCACAATTGGCAGCTCGCGCGCCGGGAGGGCTGGGAGCGGGCGAGCAGATGTGTGGTAAGTCTGCTCCATGGTGCAGGGCACAGCTGTGCAGGAGGCTGGCACAGCACATGGACGCTTGGGCTTGGCTCCAGTTCGCAGCTCCTCCAGCCTGGAAGCAGCAGGACGTGTAAAGGTAAGGGATCAGCCCATGCTTTTTCTTTGCGAGTAGCGGCGAGAAGAGATGATGCTGCAGAACTGTCTGTAATGAGCGTGTTTTGCATAAACAGTCGTGTTAGAAGTAATGGAGAAAAAAGGAGCAGTTGGTCATGTGAAAAGTATTTCTTAATTAAGCTGGAGAAACATTACTGAGAGCTGAAAGCTGTGGTTTTTGTCAGGAGGGTGTTGGGAATGGCTCACTCCAGTGCAGGGGATGCTCTGCTGGTCCCAAATGCCAATGTGCTCCTCTAACCCCTTCTCCAAGCACAGGGTGACATCCTGCCTGGGTGGGACTGAGGGGACATGATGCCATGGTGTGTTCATTCCCTTACCTGTGGCGTTTAATCTCTCCACACCAGCAAAGCACAGTGCCTGAGCACGGAGAGCACCGAGGCCTGAGCATGGGGACTGTGGTGCCTCTGTGCTCGGTGGATGGGGCTGGAATTCTCTCAGCTATTCACACCCCCCACGTGGATCCCGGATCTTTGGTCAGTTTTAACTGGACACCACATCCCTGCCATCCCCAGAAGGGTGGCAGGACCTAGCTGGTGGTGGCTGAGGTTGGTGCTGGGGTGGCAGTGCTGCCAGGGGTTGGTGAATGCTCAGGAGCAATATCACCTCTGTGTCTGCAGCCCTTCTGCTGGCACTGGCTCTGGCAGCTCCTGTGGCACTGGGGAGAGCAGTCCCTGACCTGCTCCCGGAGCCAGGCTGAGCTCAGGAGCTCGGGCTGGACCTGCTGCCCCGTGTCTGGCTCGGTGCAGTTCGTGTCCCCTGTGAGTGTTACAGTGAGCGACTTCAGTGCCGACTCCTCGTCCCTCTGAGGTGTTTGCAGAGCCCGTGACCTTTGCAGGAATGTGTCGTAGCCAGAGCTGCTGGAGGATGGCTGCGTTTCCAGCCCCTTCCCAGACAGCCTGGGCTGGAGGATTTCTGCCTTTTCTGGGCTTTTTGGGTTCTTTTGCTTCATCTTTCCCCAGGTGAAGCTCGTTGGAAGCCAAGATGTGACTTTTCTTGGCAGAACTGGCTCTAGAGCATAGGGCAAGTTGGGTTGGGAAGAGGCAGGAGATGAAGAAAATATCCCAAATAACCCTCCACTCCCATCCTTCCTGCAGGGGCAAACCAGCACTTGCTGTGCTGCCAAAACAAGGTATTTTCCCCAATAAGATGGGGAGAAAAAGTGCCTTTTTTGTGACTTAGGGAGGTTTTTTTTCCTTGATTTTAATCAAGCAAGTTAACAGTTGGATAAAGGGAAAGCTTTCCTTTCGATTGTCTGTCCGTGTTTTAATTTCAGTTTTGCCTGCCATGGCAGGAGTTAGTCTCACGTGTCAGAGGCTGTTTCCACAATTATGGTTTGCCTAATGGTCCTTTTGTTATAATTCATGGGCTAATAGAAGTCAGAGATGGAAAAGACCTGTTAGATTATGGAGTCAGTGCCCTGCAAATGCAGGATATAATCTCTGAGATAGAGGATGTATCAGATATTATTAAACAGATTTTACACTTGATCTTCACTAAATTATGGTTCGGAGTCATTCGGTCCCTCGAACGGTGCAATAACAATAGCTTAATTTGGGGGTTTGGGAGAGCAGATCTGTATTTAAGTTTACCATTTGGCATTTCTCTGCCTTGCCTCCAGATGAGCCTGATTTCCAACAGGAAGATTAGAGATTCCCACCAGACAGCAGTGTTGGGAAAAATAAAATCTATCAGATATCTCTAAAAAAAGCCCTTATGTTTTCCTGGGTTAAAGCAGTGCAAAATATCAAGTTTTTAGGATGAAGAAAGCTGAAGAAGGAGAAAATCCTCAGCAGTATAAGCATAAGCAGTAAACGTTTAAGAAACCCAGCTGGTCTGGCTTTGGTGTTGAGCTGAGCTCTGAATGTCTCTGAATTTGGGCACAAGTGAACTTAAAATATTAAGGGAGGCTAAATTAAAACAAACCCCAACTAAAAAGTGCACAGAGGATAAACCTTCACAGCCCTACCCTAATGATTTCCCATTGAGATGTTTGGTTTGATGAGAGAGCAACCACCCTGCCCAAGTGCAGGGAGCAGGAAGGGGACCTGTACAGGGTGCCCTGGGGACCCTCAGGCAGGCACTGCCTGTTTGTTCAGTTACCTTGTTTTCCAAGGATTTGAATCTTAGGAGATGGGGATGTTTCTGTTTTACTTCTTCCACTGACTCCCAGAATGGTCTGGGTTGGAAGGGACCTTAAAGTTCATCCAGTTCCACGTCCTGCCATGGGACACGCTCACAGCCAGCAATTCCTTCCCAGTATCCCATCCATCCCTGCCCTCTGGCACTGGGAAGCCATTCCCTGTGTCCTGTCCCTCCATCCCTTGTCCCCAGTCCCTCTCCAGCTCTCCTGGAGCCCCTTTATGCCCTGCAAGGGGCTCTCAGGTCTCCCTGGATCCTTCTCTTCTCCAGGTGAACCCCCCAGCTCTCCCAGCCTGGCTCCAGAGCAGAGGGGTTCCAGCCCTGGAGCATCTCTGTGGCTTTCTCTGGAGTCTCTCCAACAAGTGAGTTTCCTATTTTTATCTTGTTTAGTTCTCATGTGACTGTCTAGAAGAATAGACAGAATTCCTGTGCCACTGCTCTGCCTTCAGCTCCTGCTCCATTTAACAGCCCTTTTTCCCTGTTCCTGGGTGTGCTGAGGTGTTTGGATAATGCCCCTGTGTGTGCTGAGCATCTGACTCTGTGTCTCAACCTGTCAGCTCCACGCAACTGCCAGTGAGGTCTGGGTTCCCCCTCGTTGTTTGAGAAGGCCTGGAGAAGTGATCCTTGTTTGAGGGGGGTAAATTAAATGTCTTTCCACCTGTCACTTATATGAACTGATGTAAAACACAGTGAGGCTGTTCTGCTGCCATCAGAAGAGCTCAGGAACAGGACTGGTGCTGTTTTAAGCAATATCTTCCTGCTTTGGGATAGCAGGGGAGTCATCCCACCGTTTGGGAAACATATGGAAAAATAAGAGCTGGAGTGGTGCTATGATTTAAAAGGCTGCAATTAAAATGTGAATAGGCTTTGTTGACTTGGGGAGTGCAATTAAAAGATGGATAAGTTTTCCTCCAGGGCTAAGACCAGGTGCAATTCTTGAGGTTTGAAAAATTGCCTCTTCTCCTTGAAGTTCTCCATCGGTGGGATCTTGATCAAAAAGGTACCCACCCTCTTACTCCTTACTCTGAGCACTGGACTGTGCCCAGTCCTGGCTGCTGCTCTTCTTCTGAGGGGCTCCAGACTGAATCTGTGGGGTTCTCAGTGAATGTGCTGTCAGTTGTTCTCAGCTCTCCCTTGCTGCCGGAGCTGCGGGGCGCGCGGGGCCCTGGGCAGGGACACGGTGTGAGGGATGGGATCAGCTCAGGGCTGGAGCCTCACGCCCTGCCCGTGGACTCTGGGGGATGGCTGGGGCTGCCTCCCCTTGTTAGGTTTCCTTTGGGACACAGTTTGACTGTGAACTGCGTTTGATTGCGTAAAATGAATATACGGCATAAACCTGACCCGGAGTTATTTTCAGTGCTGCTCTCGTCGGCTTCTCCTATAATTAATTCCCTGTGTAATATCTCCGTGAGGCAGTCGGGCCCTTCTGCTGGTGAAAACAGTCGTCATCAAATATGTGGGAAAAATTGGAACACAAACACGAGCATTGCAAAGGCCGAGCAGCGAGTTCTGAGATTCTGAGATGGAATTGTGGGGGTAGAAATCATTGCAGCAATAGTTTTATGTACTTTTGAACCTCATGCATCTCAAAAGAGACATCTATAACGTACTATTTTAGAGCATTTTTCTTCCTGGGGCTGTTACTGCAGGAACCCTGCTGAGCCCAATGGCTTTGTCAGGAAGGGAACAATGTAGTAGTGTTTCCTGAGAGTTATGTTAAGTACCCAAACCATTATATATATTGAAATGCAGCTTTTAAAACAATTTGATGAAACTTTTTCTTTGAAAAGGGAGTCGAGGCTTGTGCCCAGACATGTCAGAGGTGCCTGGTTAACAGAAGATGTACTTGGTCTAGTGGAAGGTGTCCCTGCCCATGGCTGGGCAGGGAATAAGATGAGCTTTCAGGTCCCTTCCAACCCAAACCAGTCTGGGTACACAGAGTCCTCTACCATTCAGAGAGTCAGAAATTTCATGCATAACTATGCCCATCATTTATGAAAATGTAAACTTTTCATCCTGGCTGGATCAATGAACAAACAGAAGGACTTTTTAAAATGCCCACTTGCTTTGAGGCTCTCCCATAGTTGCTCTGAAGTGCTTTGATTTTTTTCATACCAAGGAGTTGGTTTATAAGTGTGTTATTTCCCATACAAAGGAGAAATGTGGTGCTGCTTTTCCCCTCTTCCCTGGTTTGCTGTTCCTGCAATGGCTTTGCACAGTGACAGGGTGACAGCGAGGGAGAAAGCACAGAAAGGGTGAGGGCAGTGCTTTACCTCATATCATAAAACGATGATTTTCCTGCTCAGTAGCAAGGAGTGCTTGGCAAAACGTGCTTGGGGGACAGGGATGTGCACGGCACAGAAAGGGTGTTCCACATCCTGAGCACATTCCCCCTGTAGCAGCGACGCTTACGGAGCCTTCACGGTGCCCTTTACCTGTCAAACTGTATCGGATCTAAGTTCTGCTCCTCGGGCTCTATGAGAAGCTTTAAAAACAATATATGGAATATGCCTTGAGGAGGGCAAAACACGGGGAGCCAGAGTTCCTGAAGCATTAATAGGGGAAAAGTGCTGCGTGTCCCGCAGCGGTTCGTGCTCCCCCCGTCGCGGCGCGTCGGGCCGTGTGTGCCCCGCAGGGATGGGAGGCTGCGGCTCTGGGGTCACAGAGAACACGTTTCCCCCTCTTTCCTGGTTCCCTCCTGGACAGACATTTACGGCTCAGGTGCTGGAATGCAGGGAAGGCTCTCTCATGGCGCCTGTTTGATCGCAGAGCGGCACCACTCGAAGGCACGTTGGAAGCTCTCGGGATGGTTGGGTGTGTGAAGGTACAAAGGACACGGGTGGTAAAGTGTGTTAGATCTTCGATGCCAGCTCTAAAAGAACAGATCCTTCTGAGCAGCCCAGCCCTGTAGCTCTCCATGGAGGAAAAGAACAGATTAGGAAGGACTAAGAGCGAGAATTAACACTCTAGCTTGGAGTTTAATTGTATTTATTAATAGGAAAAGCAGCTCCTTTTTTTTTTTTTCTTAATGTAAACTTGAAGCCAAAAATCTGAGAAAAAAACTTCTATAAAAAGTTTGTGTTTTCCTCACACAAGTGCAAATATCAGGAGTGAAAGGCAGGATGAGTGCACAGTGCAGGATATTTCCAATTTCTCTATTCCTTGCACATGGAGAGCAGTCAAGGCTGATGAAAAAAAAGGCCACAACCACAGTCTTGCTTCAGGTGCAGCACTTTTCTCCAAACCAGTATCTATTTGCAGGACTCATAACAAAAACCTTCATTTTTTGATACTATAAGTGAAATCCATGTCTTTTTTTCACTATTCTTAACTAATTTTACAGTAGCAATTGCTGTTCCATGCAGAAGGCAAAAAAACCTGACTAATGAGAGATTCCAACTCCAGGTTTCCAAAGGGCACTTGCTGTAAACATCTATGAGTCAAAAATAATTAAGCACAAATTACAAAAAAATACTTCTGAAGACTTTTTAATTTTTGGGCTGAGAAGTGAGGAAACACTCTCTGCACAGACAGGGCTGTGGCACAAGGGTTTGGAGATGAGACCCTTGTACAATGTGTCAGTGGTGGAAATGTTGGAACATTAAGCTGAGGTGCTCCTGCACCACTGGGACTGGCATATTTATGGCCTGGTTGCCTCCTTTATCTCAGTAGAAAAGGATAGAAATTAAATAAAATTATTTGTTATTTTCATGATTTCTATTTATTTTTAAAGCAAATGTTTCAGTTGCTGCAGCAGCAGTCATGGTATAGAGATGATAATCCACCCTGTGACCCTGCTGTGAGCAGGGTCAGTGCTGGAGCCCCACAGAGCTCTGCCAGCCCACGGCTGACTCCTCCAGTTCAACTAATTGCAGGAAAGTCCTTCTTGGAAATCAAACCAGCTCCTGCCTACAAAGCTTTAGTGAGTATTCAGGGAATGAATGCACAAGCTTTATTTAATTACACTGAGTCACAGAATGGTTGGGGTGGGAAGGGAGCTCAAATCTCATCCCTTGCTAAGAGCAGGGACACCTTCCACTATCCCAGGTTGCTCCAAGCCCATCCAACCTGGCCTGCAACACTTCCAGGGATGGGGCAGCCAGGTAGGACTTGGCTTGTGGGTCTCACCTGCTGGGTTTGAAGACCAGGTGAATGGGCAGAGAGTTGTTCTTCCCAGTAGGTACCTGGTCATCGTCCAGAAGGATTCAATGGTTTATTCCCACTGACTGACTGGACCAGGAATCCAAGTGTCCTCCCTCTTTGGCCTTTCAGAATAGGTTATCTGCAGTGACTGGATGAACTAAATATTAATCCATGCCTAGCTTTAGAATGCAGATTTGGGTTTCAATTTTACCTGCTGCTCTGCCACAGTTGGACAAAACCCCACAGCCCAACCCACGGTGATCCACTCGCCCCCTTGATATTTGAATGATTCATCACACTGACAGTACAGCCCCTGCTTGTTGTAATTAGTTTTGAGAGGAAGCCTGATGTAAACTAACTCTGCTCTAGTGCACATCACACCTGTGGCTCTTCCAAGAGAGCTGTCCTGGGAACACACAGGTAACTCTCAGGTTGGCTGGTGAATATGGAATTGGTGTTCCCAGAGCCTTCGGGGCTTTAGTCTCGGGTACTGCTGCTCTGAGGCACAACCAGGAGGGTTTCAATCTGCAGGCAGGGCTTGCTTTGTGGCAGAGCCCCTCGCCCAGCCACCGCTTCCTGCTGCCAGAACACATTTAATACTTCTGCTCCATAAAAGATCACTTCTTTCCAGGGAGAATTAACGCAAACGGAATGAGAACGGTCCATATGTATAACCCATGCACGGTTATTCCTACAATTACAAGTAAGAGAGTGATAATTACCATGGCAATTTGTTTCTTTATGGATGAGATTTCTTCAAATAGATGCAGGAATATCTCCTCTCTGTCTCTGTATCCTTATGTTTAGCTTTTCTCCGAGATAAAGGTTCCATGGCAAACATTTTAAGGAAATTGATGGTGCTTACTGGAAAGCCTCTTTTTTAAAAATGCTCTAACATTTTTCACTAGTCATAGAACTATCTAAATAAAAAAATTGTCCTTAAGAGTTCCCATATCATATTTAATAGCCAAGAGGGATGTTGGGAGGTAACCAAAAGAGGGAAAAGTGTCCAAGTGCGTCGTCATCCTGCTGGTTGGAGTGAACGTGGATTCCCAGCAGCTGAAAGCTCCCAGGGTTATTCCAGGGGTTATTCTGTGGTGTTGGGGATCTGCTGAGCTTGGCTTTAACCCTGTCCTGCAGGGGAAGGGGCTACATTGGTCACCTGCAGATCCATCACCACCAGGTGCTCTTGGAGGTTGCCCTCTGCTTCCCTGCTGACCCACCCTGCCTGCTTCTCTCCTGGCCCCAAAAAACATGATTAGTGCCAAAAGAAAAGTCAGTTTTGCCCACACAGGGGTCAGTGAGATGTAGAAGTGATTATTTGCCAGAGGAATTGATTCATCAAGTAAATTAATCAGTAAAGATAGCAAAATTAATTGAATCACATGTTTTAACGAATGGAATCTGACTGGTTTTATTGTGCCTGGTCACGAGACCAGCAGTGGCTCTGCCTTCTGATTTTGGTTCCCCTGCTTAGTTGCTTGGTGAGAGAAATTTGAATTTCTGCATCCCCTCCTGGATTTTACTCCTTGCTCTTGACTCCACAGAAATCAACATTGTGTTCTTCAGTTCACAGCAATCCTAAAATCACCTTCTCACTCCTGACAACTCCCTGATGGGGGGGGGGAGCCAGGTCAGGGCTCAGGCTCTGCTCTCAGGGAACAAGGGGCAGCACGAGAGGAAACAGGGTGGGGGAAATAGGTTGGATATTAGGAAAAGTTTCTTTGTGGAAAAGCTGGTCAAGCCCTGGCACAGAGCTCCATCCCTGCAGGGATTTAAAACTGGGGGACGTGGGTTAGTGGTGGCCTTGGCAGTGCTGGGGGATTGTTGCACTCGATGGTCTTAGAGGTCTTTTCCAACCTAAACCCTTCTGTGATTGCAGGATTTATAATTGGTAGGAACTGCTTTCTCTAGGCCTGTTATATATTTTAAAAGTGATTTTTCTCTTTGTTGTTTAGAATCCGGTTCTGATTTCCTTAAAGATTTTCAGTAGATTGTATCTCCAGTAAGACAAATCTGTTAGGTCAACTTTGATTACATTGGAGAGACATATTCCATTATATAATTCACTGGGGTCTGCACTACTCTTAAAGGAAAATATAAAGCTCCCTCAAATGTCAGAGTTTGATGGATTCAAAATGCGTCCCCTCCAAACTCCATTAGGCCTTCTAATCTTTAAAGCTCTTCGTGTTCCTCCCACCCAGGGTTCTGTTCCATGTTGGAGGCACTTCTGCCAGGAAACACCCTGGGCAGTGTATCCTGCTTCCATGGTCTGGCTGGGATGGATGTCACCCTCTACATCAGGGAGGGAAACCTACACTAAATATTTAAAAGGCTTCTTTCTTTCCTTTAAACATGATCAACTGTTCTGTATTAAATGTATAATACAGAGCACAAAACCACAAAGTTGTGTGTGCAGAGCAAAGCAAACCAAGAGCAAATGTGGCTGAATGGTGTCAGCATAAGGATGTTTTCCAGCAGGAAATGATGGGCAAACAGATCAAATGGAACTGCAGGAACACCGGGAATGATTCTGAAGTTGTAAGCTGTGTCTATTGCAGTAATGGTCTGGATACTAAAGAAAAAGGTGGAGAACATGCACAGAAGGAGCTTTTTAAGTTGAGAGGTGGGAAATTCTGTAAAGTTATTTATTAGTGGATTTAACAAAATTTAACTGGATCCTATTTCATAAAAAATATTTTTTGCTATTTGTGAGCAGAAATGAGAGCTCATTGTGGGAGCTGCACGTTGCAGATGTTTATGTCTGGCATGGGTGTTTCTGTCACTGTTTCACAGAGTCCAGGTTGAGGTTGTAGCATAGGTAGGTGGTGTGGCCAACTATGGGAATTGTCCTGGAAGTGTCCAAGGCCAGGTTGGACGGGGCTTGGAGCAAACTGGGCTAGTGGGAGGTGTCCCTGCCCATGGCAGGGGTAGGAACAAGGTGGGCTTTAAGGTCCCTCCCAACCCAAACCCTGCTGTGACTGTGAGAGATAGGAAGTGTGGCCCCCAAAAAACTGAGTCAGTTGTCTCCTAAATTATCAGAAGAAACTGTGTAACCAGAATCAAAGACATGTTGAGGTGAAGCTGTGACTATGTTTTATCAAAACAGAGGAAAGATACTTGTCTTTGACACCTTTGCTTTAGTTCTGATTTCATAGGAGGCTGATAATAAAAGGGAAGTTGAGCTTTGATTGCAGTGTGTTTTTTCTGCTTATTCCACACAGAATTCAAATTGGTCATTTTTACAGTTTTGTTAGAACTGAAAAGTTCCACGTGGTTTGTCATGGCTGCGTTTTGGGTTTTTCTGGGCTGAGGAACAGAATCCCGGGCTGAGGAACAGAATCCCTGGCTGAGGAACAGAATCCCAGGCTGGTCTGGGCTGGGAGGGACCTCGAAGCCCACCCTGTGGCACCCCTGCCGTGGGCAGGGCCCCCTTCCCCCAGCTCTGAGAGCAGAGCCCTGGGAGTAACCGCGGCTCCGACTGCCTGAACTTCTGCGAGTAGCAGCGTTTTGTCAGCAGCTAAATCTGTTCTCGGTGTGAACTGCCAGCTCCTCGTGCTGTATAATTACCCAGTTCAAAATGGAACTCGGAGCTGAAAGTTGCAGAACAGCTTGAGCCCCTGTTCTCCTCCAGACAACTTGTGTTTCAGCTCAGCCACAGCCCAGGCGCGTTTTTACGACAATTTTTCATCCGCTCCGTGAGGGAGAATTTCCCCACTGACACGTGCATTTCCTGTCCCTTGGGCATTGTCTAATGCTCTGTGTGTGACTTGGTGACATCCACAGGGACTGAGACCTCGGATTTTCCGTTGTTGCCACTCCTGTACCTCGGGAAAGGGTGGTGAGGGACTGTCCCCTGCGAGGGCATCCCTGGCACTGCCTGGGCCAGTCATGGTTGTGGTGGATTCCAGATCGAGGGAGCATAAATGTGTTATGGAATCAATGTCTCTGGCATTGTAAGCAAATATCCTGATTTTTGGGGTGTTTTTTTTTGGGGTGGAGGTGTGCTGTACAGTACTAGTGTTCTGGTGTATTAATAACACCTCTGCTCCTTTTACCACTGTCTCTTGCTACTTCTTTTGCTCTTCCTAATGCCCATTCCCCATCCTGTAACCTCCCCCTGAATAAAACAAAAAAAATTGGGAATAAAAGGAAGAAACAGTTTCATGAGGTGAGCATTAAAAAGGCTTTTTTCCTCTCAGTTATGAAATCTGTCAAATTACAAAGGGGTTGTGTAAAGGTGCCTGACTATGTAAACTCCATCCTGGAGCCTTCATGTGGACCAGAGCCTTGTTTGAGCTCTGTGCCCAAGAGTGAATTCCACTCTAGATGTTATTAAAAGTTTCTGTACTTAACTGTGGCATGGCTAACAGCAAATGATCACTTAAATCTCCAAAGTAATAAAGATAGATAAATTACAGTAATGTGAAGATCTGTGCTTCTGCAAAAACCCCCCAACCCAACCCCTGTTCTATTTGCATTGCATCTGACCCCCAAATACTCTTTCAGAACTGAACTGAAACTTGGTGTGAATTAAACCATTCCAGGGAATTCAAGCCGTGAATTGTGGTGCCTGAGTAGAAACACAAAAATATCATAAATGGTAAAACCACGTGGCATTTGCTCTGTCTGAAATCCTCGTGGCTTCTGAGCTGGAAATGCTTGTTATCCCCCTTTCCAGGAGTTATGTACCACTGGGGCACACGACAGAGAGGCATCTGCTGATAGGCAGGGTATAAAAGGCTGATAAATCACAAAAAAGACATACTTTTACGTGGGAAAAAAATGCGTTCAGCATTTTTTCCCAAGTAAAGTATGCAGAAAACCTGCTTAAATGGAGCATATAATTTTTAATGAATCAGACCCTTTCTCCTAGGAAATGAAGCAAGTATGATAAATATGATGGAAACTGGTGAATATCGAGGGTCTGGTAATCAGATCAGACTGGGAATCCACCTGAGGGTTTGTGTGAAAGGTAGTTGCTCAAAAGGATTGGTCTTTAGACCTGCAGACTTTGAGCAATGTGGGATCAATTGAAGAAATTTGACTGTAATCAATTAAGAAAAAATACTGCTGAAAGTAGGGAGGTACTGGGGGCACAATTAGAAAGATGTGATTCAGTAAATCAAGCTCTCAATGCCTTCAAAATTTATTTTTGAGGAATTCAGGCATTACTTTTTTGGGAATGCCCACCCTGCAGTAAAACTTCCCTTATCTGACTTCTTTCACTTGACTGAAATTCTCGTGTTTGCTGAGTACAAACAACACAAGTTTTAAAAATCCCAGCAAGAGGGAATTCTCCCCCTTCAGATCTGGAACCACCCCCTGGAGGAGGCAGCAGTTCTGCAGGTGTTTGTCCTTGCTCAGAGACACCAGGCAGGGCTGTGGCCATCCTTCCCAGAGCTGACGGAAGGGGAAAGTGCAGGGATTTGAAGGCAGGTCTAAAATGAGCAAGCAGTAAATTCAGAGACAAGCTCTGAGCTCCTGAACGTGGGTATTCTGAATTTTCCGTGCCCTGGCCTGGAGCTGTGGGACAGAAAATAGGTAAATGTAAAAATTAAGTTTATCTTCATCTGTATGAGGTCATTTCCTTTGGCTCCAATAATCAAACACACCAAAACTCCCAAACAGTGGCACTCCTGTTGCTCTCCTTTGAGTACAAAGAAGACCAGAAGCATGTGAGATGCATCCACAAAAGTTACTGTAACTGTGTGCTTTCCATGGGCAGGGGGGTTCCATTTTCCCCACTTACTTAAAAGGGATATTTTCTAATACCAATTCCTCACACTTTAATCACTTGCCACTTAGAATTTCCCTTAGCATGTATTTATTGCATTTCTCTTTGACATTTTTTAAAATCCTACACTCTACAGAAACTCTTTGGATTTTAAGGCTTCTCACTTTATGATTATTTCTCTTTCCAAGATGAAATGCTTGAATGGGAGTTCTAAAAGGGGTGAGGTACTTTCACCTCTCTTGCTGAGGTTCTGGTATCTTTGATGGCAGAGCATCAGGGTGTCATTCTGTATTTTATTTATCTCTCATGGACATTTAATAAAGCATTTTCCCTGGGAAGATGGGGCTTTCTGGGAGGGTTTCCCTCTGAAAAGGCTGTTAAAGAACTGTAATACTTTTAAAACAGTGCTCATGAGACTGGGCCATATCTGAATCAGCTGTGCCTCAAGGCTTAGGGAATTGATGTAGATGTGAGAGATCTTTAATTATTCCATCTCTTTCTCTCACAATCTGCATCTTTTCCAAACTTTGTTTTGAAATCCTTGTGGTGTCATTAACTGAGTGTCCTTGAAGTGGCAAACAACGTACTGATGTATCGTGAGACAGACTGTCTTGGGAATGTGTTGTTTCAGTTGAAATGTAGAGGTGTTTGACCACAAATCTGGAGGTGTTTAAACAAAAATCTTAAGCCTGAACTGTATGAATTTCTTAGGTGGACTTGGACCAGATTCATTCATTTAGAGGCACTGGTTGGCACTGAGTGCAGGGGGGAGGAGGATGGGTTATGTCACACTGGCCATGCAGGAGAGCTCTGCCAGGGGACTCCCAGGACAGCAGCACGTGTCAAGGGCTGGAACATCTGAATATGAAACCACAGTGAAAGTGATGGAGAGAGGATATTTTTATAATGAAGATTTAATGAGGACTTGGCTGCTGCATTAAATCAGATTCGGGAGGTGTGGGGGGTAATTTTCATGCTTCTGGAGAATTCAGACATTCTTTTGATTAGAGGGGAAAAGTGGAAAGTTTGATTTGGAGCATTTTGTGTTTTGAAGGGGCTCTCAGGTCTCCCTGGATCCTTCTCTTCTCCAGGTGAACCCCCCCAGCTCTCCCAGCCTGGCTCCATGTCAGAGGGGCTCCAGCCCTGGAGCATCTCCATGGCCTCCTCTGGACTCTCTCCAGCAGCTCCACATCCTTGTGCTGCTGTTTCCAGGGCTGGAGCAGCTCTGCAGGGGGGTCTCACCTGAGGGGACAGATCGCCCTCTTGCCCTGTCGAGTTCTTGCCCCGCAACACCCACAGTCCCTGTGTCGCTGCCCGGTGGGAGCGCAGGTTGACTCGGGGGGTCTCTCAGCGAGCTCCTGCTCCCTCCCCTCGCTCCCGGCGGGGTTTGGGACGCTCTCCCGGCGGGGTTTGGGACGCTCTCCCGGCAGGTTTGGGACGCTCTCCCGGCGGGTTTGGGACGCTCTCCCGGCGGGGTTTGGGACGCTCTCCCGGCGGGGTTTGGGACGCTCTCCCGGCGGGTTTGGGATGCTCTCCCGGCAGGTTTGGGATGCTCTCCCGGCGGGTTTGGGATGCTCTCCCGGCGGGTTTGGGATGCTCTCCCGGCCGGAGCCGTTCTCTGCCGCCCTCTCCCGGCAGCGGGCCTGGCCCGGGCACTGGTGGGGCTGTCCCGCGCCCATCCCGAGGGGATCCGCCTGCTTCAGTCCCTAGAGGAGGTTCCCGGGTGCAGGTCCAGCTCCCTAAAAGCCTCTGGTGCAGGATGGGGCAGCTCTGCCCGGCAGCGCTGGGAGAAACTTCTTTTTCTTGAATTATATATGTCAATGTTAATTAAAATCCCCACATCTCCCGGACTGCAGGGCTTGGCCCCGATCTCTGTTCAGGGCCGGCTGGGCTGAGCCCCGCCGTGCCCAGGGCACCCTGCCCTGCCCTGCAGACGGGAAGTTTGTAACCACATCAGATTTTTGGGGTTCCCCAGTGCGTGCTGGCCGGGCTGGGGGTGGGTCACTGCCTGGGCAGTTGGAGTCCCTGTACCCACCAGGACAGAGCAAGAATGAGGATGGTCCTCCCTAAGCTGCCCCTGCACGGTGGGGCTACTGTGGTTCACTGGGAATGGGCAGCAGAGAGGAGTGGGTGACCTTACCCATGTTATTCCTGGGGCATAAGCAGGACATGGAGCTGCTGGAGAGAGTCCAGAGGAGGCCACAGAGATGCTCCCAGGGCTGGAGCCCCTCTGCTCTGGAGCCAGGC
>JAWWLV010000183.1:736616-747172 GCA_035041135.1 Platyrinchus mystaceus
AGGTTGGACAGGACTTGGAGCAACCTGGGCTGGTGGAAGGTGTCCCTGCCCATGGCAGGGGGTGGGATGGGATGGGCCTTAAGGTCCCTTTCCACCCAAACCACTCTCAGATTCCATGATTGTCAGCACTGATCACGACTCTGCTTTGTGTGGCTGTGTTTGTATCTGTTCTCCTGTTCCTGAGTGTGAACACACGTGGCTGTGGCTCACAAAATGGTTTGGTACAAGTGCACAGGCACGAGCTGCTGAGAAGCCCTTTTCACTTTGTAGATCTGAAGCTGTGGGTATTTCTAAGAATGCACCACAGCGTTGCTGCGTTATTTTATTCAGAAATGTGCTGTGTGTGGTGATTATGCTCCATTACAGGAGATATTCTGTGTCTCCCTTCCCTTTGCTCTCTGCTCTGGGATCACATGTGGTGCCCAGCTGCCAGATTTTTATGTACCAGTAATATACAGGCCATTTTTACAAACAACTCTGATGCAGCCAAGCGAGTCCTATTAGGTTGTTTGTTTTGATCTCACTGGTTTCAGGAATACAGCAGTGGAGCTGCAGAGCAATTGTATGTTGTCCACTTCAACAGAGAGACATGTTTGAGAGTAGAGGCAAGGCTAGTTATTAGAATGTTTGAAAATTCATTTAACCAAAACAGAAAATTGTTTTCTATATGATATGGAGAAATAGATATTTGGGGCTATTTAAGGTACCTGTGTTTTTAAAGAGTAACTCCCACTCCTACCGTAACCACAACCAAAAATCCACTTTGTCCTTGTCCCAAGTCCCTTTCCAGCTCTCTTGGAGCCCCCTTAGGAACTGGAAGGGGTTCTAGGGTCTCCCCAGAGCCTTCTCTTCACAGGACAAATCCACTCAGCTCTCTGAGCCATTTTTTCCAAGGATCTGGGGTCAGAATCATCCCAATTAATTCCTCGTGTAACTCAGTTCATAGTCTCCTGATCCTCTCAGTGGTCACTGCTGTAGTTTGGGTCACTGTGCACTACTGAGGCAGAGGCAGTAAATTGAATTTTGCCATGGAAAGGTATTTCAGAGGTGTGTGTGTGAAAAACTGACCCTTAAATAACCACACAGGACCAGGGCCTCTGCTTTGAAAGTTTTGTCCAGAAGTTTCCCAACATAGTAAACTGTGTGGAAATTAATTTCCTTTCAGAACAAGAAATAGGCAAAGTGTCCCTGGAATTTAATTTTCCGTTTGGGGAAACCTGCGTTATTCAAACCCAAACCTTTGAGCTCCTTTTGCTGCACAGGGTGGATGCAGCAAAAATACACTCAACAGACTTTGTGTCAATTGCTGCTGGTGGCAGAATGGTGAAAATTTTGGGACATTGGTCCAAAGATGGATAACTGTTCACTCTTTAACTTGGTTCTTGTGGCTGGAAACGAATGGAAGCAGCTGAACAAAGCAGGTGTTTATAAACATTTCTCAGGCCTCGGCTCTTTTGAGGTATTTACCTTATCCAAGGGCTTTGACATCCTCCTGCTCAGGAGCAGAGCAGGTTGACAGGAGCAGAGGGCACAGCCTGGGCTGTGCCAGGGGAGCTTTAGGTGCTCCAGGCCATGGCCCAGCCCTGGGCAGCAATTGCCAACAATCTGATGCCTCCACTTCTCCATTCCTTCTGAGGCCCCTCCAGAGCTCATTTCCCACCAAGAACACGCTCTGTGTTACACAGCTCATCCTTCAGAGCTGCTGTTAAATTGTTCCTTGCAGAGAAAAGGGTGTCTGTAATTTTTTACCTGTGTAGCCAATTCATCCAGATTCAGGTTCTGCTGTAATTAAACGCGCTTTGCATATCAGGTATAATTAATATTCCAGGACATCCCAAAAGACAGTGCTGAAACAGCTCAGTTTTGTTGCTGATTCCGTGGCTGAGGCTGGTTTGTAAGCCCAGGGTGCCCAGTTGCTCAGGGATTACCCCAGACCTTTCATTCCAGTGCAGCTCCCAGGCTGCACCACCCATTTGTCTGGAGGGGCATTGATCATGAACACAGATTTAACTAACAAATCAATCATTATAGCTGAGATTATACCACCAATCCTCTCTTAGTGGATTTTTATCAATTAGCACCTAAAATGTCACTTATTAATATAAAATTTGGGTAGGAGGCTCTTGTTTTAAAAAGTAGTGGAAATGCCATATTTTTTGGGCTCTCCTGTAACTCTGGGAATGATACAGTAATCTGATTTACCAACATTCCTTTCTGTTCTCTACTTTCTGCCTGGTCAGTTGTACAAGGTTTCAGATTGTCAGTGTTTCAGAAAAAAATATATTCATATAAGGGCGAAATTAAGAGTTTTTAATACTTCTTTCCATTTCCCTCCCCCTTGTTTCTTTTTTTCTTGTTTACCCATTGGTAGCACAGGTGGAGGAGTTTTAAAGGCTTTGCCTGAGGTTCTTGTTTTATGGAGGCTCAATGAGCATGGGAAGATGATATTTTGTGAGAATAAGGTCTATTTCCAAGACAAATTCCTTTTTCACAAACACTTGCCTGTAACTTCTGGTGGTAAATTCCTAGCACAGGACAGATGATTCATGGCTGGGGGATGTGTGCACACCTTGGGATAATGTTGGTTAGATGGTTTTTATGGATATGTTGAGATTATTATGATCACCCCGGTAGCACATTTGATAAATGAACGTAATTACAAATACAATAGCAATTGATGTGATCACAGTGTTTACAAAGTGAGGCTCATTTTGTGTATTGATTGGAACTTTCAGAGGGGCTCTGGGAGTGTTCACTGAGACCTGGGAACACAGAGAGCTGTGGCTGTGGAGGCAGAGCTTGGTCACATCCACTGGTCCCTTCTCAGTGCTGGTTACCCTTTGCTCAACTACTTTTTGAGCAGAGTCAAAGTGCATGTTCTGGTGTCTTGCCTAAGAAACCCCCTTTTCAGACACTTCTGCGTTTATTTTGTCTTTTTTCCTCCTGAAAAGCAAACAAATCAGACAGTCTGCCTTGCTGAAAACAGCGATCTTGCTCCTCATCAATGTTAGAGTGAGAAGGGACTTAATCTTTTAATTACATCAGGCATTTCTTTCAAAATAAAAATTGAAAACCCAACCACAAACCATCCAAACAACCAGCTTTATGCTAAACTTTAGCTTATGGTTATTTATTATTGCATACAGTAGTATGGCTTGGAAAGCCCATATTTTTTTAGCTCAGGCTAGTTACCCTAATTTAGGATGTCTGCAATTATGGGATGTGTCCAGATACATACCAGTGAGGAACAGTGAGTGTTTTCCTGTTGGGATACACACTCCTCATATCAACTGCCACATGAAAAGAAAAGCTGTGGAGAGGAGAGATCAAAGTTAGAATTGCTCAAAAGGCAGGAGATGATACTGCAGCAGCCACAAAGGAAATATTGAACTAGATCAGAGATCAGCTGGGAAGTGACACCTGGGGAGACTCACCCAGAGGAATCCAGATGAGAGCTGGAGTCTCCTAAAGGAGGGAGACAAACTGGGTTTAAGAGTGTTTCAGCAAGGGGTAAGTCAGTCCTTCAAGCTCTGTGCATCCTTCTGGAATTAGAAAGGATTCTTCATGATAAAATACCAAGCTTTGTGATTTCAAAAAACCTGTTATGCTTCTGTATATTCAGTGATAATCACTTTGTGACATATTTAGTCTCCTTTCCAGTGTCATGTAGCTGCTGGTGAATTTTAACTTCCAGTGATAATTATCAGTGGTCTCCTTCCTTCCAAATCATTGGAAACCACCCAGTGATACACACACTGTACTCATAAAATTGCTGTACTTATGGCATAGCCATGAGTAAGATGGGAATAGGATATATGGGAATAGCACATCCAACATCACAGCACCCTGAAACATCTCACAGTAACAGGACAGAGGAAGGGGAGGATTGTGTGTTCAGCTGAAATGAAGGGTGAGATCAGCCCATGACTGACCATAACCAGAGCAACAAAGCTTTCTTCCCTGTGTCCTGGGCCAGGAGCAGCTGCACTGCCACATTCTGCAGGGGCTGTGATGGGGGAAGCCTTCAGTTCTTCTGCTTCTCCCTGACTTCCCATCCCAAAGAAGGCACTTGGGAGAACACTTCACAATCCCAGCTGAGAATGAAATCATGAAAGGTTCTTCCTGTGAACGGTTGATCGGCCTTAGCTCATCTTGGCTGAAATGTGATTTAAGAGTACTTAGCACCTTGCATTAATTGGCTCTAAATGGGCAGAAGGCGTTAAATTGAAATCCTTTTAATTAAGTGACACTAAGCACTGAGTATTGCGATGCTCCGTGGTGAATTGTTTGGTGAATTGTTTGGGAAGCCGGGTCGGTGCAGGTTCCTGTCCCTCCTCAGGGCTGCTGCTGGCAGGGCTGGAGCTGCTGCCCTGGGAGGGAGAGCTTGGCACTCACAGCTCAGGTGCATCTTACTCAGCATGAGGCAGAAAAACTGGATGAGGAGGTTCTTACTTTGCTGGTTTTTCCCTTCCTCTGTTTGCAGAACTCTAAAAGCTGGACAAATAGGGAAGTGTTTGTGCTGAATGCAGCTTTTCTTAACATTTCTCTGGATTTTCTGGTTGTCCTGGATATTTTTTTTCCCTTTAGAGAGGGAATAACATTTGGAGACCCCAGCAGGTTGTAAGGGAAGCACATGTAATGGGATGCTGTGCCGGTGGGTGCTCGGTCCCGGTCGCTGCCAGCAGTGTTTGGGGATGCCAAGGAGCCCTTTCAGAGCAGAGACCTTAAAATATTTTAAACAGCCTGTGGTTGTTGAGCAGCTGTTCTCAGGCTGCAGCAAAGGGTCTCTTCCCACCAGAGGTGTGTCCCTCCTTAGGCTGTTGTTTGATTGCCCACTGCAAACGTGGTGTGGGCACCAAGTTCCTGCTCGTTCACCTGTTGTACCCTTGTGTTTCTCCTGCCAAGTTTCCCCTGCTCTGTTTAACTAAGATTTATCCCCCTGATAAAGCAGTTGTACAAGTGCTGGTGCAGGAGGGAGGAAATCTTACCCCACCTAAGCTCAGCTTTGCCTTTTCATCCCATTTGGATGCAGTGAGCTCCTCAAACCCTCTCCCCTCCGTGAATGTAAATCTCATTAAACCCTCTTGGTTCCCTGCCCACTTCTCCACCGTGAATCCGATCGCTGTCATTATTTCTGCCTGTGTCACTTTTATTTTCTCTTACCTTTTCCCCCTCGGTTTTATGTAAATAATGTTTGGATAATGGAGTGAAATGGTTTCCATGGTGCTGAACAAATACAGGTCACAGTGTGTGGGACTCCTCTGCACCTGAACGTAAAGGTGAACACGTATATAATTTTTAATTATTTGGTTCCTTACAACTAAGAAATAAGTTTTGTGTGTCTTGTAGCACCATTTTGCTGATGAGAAAAAATTAGTTCATTATGAATTCTGCCAAAAATAGTTTTGCCTTTCAAATGGTAATTTTTTCACTGTATTCATCCATTTTTTTTTTCAAAATGACACTATCATGCATTACACCATCTGATTAAAAAATCTGCTGGAATAATATTTACACTGAACATCTGTCATTGGCAGCTGTAAATATGTTCTGTATTTATCTACAAGAAATCAAGCTCAGAGCCCCTTGCAGGCAGCAGAACTTACACTGGAGGGTGGAGGGTCTGAACACCCGGGTCCTGAGGCTTTGCTTTAGATAGACGTGTCCTGGAACAGGTTAAACACCTGGAATGTGCCTGGAACACACCTGGAACGTGTTCCCAGGCAGGTTCAAACACACCTGGAACGTGCACATGAAGCTGAACTGAGAAAACACCTGGAACACACCCAAAGCACACCTGGCACAGACCTGGAACACAGGAACACAGGAACACAGGTACCTGGAACGTACCTAGCACGCCTGGAACACACCTGGAAAGCACGTGGAACATGTTTCCAGGCCTCTTGAAACACACCTGGACCTGGAACACACCCAGAACATGCCCATTATGTGAATATGAAATGAATACACCTGGAATATACCTAGAGCACTGTGCCAGAACACCTAGAATGCACACAAAATGTACCCAGGCCACACTCTCAGGCACATGGTGTGGCTCTTGGGAAGGTCCCGTGCAGGGCCAGGAGCTGAACTTGATGATCCCTGTGGGTCCCTTCCAACTCAGCATATTCTGAGATTCTGAAGTTACAAGGATCACTTTTAAAATGCTCCACAGCAGTTGCTGTCACGGAGGGAAGCTTTTGCGGGACAGTGATGGTTTGGTGCAGGGTTTGGTGTTCCCTCAGGGCAAGGCTGGGAATACCACGGGCTGGATGGGGCCCGTGCCAGGGTCTGTGGCATCAGGGGCTCGGGATGGGGATGTTGTGAGAGCTGGAGCCCCATGTCTGTGCTGCCACTGCCACGTGGGGAGGGGAGCCAGAAACCACCCCGGGGTTCCTTTCCAGGCTGGATGTGAATAACAGCCTGGATGAAGTCAACAGGGCAGGTCTGGTGAGGAGAGAAACACGTGTTAATGCCCTCCCAACCCCTCTTGTGTGCTCCCTGCCTGTGGGTTTCATGCAGCTTCCTCACTCTCTGCAAACAAGGAAAGCGGATTTCATTCATCCTCAAAGAAAGAGGATGATAAAATGGAGTTTATGAGCCTTTATCTCATTGTCTGAGTTGCCATCTAAATAGGATTTACATTGTCTAACCCCACTTAGGTCCTGCCTTTCCTGTAAACTCTACAGAGAGGCTGAGTCAATGGGTTTGGAGCTGCTTCCTCAACAGGACACATCAGTGCAGGCGTGGGGTATGAAGTGCCAGGAGGGAGGGAACAGGGCATTCTCTACACTCCCAGACATGAAGTTGTGTCTCTCTTCCCTTTGACAGCTTTAAAAGTGCTCGGTGTGTGTTCTGCAACAGAAAGCAGAGGAAACTGGTGGGTTTGGTGGAAACAGTGGCATCCTCTGTGGCTGGAAAATGTGAGGGCTGTCCACAATTACTGAGGGGTGGGACAGGCTTCCTTCATCCTTCCACCTGATGAGGGGACCCGAGTTCAGAAGGAAGTGTTTCTTACAGGGGATGTATAATGCAAAGTTGCCCCCAGGTTGACTTTAATTTAGATCCTGTTTCTAGAGCTACTTATTAATAACAGAGCAAGTCATGTGCAATTAGGAGTCCTTTGGCTACACCACTGAGGGTATCAGTGTCACTTGAAAGCATCCTGCCTGTATATATAGTCTTCCATATCACTTGGGGATATTTTAAAGGGATAAGGTACTGAACTAAGGTTTTGGCCAGTGCTGTAGTTCATCAGGCTCAGAAAACCCCCAACCCTCATGGAATTTAAGTAAGCTGATAAGTCAGACCTACCATCATCATCTTTATTATTTAGAAGAACAACTGGATATTCTTATGGAGTCACAGAGTCACAGAATTGTTGAGACCTCCAAGATCATCAAGGTCACCCTGTGCCCCATCCCCACCTTGTCCCCAGCCCAGAGCACTGAGTGCCACGGCCAGGCCTTCCTTGGACACCTCCAGGGCTGGGCACTCCAAACCTCCCTGTGTTGCTGGACGTTGGCATCCCTGGGCAGTCCCTTCCGAGGCCTGATCCGCCTTTCCAGGCAGAAATTCCTCCTGATGTAACTCTTCTTCCAGTGTCACATGCCACTGTTTTTCAGAAATCACATTTAAATTATGAAGTTAAGACAGCTGTCCTCTTTCCTGCCACGTCACGTTACAGATTAAGGAGACCAGACTGATAACAACAGTCTTTAATAGATATTAATAAACATAATTTTCCCTGAAGTTTTGACATCGAAAAGTTTGTGAGGAGAATTACGACCCTTATTATCAGCAATATGTTACAGGCTAAATTTAGTTACTGATGTGGCAGGAAACTGTGGAAGTAGTTTTGGTTTAGACTGAGGCTGAATCAAAGGAGCCCACCCTTCTCAGGAATTAATAGAGGCTTTCATTCTTCCTGGCAGAGCTACTTTATCATTCATATGACTAAACAGACAATCAATTTAACAGCAACGTATGGGAATGGAGGGAATGAACAAATAAGCTATGAATGATGAGAATAGAAAAATCAAGTCCCCCTCCCTTATTCCCTTTTAATGGCTAATACCAACAGGGACAAGACCAGTAAAAAGAGGTTAATGAATTGCAAAGATCCTTTAGAAAGTGATTGACTGGTATTGAAGCTCAGTCAAATCAGTCATAAATATTTACTTTTATTAGCAACAGTGGGTTGCCTGTTATTTTCAATTGATTTTTAAAGCTGTCAAAAATCTACCACTGTGACTCTTACCAAGTGCTTTATTTCATCGATATTTTCAAGCCACAAAGAGCTGGACAAACCCCTGTCCTGAAACCCTTCCCTGATCTCTTAGGGAAGTGTCGCTCATAAAGGATTAGGAGAAGGAAGTTGAAACAAGGTTCGGTCCCCACGCAGGCGAATCCCCGTTCAGTCCCTCGTGTTTGACGTGTCCCCCCGGGGTTTGCTCTGCCCCAGACCCTCAGCCGGGGTCCCTGAGGCTGGAGCTGAGCTGCTGGTTTGGGAAGGGGCCCTGGTGGGTCCCTGGGCTCCCCCCAGCCTGGGAGCCAAGCCGGGGCTCTGGTGGGTGAGCCCCACGCTCCGAGTCACCCACGCGGAACGTCCCCGGGGAAAAAGGGGCACAGGAACCTCCCCAGAGCCACTGCCTGGACGGGCTGGGAGGGGAAGCACTGCCAGGGTGGTGTTTGCTGCCTTACAGCCTGAGCGTGGAACTCAGAGGAAAATAACAAAAGGAATTTCCCAGAGATAACAACAAAGAGTTAACATTTCCCAGGGCAGACAAGTTTCCAATTCAATTAGTTTTAATGAACCTTCTGCTCACTGGTTACTGAACTAGAAAGAACAGCAATAAATGCCCAGAGGAAAGAGAGAGAGGATATTAAAGGAGGGTTAGTGTATAGTATATAAATTTCCAAGTTGACTAAAAGAGTAGCCTTGATATAGTTTTAGGAATCAGACCTGCAATATCATATCTGCTTTCCCTTTCCAGCTGTCACACATGCTGGATAAACCATCCTCTGCCTTGATCCTGTCCAACTATTCACCCTCTCTTGTCTCTGGAAATGCTGAAAAAAATGACAAATTTTATTTTCTGTTATTTTTTCTAAATCAACTGAACATCTTTTTTTAAAAAAAAACCCCAAACCTTGAATTGCAGTATTAGTATTTCATTAGTCAAGCGCAGAGAAAACAGGAGTTAATAAGAAAATGAAAAAGCAAATATAAATTCTGTAGTGAGAACTCTGTATTTAATGTATTTTAATATAAAATGCACAGTAATTTTTTTAAAAACAAGGAAGCATTGGGGTTATTATTCAGCCCATTGTTAACAGCATTTCCATGCATATTTGCTTTAAGTTTAAATATTCATTTTATATGAATTTTAGTCACTGAAATCCTGCTGCATGGAATTTCCCTCTTGTATTTCCAGAGCCCAACAGAATGTGTCAGACTCCAGTTAACACACAGCCACCCAGTTGCATGTGTTTGCACATCCCTGCTGACTCAATATTTGACAGAAATCAGAGATTTTAATAAGTGCTGCTATTGCATTATTGTTTCAAATAGCATCTTCTGTTATATGAGGCCTCTTTTTTCTCCCACTCACTGAATTTCCTTGGAATTAGCGATATGTGCTTAAAATAGTTCATAACCTGCTTTCTTCTATTAGCAGTGGTAAAAACTGGGAAAAAACCCCACTATGGCATTCTGAGCATATACCTCATCATTCATTTGTAATCTGATATGAATTTATATAGAACAAAAATCTGGGTTTCCCTTTTATTATCGGTGAAAGAATGCAGCAAAATTGTCCTTGCTGTATTTTAATAATGATATTTATTTCTTTAGTCCCAGTGCTGGTCAAGCAAGCAGATTTTCCCTTTTATATGGTCCTACTTAGCTCTGCACTTCATGCAAGCCAGGCTTGTGTCCTTTAAACTCCTGCAGCTTTGCTCCAGTCCCTGGTACAGCACAGGAATATGATGGGAATGAAAATCATTTTCATTGCTACCTTTAAATACTAAAAATGCATATTCTGAAATGAAGCTTTGCCAGTGTCAAGGTTTAAAAAAAAAAAAGGTTTCCCCTCCTTTTCTTACTGCTAAGTTTGCAATATCAGTGCCAAAAGAACCAGGGCTTTTAGGCTGGATTTCTATTTTAATTTAAGTTGTATGCTGTAGCTTGACCAAGTTTTTTTAAAACCCAGTAACTAACCATAGATAGATATTTCCTTTGTAAAAGTACTAAAATAAACTGATTGTATTTCCCATATAGATTAGTTTTATCTTCCAAAGTGCAGCCTGTCCCACTGCTGGCAAACTGGATTTTTTGCAGTGCAAGGCACTAACCTCTTATTCTCCAGTGTTTGTAACACGATAGAAAATGATTACAGTGATTTTACAGGCTGTTTGAGAACGAAGGAATGAACAGCTGAGGCAAAGTTCTCCAGGAACACAAATATTCCTGTTCAGGGAAACTGTTTGGGGTCAGGGATGGGTGCAGAGGGGCAGGGATGGGTGCTGAGGGGCAGGGATGGGTGCTGAGGGGC
>JAWWLV010000183.1:767185-779640 GCA_035041135.1 Platyrinchus mystaceus
ACCTGGCCTTGGACACTTCCAGGGATCCAGGGGCAGCCACAGCTTCTCTGGCCAACCTGTGCCAGGGCCTCCCCACCAACATTACAGAAAACTCCTTCCTTGAGTCTGTTTTGGATCAACATTGTGCTGAATAAAGGAAGGACAAAAAAGGTAGGAAGCACCTCCTGGAATGTGGGAGCTTTGGCATTTATTGCCCTGAGGTATTTGAGATCCCAGTTATTCCAGGCTCTTTTCAAAGGCATCACCTCACCCTGGGTTAGGCTCAGCTCTGCCTTCAGCTTTTGTTTCTCAGGTTGGCAAGTATGGCTGAAATCACTGAAAACAAGAATTGGGAGTATCCCTGGAAGGCAGGAGAAGTGGCCATTTATTAAACACTAGCATTTCCCAGGCAGAGGGAAGCTGTACCCTGGTACAGGGTCTTAATTACATTTATTATTTCAAGCAGTGAGGACTGGCACTTCCACCATCACAGCTGATCTAACAGTCTACACAGGCTTGTCTTTCCTTTTCCAGGCACAGGGCAGGAAGACACTCCTGTTCCAGGCCCTGTTTGATACCCTGCCACAACCTGAGTTAGGCAGTGATGGGGTGAAATAAAGCCTGGCTAAACAAAGAATTTTTGTGTCCTGGCCTGTGCCCACAGGGGAGGAATTCTGAAAGCAAAGCAGGAACCTGACAGCCAAAGGGCATCCCAAAATTTTACATGCACACTTTGATTGCTCTTTTATAAACTATGCAGAGTAGTTTACAAATAAAAGAGGGGTTTGTGATGGTGGACTTAGAAAAAATGAGCAAATGGCAAAATGGTTCATTATACCTTGAGAAATCGGTTTGTAAAGCTGCCTGGATAAAGTGTCTTCATCCATCTGACTCCAGCCAGGGAAGTGTGAGCAGCAGAGCTTGGGCAGAGCTCAAGCTTTTAATCCCAGGCAGAGTGAGATGATGCACAAATGGCCACAGCTTTGTTTTCCCGAGGTTTTCCCGGACTGGTGACAATGGCTGGAGCAGCGTGGGTGGGTTTGGGGGTGGCTCCAGTGCCACAGTGCCAAACCTTTGCTTCCCCTCCTGTGCTCACAACCCCCCTCCAACCCACAGCCCCTGCAGTGCCTCTCTCCCAGCCCAGAGCCCTGAGCAATAAACACCCCTCACCTTCTGAAATTAATAAACTTAGTTTGAACCTCAAATGTCACTTATTTGCCTCCCTGTTTTCATAGGTGATTTCACTAAGCAGCAGCACTTGCTAATCCCACATTCACACAGATAGAAGGTCAAAGTTGGTCAGTGAGCCAAGAAATACCATATCAGGGTTTCTTTCCTCTCCAATTGAAAGAGGTATAAATTGTGGAATTAGTGTATTGATTGAAGGCTACAACTTCAAGCAATCAGTTTTTCTGGCTTGACAAGATTATTTTATCCTACTTTTCTTTTATTATTATGTGTTGTATTTGAGTCATCCTTCAGGCAGATGAAGTGACAGCTTGATTTAACTCAATAAAATCCACCAGTTAGGAAACCTACTGAGCCGAACAAAAGCTGCAGAGGACTGAGAGGGGAAGGTGCCTGGTTAGTGTGAGCAAGCAGAGCATGCTGCAAGGAGACCATATTAACAGGAATTATGCTCTAATCAATGCATTTCTATGGAAACTTGGGAGAAATTTGCAAGACCCCCGTGCTGGGCCAGTGAAGGGCTAATTCAGGTTGTTCTTACGGACAAGTGAAAATAAAATTTCTGCAACCGAGTCCTGAAAACAGCAATTTCAGCGAAGCTGTGCTCGGGTGTGACTGCAAAAACTTGGATAATGTTGCTTTTCTGACAGGTTTCAAAGGAAATGCTTAGCCAAGGGGTTGGAATTGTGTGGTAATTAAAGCAGTATAAAGTATTTGTGCATTAGGTCTTTGCTTTGTTATGCACTAAGTGCTAAAATACATATTTTTCTCGGCACACAGGAGTTTTTTCTCTTGATCCCGTCTGAGTTGATCTGGGGAGCAAATAGCACAGAACAAGGATGATGTAAGGAGAGCCCTCGTGTTCCTGCAGTTTGCCAGAGGTCCTGGTGCACGTTCTGCCCAGTTCTGTGCTTCAGCTGGGGCCCAAAGGGACTCCCCCTTTTGCCCTGCTCTGCCTGGGCAGTGGGTGCAGTGCTGTGAGTGGGGACTGGATGAGCCACAGGACAGAGGGAATGTGCTCGAGGGAGTGAAGGAGGAGGTGGCCAAGGTGTGGCAAACACATCACCAGTGAAATGTGGCACAGCTGTTTCCTCTGGATTTCAGCCATGCAGCCGTGCCCACTCACTGACACTGCTTTCCTGGCAATGTGAGCGGGGAAAAACGCATTATTGATGTATAAAAAGTAATCTCAGTGTCATATTTACATCCCTGGAAGTGTTCAAGGCCAGGCTGGAGCAACCTGGGACAGTTGAAGGTGTCCCTGCCCCTGTCAGGGGGTGGGACAAGATGAGCTTCGAGGTCCCTTCCAACCCAAACCATTCTGGGATTCTGTGATTCCCTTTCTGAAAGCCTCAAACACCATCATTATTTTATTTGGGTGATGAGTTCAAGATCAAAACTATCCATGTTAATTCATAACTGATCTCTTGCTAAGTTACCTGACAGAGCCATTGATTTGCTGGTGGATTTGGGGTCTTTTTCCCACCTGGCCTATTTTGCACGGCTGTCCCTGTCCGTGGCAGGAGGATGGAATGAGAGGATCTTCCAGGTCCCTTCCAACCCACAGCATTCTGTGATTTTGGGATTTCTCTGTCAGTCTGCAGCATTCATGGGTGTTAGAATTGCTTTTGAAGTTACATCTCATAATACATAAATATGTATATATATATAAATATATATAAACCCCACTGCTTTAAGCAGCACTCACATGACTAACAACAACAACTGGACAGCAGTCAGGTCAGCCTGTTTGTCTGACTGTTGCAGGACAGGTCTGGATTCACACTTTTCCTGCCCATTCCATTTAAGTTCCTGTCATTAAGGTGATGGAAAAGCAGGAAAAGGACAACTCCCATTTAAGGGTTTAGGTGAAAGCCCAGACTGCTGCACCATTATTTTAAAAACCGTGGTTTGCAACTTTCAGGGGGGTTCAGACCATGCATTAACATTCATTAACTTGTGTGTAATTTCCCCCACCCAACATTTCTTTACCATTTCAAGTTGTTTTCATCCTTCTGCAGAAGAGCATATATTGTCATGATCTCCTTAAACTGCAGTTTGGTAAATGACTTGTTTAAATTTAAGGAAAAGAGGTTGTTGATAAGTATAGTTTTCTAATACTCTTCCTCAGCTGTCATTTACTTTGACTAAATTTATTTAAACCACCTTAACCTTTCAGAGAAAGGCCAGGAGATGTTTAAAAGAATAATATGTGTCTGACATTTTGGTTTACCAAAAGGACACCATCATAATTCTGTAGTGCCTCTGTTAAAAATAAGCTAAGAAAAGAAAACTAAAATCTCTTTTTCTTTCTGCTTAATTTTGAAAGAATGAGAGGGAATGTGATTGATGGTTGCATTAGGAGGTGACCTGCCAGGGTAATCACCCCGTGCATTGATTTGTCGCTGCCCCAGGACGAGCAGCTGCCACGTGCAGGTGGGTCAGTCCCTCCTGAGAAACACCTGGGTGGGTTTTACTCAAAACACCATCTTCTGGTGCTCTGAGCACCGAGCTGTCCCTCAGCTGCTGCCCTGGTGGCACTGCCAACCCCCCCCTGGTGCTGGGCCACAGTCAGGCGGAGGCTCTGAGGGTGGGCTGGGCAGGTAAGGTGACTTTAAGGACACTTAGTGGGGCTTTAATGTGATTTCAGGATAAATGCTCATGGCTTTTTGTTCTTGTGGGCACTCTGATGGTTCTGTATGGCCCAGAACTGTGAAAAGCAGGATGGAGAGCCCGTGGTTGGCAGAGCAGTGCAACCAGGTGACTGTGATGGAGCTTGTGGAGCAGTTTGTTCTGCAGGAGACCTGGGGGGCAACTGGTTTGTCTGCTCTTGGCTTAGGAATGTCTTCAACTTTGGCATGGAAAATACAGATGCAGGCCAGGTTCACTGACTGATTTTAACCTAATTCTGTCTTGCTTTCAAAGACATTTCTATGTCAATATGTCAAGGTCCCAGGAGCTTTTTGTCAAAAAACATCAGAAGTTAAAGAAGCAGTTTTCTAGTTACTGGTAATTTCAGAGTTCTAGAGCTTCTGTCACTCCTGCTGCTGCTCTCAGACTGTGACTGGCAGCTGTGCATCGACAGCAGCACAGGTACACAGGTTTTTACAGGTTGTAGTTCTGCTACTCTTGAATTCAGGCACAAAGATCTGGTAAGTCTCTCACCTGCCTTTCACAGGAGTGGGACCAGCTGGCCTTCTGAGGTCCCTTCCAACCTTCCATTCCTATGATGCTCAATTATTTTTTCAGGATATAATGATTACACTGACAGTATTTGAAATCAGGCATAGAAAATTCGTATTTTTTTGGACTGATGACTTTGGAAAGAATTTTGGATGCATCAGGTGTGTCCATATTTTCCAGTTGTGTCCACATAAGGCAGAGTGCTGAAGCTCCTGGAGCCCTGGGCCGTGCAGCAGCAATGGTGCAGGCCAGCTCTCCATAAATGTTATTAATTCTGGGTGTTATTAATTCTGGTGCAGTTTCAGAAAGTTGGGAATAAGATTTTTTCATTTTTTTTCCCTAGAAAAAGAGGAGGACTAAATTTGCACAGCTTGGTTTAATCACCTTTCTCGAGGTTTGCAAACAGGGATGGGGCTCTCCAGGTTCAGCTGGGCTGGAGTTGTGATTACCCTTGTCATTGGTGGGTGCAAGGGGAGCTGCTCCAGGGGTCTGGATTTATTAGGAGAGATCATTTACACAGAGCTGGGTCTGCCCTTGTCTGTCCACTTGTTCTGTGTGGTGTGGCCAGAGAGCACAAATAACCTTATCTGGGATGTGCTCCAGCCCCGTGTTTGTAGAATTCAAGGTGCCCGTTTCCAAGTGATTAAAATCCTCTTTTTCTCAGCTCCTCCCTCTCCAACCAAGATGAAAAACAAACCCAAAACTTTTTAAAGACTCACCACTGGCAGGAAAGACCAGAAAATCAGTTTCTGGCCCCTGGGGACCCTCAGTTGTCCCTCTCACAAAGCCAAGGTTGGTCTCTCCAGCTGCAGAGACCTGGTTGGGCTGCTCGGGGAGGGGAAGGCAGAGATGTCCCTTTGCTGGTGACACTGTGCCCATGGGGTTGTGGCATCTCCTGGTGCCTGGACACAGGTACTGATGCTGTTCCTGCATAAAATCATGGAATCCTGGAATGGTTTGGGTTGCAAAGGACCTTAAAACCCATCCAGTGCCACCCCCTGCCATGGGCAGGGACACCTTCCACCAGCCCAGGTTTCTCCAAGCCCTGTCCAACCTGACCTTGGACACTTCCAGGGATCCAGGGGCAGCCACAGCTTCTCTGCCCAACCTGTGCCAGGGCCTCCCCACCCTCCCAGCCAGGAATTCTTTCCCAATATCCCATCTCTCCCTGCCCTCTGGCACTGGGAAGCCATTCCCTGTGTCCTGTCCCCCCAGGCCCTCATCCAAAGTCTCCCTCCAGCTCTGTTGTAGGTCACTTTCTTCTGTTAAAGAAGGGGATTAAAATAATCTTTGAAATGTATTAAAGACATAGATTCAAGATTAAAGACATAGATTAAAGACATAGATTCAAAATTAAAGAAATCAAAGTCTTCAAACTTGATTCCAGGACTGGAGTTACACTTTTGCCCTCCTGACCTTCCCAAAAGTTGTGTGAATTAAGGGCAGTGTCAGCTGTGACTCTGCATTTCCCCATATTTGTCAGTTTGTGTCACAACCTCAGCACTTTTTAAATGAACTTTTCTCTTTTTTTTTTTTCCCTTTTTTTTTTTTGTATTTAATATTCATATTCAGGTACTCAAGCCATAATTTCTGTTAGTAAAAGTGACATTTTGTAAAGTTCATTATTTTTTTACGGAGAAAATCTCCAGCCCTTTAAAAAAAATAGACATTAAATAACAGCATGGTGGTGTCTCCAGACTGATATCACCCTACAATTTGTCATCTTAATTCCCGAATCCCTGTGAAACAGAAGTTTGGCAATACCTGGGTTATTTAGCCTGACCTGGCAGTCCAGGTACAGACATCCCTAGTAATTTAAAATAATCATTTGCTGTGTTTAGGTGGAAAAAACCATGAAATAGGAGGAAATTAAAAGCATTCCTGGTATTATCAAAACATGGTGTTTATTCAGCATACAAGTAAGTGAACTAATCTCTGTTGATGTCACCAGAGCTGATGATATTTTGATCATATCAAACTGAATTTGGTTGGAAGTGCTGCATTAAAACCAAACTGATTGTTTTAAGTCATTCTATGTTTTAAATATTTTTTAGATTTAGGTTCTATCCTCAAAATAATCTATGAATTTTAAGAATTAAATCTTCTTTGGCTGTGTGCTATTCTTGTCCCTCAAAGAGCTGTTTAAGACCACATGGCAGTGTATTTAGGGTTAGTGATTAATGCAGCTCTAAAAGGTGCAAGTTGTCTGAACAGTTATGGATTTCTACAAACAGAAATACATGTTATGTCTTCCCTCTTCTCCAGTTCTACATCAGGAATCCAATTTTTTTTTCCTTTGTCTAGAGGAGATAATTTGATCTATTTTACCCATTTTTTAAATGGGCCACAGTGACTCTTGGAAACTATTGTAATTTCTCCTGATACAACTATTTTTATGCAAGAACATCATATTCATGTATTGCTTGGCATTCAAAAATGTGGGCGAAAATCAAGCAGATTCTTGCTCAAAGCCATATTTCTTTGAGTAATAGCTTCAGTTCATTCTTTCTGTGGCTCTTGGTAATTCCTAAGGAAGCTCCAAGTTAATGAATATACATTCTCCAACTTGTTCCAGTATCAAGAGTGCCCAAGGCAGGATTTCACACACTGCTGGTACTTTCTGTTCAAGTCCCCAAGCAGCAATTCTAAAAGTACCACATTAATTAATGCCCTGTAACATTGTTGTGACAATAAATATCCTACTTTTGAGAGAAAAAAAAAAGGACCACCACAAAACCACGTGAAGTATGAATATGAATTCATTTTAAAATCTACATACTACAAAGAAAGGTCAAATGCTACAGAGGTGAATGCCTGATTCAGGCAGGATGTTTCATGAGAGCTGAGTGAAATGTCTGAAATTCAGATGAAATCTTAGATTGGATTTCTTTAGCCTTCCAAACTTCTTCTTTTTAATTTTTTTTTTTTCAAATAATTTGTTCAAATTTTACATCGGTAAGATTCCATGTGGAATCATCAAATGGTATTTTTATTTATCATAGACTGATATTTTAGATCCCATTTGAGGCCCCATCTCCTAGTAACAGACAGAATATCCTCGAGCACCATCCCTGCACTTATTTACAAGCCACAACAAGAATTAAAAAAAAACCCCCAAACATAAAGGCAAGGCAAGGGGTTGAAGTGGCTGCTCACACAGCAGATGCAATATTCCTTTTAGGAAGTGACTTTCAAAAGATGAGCAGAGCAGGCAAACAGAGCATCACAGGGGGAGGCAGGACTGCAAACACTGGGTTTGGGCTGTGCAGGAGCCTCTGTAGCTCAGGATATTTCATGAATATTCATTAAATAAGGAACTTGAAATTGTTGCTCTGTCTTACAAAGAAGGAAGCACAAGTGCATTTTTCCATTTGGGAGGGAGCAGTTTACTGTGCCCTGGAGCTGTTTCTGGGAAATGGCAGAGGGTGTGTAAAGGACACAGGGAATTTTCAGCTAAAATGGTATTATCTGTAGTTATATAATAATTATAAACCAACACACGTGTTCAGCATCCCCTGGTTATTGGAACCCTTGTGACATGTGTTACAGAACTGTGCAGACACACAGACACCACTACCAGCCTGCCCAGTGACCTCCTGGTCGAGGGGGTTTTGCAGGAGGACCAACAGCAGGTGTGGAATTTCATGGGAATGCTGGACATGGCCAAGGAAAACCCCCCACCTGAAAGCTCTGGCTGTGAATGTGACTGCTCACACTGGAGGCGTCTCCAGGAGTGTTCTTGGGGTCCAAACTGGCTCCAAACACAGACAGGGGTTCCATCAACCTGCTTGCAAAGGCCAGTGTGATGTGGGGAGAGTAACTGTGAGCTTAAAGAAAAGACCAGTCTGAGGGTGACTCTGCCCACTGAGGAGTGTCATTTGTTAGCAGTGAGCTCTGTGAAGGGATGGGTAGAGTGGTCTCAGGTGTTCTGGCTAAATTGTGGCTCAGATATTTCGGGTTTAGCTGCTGGATAAGTTTCCCGGACCATGTCTCAGTTTTCCTCTGTTCACAGCACTGGAGGAACAGCATCTCCTGTACCTGGGCTGTGCAGGGAGGGTGGTGGTACCTCCAGACTTTCCTCAGCCACCCAGGGCACCACTGGCTGTTACTGTGCTTTAGGAGCCCTCCACACCTGCAAACAGGATTCATGGAGCTCTGTCCCCGTGCTCGGTTTTCCATAGGGTGGCATTTTGCCATCTTTGGTGGCATTTAAGGAGAGCTCTGGGTCGGCACTGTAATAACACACACCTTTAATAACATGACTAAAAATGGTAACTGAGAATATGGGACCCTCTGAGGAAGGCAGAGAGGGGGCTGTGTTTGTCACACTGTGCCTGGCCGCTGTCACCAGCTGGTTTTTGTAGTATCTGAGCAGAATATTACCGGGCTTTTAACGGGGCAGGTCCCCCCTCAGCGGCGCCGATGCTCCGGCAGGTGCCCCGTGTCACATCCCTTGTATGACAAACATTTGATGTGACACTTGTGCACGCAGGTTGCTCCAGAGATATTTTTATAGGTCAGACTAAATATCACACATCCCAGCCTTCAGTCAGGTAGTGGAGCCGGCCGTGATTGCCGCTAATGGCCCTGGAAGTTGCTATGGTTCCTGGTAAACAGCCTCCCGTGGCTCCCGCTGCCATCCCTGCCGGGGCACAGGGACAGCCGGGACCTGGGGCCACATCAGCTCCAGCTTCTCCGGACAATCAGCTGATCCAACTGGCCGCGGTTTCTACTGATGCTCCCTGTTGGAATTTCACCTGGTATCCAGCTTTTCCATACAGCCCTTCCACGATCACACAACCCTCCTCCTCCTCTACAAACCTCTCAGGGCTCTGTGTTCCCAGAGCTCCTTGTCCCCAGCCAGGGGTTTTGGGGAAGGGTTGAAAAAGGAGGATATAGCAGTGAAGTCAAGGAGAACATGGGCACGCTTGGAACTGCCTGCACGCTCCATAAGGACGAGACAGCTACAAAGGATGGAGCAATGCTAATCCTTATCTGAACCCCTCGGGTCTGATTGTGTGTCCCAGAGATTTTGGGAGACCCAGTGGTGCCAGGGATGTGTTGAGTGCCCAGTGGGGCCGTGCATGGAGTGAACACAGCGTGTCCTGCAGCGTCCAGCCACTTCTCTTTCCAGCCCTCATCCCAAAGCTGCATCCTGAAACAAAGAAGGGTGAAATAACTTAAAAGCTAGGATGAGGAGAATTTTAGTTATAAAAAGTTAGGAATAACAAAAAATAGCTAAGGACAGTGACAGTTAATGTTCAGAAATGTATTTTCACAAAACAAATACGTGACAGTTTTGAATTTTATTTTAGTCACCTCAAAGGTGTATTTTGGCCGATATTTACACTGTGTGTTGATATTCCTCTGCTGTGTTTTGGGTGACTCTCAGAGAAGGGAACATTGTACCAGAGCAAGTGGCAGTGGAGGAATCCTCTGCTTTGTTCCTGCTCCTCTCCCACCCTCGGCAGCCTCGGCTGGGGAGGCAATTCCACCCAGGAATCCCTGATTAGCTCAATTTTCAATTACGCTTTCCCGTCACCTTTAAACAACTGCTGCTTAACCCACGTTGCAGAGAACGAGTTGCAGATCCATAAACAGATACCCAGCCAATTATATTCTTTTATGTGTTCCAGACAATGCCAAACAGGTTTGCTGTTTGCCTCCCTGGGTTATCCCCGGCTCTGTGTGCTGGGGGTGGTTTTATCTCCAGCTGACACCACAGGGACTCCAGCCCAACGTGTGGCTGAGAACAGCTCTGTCTAAACACTTTAAATGCTCCTCACATAAACACAGAAAAAGCCTCCATGCAGCAATTATTAAGCCAGACAAATGTTGCACTGATTTTAACAGTGCTCAAGTGGTAGAGTTTTTTTTTCCTTCATTAAGATAAACAATGGGACTCATTGGAAAGCCACAAAAACATCTGATAAGTAATGGGAGTATTGGGAAGTCGAGGTGAGCAGAGGAAGCTGTGGGGAGCTGGGGCAGGGGGAGCACAGCCCTGTGCTCAGGTGGGTCTTAATGTACATTTGAATTTAGGAAACAAATTTACTGAATTTTAGAAGCATGGAACTTGCAAGAAGATGAGAATCTACAGAAGAAGTGATCTGCTCTCCAGATTCCCTCGGATAGGACGGGAATGGCACATTTATATTGCAGTGAGAGTCGGCTGCATGAGATATTGGAGTTTCCAGCCAGGGAGGTGGAATAGGTTCAGCATATGGGATGTACAGGATCCACCACTGGAGGTGATGCTGACATCTCAGCATGGTTTGTGCTGTTAATATTGAGTGTGTCAAGCTGCTATTATTGAAAATTTTAAGCTTAGGTGATTGATAGATTTTTCCGTAATTTCTTTTATTTCCTAATAATCCCTTGTTTTGTATTTTAATGGCCTCCATGGATGTACTGTAATGTATTTATTGGTGCACATAATTGCTGCTGAATTTACATTTTGAGTTTAATTCCTGTTCTGACAAATTCTGCCTCTTCATCAGGTACTACCAGTCTAAAGTGAAGAGTCCTTCTCCCCTCAGGCGGGAGCTGAAGCCTTTCCTGTGGGTGGGAGGAAGGGACTGGGACCTGTCCTGATGCTCTCCCTCCTTGGGAGCCCTTCCCTTGCATCAGGCTTCCCAAATGAGCAGGTCCAGACTGCCTGTCATCTGGGACTGATGTCAGATTCCCCCCGAACTGTTTGAACAGGGCTCAGCAGAGGAGGCGGCTGTCTCCAGACTTGCTGTCTATGCCTTTTATCCACTTCTGACATAATTTATTGGAAATGAGAGGAATTGTTTCAGAACAAGCGTCTCTGACAGCTTGGCAGATTGATAGAGAGGTTTTCTGATTTCATCTCTCTCTTCTTTCTGTTTTTAAATGATGCCTCCCTACCCCTTGCCAGTCTCTCAAGGAGCATCGGTGTCACGCTATCAGGTGCCGAGACAGCAAGTTCCACGTTAGCAGAGCAGGGAGGAGGTGATTTCATTTACTCTGGGCTGTCTCTTGCCTGATTATCCTCTTGTAAAATTCCAAATATTTCCAGTGATGTGTACAACACACACAGTATGAATTTATTTAGCCTAGGAAGGACCCCAGCAGATCACCTAATGTGCCATGGGCACTGAGCTGAGACCCGGGCACGCTGTGACGTTTGGGATCCAGTCCTGCAACAGGGAATGAGGCAAAAGTCTCCCTGTCTTCCCTGAGTAAGCCCTACTTTCCTGCTCCCCAGCTTCCAACGTGTCCTCTGACAGCTCCTTGTTGTAGGAAATCCCACACTTTGCCAGAGTGGAACTGCAAAAATGGAACTAATGATTTTTCTGGGTTACTTAGTGGTGGCATCACTGAAACAGTGCTTGGGACTGTTGGCTCGATTGCCCAAAAAGAGCAGGACTTACTGACCCCCATCACCTGCCACTTTAACCAGGAGTATGCATGTTGATAAGGACACCCTAAAGAATTTTACCCAATTAGTCATTTTTAAAAGATTTTTTTTTTCCTTCATTCAGAGGGGGAAAAAAAGTTTCACAAGGAGCTCCTTGTAAACAGCAGGATTTCTGTTTAGGAAACAAGCAGCTTGCCAGACTCTTCCTCCCATCCCTGCCTTCTAATCTCCATCTCCGATCCCGTGAAACGTGAGCTCCACTTCTGGTGACAGTTCCCTGCTGTTCATCGAGCACAAATATTAGTCACACAGGTGGAATTTAGCAGATTTATCCCTTGCTGTCCTTACATCTCACCTGTTGAGGGGACTGGTGGGAAAATGAATCACAGTCACAAGCCATTTGCACCCAGAAAAAGAGGCATAAAACTGGGTTATTTACATTGTTCCTGCAGCCCCTCCCGGGCCCCACAGGGGCCATTTTTATATGAGACCTTGATTTTTTTGCAAAACATCTGAATTCCATCCCATAGAAAGGTGGCACAGGAGCACCCAGGGGTGGTGTGTGGTGAGTGTGGGGATGCAGGAGAGCCAAAAACCTTCCGTGCACTGAAAGCCTGGATGGACAAGGGGGAATGGCTTCCCACTACCAGAGGGCAGGGTTAGATGGGATATTGGGAAGGAATTCCTGGCTGGAAGGGTGGGGAGGCCCTGGCACAGGTTG
>JAWWLV010000183.1:787613-798231 GCA_035041135.1 Platyrinchus mystaceus
GGAATGGCTTCCCAGTGCCAGAGGGCAGGGAGAGATGGGATATTGGGAAGGAATTGTTGTCTGGGAGGGTGGGGAGGTCCTGGCACAGGTTGGGCAGAGAAGCTGTGGCTGCCCCACTAATTCCACTTTACAATTTCCACAGAAACACTTTAATTGTAACTTGCATGCTGTGTCATCCCTAAAAAATTAGTGAATAGTTGGCTAGTATTCAGCAGATTAAGAATTCTTGTATTTCTTTGAAGCTGTTGCTGCCATTGCTGATCCCTGTAGCCCCAAAAAATGCTCACATTTTAAACATACCTGCAGCACCTATTCCTTTACAGACACCTGGTTTTCTGTTTAGCTTATAAACATACAGAGAGAGAGACTCTGGCTATAATAAGTCAAAATTAGCTGAATATTGGAAAACTTTGAATCGCAACCCATGATTAAAAATCATTCTTAACTTGTGGGCAGAGTGCATTAAAAATATAATTTCAAAAAGCAGCAACAGGTGAAAAAAAATAATTTCTGTGCAATATTTTCCTGTGCCACTATTGCTCAGTTTGGGTTTAATTCAAGTAGAGCCTCAGCCTGTTTCTTCCCCCTGTTCTCCAGTTTTATTAGAGAAGATGCTCGTCTGTATCAGCCACTTATTAGATAAATACAGGAAAACTGCTTGTCATTTATGGGTTTCCCCATTATCATCTCCCCCACTGGATAGAGTAGCCTGATTTCAAAGTGACAGCTGGTGGAACCTCTTCTTGATACATGCTAATCCAGTTTTTATCATGGAAAAATTGCCTGTGCTTTCAGAGAGTGAAAGGCAGTTACCAGCCGTAGCTGCTGAGGGTGGAACCTTGTGATCTCTGCTCTAACAGCCTAAAAATGAACCATTATCTCCCAGGGTAACAGAATGCTGGGGAAATACAGACATGGGATAATTTATGGCAGGGGGATCTCAAAATGTACAGTTACTCTAACTGTCTTTTTAATGTGGTAAATAAAAAATAGCCAGTTCCCCAGCGATGCTGGTTCGGGCAGGGGATGATTTTGGGGGTGACAAAGGGGCACCTCTGGCTGCATCTGGAGGTACTGGGGCACTGGGAAGGTGTTTCCCAGCGCTGTGCCCTGGGTGGGAGGGAGCACTGGAGAGCAGTGGGATTGTGTGACCCCTGAGGGGTCATGGCTGGAGCTTGGGGTGTCCTGCAGGTTCTCACTCATTAGCCTTGATTAGGTCTGGGGTGATTAAGGCAGAGCCTGAAGGTGGACAGAGTTGAGATGGACCAGGTAAAATTCCCAGTAAAGTCAGTACAAACCCCAGAACCTGGTTGGGAAGGATGATGAGGGGATGAGCTTCAAAATGGGAGACTGTATTCCGTAACACCAAAACCTATTATCCCAAAATACCCATAACACTGAGCCTCTTCTCTTCCCAAAAACCCAAGGCAAGGCAGCTGCTGTCTGTGCAGTGCAGAGGAGCAGCTTCCACACCTGGATGGCAGGTGGGAAGATCAGTTGCTCCCCAATTATTAATTTATCACTAAATTTATTAAAAGTCCCTAGATAACAGAATCTGGTTTAATTGAGAGAATAATAGATCTTCTAAACCTGGATTTTTTTCTCTTTGACTTTATCAGATCTTGCTCACTCCAACGTGCCTGTTCAACCTCTGATTTAAGTCAAACGTGCTACTTTAAATTTGGAATTAGAAGAGAATTAGCATTGTGTCATCCAGGCTTGACTTGCTTTCTGAGGCTTAAAGAAGAAGTTTTATCAAAGCAGAGAGTCTGCAGAGGTTAAGTGCCCCTGGATGTACAGACCCTTAAAGACACTTTTCTTAGAGACACTGAAAGGAAGGAAATGAAAGAAATCCTCTCAACTGGAGCCATGTAGAAAAGAAAAAGAGGAGGAGGACACAAAAATTTTTTGTCAATATTCCAGAAAATGGTTGTCCTGCTCTGGAGGGACGAAATGTTTATTTCTTCCCCATCATCCCCTTTTCTCTCCCCATTAGAACTATTTCCAATCCATTCCAAAATTGTTAGTCAGTGCAATCATCATTTATTTGAAACATGTAATTATCTTGCCTTGATTAATTTTTTTTTTGTTTGTTTTGTTTTTTTTTTTTCAAAGTATAGCAGAAATCTGTGAGAATGTAGCTTGGCACTTCAAAACCCAAGTATTAATTCCCACTGACTTTCTGTGAAACTGCATCTGATACACTTAAAACCTTTAAAAAACTCCCAGGCTCTGGAGGATGCTGAGAGATGTTTAACTGGCTGCCCAGGTGCTTTTACAGGGCCAGAAGTGAGGTTGGAGCTGATCCGTGCCCAGAGGGAGCCGGGAGGGGGTTGGTTTGTGCTCAGAGGAGCTGGGGGTGGCTGTGGGGCTTTGTGTCCAGGACTGGGGGCTCCAGCCCTTGTCCCTGCTCCTGTCTGCTCCTGGGGCTAAGGACAAACTGAGGAATTAAACCACCAGAGCACCGTCCTGCTCCCGTTGGATTTAACTGCAGTGTGGGAGGATCACGGCCCCTCGTTAGGATTTCTGGGGAATAAAAAGGGATTCTTGACAAATGCAGTAAAAAGCAGGAAGCAGCTCTTTGTGGGAATGTTGGGGGAAAATTTCTCTGTGTGTCTTAGCTTTTCCTATTTGAGGTAATTTTGGACTCTGAAGTAACTGCTGCCTGTTTCTGCACCCGCTGAGTCTGAGGAGGTTCTTCCCAACCCTATTTATCTCCTCCCAGCTCCTCAGTGTTACAGCTGATGCTGAAGCCTCTCCAACCTGCTCTGATCTCGCTGATTGATGAGCACTCCCAGTTTTCTCAGGGATTGCTGTTGTAAAGCCCTGGTTCTGCTGCAGCCGAGGGCACTGGCAGCTGGATTGCTGCTCTGGTGAATGGGGGGATCGGGAAGAGTTTGGAAAAGAAGCCAAGTGTCCCCCAACATCTCCTCAATTCTTACCCAGGCGTGGCTGGAAGCCCCACCCAAGGCTGTAGGAAGCCCTCTCCAGAGGGGTATTTATGCTGATTTAATCAGGTTTGGGGGTTCAGTCTGATGAGGGACATCTCAGGTTTGCAAACTGTCTTTGGACAGCTCAGGGTGTGACTGGGAGGGGGAGTGGGAAGGTGTGGGAAGGCAGGTGGGCACTGCCCTCAGGAGCTGGTCCAGTCTGGAAAGTTCCAAATATGAACAGGAGGTTAGCTGTGACTTTGAGAACACAGGAGTTGTTTCGGTGAGGTCATCTGAATTATTTTATGAAGAAATCCAGTGGGCAGCCACAGATTTGGCTTTAGGTGCTCGGGAAGGAGCTGGGTTGAACTCCTAAAGGAAAATGGGGACTGTATATGGACTATATGTGGGACCAAAATTCACTGCTGTGGCCTTTCAGGAATAAACCAGACCTTGCACACTAATTTGGGGTGGAAAACTGCCGCTGCTCCTCTCCCATCCTGGCACAGCTGGCAGGCTGACCCTCAACTTTTAGTGAAAAACGTGCTGTGAACTCCTATAAAATACTTTTTTGGGGAACGTTGGAGGGTTACTGTGTTGGGAAACTGCCTACAAATTGATGTGATGATGCTCAGAATATTCCATGTTTATGGAGATAGTCTCATTCCCTGTGGTGAGCATGCTGTGAGGTTTGGTTCTGGCTTTGGAAGTGAAAATGTTCTGTTCCATAAGCCTGTTTCTCGTACATATGACATATGTTCTTCTGCCTTGACTGTAAAACACAGAAATCCTAAACCTTCAGGAAAATGGGTAGGAAGGATCTGGGGGTCCAGCTCAGAGATGGGGACGTTCCCACCACTGCTCCCAGGGCTCCCGATTGTGACTGATCTCATATGTCACAGCCTCCTAAATATATATAAATATATATAAACCGGCACATGGGTGAGCTATGGGTGGCGTTTCATCCCCCATTCTACATTTCCTGGAGTTTGTGGATTTAATTTATTTGAACACAGTTTTCTGGGATTTAATATAGAATTATTTTAGATCAAAAACTGGTAGGAAAAGAGCTGACACTCTCTTTGCGGCTGCTTCCCCTCCACCCCCCCTTTTTAAAGGAAAGAGCTTTATCTTAATTAAAGTTTAATTAAGGATCACGTTTGGCAGTACTTTTCACACCGATCTACACCAGCAGATTTTCTAAGGCTTAACTTTATCGTGCAGAAAATCCTCTTTTATTACTCCCAACCTGTTGTAAAAGCTGTTGGCACAGAGCGGTGGCTGCCTCATTCAGTGGCCTTGTTTGCCGCTGGAAAATTCCCAAGTCTCTGGAGATAGCACCACTGTGGTTCAATTTAATATCTGTCCTACCACTACAAGACTCTAGCTCATTATTAATGATACTATTCATTAATTTCTTGTTGGGCTGATGTTGTTATTTATTAAAATATTAAAGAAAGCTCCTGAGACACATACATAATGAGGGACACCTCCATTTCCTGCGCGGCCCCAGCTGAGGGGATGAATATCGTGGAGATTTACCCCCTCCACCAGCCTCTCCCTCCCTCATTAGTCCTCCCGTGTCTGAGTGACACTGTAAATCCATTTTGTGCTCGGCCCAATCGGCGCCTCATACAAATGGGGGGCTCTCTTTTTTTAATGAGCCATTCCTATGCAAAATGAATTGACTGCTGTCTAACTCATCTAATCTGCCCGGCTTCGGGGGAAGGACTAAATTGCCTATATTTATACAGGGAATAAATAAAACGCGACATATTTTTTCCCTTTCCGGTCTCACATTTGGAGAATTTCAGCGCCATAAATTCTGTGCTTTAAGGACCTGCCACCTTAGTTAACTAAAGCCCAGCATGACATTTAGAGGCGTGATGGTTGTATTTAAAAGAGCCTCGACAAGCAGTTTGTGCCCGCCCCGGCCGTTTGATGCCTCCCCTCCCGCGCTCAGGTATCGCCTCCAGAAATTCCGAGGGCACTTGATGTATTGCTCACCCTTTTAATCAGGGGGATTGCAGAGCACATCTGCCTCGAGCACATGGGGCTGGGCAGAGCCGCAGCGAGGAGCTGGGCACGGCAGGATGAATCAAACAAACTTGTAATTAATTTAGCCATGATGTCACACTGCTGGTTTGGTTACTGGGAGAGGGGCCGGTGGGAAGGGTCCCTTTTTGGCTGGCTGGAAATGATGAAATCTGCATGACAATCGAGGTAGCATCTGAAGGTAAAGTTTTAATTTGTTCTATATGGTTGTTATTTTCGCCCCGTGCAAATAATTACTGCGGGGAAGAAAAACCTCCCTGTTTTCTGAGGATTAACTGGGCGTAATTGCAGCCTGTTTTGATCCCTCTTTTAATAACGGCCCCTCTCCAGCCAGAGCCCGTCCAGCAGCTTTGTGCCGACCCAAGGCTCTTTCCAAAGCATTTAAACACACCTTACAAGGCCTTTGTGCTGTGAATTTACAGTCAGTTGTTTCTGAGGAGAAAACAAAACGTGTTACCTTGGTACTTCAAAGCAGAAGATCTGCAGCACAGGACCCGGAGCCCAAGGGAAAGACAAATAACCAAGAGGAATGGCAATGACACAGGGACACTGAATGCTCTGCTTCTCTGGCAGGGAACAGTTCCTTGGAAAATTAACTCCTGGAAGTCGTTCTTCCTTTTCTTCTTGCAACAAAACAGGAGTTTCCTGAAGTGACCACTGTATTTCTTTAGCACTCTGCCTGTACATTTAGAAACTCCCCTTGATTAAACTGAATTGAGTCCTTTATTAGATGTTTCTTGCCCATAGTGTGGTCTGGACACATCAATGAGTTCTTTGATTTCTTTTCTCAAGGTTGACACAAATTTAAGTCATTTCCAGACCCTGTATTTGTGCATCTCATTGATGGTTTTAGTTGGGGAGGGGAATCTCTCACCCCCAGGTGAAGTTTTGGGCATCCTGGCACAGGGGTGTCTGACTCAGCCCTGCAGCTGTGGTGGTCAGGCTGGAATATTCCTTCAGGAGAGCTTTCCTTGGTGTGGTGGGAAACACATTACAGCCGTGTCAGCCTGAAGTGGAAAGTCCAACAAACTTGTGTTCTTCTTCTTAAAATGTTATCTTACTAGGCAGGTTTGAATTTGAGTTTTAAATGAACACTGTGAGGGGATGTTTCCTGAAGACCCCCCTGTGGAGTGTTTTCAGGAATCTCATTTAGGCTTTGGGGTCAGGGATCCCTTGCAGGAGGGTTTTCCACCTGCCTTTGAGAGCTTGTTCAAGTACAATTGTATTTTTGACAACTTGCTTAATACTCTGTTCACACCATCAGGGCCTCTCTAACGCCTGTGTGAGACTGTGTGTGACAGGAGGTCACCAAATGAGACAGTTCTGGACAGGAGGTCTGGGGGTGAAATCTTAATTTTCCCTGGACAAGGAAGAAGTCTGTTCTGAACCTAAAAATGAGCACGTGCCACTTGGCTTCACTGAAGGCATCCCAGTGCTCCTGTAAGACCTGTAACCTGTGCTTGGTGCTCAAAGTCAAAGCTCAATATTAATAATGATAATTAAAAAGATTGGAAAGTCTGGAGTTCTAGAGCAGAGGATAGAGCAGACATTGAATGAAATTACTGAAAGGAAACAGGTTCCAAAGTCTGTGTGCCTGAGGTCTGGGAAAACCTGGGGAAAGAAGAGATGCCTGCCCTTGATCTTGGAGGTTTTTCCAGCCTTAATGATTCCACGATTCCATTTTATTCTTTATGTCTACCTTTCCAAGGCATTTTAGGTTGCTCCAAGCTTCTCTCACAGAAATAAGCCCTGGAGTATACTTGTTTTTAGCCATATTCCTGCCTCTCCAGAGGGCATCCCATGCCCTGCCATATCCCTGGGCTCCTGGTTAAACGCCAGCAGTCAATCCCAGGCACTGTCCGTGCTGTGCCCGAGTCCAGCTGCAGCACCCACAGCAAAGCCCTGTCAGGAAATGCATCCTGAGCACAGTCCTCGTCCTGAAATTCCATAATTCCCGTTGCTGCCTTCAGCAGGACTGGGATCTTTAGTGCAGAGCTGCAGTGAAACAGTCCCGTCCCTTTGACGTGTGACTGTTGCATGAGGAGCTGCCACAGCAACACAACGTTTTTATTTCAAAGGCTGTGATTTATTTTTTTTTTTTTCCCTCTCTGACTTCTCTCAAGTAACTGTGCAGGTTTTAATCTGGCTCTGGGTGTGAGCTTTTACTGCAAACATGCTGCCAAAGCACCGGAGCCCTCGGAGCTGCTACTGCATGTGATTTCTGGGAAGGGACAATTTGCTGGAGGTCTCCGAGGCTCTGTGGGGAGGGTTAATAACTCCTGGAGAGGTGGGAGAAAAGAAAGAATTTTATGTCTCCTGCAACCTGCAAGACTATGAAATGTTTCCCAGTGTAATTTTCTTGAAGTTAAAGTTGAGGTTATTAAGGTTCACTTAGCAGATAAAGTTGGCCACAATTTTCTTGGTCTCTCTGATCAGATGACAAGATTTCTAATTTATAAAAGCAGAGCAGGATGTTGGGGGCTCTGAACCATGTTCAGGGGATACACCGAGGGGCTCTGAGCTCCTCTCCTTCACATGGATTTTTATTTACAAGGAAATTTGAAAGCAGTGTGCTTGAACTTCACTCAGTAACCCTCGGAGTTGGTTTCAATTTGCTTGTCTGTAAATAGCTGTATAACACCGCAATCAGGGTGCTGGCATCCCAGACCTGTGGAATTATTGTGTTCCTGACCATGTTATAAATGGCTGCTCTGTTGAAACTGCTGGAAAACAGGTTCCCTTTGAGAGAAGAACAGGTTCACACAATCCCAGAATAGGCTGAGTTGGAAGGGACCCAAAAGGATCATCGAGTCCAACTCCTGGCCCTGCACAGGACCATCCCCAAGGGTCACACCATGTGCCTGTGTATGGACAATGTGGAGGAAAAAAAAAGTAGTTTTATATAGAATTTAGAGGGGAAAAAAGTGTTTTCACGTGTAATGTGGGTTATTATTTTATTTCTGACTTCATGGCTCTCAGTGCAGTCATTGCTTTGGTGCTTTACAAAACCTGATGTGGCTCTGTACAAGTGTGAATTTATTTATAACAAACACAGGAAAAGCCCAGCCAGGGTTTGTGGGGGGTGATGCAGCTGATGGTTTTCTCTTGAGTCTGAAATGGCATCATGATAAAAACCAGCTCCAACAGAAATGTAAAGCTCAGCCAAAATCTGCCTCATTTGATGCTCTCCCCCATGGGTTGCAGCAGTGTACAAGCAAACCTTCTGCTCCCTCATGGAAAGTATGGGAGCCCTGGAAGTGTCCAAGGCCAGGTTGGATGGGGCTTGGAGCAACCTGGAATAGTGGAAGTGTCCCTGCTTGTGGCAGGGACCAAACGACTTTAAGGTCCTCTCCAACACAAATCATTCTGTGATTTTAAGTTATGATCAAGTCAATTCTTAACCTTCTTTTGAATAAACTAAGCAGGTTGAGATTCATATGTCTCTCCCTCTGTAGCTGTTCTGCAGAATTCAGTCACTCCCTTCACGCTCCTCAGGATCTTCTTTAGTTCTTGACCATCTGTTTTTGAGATGTGACACTAAAAGAAGTCAGATTGCCCCATAAATGGTCTCACTAACACAACATCCATTGACAAAACCACCCTCCTATTTCTACTTGTTGCTGGGTTTCCTGTCACTGACATATTGGACAAAGAACTGGAGAGAGCACGAGAAGTTATTTCTGTTATCTTGCGGTTTTATTAGTGCAAGGGAACAGCCACCTTCCATATCAGTGATGTTTGTTGTATTAATGAGGCAAAAATAGCCATTAACTGGCCTTAAGCATGTACTTGAATTTCAATAAGTGGTTTCTTTGCATAGCCAAGAAGAGATTACACATCAGACTCAGCAGCTACTGGGTCTGGCCAATTTTTAAAACACAGACACTTCATTTGTAAGGTTTTCTAATGCTAAGATGGAGATCTTGAATTAAATACCTGATCATCTAAACTCATCCAGGGTCTGATTTTCAGGTCTTACTGCTTCATCCAAGCTAAAGAGGAAAAGGCAGGTGTTAAAAATGTATAAATATGCTCAGTTACTCAGCCAGCTCTAATTGCCTAATGCCCCTCGACACGTTACTTTAAAATGGATCACGACTTAAGCAGACTTATGTATATTCCAGAGATAAAATTGATTGATTTCTTGCTCTCATGGTAGAAGAGAGCACAAAGACAGGAGTGTGTCTCACACAGCTGTTTAAATCCTCCCAAACACCTCAGTTTGAGGCAGAACACAACCTGCTCAATCATTGCCACACACTGAAATCCTGAAAAGCACACGTTCCCTCTCCTGATCTGCAGGAACAAGAGCTCCAGGATGGGAAAGCGGCAGCAGAGACCCCCTGGGGCAGGCAGTGCCTACCTTGTTGTGAGTGGCACACACACATTAGGAGCTTTACTGGCTGCTGCAAATGGATTCTGAGTGCCCCTCTGTGCTCCAGTCCCGCGCCCGGCGCTGCCGGCTGTGGAACGTGGCCATCCATCCTCCCACACCTGCTTTTATGGGCCAGGGCATGGCATTGCCACGTCCAGCTACCCCAGGGCAGAGACTCTCTGCCTGTTTGTGTCCCCAGCAGTGCCTCTGCCTTCCCTGTCTCCCTGTTTCCATGGGCTGGGTGTATTTCCCAGCGAGAGCCTTCCCGCGACGCTTTAACGTCGCCCGGAGAGCGCCAATAAAATCAGCGTCTGGCCCCGTTCCTGATGAGTGATTGAGCTGCAATCAGCCCAGGGAGAACGTGTTCAGCACAGAGAGAGGGATGTGCCCGTGCCAGTGTGCCCTGGGGGCTGTTTTTGTCCGTCCCCTTGGTGTAACCTGTTCCCTGGACGTAAATTGTGGGGGCAAAATAAACGGAGCCTCTTGGTGAGCTCTGACCCTCCTTGGGTATAGAGCCCTGGAGAACTCACCACTGTCCTCCAGGAGATGACAGTCACAGCCAAAATAATGCCCTGCCAGTTACCCTTAAGTTAGGGCAAGATTAAGGTCTAGAGTGTCTGTTTGTGCCAGGTTTTTGGCAATAATGGATGTCTTCTTCAGATTCCTTCAGCATTCCAGAATAGCTGTTCATGGTTGAGTTTTCCATTCGTGCCACACTCTCAATTTCTTATCTTCCATAGTTAAAAAAAGAAAAAGTGTATCCATGTTTCTCAAGTTACAAATTTGGTCTATGTGTGTCTCAAGGCATGGATTTATATGTGGATATTCCAGTCCTTCCAGGCATATTTGGTTTTGAAAGACGTTTCTGCCAAGAAAATATGTAAAGATAGTAGCTTCTCCTTTTAATTTTATTAATCAAATTAATGACTAATTGTGTATTAATTCTAGAGTCATGCAAAAATATGTAGACTCAGAATCATAAAATCATAGAGTCCCAGAATGGTTTGGGTTGGAAGGGACATTAAAGATTGTTCAGTCTCACCCCTTACCACAGGCCTCCATGACTGGACCAAATGTTCCTCCTTAGCCTCATTTCATGGGATCAGGGAACCTCAGGATGGTTTGGGTTGGAAAGGACCTTAAATCCCATCTCATGCCACCCCTGCCATGGACAGGACACTTTCCACCAGCCCAGGTTGCTCCAAGCCCCGTCCAACCTGGCCTTGGACGCTTCCAGGGATCCAGGGGCAGCCACAGC
>JAWWLV010000183.1:798331-809255 GCA_035041135.1 Platyrinchus mystaceus
CAGGTGAACCCCCCCAGCTCTCCCAGCCTGGCTCCAGAGCAGAGGGGCTCCAGCATCTCCATGGCCTCCTCTGGACTGGCTCCAGCAGCTCCAGGTCCTTGTGCTGCTGTTCCCAGGGCTGGAGCAGCTCTGCAGGGGGGTCTCACCTGAGTGGGGCAGAATCCCCTTCCTGTCCCTGCTGGTCTCACTTGATCATGATTTCCCAAATGGAATTGCAGAGATATTTCAGTTGTCAGTGCTACAAAACACTTCATTCCTAATTTGTTTTACTTCTCCTTTCTCTCTGCTACACAGGAATGTCCTGCCCTGGTTTGTGACAAACATTAACCAGGGCACAGCTTGACACAGGGGGAACATTCCCTTGGGATTCCTGTTCCTCATTTGCCATGGAGTGCAGTCGCTGCAGGAATTGCAGATCCGTGTCAGAAACAGCCCAATGTCAGTAGTGTGTTTATACTGGATGTCCCTAAAAATCCAAGTGAAGGAGCCCACCCAGTGCCAGCTGCAGAACTGTGAAATCAGGAGGAAACTACAATGTTTCTCCCAGGGAACTGCACAATGGGACTTTTAGCTCAGACAGAATTAATTGGGAATCTCTCGACAGGTTGCAGTTGTGGATTTGGCTGAATTGCTCTTTGAAAAATGGGTGTTTCTGTGCACCTGGGCACAGATATTCCATGTACTTTGGCTGGGTTTTTTTGGTTTGGGCTTTTGGCCTTGATTTTTCAGATTTATTTTTTAATTTCTGATTTTTCTTAAGTCATCCTTTAGATCTGCTTTATGCCACGTAGAATTTTATTTCAAAATATTTGCCGGCCGGCCCACAATTTCTCATTTTTTACAACACACCTCATTTTTTTCCCGTATTTTAGTTCGAGGGAAATTCCCAGGACTGAAAAGTGGGAATTCTCCCGTTTCCTCAGAACTTGAAGAGCTAATTAACATGCTTTAAACCCTACAGGTTTTCAGTTGCTCCTGTGTCTTTCCCCTCTTTCTGATGTTGGACTAACAGAAACACTTTCAAAATTCCTCAGTAGCTTTGCACTGGAAATATCAGTGCCCTTATTTTTGCCTGGTTTGATGAGGAACTGCTGGCACTTATTAGAGATTAAAATCACATCCAAAGTCTGGCTGCCCTGAGCTCTGCAGTAATCCCAGGAAAATCGCCGCCGCTCATCTGGTTCGCGTCCCTTCCCTTCCCTTCCCAAAGCTTTTGGCCACCTGGGTGGAACTCCTGCTATCTGATTTTTTTTTTTTTATGTGCTGCAGCCATTAGAGGGAAATGATTTTCCCTGGGTTTGCTCAAAGGCAGATTTCAAGGCAGGTCCCCGAGGCAGCGGGAAGGTCGATCCCCCGAGCTGCTCCCTCATTGTTTGCGTTTTTACACGTAATACCCCGGGTTGGAGCTGGGCTGCAGCTCAAAATACAGCACATCCTGCACAAACTGGGTAATGTGGCATTTCATGGACATTAACGGCTTTTAGTGTCGTGTTTTGTTGCATCCCAACCTGAAAAAGGAATAGATCCACTTTATATGTGTAGGAATATTTCTCAGTCCTTTCTTTTCGCCAGTGTCCTGACTTTAAACCGAGGTAGGTGTAATAATGCTGCTGAGCTCATTTAAAATAAACCCAAGTATATATAATTTTAAATACAGCAGTCCACCTAAGAATTATACCTGCATCTCTCCCCCATTAGTTATGTACCAATACCACTGGAAAACACAGAGATCCATAGGGAAATAGCAGTTAAACCCTCATATTTATTGCAGAGCTGGAGCAGCAAAGGGTTACTTTAGCCCAGGCATTGTAAGTACAAGCAACAGGACTCCATTGGCTTTAATTTGTCCATGTCTCTCATTTGATACTCCCAGTATTAATAGCTTTGCAAGGAAATTCTGCAGTCATTAATCATAATAATTAATCAGATCCAATTATATTGCATATAAATGCGAACAAATTGCTGAAAAAATAATGATCTATCACCAACATGTCACGAGGAAAAAGAGACTAAAATAGTAATTAGAAGCAGGGATTTAGTTGTGTGCAAGTACTCTGCGAGTGATTTTAGCAGTATGATGATCTGATGATGTAATTAGTGGGAAGAAAGTCAAGCAGGCTTTTGCAGCAGACCCCTTAATGACTGTGCAACTCAGGAAAAAATACCCTTGGATTAGAGACTGCTTTTGTATTTACCATGAAATTCTTGTTGTTTTACAAAGATCATTAGAAAAATATGGCTCCAGGCATTTTCGACCAAGTCTGCCTTGATATATTTCAGAAATATTCAGAATTCCCCCTAAAAGTGAGGTGGGGCAGCAGCACTTTTCCCCCTGTACAAAAGGTGTAATCTAGGTGTAAATCTACTCATTGTAGTAGATTTAAATCTAGGTGTGGATTTAAATGTAGGTGTAGTATGCCTGGGCATAGCTTTAAAATTATTATTAGTATAGTTATATACTATTAGTATAGGTGTAGATTTAAATCTACTATTAGCAGACTTAAATCTGGCTGTAGTAGATTTGAACCTATGCCTTGATTTAAATCTATTATTAGTAGATTTAAATCTAGGTGTAAACCTACTAATTCAGTCTGCTAATACAAGTTCCCTGGAAATACTCTGTACATTTATTTCCATTTCGCTGCTGGGCACTGAACAACCAATTTCTGCTCGAAGCAGCAAGTTGATGTTTTATTTTCTTCTCCCCAATCCACACATCCCCTCCTCTCCCTGCCAGGCAGATTTTCCGTGCCCTTGCCATGCACACCCTGCTCAGCACCCACTGAATGAGCATTAAAACAGGCTTTTTAGGAAAAGCACCCCCAAGTCTTTAAACTGCTCTGTTGGCCCAGTGGATTACACTTGAAACACTCAACTGAAGATTGATGAGCAGGTTTAGGACAGATTTGCTACTTGAAAATAAATGTGAAGTTCATCATAGTTTTCAATACTAAGCACTGCACTTTCCTGCCTTTGATCTGGGTGTTGTGACTACTACAAAGAAATAAAACCTTATCTTACCTTTTGCAGCATCTACTGCAGAAGACCTCAATAATGCATAAGAACATCTGGAAGTGCGGTAATTTCGGCTACCAGAGATAAGAATTGACACAAAACAGGTAAACCCTACAAAGTCATCATGTTGAAATGAGCTGATTAAGGTCTGGGGACATAAAACATCATGTAGAGTGTTTTCATGCTTGTTCCATCTTCCCATTTTATACATATATATAATATATAAATTATATTTATATAATAAATTTATATATATATATAAAGCAATGCCAATTATTTAATCTCTTTTTTTCAGTGTGCTTAATAGGTTGATTAGCTGGGAGCTGTATTATATTTTGATATAAAGAGACAGAAGTGACTGCAAATCTATTGCCATCTATTTCTATTTAGAGTTAACTGTGAGTTCATAGAAAATACATGGGCATAGTAAACAGGGGTTTGAAATGACAATTTTTTACTGGTTGCAAGTGCTAATTGCTAGTTTCTCAAGGGTATAGAATTAATCACCTGCTAGATTTACAGTCTCTAGGTTGAGACCTGAGGATGGAGGCAATAAGAAAAGCTCTTGAGGGACATATCATATGGTGAGTCTAAATATCAGTCTCTATGCATATGTAAATTGGCAACAAAGTTTTTTCAAAGCTCAAGTATGCTAATTTCAAACAGGCAAGACTAAAGCTCGCTTTTAGCAGCTGTTTAACGTCTGCCTGTGGGTGGTAGAGAGAGCTTAAAATACAAGCAAACAGTGGTGCATAAGTAATTAAGCAACATTTTGCTGGGCATAAATAATTCTGTTTATATTGCTCTTTGAAGAGTATGGAATACAAAATAACAGGCCGAGTGCACCTTTGGTCACCAGAGGTTGGCTGTGCCCCCTCTTTACCTTTCTGCTGCTTTCACCTTTTTTTTAGGGAAGGATTAAATGAGGGTCGGTGCTGCTGCTCTGTCACTTATGTATTAAAGAACTTCATCCCACGATGCAGCAAAACAAATGCTCCAAAGTTTTAATGTGGTGCATCTGCAGCTCAAATAATTTCCCTTCCCAGACTAAACTTCCCCAGCGTGACAACCCGGGTCTGAGAAGGGTATTTATCTCTTTGGAGAGCTCTGCACTTTCACCTGATCAAAGTTGATAAAATTATGCTGTATGTGCTATTCTGCTAAATTGTAAAAATTAGTGAGTCAACTCGGCTATTTTCAAGGTCATAAGGCTGTTGATAATCCATAAAACAAAACAGCCTGACTTTTGCAGTTGTTATCACTTAAATTATTGCCTGCATTAAAATAATAAGATAGTTGCCTTTATGGGATTCTCCTAAAACCCAGAGTTACTGAAGTGACTGAGCACAAAACGCTCGTGCAATTTTGATGGCTGCTCTGAAGCAGGCAGAATTGACTAAAAGCCTGAAAAACTAAAACAGAGAGATTTAAAAAATATGTCATTTGATTCCATAAAGACCTTGAAATTAATCACAAGGAAGATGAAAGATATAACATGATTTGGAAACATCTAGTCTGGAAAAAAGGATTATAAGTACTGGCTGTGATAAGAGTCAGGATTTTAGGAGTTGGTTTTGATTAAATGTTGATGGTTTAAAGAATTAGTAGTTAAAAGAACTAGTGGTTTGTAAGGAAATCTTCTGTGCTGTGGCTCCAGCGAGGGCTGATGCCAACATTCCAAGTGTTCTGGCGGAGCTGTTGTTCCCAGTTTGCTGTCCTGGGCAAGGCAGGCAGCTGTGGAGAGGGAAGAGACAGCTCTGTGCAGCAGAACTGCTGCTGGCAAAGGGGGTTTGCCTTGGGAAGTGCTGGTGCCTGAACAGGGGGATCTGCTGGGGGTACTGGGGGGACCCCGAGCAGGAACTCTTGGCAGAACTGGCAGGGACAGAAGGCTTTGGCTCCTCTATTTTTGACGTTTCTGTATTTTTGGAGAGTTTGGTTTTGGTGATTCCCTGGGTAAGTCCCAAATGCCCAGGAGGGGCTGGGCAGGGCAGGGGGACACCAAGGACCCCCCAACAACTCCCACCCTCCTCACACCCCCCCGGGTTTGCCCTTTGAGCCCCTGAGAGGTGTTGGCACCCAGGTCCTCCTGATTGAGCCTCTTCTGTTTATTCCCTCAGAATCTCCTCACCTTTTTCTCCGAGTTTAATTATTCATTTCCTAATTCGGTCTCCTCTCCCTGCACGGCTCTCCTGGCAATTTGTCATCCTGGCTGAGCAGGGGGTCGGAGCTGAGGTGCCAACACTGCCATCCAGGCTGAGGGGGGAAGTTCTCAGAGCCACCAGCACAGCTCATGAGGGACCCCAGACTGGCCAGGCTTGGGTCAGGAATGTCACCTTCCTGCTCCAGATCCGGAGCAAGAAGTGGCATTTGCAATGTGGGGGTTCTGGAGCAGTTTCTCCCTGGATCAGCGACTGGCACAGGTTGGGCAGAGAAGCTGTGGCTGCCCCTGGATCCCTGGAAGTGTCCAAGGCCAGGTTGGACAGGGCTTGGAGCAACCTGGGCTAGTGGAAGGTGTCCCTGCCCGTGGCAGGGGGTGGCACTGGGTGGGCTTTAAGCTCCCTTCCCACCCAAACCAGACTGGGATTCTGTGATCCCATGAAATGAGCCTAAGGAGGAGCATTTAGTCCAGTCATGGGGACCAGTGGTTCTGGAAGAGTAGATGGCCAGGAAATACAGCTGCACCAATTATTCCAGGTCACTCATAGGTGAGGTGGCAGCTGAACACTCTGGGTAGGGAAAGAAAAAAGGCCCAAGAATGGCCAATATCCTCTGAACAAATGTAATGGAACAGCACAAGAAAATACAGGTGGGAACAGTCCTAGAGACCAAACCAAGTGGATTTTGGTTATTCCAGTTTCATGGTATTATGTATCAAACAGGGAATTGTGAATTAAAGCTCTGTGAGAGGTGCAAATGTAGGGGTTTGCTGAAAGGCTGTCACAGTGCTGGCTCTGTCAGGGCAAAGGCATTTAAAGTTGTTCACATGCTAAAAGAACATCATGTTAAGGGTCCCTTCCAGCTGAAAATCTCCCTTCTCTCCTCCTGGTTTTTAGATGCCTAGAGATTCATTTTCTGAATGACCAGCCTATATATTTGCTGTCGTAATTATAGCTGTCATTTTTTGATCCCTTCTGCTGAAGTCTCTTCTTACCTATCAATATTACTTTTTCAGCCTCATTTTCTTCTCTGAACCTCCTCTCTTTTCCCCTGCTCTGGGGGTGGTGGCTGCTCTGCCCCTCCAGCTGCAGGAAGCCCGTGTGGACAGAAATTGAGACAGTTTTAGTTTTGCAGTTATTTACTCAGAGGAAGAGGTGATAAATCCACTCACATTCATGTTTTTGTCTTAATAAAGAGCTGGTTACGACTTTCAGTCTCCCCTCCAGTAACTGAGCAGATGTTCTTTATTTTCAGAGTATTTTTGTTTCTTTGAACAAAACAAACAAACAAAAAGACCTGTCATTCTGAAATCCAGTCGTTCCCTTCCTGGCTTTTGGATTTTAAGGGTCTCTCAGGTCAGAGATGTTGAGTGGGTTTGGACCTGTCCCTGCTGCTGGGAAGGTTGGATGTGGCTCCTTCCCTTTTAATCCATGGAATTGATACTGAATATCATTCCTGCTTTTTGGTTAGAAGTAAGAACCAAACTAAGAGAAAAAAAAATAGAGAAAAAAAATAATTTGTAGGCAAGTTGCTGGTTAGTGGAACAGGAGGATTCTTGAAGAAGCATTGAAAATAATCCCATTTAGTGCCGGATCTGTGTTCTGGGTTTTCACTTTTTGCAGTAGTTGGGGGATCTCAGGAAACTTTGGGGTGTTTTTTGTTGTCACTGTAAAATCCAGTGATACAGGGGAGCTTTTCTTGAGGAATTTCAGCTTTGGATCCTGCTCCTTTAGGAATCTGTGCCCTCCTACCTGCCCACACCCCGCTCCCTTCGGGCTCAGTGGGATTTGTATCCATGTGGGAGGGGAGAATTTGTCCCTCAGCTTCCCTCAGGGTAAAAGGCTCATCCCTTACTGAGGACAATAGTGCAGCCCTGGAATACTATATTTTAATAGTATATCTGGAGAACAACATCCTGTATTGATTTTTCATTTTAGTTTGTTTTTCCTCAGGGCTTTTTTATTGGTATGATTATGTGAGTTTGCCTCCACCTGCTACCAAGCCCTGGCTTTCATCTTATGGGCACTAATTTACATAAAACCTAAAAGCAAGGGATAATAACAAATATTTGGCTATTTCATGAATTTTAAAATTGTTTTCATTACCAGGGAGAAATATTTTTGCATAACCTTTATTTCCTACTGCATTTTTGACTACTGGCCTTAAAGGAAAAATAAAAAAAAGGGAATTTCCTATTTCTTTTTTTTAGTAGTATTTTGCATTTGGTTGAACATTAACGTTTAACAGTGAAAATAGCCTTATTAAAAGAAAATTATCTGCTTCCAGTGCTGTCAGCTTCCCAATAATATTATGGTATTAAAAAAATGATCCAGGAAGCCCCCAGTCCAGGTAGATTCTGCCAATCCTAGGAAGATTTCTTCCAGCTCTGAGACACTTGTACATTATATTAAAGAAATAAAAACCAACCCCCTTCAGCTGTCAGGCTGCTGTGGCAGAATTTAGTTCTGTTCTCAAGAGCTTCCTTGTCCCATGAGTGCAAAGACAATAGTCCACTATATAGAGAGCCAATAAATCAATTAGCTCTAACAGCCAGCGTTCAGGAAATGCATTTATTCTCTTCAATGAAAACACAGTTTTTACTTGTAGCCATACTTCATACTGTTAAGGTCAATTTTTCATGTGGAAATTAAATCCAGCGGATGAAAAACTGCTTGTATATTCCATAAAGCAGGAAAGAAGTGTTCTTACTGATGTGGGATCACAAGTTTGTTTTATTTGTAATTATCCTTCTTTAGAGTAATTGAGATTCCAAACAGTGGCTTAATAGCTCGGCGCTCTCAAATTGCTACTGCCTGGAACTTTACCTTTCCAAAAATAAGTGAGCCTTTCAATTGCAACACAACTGCTAAAGCCTGGGTCATTTTAGAACAATTAATTGAGAGAGGTGATTAATAGCTTAATAATGGGCTGCTCTGTAAGTGGAAGGCTCAGGGAAGGGAGGAATATGTAATTGTGTCCCTAAAACGTGGCCTAATGGAAACTCGCTGGTTTGCCTCTAGTGCACACCCAGACTTTGCTTTTGGGCCCCTGGTTTGATGGTGTCTGAGGGAACCAGAAATCTCTGCTTCCATTTAACCTCTTGGGTGGTGGGAGCTGCAGGGTTTGGGCAGGAGCTGCTCCCCAGGGCAGGGAACGCCCTGGCAGCACAGCCAGAGTCAGGAGGATGAAAGGCTCAAAGAATCCCAAGCCTGGGGAAGGGGGAGTCAGGACTTCCACTCCTTTTCTCCCTCCTCTGCTTTGGAGGTGTTTGCCATCCATATTCGTGGCTCTGAGGGGAGTCTACGAGCTGCTCCCGTGGGGAGGAAGGGAGATGGAGAACTGCAGATGCAAAGGAAAGAGGGCAAGTTCATCAGTGCTCTCAAATTCCTTACATGGGAACCACCAGCTCCGAGCTGCAAATAAAAACAATAATAATTAAAACAAAAACAAAACAAAAAAAACCCAAACCAACAAACAAATCCTAAACCTTTCTGGTTCAGGTGCCCAGAAAGCAGCTGGTGCAGGAGCTTCATGGGGGTAGGAGGCCTCAGGTGTGCAGGGAATGTGGATTCCTGAGCTGCTGGTGAGGAGAAGGGAGGCACTGATGAAGCTGCTACCACTGATTGTTTGCCCTGAGTTTTCATGGGATAGAATGTCAGAGTTGTTCAGGTTGGAAAAGACCTCCCAGATCACCAGGTCCAGCCTTTGACTCACCCACTAAACCTGGCACTGGTGAGGGTGATGGGTCTGGGCTTTCCTCACCCTGGATGTACGAAGTGAGCAGAGCTGCAGCTTGAGGTTGATGGGGTTCTCTTCTATAAACTGTGGGTTTGGGGTCTGGCACTGCCTGGAGGTGCAGGCTTGTCCATGGGGTGTTTGCTGGTGACCTCCCCAGCCTGTGGCTCCTTTCAGTGTTGGGGCACTTTGGAAATTATAAATCATGTGCATATTTTAAATAATCCTGCCCAGGCTGTGATCTGCTGCTGTGTTTTATCTTTCTGAAACAGAGGGCTTGGGGCAGCTGCAAGTTTGGATCTTCTTTTTTTTAAAGGAAGATGGTCACACAGTGTTTCTAGGAGAAAAAAAAAAATCTTTACAGCCTTTGTCCTCCAATTTCTGCTGATCCTTTGTGTGTCTCATGTTCATAGATCTCCGTTTCTCACACAAATTCATCCTGCCTTGCTTGTTACCTGTGCTCTCCACAGCACAACAACACAAACCCTTCCAGGGGTCCCTTCTAGCACTTCTTCCTCGGGTCTTTATTGTGATGCAAAAGCCAAAGCAAGAGAGAAGAGCAGCAGTGAGAATGAGACAAGTCCCTTTGTGTTCACAGGGACAAGTGGGGAAGTGTCTGGTCTGGCTCCATCTGCAGAGAACCAGACCCAAGTCCATGCTGCACCTCTCAGAATGATCAGCTCTGCTAAGATATTCTTTATGCTGGGTAGAAGTGTAAGCAAACTTCATTTTAAAATCAGCTAATGCATTCATTTACATTAATTAATGCATCCTAAGCTATAGTAATTAGTTGCAATCATCATTTGGTTGGAGTACAGGTAGAACTAACTCAGTGTGACTGTTCACTCTGATATTTCTGCATTTTCCACAGGCAAAGCAATGCCTGCAACATGTGAAGGCCCTGTTGAAGAGCAGATACTGCTGTAGAGATTTCCATATTGGATAGCAATGAAAAGATTCTCATAAATTTAATGGGAACCAATTTAAACTGTTTTGCAGCATTACAGGGACAATGTTCTTCAAATGGTGAACTGGTCTGGGGCAGTGGTTCCAGTTTAAAAGGATAAAGCCTGTGTTTGGGACCAGTTTAACGTGGGCAAGGCTTAGGAGAGCTCAGAGAAAATCCAGTTTGGGGGTCCCAGTGAGAGTGGTAGAACTTGTTAAGGAAGACAAGAAATGCTGGAGCAGTGGAAATCTTACTGGCCCTGCAATGGGAATCGGTGGGAAGGGATTTGTAAATCTCTGTTGCAAGAGTTGACCTCACGCTGAGTTTCCTCAGACTTGGGTCAATAATGAACACATTTATTCTCTCCTTTTTGCCCAAGAACTCCATCAGAGACAGGGAATGGAGGTAAACAGACCAGGGCTCTGAAAAGGAAGCAGAAAATAAGATTTTTATTGTAGCATTTGCATAATAGTCATCTTACAAAATTGCCTGGGAATAATAGGAGGAGGAGATGAGGATGAAGAGGTTAAGTAGAAGGAGAGTCAATTTTTAGTGGTGTTAGAAGTGATAATGTTTTCTCCTCCCTTTGATACAAGGGGTAGCACTCCTCTTGTAAGGAGAGGGGTTTATGGCAAGGCTGTGTGAGGGAGATTAACAGCCCAGAGCGTGAGTGGCCAGAGGAGCAGAGTGTGACTCCAGCCTGGGAGGGACCTGCTCAGGAGAGGAGACGGCCAGGTCACAATCAGCACTTCAAAAATGGGATTTTAGAAACTCTTAAAAAACCTGGTGCTCAGGGCTTGCCTTGGAGACGTCAGAGAGCTTGAAGGAACGAAGCTGTACTTGGTCTGCACGTTTAGCTGTTGGGGACAGCTGATGCTCCTGGAGAGGAGGAGTCTGATTTTGGGTGCAAAAAGGGGAAGAACCGGTTAGAAAGAACTTCTTACACTCAATAAATCACAGAATCCTGGAGGTTGGAAAAGCCCTCCCAGCCCACGGATCCCCCTGTTCCCATCCCCACCTTGTCCCCAGCCCAGAGCACTGAGTGCCACGTCCATCCTTCCTTGGGCACCT
>JAWWLV010000183.1:822482-837570 GCA_035041135.1 Platyrinchus mystaceus
GCCCAGAGAATCTGTGGCTGCCCCTGGATCCCTGGAAGTGTCCAAGGGCAGGTTGGACAGGGCTTGGAGCAACCTGGGCTAGTGGAAGGTGTCCCTGCCCATGGCAGCGGTTGGAACGGGATGGGCTTTAAGATCCCTCCCAATACAAACCATTTTGGGGTTCCATAAAATTTTGGAGAGGTGGATTCCTTCAGTAACAGGTGAGGTTTTTCCCCCTCATTCTGTGAATTTTTCTTCAGTTTACTGCCTGCAGGTGGAACATGTTGTATGGGAGCAATAAATCTTGCTCCCTTTGCACCCTGGAGAAGGTGCCGGGGTACGGTTTGGGGTGTGAGGGGGTCCCTTGCCGCGGTGCTGCCGGGCAGTGGGCAGGGTTTGTGGCAGGCAGGGTTTGTGGCAGGCAGGGTTTGTGGCAGGCAGGGTTTGTGGCAGGCAGGGTCTGTGTCACCAGGCTGTTTGCTCAGCGTTGTTATCGCCTGGAGCAGCCCGGGCACAAAGGCAGGTGAGGCAGGGCCGGCTCTGTCCCCGCTCTGTGCGGCACAGCCGGAGCGCATCCCCGGAGCCTCGGTGGTGGCTCTGCCCTTCCCCGGGGCTCAGCCCCTCTTTGGTGTTCGAACAGCATCCCTGCAGCGGTGCCAAGCCTCGAGCTCCCTGCGCTGGCTGCTGCGGGAATCCAGGGATCGGGGAGGATCCCGGAGCGCTCCCAGCCCGGGCAGGCTGCGGGATTGCGGTGCCGGTCAGAGCTGCCCATGGGCAGGGACGGGAGCGGCGGGAGGAGAGCAAAGCACAGCTCCACACTGCCCTGAAAGCTCCCTCTGCATCCAGTGCCGGGCTGTGCTGCCACACGAGTGGCCATTCCCAAGCAGGTCCCTTCCCGGGATTACTGATCCACACCGCCCGGCTGGGGTGACCTCGTGGGGGCACTGGGAAGCCGGGGGTTCACTTGGTGGGGGCTGGTTTTGTGTCCTGCATCCACCAAGGTTGGGGGTTCGGTGCCATTCGCTTAGGACTTGGACTGGATCCTTGTGGGTCCCTTCCAACTCGGGATATTCTGGGATTCTTTAGAAAAGAATTCCTACTGTGCCTTCACGTAGGGTGGAGCACTATGAGTCTGGACCGAGTTTAGGGTTAATTAAGCTGAAGTGTTTGGAAGTTTTAGATATTTGATTGAGGTGGGAATAAACTGTGAAAGTCCTGACTTGCAGCCCTGGAATCTTCCCTTGGGAGCACTCTGCCAGGAAGAGGTGCTGGTTACCCCAAAGGCAGCTGCTCTGGCCGTGGTCTGAACTCCCCTTTCAACATAGTTTTTGGGAGTAGCAAAACAGTGCATTGACACATTAATAAGTCTTTTTGTATATACACATGGAACCTCTTCAACACATTGCTGGCTTTGGGAATTAAAGTGTTGTCCCACTGGGGAGTGTCTGCTGGAATTCCACCCTGCCAAGAGAGCGGTCTTTAAGCAGATATTTACTGTGACATTGTCTTCACAATAACTTAGCTGTCCCCAATTGCTGCAGAATCCCCCTCTTATGACTCTCGTAAGAGACCCAGAAGTGTTATAATCTAATCCCTGATCGATTTTTATGAGTAATCTCTATGATAATCTCCTCTTCCCCACCCTCCCTCACTGTGGGTTCCTGGTTTCCCTCCTCCCTGCCCAGGCTCTGGCTCCACACAAATGGCAGCAATCAGGGAAGGTGGGCGGGTGTGCTGGAGCGGCCCTGGCAGAGGGGCCAAGCACTGACTTCAAACAGAGAAATTATCCAAGATGAAGTGAGGATTTACCTCCTGGGGAAATGGGTGGAGTTCCGTATTTCCCACTCTTGCATGGATGCAGATGCATTTTGAAATTAGTTGTTGGGTGCTCTTTAATAGGTGTGATAGTTTGCATAAGAACATATGAGCTCTTAAACCCCACATTTATTCTGTCAAAATTTTCTGATAATCTGATAAAGAAAAAAAATCTTGACATATTTTCCTGTGAGTCCTGTACTTCTTAAAATTTATTTAATGGTTTATATAATGAATTTCTGTTTAAGCACTCAGTAGAGAAGCTGCCACAGCTCAGTCTTGGAGAATGAAAATGGTTTTTGCCTTTTGGTGAAATTCCAGAACTAAAAAGCCTGAGTATTCCTGTTGGTTATTGTTTTCATGTAATTTCCTTTTTTTTTTTTTCTTTTGCCAGAGTAGTTTCATTGAAACATAATCCTAATAATCTAAGCATAAGGATGCTCTTCCGAAGTGGAGATGCTGCAAAATATTAGAACTTAGAGGATAAAATGAGTTTTGCAATACTTGAGTGATGCCAGGAAGGATCTTACAATGGGTGTGGGCAAGATTAGTGTCTCGTTTCTCTTGACTTTCAGTGATGGTGCCCAAGGAATAGGGTGTTGTCTTGTGCTGCTGGGATACAGAATCTGTAATTCTCAGATGATGCTATGTCAGAATTCAGAGCTCTGATGACACAGGTTTGGGTCACTCCAGCAGAGACAAATCCCAAGGTAATCCCCATGAAACACTGACATCTATTCCTCGCTTGCCTCTCGTGTGTATTTGGCATATCTGTGCTTGTCCCAAGCGGCAGCTTTTTCCAGACAGAAAGTGCTGGATGTGCCTCTTGCCGTGTGAGGATGGTTCTGGAGGTCGAGCCCCTTGCTCTGGCCGTGGCTGCAGCAAACACTGACCCTTTGTCGGTGCCCCCCGAGCGTTGGCGTCGCCGTCGGGGCCCGGGCGGAGCCGCCGGAGCGACGGCGCTGCCGACAATGTGCCACTTGTGCCCGCCCGGGGCTGGGGGTGGCTCTGTGACTCACTGTCCCATCCTCAGCACTTCTGGGCCCCCTCCCACCCCCGGGCCCCTGCCCTGGCAGGGTGAGCAAACCCAGCCAAGCACCCGTCGACCTCTGCTCTGGGTGAGCAGGGACAGCAGCAGGGAATGGCTGGAGCTGTGCCAGGGCAGGGTCAGGTTGGATCTCAGGACAAGGTTCTTCCCCCAGAGGGTGGTTGGCACTGCCCAGGCTCCCCAGGGCAGTGGGCACAGCCCCAAGAGCTCCAGGAAGATTTGGATGATCCTCTGGAGCACAGGGTGTGACTCTTGGGGATGATCCTGTGCAGGGCTGAGGGTTGGACTGGATGATCCCTGTGTGTCCCTTCCAGCTCAGGATATTCTGGGATTCTGTTACTCAGGGTTCAGCATCTAAGGTGGATTTCTACCGTGCTTGGAATTCATAGAAGAGCTTGGAATTGCCACCATGTTTTTGGAGGTCTGAGAATGCTGTGATGTTATTCCATGGCACAGGTCGTCCTGGTACTGCTCGGCTGCAAGAGCCTGATCTCCTGTGCATTTTCTTTGCCTCATTAAATAAAATCAGGAAGTAAAATTGGAATTCACAGAGCTCACTGGAGGGGAGGGAGAGGTGTGACAGTGTCGGTGGGGGATGACTGTGTCCCCCTGGCCATGGGCCAGGCTGCATCCCCGTCCCACTGCCCACACAAGTGCTCACGCACAGGCGATGGCACTCACTGCTGCCATGGAGAGATCCCCCTTCCTGAAGGGATTGCAGGGTAGAAATCCCAAAGGTTAATCTATCCATTATTATAAATATTTATAAATGGGTTGGATAAATCATACTGTGTAATTATCTACCTAACTAGTCAAGCCATTAGGACATTAAATAGCACAAATCAGAACTCATTTGGTTCATCATGAGCCTGATATTGTTATGAAACAGCTGAGCAGTGCTGTGAACCTTTCAGGGGTTTCAGGGCAGGGAGTCGGGTGGGAACTTCATCTGTTGGGTGTGGTGGGCCTTTAAAAATGGCAAACCAGGGGGATTTGGTTAAAAAGGGCATGTCTGCAACAGGAAGTTCCTCAGTTACTGAAAGGTTTCATCAGCACTAAGTCAAATGTGAACTCACCAAGAAAACTGAAATACAGCTTTAAACCCCCAAATCCTCTTTTATGCACCATTTTAATGATGCTGTTTACACAAAGCACGTTCCAACTTTGTTTAATTGATGCTGTTTGGGGTTATGTATCAATAATGGGGGAGTCAGCACATTGTTTTGCCTTACAAGCTGTCAGGAATATCACAGCCAATTGCCCAGACACCGTCTCTAAGGCACGTCTTCCCTGCAGTTAACTACTAAAGACAAAATATTCCAGTTATTTCTTTAATGCTCCTAAAAACTCCTGGGTAACACCCAGGTGTGTGGCTCGTGCTGCTGGGGACAGTTTTTAGTCCCTAATCCTGGCATTCCTGTCACTGTAGAGAGAAGGATCTTCTTTCCAGCCTTGTCCAGTGAGGGGTTGGGCTTTGATCCTTGTGAGTCCCTTCCAACTCAGGGTATTTGTTATTTCCTGTGTTCTCCATTCAGAAGTGAGGCTGTGGGGAGTGGAAATGGGGTGACTTGATGAATTGTTTGGTTGGTGTTGTGTAGCCAGAAGGGCTCTCTGGGCAGCTAAAGGAGAGATCCAGGGGCCTGCACTTCAAACTGCAGCTGTCATGTTGTGCTCTTACATTTCAAATAACTCCTGGGGGAAAAACAAACCAACAAACCCCAAGAGGATGGTTGTGGGTTTTGGAAGTATCCAAAGCAGCACAGCCCAAACCCCATGGACATGGAAGTTGGGGATGAGGCAGAAGTTGGGTTACTGGGGGTCCCAGCCCACCACTGGCTTCACGGATGGGGTAGAGAAAAACCCGTGACAGGAGTTGTGTAGAAATGATTTTGGAGTGGATTAACAGGATTCCTTAGTAAGAACCATTAAACAAAATTTACCTTGTCTATTAAAAAAAAAAACAAAACAACCTTTCATGGTATTTCCACTTGAAGCTGATTTTTGTAAACAAACAAACAAAATTTTATCTTCAACACAAGCCAAAATTTCCTGAACTCCTCCTGCTCGTTGAGATGACAAGAGCCACTAAAGCAATTAGCACTTGCTCTCGAGCCCTGCGTTCAGTGTGTGCTGGCAGGATGTGTGTGGGTTCCTGGGTTCACCTGGCCTTTGGGGATGCACCTGGGGGTTTTTCCCTCTGCAGAGGAGCAGCGTGTGGTCTCGTGGACACTGGGCTGGTCCCAGCCCCGCTGGGGGGGTCTCAGGCACAGGGCCCCCCTTTGCTCGGTGCTTTCAGCCCTGACTGGCACTGATGGCTCTGGAGTGACAGTGTGGATGCTGCTGCCTGCTTGCAGAGTTGCCTTCCCTGGCAGTGTCCTTTAAACTCCAGCTCTGGCTGGGTTTGAGGGACAGACAGGGGCTGAGATTGACAGTGGAGACCCCCAGCGCCGGGAGGAGCAGCCTGGGGGTACCGGCAGCTGAGGCCCCCCAGGCAATGCACAGCAACACCACCCAGATCTGAGGAGCAGCTCGGGGGGTGCAGCACCAGCCACATTTGCTGGGCCTCTATTGCCTTTTCTTTTTGGTATACAAATTGGAGGAATGAGTTTGCTATGACATTTAAATAACGACGATGAAAAGTGGGAAGCGGCTCCTCAGGAGTGTGTTCTCCTCTTGGTGTCTGCCTGCGGCTCCCACCGGTACCGACGGGAGCCTTGCAGATGTATCTGAGGAAGAAAAAGCCTTTCACGTTGCATAACCAACCTGAATTTCTCTGGAGACCATGGGCTGCTGAAGCAGTTGGTTGAGATTGCTGCATTTGGGAAGTTATTTGTTTTACCTGCATATCAAACTCCAACTTGGTGTTGGTTTTTTTTTTTTTTTATTCCCACTGTACATTGCACATCCTGCTTCTGGGGAAAAAGCTGCCTCCACATTCCAGTGAAATTGTATTTCACACTGTGCCTAAATACATTTAGTGAGATGAGATTCAAACAATTAAATATGTCTTCTGTGATTTTCTCTGTTAGTCCAGTAGCCAGCCCAATAATTATCTCAACTGTTTTACTATGACTTGCATGGTGTTGTCAATTTATTTAGTTGGAATTAGTTTGCTATTTCTTCTTGTAAGTGTTGCCTGTTTACTTAACAATATTTGGCTTTGCCTAATGATATGTACAGAAGACAGGGCTAAGTGGAACATCAGCTGTTTACATCAGCTCCAACAATTAATGCATGTTAATTTTTAATTACAGTGATTGTACCAGGGGCGGGATGTATGTTTTCCCCCAGAACAGATGTAGCAGTCAGCTCTGCTGGTGAACACACAGATCGATGGGCTGTGGCTGTGCCAGCCGTGCCAGGGCAGCGGCTCCCCGTGTTCCTGGGGGTGGGTGGAAGGCAGTCCCACCCAGTCCCCTTCCACGGGGAAGGGGATGTTCCAGCAGCACCCAGGCAGGGCTGGGACATCAAAGAAGCCCAGGGTTGAACACTCACAGGAGTTTAACCCATCTTGAAGCTCTCCTCGTGCTCAGTGGGTTTGTTTCCCAGGCAGGCTGGGAGTGGTGCCGGTCCCAGTGGTCTTTGTTGGTGCTGTTGGGAAGCAGTGAGAAGCTGCAGGGCAGGACCTGCTGCCCCCCAGCAGGACACTGGGGCCTGATTTGCTGGTGATTTACTCAGTGAGCAGCAGGGGGAGGCTGTGGTGCCCCTGTCTGGGGAGGTTTTGCCCATAAACACAACCAAGGCTGTTTTCTGGGTGCTGGTGTGTCAGAAGGATTTGTCCTGGCTGTGATGGATGATGGGGGGGCAGAAGGTGTGAGCTGATGGAGTCCTGGTGTGTGGCAGTTCATGGGGAACTGCTGGGGCAAGACCTCAGAGAGAGCTGGGGAGGCTCAATCTCCCAGAACCCCTGAGGGTGGAAGAGACCTCCAGGTTCATTCAGTCCCCCCTGTGCTCCATCCCCACCTTGTCCCCAGCCCAGAGCACTCAGTGCCACGGCCACTTCCTTGGACACCTCCAGGGCTGGAGACTCCAAACCTCCCTGGGCAGCTGTGCCAGTGCCTGAGCACCCTTTCCAGGGAGAAATTCCTCCCGAAATTCTTCCTCACCCCCTGGTACAGTGGCCCAGCACTGCCCTTGTCCACTTTGCACACCAGAAATGCTCAGTTTGTCTTGGGGTGTCTGAGCTCCAGTACCTGGAGAGCAGAGCCTGGAGGGACGTTGGCAGCAACAGGAAATGTCTCTCCTTGGGTTGATCTCCCCTCCCATACCACAGTCCAGCTCTGAATGTTGGGATTGGGCCCTTTAATTTAAAATGTGGGGACTCTTGGTGCTTTTTCATGTGGTAGATTTACTTTAGACTTTGATTTCACCAGGTCTCTGGTGGGGGGTGATTTTTTTTTTGTTTTTGTCTTTCCAAGATTTCATTCTAAAGTGGAGAAGAAACCTTAAAAAGGCTGTTAGACTGTGGGTGTTTGGACAATGCTCTCAGGCACCTGGTGGCTTTGGTGGGGTGTCCTGTACGGGGTCAGGGGTTGGACTCTGACCCTCGTGGGTCACTTCCAACTCAGGATATTCTATGCTTCTATAAGTCAGTGAAACCATTGCATTAGAGAACTTTCCTCTTCAAGACCTACAGCCAGCAGTTCAAACTGTAGAAAATGATAAATTCTTTATTTCCTTGGAATTTATCATATCTATCCTGTGAGTAGCCAGTTGTCATTAAAATCCAAGTTACAAAGGCTTAGAACGTGGCAAAATTGCCTTACAACCAAAATATTACACATTTTTTTTAGTTGTCTTAAACTTCATACATGTCCTTGCTATGCAAATGTTATGATAAACACCCTGGGGTGAGTGGGACCCCAGTTCACTTTACCCCCTCAGCAGTGCTAACAGGCAGTGTTACTCCCTCTTGTATCAGGTTGCTTTTGCCTTCAGAGCAGTTGAAATTCTCACAGGCAAAATAAGAAAATAAACACAAAACTATCAGAATTAAAAATATAAATAGAAAGCTGGTGTAATTCCAGGGGGTTGTAGAGAAATAAGTAATGAATTTAACAGGTGCCTCTCCTGTTTGGTATCAAACTCATTTACATCAGGAGAGTAGAGCTGACAGAGGGAACTTAATGACGGTCCTGCTGCACAACATCTTCACCCCAATGTGCACTCTGGCATCTGTTGGGTATCTAAGTGGTTATTAAAGAATTTGAGTTTTACAAATATTGCAGGTAACAGACTTTCCATGTATAAACCACAGTATTCATTGTGAACCAGCAAAGCCACCTCAGGAGTAGTAAAAATGAATCACGGTCCTCTTGCAAGATGTGTTATGTGCAAGTATGGTAATGACTGTGAGGAGAACCCTGCTGGTTCTGTTCCATCTCAGGGGCCTCCTGTGCTGGCAGTTATTGGAAAAAAGGAAAAAAAAATCCCAAACCAAAACAGGGAATGGTTCACACTGGCAGAGAACAGGTTTCCATTGGATGTCATGGAAAAGTTCTTCCCTGTGAGGGTGTTGAGGCCCTGGCCCAGGTTGCCCAGAGGAGCTGCCCCTGGATCCCTGGAAGTGTCCAAGGCCAGGCTGGACGGGGCTTGGAGCAACCTGGGCTAGTGGAAGGTGTCCCTGCCCATGGCAGGGGGTGGCACTGGATGTTTAATCTCCCTTCCAACCCAAACCATTCTATGATTCTCTGGGTGTAGAAATATCACAGAGCAAGTTCTTGTCTGGTTTGGGGCTTTCAGTCCAACCTTGGAGAATGTGAGAGCTCTGTGGGGGCAGGTGTGGAATCGCAGAACCCTGGAAAATGCAGAGCTGGAAGGGACCTGTCAGGATCATTCAGTCCAACTCCTGGCCCTGCACAGGACACCCCAACAATCCACCAGGAGCCTGACAGTGTTGTCCAAACACTTGTTGAACTCAGGTTTGGAACCTCCTTGTCTCCTGCAGGAGATGCCCAGCCAGGGGAGCGTGTCCATGGCCCAGCAGTTTTGTTGGGAGCAATCTGTGCCACGAGCTCAGGTCCTGAGGTCTCTGAGTCCCCCTGTGCCCTGTAAACACAGCTCTGTAACCTGTGGAGAGGGAACCTACAAGGGTTTGCTTCACCTGGAGCAGAGCTACAACCACCTCTGGAGGGAAACATGACAGCTCAACAGCACAACAGCTCGGGGGCCGGGAGGGTTTGTGTGTGTACAGCAGCCGCGGAGGGGGAGCCTGCAGGAGCTGATGGCTGCGAGGTCGGTGTGTGGTGGCAGGATGCAATTACCCAGCAGAAATTCCCCTCTCCTGGTAATAAGCTCCAGGAGCTCTTTGCTCCCTGGTGCAGGTGCAGCACAAGTCGTTGAGTCCCAGCAGCGAGGGGTTAATGAGAACATCGTGCTCTGGGGTTACCTCTGCTGGAAAAAGTGCCGAGAAATGGACACTGGGGGTCTTTTTTTATTTATTTACCTGGTAAATCCAGCTGGGTGAAGTGTGTCTCAGCGCTCTGTGGGTTTGTGGGTCCCTCCCTTCTCCCCGTTGCCCTCAGCCCCGGTGTTGGTGGGCACAGAGGTGGTGCCGGGCTCGTACATTTACTGGACGTGGCTGGGGAGAGAAATGCTGAGGCGCACAGAGCTGCTGGGAGCATCACTCACGGGAGACAACTCCCTCCCTCCCATCCCACCCCCGCGAGCCTGCCGGCAGGGAAGGGTGCTCCAGGCGCTAATTGCACTAATTGGTGTCCCTGCCCGTGTGTGTGTGTGGGGGGGGGTTGGAATGAGATCGTCTTTAACATCCCACCCAGCCCAGCCTGGGATTTGGTGACTTTAATTCTCCTGGGCTGGGGTGCAGAGGGAGGAATGGCAGCACTGGTACCTCCAGCACAGGGCTGCTGCTCTGCTGAGCTCCACTGGGGGAAAGTTAAGGAAACAAATGGAAATACCCCCTAATTAGTGGTTTTGAAGTCCTCAATTCTTTTAAGACTGGATCTACTTTGTGCCTGACTGTCCCTTCTAAGGACCCCTCATTGCTGTTACAGGGCTGCCCGTGCTGGACTGTTTGCAGTGCCCCTTAACCCTTTTTGAGTGGATATCCCATCTGTTTGGACACACCTTCCTGATGGAAAATAGCCTTTAAAATAAACAAATAATAATAATTTTTAAAAGTCTCCTGTGCCCACTGTTCCTTTGTGTGGTGCAGAAGTTCCATGCACAGCTCTGAATTACAGCTGCTAAGTGTAACTTTCTCTGTTGTGTGTTCTTTACCCAGTTTCTATCTTAACCTTGCTATAAACTGCACTTCCCAGAAGATGTTCCCTGAGCTCCCGTGCCAGGCTGCCTGCAGCAGCTGGGCACAGCTGGCTGCCCAGGGAGGGGGACGCTCGGGCAGCCCCAGAGGAACCACTGCATCCATTCCCACCGGCCCTCGGAGCCTGGGGGCACCTTGGGGCTGCATTAACAGCGCCCTTCATCTCTGCTGGGGTGGGGAAAGGGGCATGTTGTTCCAAAAGAAATGTCCATTAAAAATAGCAGTGTGAAATTTAGGTGGATAGCACAGTCCAGTGCCAGGGGCAGTTTGTTGGTCGCTGGATGGGTCGTGCCAGCCCCGCTCCCCGTCATTCCCCTTTCTCCTCGTGCTCACAGTCCAATTCCCTGTGTGTGTGTGTGGTGCTGGAATAATCCCTGAAGAGAATTATTTTGAGCAGAAATGAGGGATCATTCCTCATTCTTGGGGAAAATCCTCCCTGGGGAGGGTGCCCCACTCACCACGTGTGCTCCAGGCGTGGGGGAGGCCAGAGGGCAGTTTTGGTGTCTTTTGGGCTTTCCAGCCACAGGAAGAACATTTTTCATTGTGCTTTTTAAATAAAAGCAGAACTGTGTGAATATTTACAAGGGAGATGATGCCTTTTTGCTCTTTATGGCAAAACATTGCTCTAAACCCATTTTTTTTTTTTGTGGACTTCATTCAAAGTTATCATTTCCAAGAGCGTTTTCTTTCTTGACTTATATGAGCACAGGCACATATATGAGACTGAAATGATTAAGATTTTCTCTCTAGTGCAAGAATAGTTTGCATATCTTTGTATCTGTGGTTTTCAAATGCTTGGGAGTGATGAGGTTCCCACAAAATCACTTTGGGTTGGTTGTGTTTTGTTTTTTTTTTTAGTGAAGCAACAGTATCTAAAACTTGTGTCTGGCAATCTATATCTCAGAAAGACAGCAAATATATTAGTCCAGAGGGAATGCATCATTTTAAATGAAAAATCGATAAATAACAGCATTTGGTGGGTTTTTAATGCTAAAATATGTTCCTTTTTAATTAGTCATTATATGTATTGATTGATGCTTACTGTACTTGTGATGCCTTTCCTTGAGGGCTTTGTGTATCTCATAGATTGGAAGATGTAAAAATACTTTAAATCAAAGCAGTAAAATAAGCGTAGTTAGAGGGAGAACACGAGGGTTTTTTCTTCATTTACATTCATTACATATTATGAGTTTAATTACCTCCCTCAAATAATACCAGGATGAAGGGAGGGTGCTGGGGAAGGCGTACTTCTGTGATGATTTTATTGATTGTGACTGATGGATGGCATCAACATTTCATAGTGAAGAATCATGGTTTTGTTACATCAGGAAAATTAAATTGGGAGAGTTATTTTCTTTCCCAGTGATAGTGGCAGTTAGAATATTTCACCTGTAATGAGATGTGTGCGTTATGTGCCATAGTGAACCACTGCTGAGCCATTAAATATATGTAAATGAAGAGAAACACAAGAGAGCCTGGGCATAATAACGTGCAGAACAGAGAAATGGATCCTGGAAAGTGATTAATTTATTTGATGATGCCTCAAGTGAGGAATTTTAGGTCACAAATGAAGTGACAGAATGACAAATTACCATTTTAAAGAATTTACTGGGCATCATTACTGAACAATTGTCAGGTAGTTTATGGTGGCTGAGAAGATGGTATAAATATAGATCTTTTCCTTATCTGAGATGAATTATTAATCACCTTTTTAAAAATCTTTGTGAGTGATGGTTGGCTGTCTGATTGGAAATAATGTGTTCTACAATTTTAACTAAATTCTAATATGATGTGTAACAGGAATCTTTACAATTAAAGTCTCAGTGGAGAGTGGTAGGAGGTTTACAGTCAATTGCAGTTTTAATGTGATAAAAGAGGATGAATTCACCAGCATATTTCAATAGGTTTCCTTAGGTATATTATCCCTGCTGTGATGTTATTCAAATGTTTACAGTTTATTTTCCTTTGAAAAATGACATTCAGATACTTAAATTGTTTTCCTCGGTTTATTAGTTAATGAAAATGAAATTCTTGTAATTAGGACATTTTTGCCGCCTGCCACATCGTTGCAGGGAAGGTTCTGGCTGGTGTTTTGTGCAGCCTGTGCTGGCTCTGGGGGTGTGTGGTGTCCCTGCCCTGGGTGTCCCTGCCCGTGGAACCAGGAGGGGAAGGTGGGAGGTGGGAAAGGACACTGGGAGTGTTGTGGCTTTTCCCCAGCTCGTTCCATCTGTGTGACCAGGAAACCCCCCCTCGTTTGCTGGAACAGGACTTGGGTTCATCCCCACCAGTGAATTTGTTGAAGCTTCTGAGTTGAAAATCTTACTGAGGGTTTGGGATGATGTGTGGACACACTTTGGTGCACCTTGGTAGGGTTTTCTCCCCATTTTTTGGTGGGTTTTTTCCCCTACTTGTGCACATCTATAAATACTTGTATGTCCCCACATAGCCCTATGGAAGGAGCTGTCAGAGGGTGCAGCAGGCACTCAAAAGCACTGAAAAAAAAAAGGGATTTACTCCATTTCCCAACAGAAATTTCCTAGTCAATCTGTCTCACCCTATTAAAATTCTGTATTTTTGTAATCACCCGTGTAGTTCAAAAGTATGGAATGAATCAGGAGAAATACAACGGCACCATTATTAAGAACGAGATACTTTTCATTAAAAGTAATTAAAATTAAAAAGTAATTAAAATTTTAAAAATCAGGATTATTTTTTTCCCCCTTGGGAATGTTACTGGTTCATTTGCTGATTGTTTTGTAAAAATCCACCACTCTGGTGTGGGGTTCCACCACTGTGTGGTTGTGGGGCTCTGGGTGATAAGTCTTGTTTTGGGGCCCCTGTTCAGGTTGGGGACAGGGGTAGGTGTGCAGAAGGTGGGTGCAGGGCTGGAAACATGCCTGGAAAACCTCCTGGTTAAGCCCTGCCCTCCTGGAGGCAATATCTTTTTTTTCATTTTTATAATTTAATACTAAACTTCTCAAATTTTAAACATAATAGTTTGTGTTTATTTATAATAACTTCTCAGCCCATTTAAAAAGCACCTCTAGAATTAAAAAAAAGGCAATAAAATTAACCATCACTGACTCTTGCTATCACCATTTTGCATTGCCACAGGTGAAGTAAATCCAAGGGAATTTATTTTTATCCACTTCGGATATTTTTCTCTGCTCTCCCCCGACAGAGTATTGACAATCAGCTGCTTTGCGTGTTGCCCTCTCCTGTTGTAGCTGATTACCTGCTCGGCACCTCCCACAGTGCCGGTTCTGGGCAGTGTTAGGGATGAAAAGAGCCGCTCCTGGGCTTGAAAACGGGTGATGAGGCTCCTGGGTTTGGGTTTGCTTGAAAAATAAGTGCGTAATTCCCCTCTTAGTGGGGTTTGCTGGGTGTGCAGCCCGCACTCACCTGTCTGGAGCTCTGCAGAACACACAGAGAAATCAGTTTGGCGCCCGAGTGTGCCCTGTGTTTAACACTGAGGCGTTTGGGCTGCTGGATCCGTGTTTGTCACCGTGCCCACGGATTTGTCTGCCGAGTCTGTTCCTGTGACAAATGGGAGGCACCCGGAGCCTCTCGGAGACATCGCGGCTGTCTGAGCGCTCAAAGTGCTAATTACCTGCCTGGCTGGTGAGATGAGGCACCCGAGATCCTCAGAGGGGCTCGCTTAGAGTCACATTGAGGAGTTCTTTCCCTCTCGTGGATTTTGGGATGGCTCCCTCTGGTTGCTCGTGTTAGTGAGGAGCAGAGAGACCTTTTTGTCTTCACCCCTCCTTGCAGCAGTAAATAAAGTGACTGTGCTTTGGGTGCTGGGCTGGCTGGGGCAGAAAATGGATGGAACCCCTCCTGAGTTTGTCTTTTGCAACAGCAGTTCCTAAAGGAGTTGACATTTTGCAGGTAACCCGGCAGGGTGTTCAGGGAGAGGTTTCGCTTCTAAAGGACGTGAAAACCTTTTTCTTTCCCCCTTCGTGCTTGCAAATCTCTGCTCAGGGATGGGGACGTGGCACAGGGGACTGCAGGATGGCAACGGGGGATTTCAGGTGTGTTCCAAAGCGTCCTTCAAGGCCAAACTTTCTGTGCTGGGGGCTGCTCTGCCCCACTGCCTCCTCAGCAGCACTGGGGGCTGCTTTAGTCTCTTGAGGGTCCACCCTGATTGCAGCAAAACCAGTTCCTAATTCCTGGGACAACAACAGCAGCACTTTGCCACTTCAGCTCCCCAGAACTCCTTGGGAAGACCCACACACACACAAGTGGGGCTCGGTTGTGTGTTTAGTAAATAAAGTGGTTTTATATTTGTGTATATACCTGTCATAAGGTTTGTTGTCATAAATTCAACTTAATTGTTACTGACTGGTGGGGTAAAAGCAACTCCCTGATGGGTGCAGCCACTGCAGATCCAATAAAATATATAATCTATTCTAGTCCACAAATTCTGAGCTTGTAACTTACTGAGGCTCAGATCTGACAAACTCCAAATTACAGACACCATAGAAAATTTAATATTTAATAAAATATTAATATAATGCCCTATAACCATTACCAGGCACACTGACTTTTAAGAGCAGGTAAAAATAAGGAAGTAGTAGGGAAAAAATACACAGTGTGTTCTTGGTGACAGATTCAGTAATCACAGCCCAGGGTGGGCTTTGCTCATGTGTGATTTATTTCAAAACAGCACGAGACCTGAGGTGTTTCACCACAGCCCAGTGTGGTCAGTCCTAGGAATTGGGAAGTTGAAGCTTTAGGACATTAATTCTATTGAGAATTAAGAGTTTTATGTAGCAGAGAGAGAAGGGACTGAAAGTGAGCATTGTGCCAAGGTGCCACATGTAGCTTGTGATCACAGGATCAGAGAATGATGTGGGTGGGAAGGGACCTTAAAGCTCATCCCACTCTACCCCTGCCATGGGCAGGGACACCTTCCACCAGCCCAGGGTGCTCCAAGCCCCGTCCAGCCTGGCCTTGGACACTTC
>JAWWLV010000183.1:838198-853154 GCA_035041135.1 Platyrinchus mystaceus
CCTGGCCTTGGACACTTCCAGGGATCCAGGGGCAGCCACAGCTTCTCTGGCCAACCTGTGCCAGGGCCTCCCCACCCATGAGCCAGGAATGTGACCTTGCCAGGGGGAACATGAAAGGCTCTCTGGTAGGAATCCCCAGGAGCAGGTCCAGGGAAGTGATCCCTGTGCTTGACACTGCTGGGGCCAGTTCTGGGCTCCCCAGTACAAGAGAGCCCAACAAAGGGTCAGGAAGGTGGTGAGGGGAGGACGTGGGTTTGTGGTGGGTTTGGCAGTGCTGGGGAACAGTTGGACTGGATGATCTTGGAGGGCTTTTCCAGCCTAAACAATTCCATGATGCTGTGACACTGCTCACTGTGGGTAACTGGGCACTGGCACAGGTTGCCCAGGGAGGTTGTGGTGTCTCCCACCCTGGGGATTCTCCAAAGCCACCCAGTCACAGGCAGTGGGCTCTGGGTGACCCTGCCCGAGCAGGAGGGTTGGGCAGATGTCCAGAGGCCCCTTCCACCCTCAGCCAGGCTGGGAATTAAAACTTTGTTTGCTTGATTTCCAGTACAAAAGAAAAGAGGCAGGACCCCAGTTTCTTCTTGGCCACTGCAGAACGTGGAGAGTTCCCCTCAGACTCAGACAGGAGCAGGTTTGGAGCGCCCTGCTCAGGGTTTTATTGTGGGAAAACCAGCAGTCTGTGAATGGAAGGGGTTCCTGTGCTCAAGCAGAATTGCAGAGGTGCCTGGAGCTGCTGCAGGCTTGTGGCTCCATTTCACTCCCGTTTCTGTCAGATGTTGTGCTTTGTTTCTTGCAATTTCTTCTATTCCCAAAAAATGTTCTGTGCCAGCGTTTGACTTGTGATATGTGACATTGTGTTAATTTGTATTTTTTTTTCTCTGTGGGGAGGCCTTGATGAGAAATTATTGCAATTTGTGAAAGCTTTATTTGTGCTGCTGATGACTCAAAAGTTAGAAATGCTGCTCTGCTGTGATTACTGGCTTTAAAAAAATGACACAAATGAAAGTGGGACTTTTTGATTCCAGCAGAAGCACTTTGTTTGAGGCAGAGAATAGAAGTATTTTTTGTCATTAGCTTTCACTCATTTCAGAAGAGCTGAGCTTGTTAATAACTTTAAAAGACACAATGAATCTAAAATATTAATCCACTTAGTGCACTTCCAACAAAATGGATAAGCAAATGCCAAGCAGGAAGCCTTGGGAGCTTTGGGGAAGGAGTGAGTTAAAAGCAGACTTAAGGACAGGGGAAATAGAGAAATGTGGCACCTTTTCTTTTCCTGAACTGCCTGGGAAGCTGAAACCAAGAGGAATGCAGGTGCTGCCTGTCCTCAGCTGAGGGAGGTCCTTAAGATCTCATTAATATTGACTGTCAGAGGCAAACCTGGAGATGCATCACTGGGGCTGCAGGAAACGTTCCTGTGGGAAGGGAAGGGGCTGGATGAGACACGAGGGTGATTCCAAAGCAATCCCCATCCCAGACCCCTGAGCAGGGCATTTTTGGGAAGTCAGGCTTGGAGATGCCACAGAAAAGCAGAGACAAAGGGGAAAGTGTTCAAAGTTTTTCTTTGCGGTTTATTTATTTATTTTTGTTAAGGAGGAGTTTCAAAATGAATCTGGGAAAATTAGAAGGGGAATTTACATGGTATTTGAGGGATTTCCTTGGTTTCACAGATATTTTATCTTTTCTATTAAAAAAAGCCATTAGGAGGTGTGAAAGGAAGGAGAGAAAAGGTCAGGCTGTGCTCTCGTTTGCTCTGGTCTAAGTCCAGACCAACACCTTTAATATCCGTGGAGCTGCTCTGGATTTGTCAGGGTGTGGATGAGCAAGATGGGAGCCTGGACAGCAGCTGGGTGGCTTGGGATGGCTGGCTGTGTGATGGGAAAGCAGAAAAGATGGATAAACTGGGATTTTCTGGAGCGTGGGGTACAGCCTGGGCAAGGAAAGGGTGGAAAACCCCCCCGAATTTGGGAGTACTCACAATTTAGAACAAAGGTAGGGTAAACAGTTAGATCTCAGGTGGGACTTTGAGTCTTTATGGAATGGGATGGAGCCAGGAATAAATTTGGTTTGGAGTGTCCATGATAATCACAGAAACACAGAATGGCCTGGGTTGGGAGGGACCTTTAAGCCCAGCTCGTTCCAACCCCCTGCCATGGGCAGGGACACCTGGCAGTGTCCTCACAAGTGCCATTTTGGAGGGTTCCTAAATTAAAAATGGAAATCCCTGGGAAAACAGAATCAGGGCAAAAAAAAAAAAAAGGCGTTTTGGGCGCTGTTTTTAATTTTCAAATTATTTTTAATATAAATTGCCTTTGTGTGTTCTCAAAGAGACACAGCAGAACTCCTCAGGTGCATAGATGGGAATGTTCAGGGAGGGCACGGGGGGATCCTTTTGGACATGGCAAAGCAGCAGATTCCCGAGGCTGAGCTGGGTGTGGGCAGCCTCGGGCTCCAGCAGCTCCCCCAGTGCTGGCAGCAAACAGCAGGCACAGTGTCCCAGGACAGGGAGAGGGGAAGGCAGCGGGAACTGGAGCTGACTGGGTGAGGCTGAGGGTCCGGGGAGCCTGGGCTGGGCTGGACAACAGCCCCTTGTTTCCTGCTTTCCCTTCATTCTGCCTGTTTTTCCCATCCCTGAGCCCACATTTTTCAGGAGTGAGTATTATTTCTGTGCAGCAGCAATGAGCTGCTGTTCAGTTCATGCACCAGTGTGGCCTTTCCAAACTCGGTGTGTCTGTCATTGTTGGCATTGTTCATATTGGAAAGAGGAATTGATTGAACCCTCCTCTTTTGTTTTGAGTTGTTTTTAAAGTGGGGAAACTTAAACTTACTTGTGTAGTTTGTGGGGTGTTTTTGTTGTGGTTTGAGTTTTCTGATGTTGTTGTTTTTTAAGCTGTGCTGTATTTGGCAATCCCTGGCCGTAGATGCAGAAAGCCTGTGATTGAGTCCCATTCTTCAAAAAAGGTATAAAATACTGATTTTATAAGTAGTTTGTTGCAAATGCAGTTGGTCTTTGACAGGTTTTCAGGGTTATGTGAGTGACACCGGTGACAATTCCCGGTCCCCAGTGTCCCCCAGCCATTGCAGAACTGAGGATATCTCTGGATGGTTCCCTGTTGTCCTTTCCCCATTCTCCCATTTCCCCCACTCAGTTCCACATCCTGGCAATGTTCATCTGTGTTTTCCAACTAAACCCATGGCACTGGTGTTGTCAGTGACACACAGAGTCATTATTACACCACTCTACAATATCTTCCCCCTGTAATCCGTTTCTAAGTTGTGATGGAAGTGTGAGGAAGAGCAGGGCAGGAATGCAATAAATCTTGGATGAGTTTTCTTGAAGATCCCAGAATGGTTTGGGTGGGAAGGGAGCTTAAAGCTCATCCAGTGCCACCCCCTGCCATGGGCAGGGACACCTTCCACTAGCCCAGGTTGCTCCAAGCCCCGTCCAGCCTGGCCTTGGACACTTCCAGAGATCCAGGGGCAGCCACAGTTGAGCCTTGGAGCTCGGGGAGTGCACGTGTGAGAACAGAGAGCTGCCTTTAATGGACCACTTATGCAAATGAGAGCAGAGAACATGACAATAAATAAAAGCCTTTCCTTTTTGTCTCGCCCAGGCCATGCTGGGGGAAGGTGTGTGACCAGAGCTCTGGAAATGGAATTTGCAAAGGTCAAAGATTGCTCACAGAATTCTTAACTGCCCCTACTTAACACAACTGCCCAATTATTCTTCCTGAGTAACTTACCAAACGCTTCTGCATCTTGTGTCAGACAAATTGTTACCTGTTGGAAAAGCTTTATTTTAGGATTTGCAATTCACCCTCTTTCTCTGATTTCTGTCTTTGGGAAAGCAAGTTTTGAGATTATAAACAGCTTTGGTTCACAGGCACTTGAAAAATCCTCCCCCAGAGGAGGAAATGGGAATGAATAGTGAGCAGTCTGGGAGCAGAGTTAATTGTAGCCCCTTCTTGCAGCAGGTGAAGTTGGAGAGATGAGTTTTGCAGCAGGCACTGTACTGGATATTACAGAAACTCAGAATGGTTTGGGATAAAGGGACCTGAAAGCCCATCTCGCTCCAAGCCCTGCCATGGGCAGGGACACAGGCTGGCACAGCTGCCCAGGGCAGGGGTGGAGTCCCCATCCCTGAGGGGTTCAAAGCTGTGGATGTGGCACTTGGGGACGGGGGTCAGTGGTGGCCTGGGCTGTGCTGGGGTTGGATTTGATTGTCATACAGGCATTTCCCAACCCAAATGATTCTGTGATTCCACAACTCTGAGCTGTTCCTCCTCAAACCAAAGGTTGCCAGGGGTTCCGATGGCAGCTGAGCAAGTGTCACTGAAATGAAGGCTGCGAAGTCCAAAGGCCCACACTCTGGCTCAGGAATTCCCTGTGCTGCAAACAGGTTGTTGGGGAAACATTGCTGGATGTTCACTCTGTGCTCAAACTCTTCCCTGAGGTCTGCAGGCCTTTGCTCAAAGCCAGGATGTCCACTTGGTTTCTTGGCTCAAGGCTTATGTCTCTACTGCTGGTAACTGATTTCAGTGGGGATTAAACTGAGCTGAAGTGGGGTTCACAAGGAATTCCCCATTTTCCTGGGTGAGAATGAGTAATTTGAACACAAGTTGATGTTGTTTTGCATTGGAAAATTGCAAGGAAAAACTGGAGTTTTTCCCTGAGCAGGTCCAGCTTTAGTGAACTCACTTCCAGAGCATGAGCTGTGCTGCCTGGATGAAGGGTGGTGTGGGATTGGGTCTGGAGAGAAGGTGATGGGAAAGGAAACAAATGCAAGTAGTGACAACATATTTTGTGAGCATTGATTAAGATACAGGTGACTGTAGGAATATGATCAAATGGAGATACATGAATTTCAGTGTTGAGTGCAGGAGGCACCATCCTGGGATGGGCTGGACCTTGGATTGAGCTGTTGGGAAAGCTTTGTGTTTGTGGGGAGGGAGATCAGCCCCAGGCGCAGGATCGTGGCAGTACCCTGAAAGTTGCTGGTTAGTTTTTGTCTAATAGGCTCATTCTGAAAATAATGTTCCTGCATAGATTTTGAGAATTCCCTCTGAAGTCTCCACGTTTTCCGTGTCTCGCCCGGAGAGAAATCGCTGCGGTTGGAAATCAGGGATTGTCAGTGCGCGTTGTCAAAACAACTTTATTTTATCAAGTCAAGATAATGTTGAGGGAAGTCTATACCCACTTTAATTGCTTTGACATTCAATTAGCAAGACATTCTACTCCTCTCCAATAGAGTGAGCTTTTGTGTGGCTCCCAGGAAAACACGGCTGGAAAAGCACCAGGGGATGTCATCGGGGCCGCGTTCCCGGCACGGCTCACCTTCCCCTCTCCCTGCTGACAAGGTGGACATGCTCCCTGCTCTCCACTGCCAGACATTCCCAAGGAACTTATTCCAGTGCTGCCCTCTCCCACATTATATTTTTTTCCCTGCCAGGAGACCTGAATCTCCCTCATGGCAATTTAAATCCCTGATTTTTTTTTTTTCCGCCATAAACGTGAAAAACTGATTTTTCCCTCCGTCTTTGCTACAGCTGTCGACACACTTGAAAATTGTTATCGTGTCCTCTGTTAACTGCTCTTTTTTAGGATAAACAACCCCAATTCTTTTAATCTTTCCTCAGATGTCAGGTTTTGCAGGGCTCTGATTAATTTGGTGCGTTCCTTGAGATGCATTATGCTCAGTGAATAATGGCCCTTGTCCCCCAGGATAGGTCATTTATACCTATGGCCGAATATTTATTCATTTAATCATTTTACAATATGTCCATTGACGCAGCAGCTGAGCACCAGCGACGCTCCTGCAAGCACAGAAGTGCAAGAAGCCCAAATAAGTGGTAATAATTAAATCTGATAAATGTATTTGGGCTCTGAAACTTGTTAGACTCTGGCAAGGTCAGCCAGATGTTTGAGTGAACCCTCGTTCTGAGGAGCTGCACTTGTTGCACACAGACAGACAACGTGGTCTTGATGTTGTTGTCAATAAACCACTGAGTGACCCCAGGGAGTGGCAGAACCTGAACCCGTGGAAGGGAAGAGATGGACAAGTTGGAGCAATGCTCTGATTTTGGGGTTTAGGCTTCCTAAACTTGGCTCACCCTGTGAAGGGTTTTAAAGATGTATCTAAATAAACACATGGATTTATGTCAGGCCTCTGCTAGAGGCTGAAGTGGGTTCAAGTGAGAGCTGGCACAGATGTGGAGTTTGTGGGCTTTGTAGGTGACTAGAAAGTCCTGCAATGTGCTGTAATTAATTATAACATTGGGGGTCTGTGACACTTTCTGTGCTTCCTCTATTACCTTTACTTACTCCTTCAGTAAGGATGGAAAATGCAGGCTACCGAGTTGCAAACATTGCAAATACTGTTCAAACCTCTGTAATAACACATCTAAAAAGTGTTGTAGTTCTTGCTCTGCTCACTGTGTCAACACACCTTGTTTCTGGTTACACTGACACACTGAAGGTGACTCCAGCAAAGTGTTCTTGGGTTGCACAGTTTCCTTTCTCTTAAAAAAATGCTGGTAGTTGTATCTATTTTTTTTTTTTTATTAAAGCGTTTGAACTTTCCAATGGCAAGTTGGACATAGTAAGAGAGGGAGGGTTGGATGCAATTTCTTCATCCTCTTATGCAGGGTTCTGAAAAATGTTGAATTCATTTGATATTCAGGAAAAACCCCACAGCTATCCCAAGGGGCAGGGTTGGTGGGTGAATGTTGCTTTTCCCAAATCAGTGACAACCTGAAAGCCAGAGGGGAGCGAGACAGAGTGGGGACTGAAATAAGATGCCTGGGTGAGATTTCCACACTCTCCATGGTTTTCATTGACTGGATTGAGAACTATCTACCAAATATAATGAATTTTTAACAAACAGGTTAAGGATAACTATGTTGGGAATGGGGGATGTTTGGAGGGTGTGGTGGGAAGAGCTGCATCCCCAGTACCTGAGTCCACAGGAGACCTTCCCACGAGTGTCAGGATGGGGCTGAGGAGCAGAGGTGTGTCCTGCAACAGGCTGGGATCTCTCTCTGATTACAGGAGGAATAATTTCAGGTCACCAGTGTGATCTGAAACACTCCAGCCAAGGCTGCCAAGTGATAGATCCCTTTGGGAACCTTCAGGTTTAATTTTCCCAGTTCAGAATTTTGGCCCTGATTTTTGAAAGGTGCCAAGCGTGGAAAATAGAGGAGAACAGGGAATGAAATGTAAGACTTGCATAAAATAAAGAGCAAAACTCTTTCTGGAAAACAATGTTTTCTGTTCTAGCTCTGCATGTGTTAAATGTTTGGTATTTTGAGCTGGGAAGGCAGAATTTGCAAGTGGCAGTTTATACATGTACATATAAAGCATTTGTCTGTCTCCCAAACACGCCGACAGAGAAGGATGGGAAGAGGCAGCGTGAGAAGCGTCAGCAGAGATCTTCAAATTACAAAGTCTCTCCTTTTAACCCATAAATATTTACACTCCACTTTCCTCGCAACATCTGTTCCGAACGCGCAGACAAGTAGCCCCGTCCCCGTACATGTGACACTAATATCTAAACTGATAAAGAGTAATAATTAATGTGAAATTTGCGAGGAATTAACTGGCTAATTTGCATTTTCAGGCTGTGCCATTAAAGGAGGGCTGTTGTTGGTGCAGCTCTGGCCTCGAGGGCGGGTGGGAAGGTGGTCCCGGAGAGCTTCTCCCTGAGGGTCCCCCGGGCTGAGGGCACCTCCAGACATTTCCCAGGGTTCAAACAGTTTGTGCCTCGCAACCTGTCATTTTGCAAAGCTGAGTGGTGATGGGGTTGGGTCTTTTTCCCACTTTAAAATGTTTTCTACAATGTAAATTAACTTGTGTGATGATGGGAAGACGGTCTCTGTGTCTGTGGGGAGGGAGGGGCTGCACAGGTGGTTGCACTAAAAAGCCACTGCTCTCAGTGAACACCAGATTTAATGGCCACATGACAGGCACTTACTGTCGCCCTGAGGCAATCCAAACTTAGAGATCCTTTTTTTTTTTCTTTATTTGAGACAGTTTTAATTTATGTGCACACCTGAAACGTTGGACACACAACACCCTGTTCTGGCCACTCTTCCCGTTCAGTGCCAAGTGCTGTGAGAAGACAGAGACGTGTCTTGAAGTCTGAATGTCCAGAGTGTTTCTCATGCAGCCTCATCTCATTTTCTGCACAAGATCCAGTGTCCTTGGGAGTGATTGTCCCCCTGTGCTGGCACTGCTGGGGCACCTCCAGTGCTGTGTCCTGTTCTGGGCCCTCACTTTAAGAGATTAAATCTGTTACAGGGGTGTCTCTTTGAAATGCTGAGCTGTTAAAGAAATAGTTATATTGCAACTACCATCAGTTACTCAACCTATTACACTCTGAGTATTACTGGTACCCTGCACATGTCATAACACCTCTTGCCAGCATTTAAAAACACAGCCAGAAGAAAAGGATGTTGAAATGTTTGGTGCTCAACTCGCCCCACTTGTCTCCTCTGTAATCCACGTTGCTGTGCAAATGGTGCTCTGGGAAACAGATTTCCCAGCTGCAGTTGTGTGTGATGCTCTCCAGGTAAAGGTACCTCTGAGCTGGAACAGGGACTTCAAGGCTTTATCCTATTTATCTTTAATATTTCACATCAGGCTCAGCTTTGCTGCTGTTTTAATGATGAATGGTGGCTATTGTAAACAGAAGTGCTCAAATCATGGTCTCACTGCACATGTCTTTCAGGACTGTGCTGCCACAATAATGAGGAATGGGAGATAATGACTTAAGGAAAAAGCACTGGATTAAGTGGGACAGTAAATTAGGCATTTATCTCTCTCCATTGGAGGCCTGTTTCCAGTTCCCTCCGAGGTCTCAGCTGAGCTCTATTTAAAAGTAAACCACGTCGTATTTCACAAAGCCAACCCACTCCATAGAAATCAGCATATAAGCACTCACATTAAATTACCATATTACCCAGGAGGTCCTGGTTTTCAGGAAGGTCAGAGTTGAGGTGTATTAGCAAGAAAAAAAAAAAGGTTATACGTTACATATACGTTCTGTCTTCTGACTCTGCATCCAGAGCAGGGAAAATTCCCACTTACTCTCCCTGTTTTGTTTTTTCCCTCCTGTGTGTTTTAAATGCTGGTAATTTTTAGACCACAAGAAAACCAGTGTGTGCAGAAACCACAGGCCTGCAGTTTGCTCTCGAGGGGGAAGGACTGTAATAGTGTCAGACTCAGGGAGGGGTGTTTGGCTCTGCCTGAGCATTTTGCTTGGGAAACTCTGGCAAAGGTGATGATTGTGGTTGCAAAGTCATTGGACCCTTGGTTTATTGGACCTTGGGAGGGTGACTCGAGATTGTACCATGGAGAAACCTGTTCCTCACAGAAAAACATCAACCACTCCTGGATAGACAAGTAGGTTCATGAAATAGGGAAGAACTGGGGCATTTTTTTATGTACCTTTCTGGGCTGAGATCAGGTGATGGTTTTGGTTGTTCAGGCCATTTTCCAGCTGTAATTTGAGGGTTGAACCAGATGATCTCGAGGGGTCCCGTCCAACCCAAACTATCCTGTGGCTCTGTGGTGTCTGCAAAGTTATTTGGAGGGATCCAGGAAGGAATTGGCTCCTTGGCATGTGAATCCCTGCAGTGATGCTCTGACCATTCCTATTCCCTCTGTTTCATGGGATTTCCATGAGATTTTATACTTCAGTGCCTCTGGATTTGTAGAGGGATGGTGTATTGTCAGTGCTGATGAAGGATGTATTTTTATGTGCCAGCAGAAGGGTCAGTGGATATCTTTAACTGAGGATTTCTTGGATCTGCCTTTGGAAGGGATCTCATGGAATGGCATTTCTTTCCAGCCCCCCCCATCCCAGATCAGCCTTCTGGCCTTGCTTTCACTAAGTAGCTGAATATTGGTGAGCTCATTCCCAGAAGTTTGTGCTGGAAGTTGATCTCCTGGTTAGTTGCCTTGTAGGTCAGAACACCATTAATAAATTGCATTAAGTGCTGAGGCAAAGGTTGGAGAAGGCAGAATCCCGATCAGTATTTTACTTGGCTATAATATTCAATTAAAATATGTAAAATTATATATTTCTGCATATATATTTTCTCTCCGTGATGTTTTCTAGAATGAATTTCCTCAGACTTGCAAAAAGGTAATGCAGAAACATTTTCTCAACATTACAGAATCTACAGCTAAACCCAAGCAGGGTCAGAGGGGCAAAGTTTTTAGGTGTCAGCACCATGGAAGTTGATAATCAGGAACAGGAGGCTGATACCATGAAAATATCAATGATTCTAATTGCTGGGAATTCAAGTCCTGACCTTCATTTCTAACAAACTTTGCAGATTAATTCAGACCTGGGGTATTTATACACCGTGATCTGAACTGGTTTATGGCTTCCAGTTTTTCAAGTCAAGGGTAATATCTTGAATGAAACTTTTAACTGGGCAACTCCTGAGTTGTAGCAGCAGCAGTACCTGCACACAGAGGAATCTTGGCTTTCCCACACTGCTGTGTGAGAGCCCAGAATCCTGGGAATCACTGGGGTAGGAAAAGCCCTCCCAGCCCATGGATCCCCCTGTTCCCATCCCCACCTTGTCCCCAGCCCAGAGCACTGAGTGCCACGTCCATCCTTCCTTGGGCACCTCCAGGGCTGGGGACTCCAAACCTCCCTGGGCAGCTGTGCCAGTGCCTGAGCACCCTTTCCAGGGAGAAATTCCTCCTCATGTCCAACTGAGCCTCCCCTAGCTCAAGGAAGGGGTCTTCTGGTTGCTTGTGAATGCAGATGGACTCTCCTGAGGTGGTCCCAAGGTTGGACTGAAGTTCCAGATCCCACCCCTTTCCCAATAATAGTAATTGAATCCATGTGTTGGGAGCAGCCAGTCTGTGTTGGTCTCTGTTTCCAGGACAGGACTCCTCCTCCCCTTTTCTAGATTTTCCATAGTCTCCAGACTTGCCTGAGTTGCCCCCTGCACTGACACTCCTGAACTGCCTGTTTGCCAAGATTTACACCCCTAACCTTTCTGGTGGCACCTGGGACTGAACTATGGTTCTTGAGAGAGGTTATTAAGCCACTGTGCCTGTTGCATTTAATTTTTGAGACTGGGAAGGAGCGTCTGTGCTGGAGCCAGAACTCAGCTCTTTGCTCAGCTCAGCATATTTTTTAATGTCAACAATTAAGAATTGCCATTAAAGAGTATCACAATCAAAGAATGTCTGCAATCCAGGATGAATTAATGAGCTACACTAAAACCTCTACAGCATTTCCATGTTCCTTGAGATGCTTCCCCCCCCCTCCCTCCTTAGCACAGCCACTTGTAACCATTGCAGTTGTTCTTAATGACTTTATATAAAACTATTCAGCTTCTATGGTAAAGATAAAAAGTAGGCAGAGGAAATAGGCTGGAAATAAGGATATATGGATGAATCCATCTTGAACATGCATGTCCAAACCTGCTGATGTGGTGGCCGCCTTATGGGCTTCCCATGCTGTCTGACAGGGCTCCAGCAATGGGAAAACAAAAATCAGGGGTGGCATCCACAGTACAGTGTTGAGTTCAGTGCAATGGTTTTATTGATTTATGCAGAGTTGAGGTTTGGCCTCCGTAGCCTTTGTAGTTTCTGTACAGATTGGAGGCTCTCTGGGCTCATCTGCAGCACTGAAGGTGTGGCACTTCTGCCATAGGTGACAGGTCAGTAATTCAGGTGTAAAGCTTAATTCCTGTTTTTATTTAAAGAAATACAAAATAAAATCCTGGAGAATTTGTTCCATTTCATATGGTATTCCAGCAGCTCTGCTCTGAGCAGCCTTTTCCTGGTGAGGAGCAGGATTCAGATCCCCCTCTTTCTGGGAGGCTGTTAAAACAACAGTTTCTACTTGAAATATTTTTGTTTCAGAGTCAAACTGTGTCAGGGAAAAAAAAAAAAAAACAACCACCAAAAAAGCCAAACAACAACAAGCAGCCCCGACTGCTTTGCCTGAGAGTGTGAATCGCATTTTCAAACAGATTGGAAGCAATTTGCTTTTGAAATTCCTGGGTGTGCATTTTGCCATCCTTTCTGATGAGCACTGTGCAGGATTCCTCGTGTCCTTTCCGTTTGTGTGTTTCTCAGATCGCTGTTTATCCTGTAACTGCTGCTCTTGGGAGGAAATGTTGTCTGGGAGGGAGTTCTTATTCTCAGAAAAACTTTGTTCAAGGAGTTTATGTGAGGCTTTGTGGTTTGTGGTGCAGTGGTGGTGAGGGAGGAGGAGGTGTGATGCTGCTGGGAGATCCAGGGGAGGGTGGGCTCAGACTTGGGCTCGTCTTGGGCATCTTCACTCCACGGCAGCTGTGGGTGAAATGGGGGGATTGGACAATTTAGTGATGGAATAACATGCAGAGCTCCAACAGCCCCTGAAACCCACTGAGTGCCACGGCCAGTCCTGCCTTGGGCACCTCCAGGGCTGGGGACTCCAAACCTCCCTGGGCAGCTGTGCCAGTGCCTGACCACCCTTTCCATGAGAAATTCCTCCTCATGTCCAACCTCATCCTCCACTGGCACAGCTTAAGGCTGTTCCCTCTCCTCCTGTCCCTTGATCTCTGGGATGAGAGGCCAACCCCCATCTTTCTACAACCTCACAAAATTCCATGAAACAACCTGGTTGGGGGCATGAACCCAAAAACCTTTAAAGCAATGTTTGCCTTTGGGTAACTTGATTTGGAGGGGTGGCTGAAGTGTGTAAATACACCCCTTGGTTTGCAGAGAGCTCGAAACTTATTGAAATGGAATGGACAACATTTTTTTAAAATGAAGCATTGGTGGTGACAACCCCCTGAGGAATTTGGACACAACATGGTGGGAAATGGTCGCAGTCTCATCCCAAAGCTGGCAACTGGGAACACTTGGGAAGATGAGGAGATATGTGGTTTTACATCAAAGGATTTGGGAGGAGAGAAAAACATTTTAAAAATTGTTCTTCGGCCTTAAAAATCATGGTTTGTTTCATGTGTGGGCAAAGGGAAGATGTAGTCAGGGGTTTTATTATTATTTTTTGTTATTATTATTTTTACTCTCCAGAAAGCACTGGCAGCTGGGCTGCTCTGATCAATAAAATTATAGCGTGGCAGCAAGTCACAGTTTGTCTGCAGGTTCCAATCCAGCTCGAGGGAGGTAATCAATAACTTTGTTTATAATGACATCTAGCTGGCAGTGTGGGGCTGCTGCAGAGCCTGCCCAAAGAGGAGCTGGACTGACAGGAATGATGCTGGAATGACCATGTGAGCCTGGGCACGGCCTCTTCCATGCAGATTGAGATAGAACAGTGAGGCAGGGTGGGGAGAAGCACAGGGATGAGGGTTTTCTTCAAAAAGAAGGGCTTAATTTTGTGATTCCTTCTGATGCTGGTGAGCAGTTATGACCTCTCCTGCCGTGCTGATGTGGTTACACATCCCACCTCCCTGGCAGGGCAGGGCCACGTGAAGGTCTCGGGTTGCTCTTGCCTCTGTTTTTGTCAAAATGATCTGAAGTGTCCACGTGCTCCTGAGTCTTCTCTGGTTTGCTCTTCTCAGCTGTTCCTTGGGAGCAGATTAAAACCACTGTGTCTGCTAAGTCTGGAATATATGAGGATGCTGGACCAGACTCTTTGCCTGCCGTATGGAGAAGGCAGTGGCATACTGAGGCTTTTCGGAAATAATTTTGCTTTGAACCATTAGAGACCACATAGAAACTTTTAAATAACGGGATAAACCCAAAAACTTGGTAGCTTTTAGTTCCAGTGTGGTATAAAATAAAAGCCAAACGAAGGGTGTGCCGTGGCCTCTGGCCCCACGTGCTGTGTGTGATGGTGACCAGTTTGTTCCTTAGGGACCATCACAGAATACTCTGAGTCGGAGGGGTTAGGGTTAGAACTCTTAAATGAATGTGTTTCTGGCTATTTTCTCAGAGTTTAATGAAGTGGTTTGGCCCAATCCTCCCTTGTCTTGCTGGGTTTGGGAGGAGGGTGAGGAGGAGGCCCCTGGCCCGGTGATGATGGTGCCGTGTCGATGCCGTGCGCCGGAGGAGCGGGACCAGGAGGGATCCCGGGGCTGACTGCTGCCAGTCCATCTGGTTTTCGGGGCTCGGCGTTATTGGCAGCTGCCACTGCCCCGTCGGGGGCTGCGCCGGCCCCGCCCGCGCTAATTGCGGTGCCTTTCCCTGCGCGGGATCAGCGCCCGCTCTCCATCCCCGCTCCCGGGACGGAGCTGTCGCCGTGCGGGGACAGGGAGCGCCCTGCCCGCCCCTCTGCCCCTCTCCCCGCTCCCGGACCCACCGCCCGAGCTCCCCGCTCGTTTCCGAGGGGCTCTGGCTCCGCAAAGTTCACGGCGGCCCCGTCTCTGACAAGAGATCAATACTGTCCTCCCGGCGCGGGAGCGGCTGCCGGCCCTGTCAGAGGGATGCGCGCCGTAATTGGATCAGGGATGCGGGAGCCATCCCGGCCTCCCGTCAGCACTGTCACAGCTGTCAGATGTCATCCCTCCGTACAGCTGTCACCGCGGGAGGGCCGCGGCTCCTTCTCCCCGCTCGCCCAATGCAAATGTCCACTTAGCGGATGAATATTGAAGATATTAGACACTTCTCTATGCCTTTATGCAAAATAAAGATCTGTGTCATCTGTGAATTTCATGGAAATAAGTTGCAATTTATTCACTGTGAGAAAAGTGAAGTGAAGCCTGTAAAAATGAGAAATTATTTGGTTCAGGCTATTAAAAAAGAAAAAAAGGATACTTTCCAGAATAAACAAAATATGCAGATTTTCTTCTGAAGAGTGAAAACTACCAGATAAATATATTTTTATGAGAATAGTAGCTTTATATTAGAATATTAGTCTATGCATATAAAAATTTATCATTTCTGGATATCCTTACTGGGAGAGAGCGATTGGAGGAAACTTTCATTTCTGAGCCGGGGGGGGGGGGGGGGAAGGAAACATTATTAAAAATTA
>JAWWLV010000183.1:853164-866151 GCA_035041135.1 Platyrinchus mystaceus
CCCCCCCCCCCCCCCACGAATCATTATTACAAATTACTGAGAAATATAATCTTAATATTTGTTTTAAAAACCACTCGGTGATGAAGAAGCCCGAGCGGGCCGCTGATAGGCAGGGCGGGAGGTTGTTAGAGAGCTGCCAGCCGGGAAGATGAAGCTGAATCCATCGGCTCCTCCCGAGCCGGCGCTTCCAGCGGGAGCGGGGCCGGGAGCGCTCGGCTCGCTCCGCTCGGGCAGCGCTCGCTGCTCCGCGCCGGGAAAGTTTTCGGGGGATGCGGCAAAGCAACGCGAATTGAAACAAATAGGGGTGGGTTCTGTGGGGTTTGGGTTTGCTCCTTCTCCCCCCGCTCCCCTGTCAGCCCCACGCGTGGCCGTGGCAGGGACCAGACCGCCGTGGCTGAGCTAAAATCGCCGTTCGGGGCAATAAGGGGACCCGTCGGTCTGGGGGGAGCGGGATGGGCACAGCCCGGAGCCTCATTGTTCCCGCTAATTGGGAGCCGTTCCCACGCGGCAGAGCGGGATCCAGCCCTGCCGTGCTGCCAGTGCAGAGGGATAAACTCCGGCGTTGTCTCCTCGGGAATTCAAACCCGATAGAGCTCTGGGTTTGGGGGCCCCCCGATGATGTCAGCGCCGGCCCTGGCGCTCGGTGACGGCCGTTCTGGCTTGTCTGGCTGCTCGGCTCCTGCCTGATTTATCCACCGCATTCCCTGCGGAGCCCGGAGCTGCCCCTGGCGAGTTGGGGCTGCCCCGCGGGTGGAGGAGCCTCCACCTGATTCCCACCACGTAACCCCAGAGCCCGGGGAGCCACCACGGGAGCCTTCAAACCATTGACAACCTCCCCCCTCTGCTTGTGCCGGCGCCGGGGGGAGCCACGGCCAGGCTTGTCCTCATGGCCACGTGTGGTTTGCAGCACAGGAATAATAATAATAATTATAATCATAACAATAGTACAAATTGGAGAGAGCAGCAATGGTTGTCCATCAGGGGAACTTAGAGAAAGTAGTCTGAATATTAATTTTAAATGCAAAATTTCTGTCGATTTCAGTGGTGGAAGGATCAGGAATTAATTGTTTTGTTGCTGGGAAAGATCTAACCAGGCTTTGCTTCACCTTTGTTTTTTTCCAGTGGGATACTGGTAGAACCAAAGGGATAATCCAGGCTCAGTGAGAGCAAGGGGCTGGGAACAAGGGCCCTGTTGCGTGTTCCTGGCCATAGCCCTGTTTGGGCCGTGGTTGGGTTGGACTTGATGGTGTTAAATATGTTTTCCAAGCTCAGAGACTCTCTGGTTCTGTGATCTCCTCTCCACGTGCATGTCTGTGCAACCGTAGTGACAAAGGAAGTGCTTTTTCCCCCTTTCCTTTTAAACGTGGTTTATGGCTAATTACATCAGAGATCCAAAACAATCCTTCTCACATTTGCATTAATAAGGTGTATCACATGATCCATACTGGAGTAGGAGTATACATCAAAGGTAGATTAAAGGTTGGTTAGGCATCAAACTATGTTCTATATGTAAATTTATAGCGATGATGGGCTGTGCAAAGATAGCTCCCCCTCTATTTCTGTGCTCCTAAATAAAATTAAAAATTCACAACTCCGGTTTATGGGATTTTAAATGAATTTGATCTCTCTTTTGGGCAGGGCAAATAAGTGTTTTGTGATGTATTATTTTACAAAGAAAAAAAAAAAAGGGAAAAAAAAGACGACCATCGTTCTGGCTCATTTAATTTTGCAAGTGAATGATCTAAGATTAACTACAGACTAGTCAGTGCAGTTTAAAAGCTGAAAGCAATTTTCAGCCATAGATGGTAATGCCACATTTAGTCCACAACCGAATGACTCTAAATGACTGAGCTGCAAGGTCTTTGTATATGACCACAGGGCCTGATAAAGCCATAGGAACACAGTAAAAGCACAAAAATAGTTCCAATTTATTTGGTGCCATCACCTTAATGAGATTAATACAGACGTGTTCATGTGCCTAATTGGTGATTTTGTTTTAACTGGTAATGAAGGATTAAATCTTCAGGCAACAGGCTCCTTGCAGGAAAGGGGATGGGAGAACAAAGTTTTTAATTATAGGAGGCAGCTAGTGAAATACACCACTGCAAAATTAATAATGCTTCTTCAATAAAATACATATATTTGTTGTGCCTGCCACTTCCCTGTGTGCCTGAGAGGTTTTAGGGAGTGTTTGTTTGGAAGAGAGGGGTGATTATGAACTCGGTTGCGTCGCTGGCATCTTTCGGCACCGAGGCAGAGAAAAGCTGGGTGTGCTGTGCGCTCCATTCCCAGATTTGGTGTCTGGAAAACCCACCAGCTCCATAGACCTAAAATATTTCCTCAGATCCTGTTGTATCCCTTGGAAGTGGAGCAGAGTCTGGGAAAGCCCAGCTCCCAGGGGGGCTGGCCCGGCTCTGGCCCGGCTGCCGGCGCTGAGCAGCAGCTCCAGGAGGGTGAACTTCACCCCGAGCGGCAGCAGCGCTGCCCTGCCCGCTCCAGTTGTGACCATTTAAATGCTAACACTATTAAACACGCTGCCAAAACACAAACACCCAGCCTGAGTCATTAAAATGTAATTACGAGGGGGCAGCTGAGCCTGGGCTGGGTTTTGACTCAGAGGAATCTTGCAGAAGGCACCGCCACATAAACCCGGCCCAGCGTCAGGCCGGGCAGGTTCCTTGCAGGGAATAATCCTGTCTGTCTTTTAAAATGGCTCTTGCAGTGATTGGAGTAAATTTGGCTTGGTTTGTCGCGTTGGATTTTTCCCTTTATTGCACGTCACAAATGGATGTGGAGCGTGGGCCTCATGGCACACCCCAAAGTTGAACTTTCCATAGACACAATGGCAAGAAGGTCTTTATGATCTTTGATGTGAGACACCCTCTCATTTTTAAACTGTTTATTACTTTAAATTGCGTGTAAGGTGGATTTTATCAAGCAAATGGCTTTTCTTTTTTTATATTAAAAAAAAAATAGCTTCTGGATTTGTCTTGGCAAAAGAGCAGCTCTGTCACTGTGTTTTATCACCACCCTCCTGTTATTTGTAAAACCAGGATCATCTACATTTCCTTCTGCTTTCCACTGTTTCACTTTGCCACTGAGGGGAAAAAAAAACAAAAACAAACCTTAAAACGTCAACAACAACAAAATAATAAAAGAGGAAATAGGTAAACCACCCGAGCGTCGTAAGGTAAAACAAACTACCCTGATGCTCCTGGTGCTGGTGCCACCCTTTGGCCTTCGAGGATGGGTTGGGAAGCGCTTGGAGAGGGCTCTGGGCAGTGCAGGATTCTCCCTGCCCGCCGAGCGGAGACAGGAACATATTTTACGTTCCTTGTCAGGTTGAACTTTAAGACATCTCCGCTGCTCCCTCTGTAATTTCACCGGCGCAGCCCAAATGGCAACGCGCCCCGCTCGGTTCCGGCTGGCGGAGCCCCCGGAGCTCCGGCGGCTCCGGCCCCGGCGCCGCCGTCCCGCTCTCCCCACAGCGTGTCAAGCCATTACAGCGGGGCCCAGAATGTCACCCTGGTCTCAATGGTTCGTCAGCTGAAGGATATGGTTAACAAATGTAAAACCAAACTTCAGAGGAGCTGCTTTTCTGTGCTAAGTGATCTGTATTCCCTCTGAATTTACTTTCCCCTAACCCCGTGAAATTAACAGTACTTTCTGACATTCGACCCCCTGACCTCACATATAATAAGAATTTAAAAAGCACCATGCATGAGTGTGTCTGTGTAATGCAAAACTGGGAAAAATGACCATGTCACCGTTTTATTATACAAAACCTTCTCCATCTCCATTGCATGCTTCATGTGTGAGCGCCCGCTTCCCAGTTATTATAAAGAAAAACACAGTTTTAACTGCAATAACTCACCGCTCGTGACTTTTATAGACAATAAATTGTAGCAAATACATATTGCTGCAGCGGGGCCCGGTGCTCCATTAATGCAGATATTTACTGGGATAAGTGTTAAAAACGGGCCGGGGAAGGGGCCGGCGGCGGCGCTTCTGGGGGGCCGAGTGCCGGGGGTGCGAGTGCGTGCACAATGTGTAGGTCTCGGGGTTTAAGAGGCAGAAGCAGAAAAGTGTTATGTGGAAATGATTTTGCAGTTATCAGGCTCAGGGGATGACAGCCTACAAGAGTAAGAACAAGGTGCTATGTGGCTTTTTCTTCACTGTGAAGTAAAGATTGGCAGCTGGAAGTAAGGCTTACAGGCAGACCTGCACACAGGACCTCTTCACCCAGGACTCATAATCACTACTCAAAGGAAAACGCATTTACCAGTAAAAGGCGGCTGTAGCCATCAGAAGTGTGCTTAAAACACCACTTAAATATCACTTTATACGCTATTACTTGCAAACTGTGGCTTGGTATTAAATTATACTTGCATAGGCTTTTGCTTAGGTGCTGATAATGCTTTTGAGGTTGCATTGGTGAAGAAGAATTTAGGCTGCTTTACAAGAGACGTGACTGGAATATCCCCCGGTGCTGACAGTGACAGGGTGAAAAATTGCAGAACTGTACTTTCTTTCCCCATATAGATTGTAATTTTAATTGTCATTGTGGCCCTTCTGTTTTAATTATGGGACTTCTTTGATATATACCAGGACATCGTATTGAATGAAAATATGGTGCTATAATAGTCTCTTTATAATTAATGACCACATGTAGATCTTGGTGCATAAAAGGAAAGGAATAAATGAACAATTTATTTAACTAGGTTTTGGATTTCTTTCTGTCTTCTAGTGAATATAAAATGATCCTGGGGCTTCTGAGGCTGTTTGATGTAAGAACTGCACTGAATAGCTAATAAAATTACATTGGTGTAGATTACCAAACATATTAGGTGGTTTTATTTAAAAATGTTCCCATTACAGATGGTAAATTTCCCCTATTTACTGCGTTAGCCTCCCCCGGCTTCCGATTCCGAAACAAACGATCGTTTTCTTTAGTTTATTTGCAAAAGCACTCAAAAACATTAATGCAGGTTTTCTGGGGGGGGTCAGCAGGGTGGCAGGTGGGCTCTGACGTGAGCTGCAGGTCCGAGGTGACCTGTGCACCCACCGCAGGCTGCGAGCGGCCCGTCCTGCCCCCGGCTGGGGCCTGGAGACCCGCTGGGCTCGCGTTCCATCGATTCCTGGGCGAGGAACTCGCTCCCTGTGTCCAGTCCTGGGCAGGGGTGGGTGTGGGAGAGCACAGTGAAGGCAGAGCTGGCTGGCAGTGTGGGGTTTCGCCGGTCTGGGGAGGGCAGAGGGGGCGGTGAGCGGGACTCGGTGGGTGCCCCACGCGCGTCCACCCGTTCCGGCAGGGCGGGGGCCTCCGTGGGTTTCTGAAGAGCAGACGTGTGTTTGTCCAGTGTCTGTCAGCGTAAAACTAGAAAATACCCCCTGACAAGCTTCTGCTAATTTTATTGCGGCGCGGCGGAAGCATCCGGGGCGGGCTGAGCAGTTCAATTGCCGAGCAGGGTGAAATGGGATCGGCAGAGACAGGGACTACCCTGGGGTCAGCCGCGACCATGCCACTTCCATGTGATGTCTACTTGGGGTGATGGTGTGTAAATAAACGTGGGGAATTGCAAATCTTGTCATGGCCACGCAGAGCAGCTCAAGCATTTAAAGATGGTTGCCCGCAAACCTGACTGGAAGGTGGTTGCTCTGTGTGGTGGCTGAAGAAAAACTCCCTCCTTCGCCCGAGTCTCCTCGTGGCTGACATCTGCGGGAGCACTGACCCAGCACCGCATCGCTGAAGGGATTAATCACCAAATTGTTTCTCATTTCAGCGGAAAGTAAAGAAACTAACTAAGCGCGCTCTAATATTGTTCTTTTAAAGCCGGGCTGGCGGGGGCTCCGTATTTGTGTTATCTGACTTGATTTATTTGTTTTTTAAAATGAGGTGAGGAATCTTAATGTCCTACTGTTTAATGGATTGGGGCGCATTAAAGTTCCATGAGGTCTTTTCATTATTATGAACTTTGCTAATGTTAGAAAATAAAATATTATAGAATTCACATTTTCTGCTTATGAAGCTAATTTTATTTAAATACTCCTTACAGTGGTCATTAAAACACACTTAAATTTTGCTGCCTTCGACCAGTCAGATGTATTTTTTGCCAGTTTTACATTTACACATATCTGTTTTTCTGTTACTTTTCCCACATGACAATTACCTTTCATTACAAATTTATAAAATCATTTACATTTGAGCAGTTTAAATGTTTCTGCTGACATTTTGTAACTATTACCCTCTCCTAGAATGGCATATGTTCAGGCAGTTAATAAAAAATTAAATGGAATAGCACTAGACAAGGTGAAGCTTTGTATCAGAGTGTTCTGCACATTTCTGGAAATACCATCTTTGTGTTGCAAACTGTGAAGTGAGGTTAGGGCTGTGCCAATATGTGTATTTGTCATAACTGTCACAGAGTCCATGAACCAGCCAATCACTCCGCTCTTAATTAGACAGTTACATTTGGCTCTTTAGAAAGCATCCTCATGTAAAATGGTGTCTGAGATTCCACAGAGGTGCTGGGAGCAACGGGGGCAGAGAATACCAGCATCAAAACACTTTCTCTCCGGATGAGGCAGAGTTTTTAACCACTGCCTGGCTCCTCGTCGAGGATGGAGATCGGGGGTGTTCGGAACCCTCTCGGATTTTAGCAGGGGAAATGTCAGCTTAGACTTCTCGAAGAAGGAGGCGACGGAGCTGCTCAGGTGGAGGGTGTTTAGGTGTGTGCTGCTTCTGTAGCATAAATAAATTGCAGTGGCCACTTCTATAAAATAAAATTAAAAGGAAGGGGTGCCTGGGGATTGTTCTGCACCCGGAGACGGTGCGTGTGCCAGTGGGAGGCTGGAAGGGCTGGTCTGGGGAACACGCTGGGTCACGTCAGGGACATTTTCTCTGCCTCATAAATGATCTGGCTCTGTGAAGATATTTACAGAATATTCCACTGGATACAGAATCCTCGGCCAGACTTTGGGTAAAGAGAGCAAAAAACAGGAGTGAAAATAATCCTGCCTCCCTGCTGTATTTCAGGCTCCTTTTCTCCTCGTTGCTCTGTGTCAAAAGGCGTTTGGGATATTTTTTGTCTTAAACAAACCCCGAAATTGCAGTTCTTCATTTATGACTGAATGTGCAGTTTACAGCTATATCATAATCCTGTGGTTAAACATGAAGTTCACAGAGATCCTTTTTAAAAACACACGTAGGTTTGCACTGCTGGAAGGCAGGGTTTGCCTAATAAGTGCTGAGTGTCCGGGAGGGATTATTAGTGTTTGCCACTAAATTCACCTTGGGATACGCCATGAAAAATTCCTCGGCTCCTTATTTAAGCAAAGCAGTGCAATGCTGAGCTCAGAACACAGGAGACATTCCATCCCCTCCCTGCCAATGACCACACTGCTTTGTTTTCCAGCACGAGCGCTTTGGTGATGTTGGAATTATTCCTGATAATCCACGATTCCCCCTCTGCCTTCTGCCCAGGGCAGAATATTTGCTGTGGGGCGGCTGAAATAAGCTGTTGACAGTTGTCAGAATGCGGAGAGTTGAGCAGCAAGTGCAAAACAAAGAGTTCCTTTGTGGGGTCCCAGAAGTGCAGCCCAAGGAGCGGGGGTTCAGCTCCCGTTGGAGACGTTGTGGTTCAGGGCCAAACTTCCAGGAAAATGAGAATTGGGAAAGAGTTTGGTGGTTCATCCCGGCTTAAATCGTTATTCCATGGGCGTCTCAGAGAAGTTTTAACAGTCATAGCAGATTAACCTTGCCTGGGCATTCGGAGCCGAGTCAGCTGATGAATTTACATGCAGCCGGATGAAAATGCTATTTGGAGAGAGATTGAGAGTTTATTTGATTAAATCCCTTTCTCCAATACCTTGACCTCTTTCTTGTGAAATAATCAGAACTGTTTAGCAAGAATATTCTGGCATTAATAATGAATTGCTTGGGAGCAGGTTTTTCCTGCTCTGTACCCAACCCATCGGTGCCTGAGCTTTTGGGGGGACGGGGAGATGGCTCCGTGCAGAGCGAGCGCCGCTCGGGAAGGGCTGAAAAACCACATTTTAATTTTTCTTTTGGAATTTACAGTCGGACGGACAATTTACAAGCCGATGCATTATTTAGGGACTGCATTCTCCTGGCACAGCTACCAGCAACTATTGTTTTTTGTGACTGGCTGATGAAAACGAAGAGGAGAAGTGCCAGGGCTGTGCCTATGGGTTGGGTGTGTGGGTCTGAAGGGTGGTTAAGTCTGGGGAAGACTTGAGAAGGGATCTCATCAATCTGTATAAATATCTCCAAAGGGTGTCAGAGGATGGTGCCACGCTCTTTTCAGTGGTGCCCAGTGACAGGACAAGGAGCAGTGGCCGTAAACTAAACCATGATAAGTTCCACCTCTCCATGAGGAAGAACTTCCCATGAGGGTGGCAGAGCCCTGGAACAGCTGCCCAGGGAGGGCCTGGAGTCCTCCCCTCTGGAGACATTCCAAACCCACCCAGGCGTGTCCCCAGGGGGATTGGACTGGATGGCCTCCAGAGGTCCCTTCCAACCCCAGCCACTGTGTGACTCTGTGGTTCCAGTTCTGTGCAGCACTGCAGTGCAGACCCAGTAATTCTGTTGGGTTTAACCCTTGTGTCTCCTCCATCTCCGCACTCAGTCCTGCAGTGGGAATGTGCCTCCTGCCCAGACCCCCTGCCAGGCGCAGTGTGGGAGCACTAATCAGCTTTGTGTTGGTTGTTGTGAGAAGAGCATTTGTCAGGCGTGATTTGGAGCCACACTGATGACTTTATAGTGTTACTTGACTTTCAGGTAATGAGATCACAGCGAGTCTGAGCAGGGAGGGAGCTGTTACCTGGCTAGGGCTGTGTGGAGCTCCTGGAGCTGCACAGAAGTTGGTGTGAGAGCTCCAGGAGACACCTCAGTGCACTGGCAGCCCTGATAAGGTGGCAGCATCTTGGCTCCCAACTAAATTTAGCTCCATTATCATTTGTTTCTTAATAACACGCACTTCGCTGTAATGTGTAAAATGCTCGGCTTTCAGGAGCAACTCCATGGAAAAGCTGTACAGTAGCTCATTTGCATTTGGCAATTATATTATATTACAATATATTAAGCTGCAGAAAACCTAATCTAACATGATAATTTAAAATCATAATTTACAGTGCTTTACAAGGAGCATACAAGGCAGGTTACAATAACACGTTGCCATTCTATATCACACAGGAAAATTAGTTGCTCATCTATTATCTAGTTTTCCAAAATGTTCTGGGTGCATTTAATTTATTTATTTATTTTGGCCCTGTTTACTGCATTTTATGGTGGATAAATAATTTTTGCTCATTTATTTCAGTACTGTTTAGTGAAATTTGGTGACTGGTGCTCTTCCTAATATCTATTTGGGTCAAATGTGCACATTAAATGGGGAGTGGTTTCAGGACAGGAGGGTTGGTTGAGGAAGTCCAGATTTATCCAGATATTCTTTACTGCCTAAAACAAAAAAAGGAGGAAGGATCCATTTTTAAAAGACTTTATACAGGTTGTGACACAGCATTTGATGAATCATTTAATATGCAGCACGTGATGCAGAGTGTCAACAACTGGCTCCTGTTGCAGCCTTTGTTTGGAGCTCAGTCCCACTTGCTCCCAGATAAACTTCAGAGAGCAGCAGCCTGGAGCCAGTCCCAGTGTTCCCAGTCACCCCAGTATTCTGAATAAGCTTTTGTCAAATATGTGTTAATGTTTCAATCTAGCATTAAGACTCTAGAATTAAAAGGAACGTGGGCTACTTAGCAGCTGATTTACCAGTTAACAGTTTAACTCTAGCCCAGTGTCTGGCTTCAATTTATTACTCCAGATAGAGATATTTTCTTTGAGTGTATAGTAAATATTGGACTGAGTTTTGCAGCATGGGGGGGGCACCTTCTTTCTCGAGTTTATATGAGCAAAATCTTTTGTGTTCAGTTTTTAGTTTAGTTAAAAACACGCTGACACCGTGATGGTTTGCACTGGTATGGGATCCACCTCTTGGGGGGATATTCCCTGGGAATAAGGCAGTTGTTAGGAAAATGGAGAGGCCAAGTTTTGGATTCCAGGTCTCTCATGCAGCAGGATGGCTCTGTACTCTGGAGTTCATGGGCTGTGCTTGAGGCACTGGTGAGTGATGCCCATGGCCTCTGTCACGCTTTACATAAACAAAAATACTTTGCATATTTTAATTAAACTGTGCTGAATCACTTTGCACAGGGATATTAATGCTCCAGCCTATTGGTGTGCTTCCCTTGTTGGGAATATTAATGATGTCACTGTGCATTTGCAAGTGTGTTGGCAGTTTATGTGATAATTGTGTGATTCCCAAACCTAGAAATTACCCCAATATTCCGGGTTGCATAGGTTGCAGGATTTGTTTGGTGCCGCTGTGAGAAGCATTTTATCTGGCAATACTGTCTCCATAAACATGGTCTCACCAAGGCCTTGGTCTTGAAGTTTGGGTGACTGGAAAGAGTCAGTGCTCTTCCCATGAAACTGGTGGGTGCTTTAATCAAAGGAGGTGGATTTTGGAGTGTCCAGCTCAGTGCTGGAGAGTTAATATGGATCAAATCTTGATAGAAAAGAACACCAGCTTACAGTGAAACCTTCCAAATTCATGAAGCTTTCTGAATTCCCACCCACCTGTTCCATTTTCCCCTTTAAACTGTCTAAGTGTGAAGTCAGACCATTAATTGCCGACGGCCTTTTCTTTAGCCCCTTCCTCTGACCTGACTGCTCCAGTATGTCCCTCCCTGCTCGTCCTCCAAGGTGCCTGTGATGGACAATATGGAACATGTCCAATACTGGTTGACAGTTGGACTTGATGATCTTGAAGATCATTTATAACCTTAACAATCCTGTGATTTCTGTCTCCTCATCAGCCTCGAATTTTCACTCATGTGCAGCACTCTCTGTCTCTTCAGAGCCTTTCAGTTTTTCCCCTTTACTTTCAAACATGATAATTTATTTTTTCTAGCTTTCTTACAGACTTTCCTTTCCCACCTTTCCTTTCCCACACAGCAGGTTGGTTGTGCCCTGCTTTTCCTTACCCAAATGTTCCTCTGCTGTGTCACCACGCAGCACCCGCACTCTGAGCCCTTTGGCCTCTTTCATGCTCTGAGCTCCTCAGGACATCCCAAAAACCTGCCTTGCCATTCCTGTGAACTCTTGGAGCTGGACCAAAGCTCAGTTTTCTCTTCCAATGGCTGAAATGGGGACAAAGTCTGAGACTCTGCTGAATCCTAAGCCAGTTTGTTACCACCTGGCAAGGAGAAACGAGATGAAGCTTTTCCCCCTCGCGCTTCCAGACTTCATCTTGCACTGAATCCCAATTGCAATCTGCAGTTCGCTCCACACTCGTAGCAGAGGCAGCAAACAACATCATTTCCATAGAAAGCCTGTGCTCTGTGATGTCCCAGGGAGGCTGTCACTACAAATGGGGTGGGGGTGCAAATTGCCACCTACTTCTAAGCACACTTAATGGATTCCACAGTTCCAGGTTGTAGATGGACTCCACTGACAAACTGTGTCTTATACACTGGTCATTTCCCTATGTTATGGTGAACAATAAACAATAGTTAGGGAATAAATGAGTAGCAAAGGAATAAATCCAGGAATTAGGCACACAGCTAATGAAGTCCTTCCAGGACTTGTGGGAGCAGAGCAAAGTCAGTGGGATTACTGGGTCCAGCCTGTGATGTTGGTCTGTGGTGAAGTTCACCAATGGAGCCAAGACATGAAAAGATGAATTACAGTACTGCCTGGCAAAAAAAAAAAGTATGAAAATTTGTCCTTGCTTTCAAAACTGTTCCAATTCCTGTAGCTTTTCCAGGGCTCGTGCCTACATTTTGGAGCATTGTTCCCCAAAATTGAAGGTGTCCTTAGTTTTCCATTCGTGATTCTGACCCCTGGAGCTGAGTTCCAGAGTCTGTAGACTTCCCCAGACTCCAGCAGGTTGACTCCCAGCCATAGCAAAGCCCTGGGTGAAAAGTCCTTGAACTTTCTCTTCATTGTCTGTCGCCGTCTTTATTAGTTTTAAATTGATTGACTCTGCAGTGCCATTACAAGTGTGATATTTCCCAAGTTATTTAGCTGGGTTCTGGTTTTGCTGGGGCCTCATGATATGTTGGCTCCTCAGCCCTGGCAGACCTCCTGTTGTATCAGGGCTTCTTATGTCTGACAGATTTTGGGTCATGGGTGCAAAGTTGTGCCTGATAAACCCCTTTGGCTTTGGAAACCTGTTCCCTGTGTGTACTTAGGACATGAGAAAAGCCAGTGAAAAAAGCAGAGTGGAATCTAAATAACACTTTCTCCTGAGCTACAAATCACAGAGGCATTGGAGTTGGAAAAGACCTCCAAGATAATTATCACTCTAATTTTTCAGATTGTTGTAGAGACAATGTGAGTGCAACCAGCAGATCCCTGCAGTCAGTGTGGAAATGCCATTGCACAAATGAAGATCTCGGAATACTTTTGTTTGTTCCCGGGGCTCAGGCAACTCCACTTTGGAAATCACTCTGGGCTATGGTCTGGAGTGATACAGATTTCAGGGAGGAGTTGTTCCCTCTCCCTCCCCAGGCAGGGCACTCGGTTCCTTGGCACCCTGGGGGCTGTGCAGGCGGGGCTGGGGGTCCTGACCTACCCCAGGCTCTCCCAGGCTTTGTTTTCCTCCCTGGAATGGGCTTATTTCCTACCTGCCCCTCTGTATGCGGCCAGACCAGCACGTACAGCCCCCACTGGTGGTTGGATCGTGGCATTCCTGGTTGAGAGAGGAGCTGTGGGATGAAATGCATCCGAGGGCACAGAGCCATGGCCAGGACGAGGTGTCAGTTATTTATTTTTTACATATAACTGTAATGGTGTAACAGAAAAAGGACCCTTTTGTCTTTGCCTTGCTTGTTTGAACATGTCATAGAATCCTGGAATATCCTGAGCTGGAAGGGACCCACAAGGACCATCCAGTCCAAGCCCTG